>CM042834.1:154813026-155413026 GCA_023653725.1 Bungarus multicinctus | reverse complement strand
GCAACTTTCAGAGGTGTGGACTTCAAGCCCCAGAATTCCCCAGGCCAGAATGCCAAAAATAAAAACCCAAACCCTTCCTTTTAGGAATCATCAAAGAGAGATTACCGAAAGAAGTAAAATATTTAGTGTTACATATTACAACAGCTGCCAGAATAGCCTTTGCGCAGGTATGGAAAACACCAAAAACACCAAATAATGAAGAACTAATAATACACAAAGTAACAGAAAGTGCTGAGATGAATATGCTAACAATGAAATTGAAAAAAAAAAAAAGACGACTGAATTCTTTACAATTTGGAACAATTGGTATAAATGGCTAACAAACAGAACCAAGAAGTTAGACAAAAATGTTAATTGAAACAATCCTTAAGAAAGTAAAATAAAATTTTGTAAATTATATAAAGATATAAGAATAGTAATTATAGCTAAAGATATTACTTAGTAGTAGACAAATGCAATATAATGTATTATATTTAAACCAAAATCCTGTATAGATGCTAAGAACGTGGTTGATACCATGATGTTTTACGATGTTAAAGAAAATAAAAATATATTTAAAAAAATAAATAAATAAAAAACCCGACTGGTTAACTACAGGTAATCCTCGACTTACAACAGTTCATTTAGTGACCGTTCAAAATTACAAGGCACTGAAAAAGTGACATGACCATTTTTCAGAGTTTACAACTTTTGTAGCATCCCCATGATCATGTGATCAAAATTCAGAGGCTTGGCAACGGGTTCATACTCATGACCATAGCAACCAGGATGATTAGGGGACTGGAGACTAAAACATACAAAGAACGGTTACAGGAATGTGTATGGGTATGGCTAGTCTAGTGAAGAGAAGGACCAGAGGAGACATGATAGCAGTCTTCCAATACTTGAGGGGCTGCCACAGAGAGGAAGGGGTCAAGCTATTTTCTAAAGCACCCGAAGGCCAGACAAGGAATAATGGATGGAAACTGAACAAGGAGAGATTTAACCAGGAAATAAGAAGACATTTTCTGACAGTGAGAACAATCAATCAATGGAACAGCTTGCCCTCGGAAATTGTGGGAGCGCCATCACTTGAGACTTTCAAGAGGAGATTGGACTCCCATCTGTCAGAAATGGTGTAGGGTCTTCCGCTTGGGTGGGGGAATTGGACTAGATGACCTACAAGGTTCCTTCCAACTCTGATTATCTGTTATCTGTACCCCAAGGTCATGTGGTCACTTTTTGCAACCTTTTGACAAGCCAAGTCAATGGGGAAACCAGATTCACTTAGCAACCGGGTTACTAACTTATCAACTGCAATGATTGATGTAACAACTATGGCAAGAAAGATTGTAAACGGGACAGAACTCACTTAACGAATGTCTCACTTAACAACAGAAAACTTTGGGTTCAATTGTGATCGCAAGTCAAGGACTACCTGTACTCAAAGCCCAACTCAGTTTAATATAAATCTAGTAATAATATAAAATCAAAATACCCACCAGCAGCAATAAATGCAACATCCTGACCCCTCTTTTAATCTCAGTCTGAAACGATATTTTTCATATTTATTGAAAAAAGGGATGAATCCATGTTTATATTAGGGAGCAACAGCCTTTTTCTTTTTGATGGTTCTTAACTAAGAGTGAGCAAATAGTAAACTTCCAGATAACACTATAAACCTGTATTTCTTAAACCATCTTCCAAAACTTCCTCAAAAGCACTAAAGAGCATACTACCTTTTTCTTCATGGTGTCTTTGTGAAAAGTGGATTTTCAACAGGATACAATCAAGGTCAAACATCAAGAGCATTATGCTCATTCTTTTTTAAAAACCAGTTCTCATTTCAGATGTAGAAAAAAATACAAGCTTGTACAATTATAATTGGTGCATTAAATGTAAGAGAAAATAAAGAATAAGAACATATTTTTATTTCAATATTCTTTGCATTTCTCTTCCGCCTTTTTAAAGAAACACAAATATTGTAGTCCTTGTAAAAATATTTGAGGATATTTTTTTAAAAGTATTTTGAAAAGTTTCAGAAACATTAACAGAAGCATGTAGATATTTTCAGCTATATCATATGCTATTCTGAAGACCCAAGGCAAGCCCATTGTTTAATACCATGTCTCCATAATGCAACTCTTTGGTTCCCCAAGTGGCTTCCAATAATATCCCATATAAAGGCATAGGATGCTGACTTCATAATGGCAACTTTATGAAGTTGTAAAATATACTTCTTGAGTAGAGTTATTTTGCTGATCATGAGGAATACTAGCAGCAAAGAAGACTTGCGTACCAACCCTGTATTTTAATTGCCTATTTCCAGTGTCATGTTAAAGACATTTGGACCATGTCAACCAACAGCTGCAAAAATATATTGGGGGAAGTCACAGTAGGAATCATGCAACAATTCCCATAATACTGCAAAAATCAAGGAGTCTGGTAGCACCTTTTAAAACTATCACATTTTATTAAAATTTCTCATTTTTGATATCAACAAAGCTTTCCTCCTACAATGTCTGTTACAGGGGTGTCAAACTAGCAGGCCTGTGGGCCAGATGTGTCATATGCAGGCCAGGCCCACCCCAGCTGCGGGAATGGGAAAAATGTCACATGACGGCAACATGACACCATGAGTTTGACACCCATAGTCTATAATATTGCATGGGATTCTAAGGGACCAATTATGATTAAATTTCATAGACTACTTCATCAGTGCCTTTAAAATGCTGCCTTAAACAACTGTATACAGGTGATGGATTGTGTGAGGGAACAGTGGTTTGATGATACATCTGGATTTACACATCACATAATCTCTTGGGCTAACAAATTCTATTAGTATTACAACTGAACTGAGTGCTCTATCTGTCAGGCAAATTTTGACTCGCAGCCGCCTCTTGAGAGAAAATGGACGGTTCCTAACTCATCAGGTGAGAGAATGAAGTCAGCCTCTTCTTGAACACCCCTATCCCTTAGACAGATTTTGGCAGATACCCATCAGAAGCTTCTTGGCATGGAGATATTTCCCAGCATTTCAAGCTGCATGTGCTTGTTCCTATCAAAACCAAAATTTTGCTAAGGATGCAAAATGAACTAACAAAAATAACCAAAGTGGATTTTGCTGCTGCTGTTGTTTTGTGATACTTACCTCAGATTCTCTTGAATAACAATTGGACCAAGACTGTTTTTGGATGACTTTTTCAATGAACTTTATTTTAACTTGTATATTGTTACTGTCTTCCAGGATTCTAGAATTGTTGGACTTATTGCTGGTTTTATTTAAGGTTGTTCTTGTTTTGTAAATTGTTCTGGTAATACTATTATTTTAATCAGCCTATCTGTATTAGTATTTGGCCTTTGCCTATGCATCTCTCCATCCACTTGCCCCAAATCAAAATGACATCCATTATAATATGGCATTACAGACTGTATGAACTTATGTGCTTATCTGGAATTAGAGCTGACTGGTCAGTGTGCTGACTTTCTACATCTAAGTGGATAGGATTGAACTTTAAGAGACTAGGTGAAGGCAAACATACAACAGTGCTCTACCCATAAGTAAGGTATGCTAAACATTTCAAATAGAATGCCAGAGAGGTACTGCAAGCACCCAAAAAAGAGATTATCAACATAAACTATATGCATTTTTCTTTTCTGAATAGCCCAAATTTCACCTCAACTTTGTCACCTTTATTTTTTCCAGGGTTTTCTTATGCGCAAGCATTACTTCAATAATTCAGAGAATGGCTTCTTTCGCAAAACTAAACGCAAACTGCGGTCCCGAAACCCGCTGACAGGTAACAAGGATGACTAGTTTGTACTCAGGGGCGGTAGCAGTGTCACCTTAAGTTGACTCAAGCTAGTTTTTGTCATTTTTTTGTCCTAGTTAAAAAGATTGTAATCTGTAGAAAGTCTCAGTTTTGGGCATCGACTGTAAGGATTTTGATGTATATCAGTGTTTTTCAAACTTGGCAACTTTAAGATATGTGGACTTCCACTCCCAGAATTCCCCAGCCAGCTGATGTATATGGCTATTATTGAAGCTTTCTCAAAATAGAGCTGTCAGTTTACACAAGCTCTATTACAACCCTTCTTGCTGTTGTCACTGTTACATAAACCAGCCAAGGGTGGGCATTAAACAATGTTCTCTAAAGAATCTCTGGTAGATTCTGTTTTGGAAAATATTTGTGTGTGGCAGAAGACTATCAAGAAAGTTCCCAAGTATTACCCTCCATGATTTTTAGGGACATCCATTTGAGTGTGTATTCTCTATTAGCCTTCCAACACTAATTTTGCCATGACTTAGAGAATGAGAAATCTAGTGAATGGTTGGTTCAGATTTAGCTTTGCTTTTCATTCAGTAGGTAAATAGGAAAATTGCTCTGCTTCCAGTTTGCTTCCTGTACCCATTTCTAATACAGAAATCATACTGAATCTCCTTTACCATATTGATAGGATTATATATTTAAGGTCCTTTTGGATAGACACACCCATCACCCTTTCCCCTTTGAGGGAAGCACAGTGATAACATAGAAAAATAGTACAAAATAGTATGCTAAAGGACTAAGATATAAGATGGTAAATCTAGCTGACACTAAAGCATTCAATATCCTTGCCTCCACCATAACCTCACTGCTTTATAATTGCCTTTTAAAAAATTCACTCTTTTTCCATCTAATGGAGGATCCTCCAACCATAGTTCAAACATGGTCTTCCTCTTCTCAAGCCATTTGCTCTTATCTCATACATGTTCAAGTCATACATATTCTTTGCAATGTAAACATTAAATTATGTATTACTAAATTAGGTTAAGGTTTTGCAGATTATCCCTGCAAAAAGAAATGAAGTTCTGATAGACAATATTCAGAGCAGGGAGCAATTCTATTCCATCTTTGACTCTGTCCTGTCATCTTGACTGACAGCAGCTTTCAAGGGCAGTTCTAGCAGATGGTTTTCTTAGCCTTATTGGGATGCAGAGTGTCAAACTTGTGGCCAGTAGGCCAGATACGTCACATGGTGGCCACGCCCACATCCGGTTTAGCGAAGGTGTGGGGAAGTTGCGATATGCCACATGACGATACGAGTTTGACACCTCTGTCCTATACAGTACATACAAAAAAACCATGGCCACTTTCTACTTTACGCTATCCCCTGCACATTTCCTCCATTGTTCTGCCATTGATCTGCTTTCTTTATCCTTCAACTAAGCTTTGTCGTCTTTTCTCAGTCCTCCTTCTCAATCTTATTGGAGGGGAACCGTCTGAAATGCCTGGGAATGTAAACAGATCGCTGCTTCATTGGATCATTTTTGTCTTGCATTAGCACCAACTGGAAAAAGGAAGATGGGCATTGCCAAATTGGTAGCCATCTCATAATAGGCCTGGAGGCTCCAGGCAGTGTATTTCTCCCAAGACAGAGACACATAAGCTTTTAGAAATCCTCAGTGTAGATTCAATCACCTCTCCAAATCCTCTATCATAGGTTAAGCACATGACAGCAATCAAATTAACTACAACATTCAATTTTAAGTACACAACACTAATTTTAATTTTTGCCAATGCTCTAGCTATTAAATGTCAACCTCAGAAGTTTCATATCTGTGCCCTAAAAGAATTTCTAATCTGTCAACTAAGATTAAGTGTTTTAGTGTAGGACTCAGGCTTAATT
The DNA here is from genome assembly GCA_023653725.1 of Bungarus multicinctus. Taxonomy (NCBI): domain Eukaryota; kingdom Metazoa; phylum Chordata; class Lepidosauria; order Squamata; family Elapidae; genus Bungarus; species Bungarus multicinctus. The sequence goes on along the minus strand of CM042834.1, from coordinate 155,407,377 downwards.
GTTTGCCAACATAGCCCATACTCTGCAACTAGCAGACTTCGGTGCTGTGTATTAGGCTGATTAAATATTTGTGTTTGATCAGATTCTTCCAATCCTGGGAAGCAGAAGAGAGCTCTGTGGGGCACCGAAACACTTTTCTTGGTTACCATGGTTTAAAATTGCCACCCCCATCCCTGTATTGTAATATTTACATACAGTAGGGATTACCTAAACGCAACTACTGCAGATCAAAACTTTATAAATAGGCCTGAGTTGAAAGTTGACTTGGAGGCTAACATGCCTGAAATGTTCTGCAGTTTTTCTGTACTGTTAAAACATGTTATATACTGCATGGTTAGGGCTCTTAACACTTCCTTTTCCTTTCCTTTAGATCCCACAATGGTTACAGAAATGATGAAGGGCAACCTTATCGATGTTCTGCCCATGATTCTCATCGGAGGCTGGATCAACTGGGCTTTCTCTGGCTTTGTGGCTAGTGAGTGGAGGGGAATCATTGAGGGGAGGTGACAAAGCATTTTGTGTTTTAGCTTCCTATTTATTTGCTATTTTCTATTATTCAATGTCTCCTTTGACCTCCAGGATTGTGAATATGGAATAAAATTATTACAGCCTGCAATATTTAAAGAATTATTGAAATAGAACTTATTTTAATAGTGAAACTGATGAGGGGAGCAAGTTGACTCTGCTAATGTACTAAATAGCAGCCAATAACTCTGCCAATGTACAATTGTGGTTTACAATCCTTAGTTTAGCTGGTCCATGAGGTGCACCTCGTTTTATATTCTGTTACAAATATAGAAATGGGGGTGATTTGTCGCTTGCTGCCCTCCAGATATGCTGAGACCCCAATTCCAGGACTATTCAGACACCAAGCCAGCTCAGCACATCTCAAAAGCAGTCTGGGAATTGCTTCTATAGCATCTGAACCATGAGCCAGGAGTTTTACTTTGCTTACTTCTACCTTGAATTTTAGGTTAGCCATATACCTCCCCATGTTAATTTATAATGCAGGAAAGAGAATGCAACATCTCCACTGTAGCAGCATAATGGTCAGGTTTGGAATATCTTGGGAAACAAAGCAGCAAGGACTACCTGGTCCAGCAGCTTTAGTGGAGATTTTCACCTGATCTGGTGTCATATCTATAGCAACAAGGAACAGCAATTTGGAAATATTGGAGAGCTGGGGCTTGAGTGGTGAGAGTAGAATTTGGAGGGAGAGGCAACTCTAATCACTCTCCCTCCCAACCTTCTAGCTAAGGTTCCCTTCCCCCTGACCCTGCGATTCAAGCCCATGTTGCAGCGTGGAATTAACCTGCCTTCTATGGATCCCTCGTGGTAAGCCGTTATCTGCCCCAGGTCTAGCCAGTCCTTTGGGTGGCAGGATGGGAAGAGGACATTGGTACAGGACTGGTGAGCAAGAAGGCTGTTCACAGGATAGTTACTGAAAATTGTTTTTTTCCCAGGGTGAGTTCGGCCTCCTGGTATTTCCTCAACGTCTTTGGACTCCGCAAAATATACAAACACGTTCTGAGAGAGGACCCTGGTGAGAAATTGTTCAAAGGAAGGGACTACATATTGGCTTAGTATAGTCTTTCAAGTGAGCAAGATAACCTTAGAAACCAGGACACAATGCTTCCAACTCCAACATTGCATTGAAAACAGGAAGAAAACATTCCGTAAACAGTAGAGTTGAGTGATGAGAGTGCTAGAGGGGACAATATAGCCTTAAATGGAGCTTGAATTGTTTCTAACCTACTACATTGTCCGATCTGGCTTTCAGATCTAAATTTGTAAATGGTTACAGAAGTAGGATGCTTTACCTCCTACAAGTCCTATTTGCAGAACAGCATCTGCCACCTTCCTTTGTGGTGTAATAAAAGCTCACTTGAGCCACCGAATCACAAACTAGCCAACCACATTTTAGCTTAGCATGTGATATGAATTTAGTTTGCATGGTTACCTTATGGTTCAGTGTCTCATGTGAATTTGGGGTTAAGTAAACCATCTTATTGAAGACCTGGCTCTTTGAGCAGGCCGGCCTGGGCTGAGATAATGGTTTTAATTTGGTCTCCATATTTAATTTTAAATTGGGGTTTTAAGGGGGGGGGGTCTTTTTAGTCTCAGTAATCAGCCAATTAATTTAATAGTTTTTTAATTTTTGTATACTTGTGGGTTTTAGATGGGCTGTACACCGCCCTGAGTCCCTTGGGAGAACGGCGGTATATAAATTTAAATAATAAATAAATAAATAATGCAGCATATGAAAATAAAAAAAAGATTTCAACTTCAGTCTAAGTCCCTATTACGTTTTCAAGATTCAGTATTTCAATATTGTTTTGACGGATTCTTTTCCCAAAAGAAAATATCTAGCCATCTTTCAGTAATATCTTCATTCTAATTTTCTTAAGAGTACATCTTATCTAGTTATGAATGTGCACTTTATAATTGTTTTGTCCTTATAACTACAGGGAAATAATTTCAAGGATAGCTGTATCAGTGTGCTATAGTGGGGGAATTCTTTCTAATATTCTATAGTCTGATTCAAGATAACACACATCTTCATAAAGTAAATCTCACTAGGCAATTACAGTGGTTCCATATGCCCCTCCTGCTTCTCATGCTCTCCTAATAAATTTAGTAACTCTCCTATAATGTAGAGACCTTATACTTAATAAAATGTGGTCTGCTGAGTGTTTTGATGTTAGTTTCCATGCTGCCTCTGGCAGAATAGCTTACCAATTAGCCTAAATAGGTTTTCATTCTCATACAGTATTCACACTTACCTTTCTTTCCTTCACTGCAGAGCCAAGTCAGGTATTGCTCGAAGTTCAGTTCATGGGCCCAGATATCCCTGCTCCACCAGATCCCAACAAGGCCTTCAAAGTAAGGTTCTTTATTCTACTGAATAATTCTACTGAAAAGCATAAGACAGGTGCAGGGAACCAAGGGCCCTTCAGCTATTACCAAACTGCAACTCCCAAGGATCCCTCAACATTATCTGTATTGACCGGGCTTCTTATCAAAGTTTTAGAGGATCATGGGTTTTCAGTTCACTATGTGAACTTCAGTTTCATTATGATTGTCAAAATTTCCTTTAGGTCAGGATACGCTCTGTCAGAAAATGGATGGGAAAACAAACTTATTTCATATTGAAACAAGAGAGTTAAAAAAAGAACAAATGTTGGATTAATATATCATAGGAACAGGTAATTTTTTTCAAGGAAGTGGGCAGACGGAATTTTGAAAGCACGAGCATTTTCATAAAATGCCTTCCAAGGCAGGCTATCACAAAAACACTTTCAGTAGGTGGCAAATGGGTGGTGTTACGCACACAATAGACACAGATGCTTCCAAATATTGCAGTTTAAAACTTTCCCTTTTTTCTGAATAATTGGGCACTCTTCCCACTCACCTTTTATTTATTTTTAAAAAATCTTCCAAGATGTGCATTTTTTCTTATTGTGAAAACAGTCTAGTGAAAGTAATTTGAAGCCTGGGCTTCGATTGTGCCACTCTCAAAGTTGGTAGTGCATTGGTGGATGTAATAGTACTTGAGAGTTAAACATGGATTTGCAAATTACCAACAAACCCTTTCTTTTCTTTCAGGCTGAGTGGGAAGCCTTGGAATTGGTCTCTCACCACTGGGCACTTCAGGATGTTGAGGAACAGCTGATGTCACAGGACCTCAAGTTGACCGGGATGTCCAGGCCAGATTGAGCTCTATCAGTCTGCTCTGGAGTACAGTCCTACGGGACGGCAGTGCCCAGAGACATTCTGTTTATCACTATGAATTGGTGGCCAAGGACCACCTAGTGTGCATGGTGTGCTAAAGTTGTGAAGCTGTGCTTGGTTTAAATGGCAAAAGATACTGACAGCGCTGAAAATCAATGATCAGCAGTCTGATCAGGAAAGAGTTTTAGAAACCTTGTGAAGAGCTGAAGCATGGAATAGTGTCTGCTTCCATTTCCTGGTGTGCAGCAAGAGAAAAAAAATGTGATAAGTATATTTGGAGGCTTCAAGCAGAAATTTAATGTAAATGGTATTGCAGAATACTGGGTAATAAACCAAGATAGCTGCAACTTCTCATGCTCAATTGTTATTTGTTCAGGGGCAGATTCTAAGAGGTGCTAAATAGACTCCGAGTTTAAATACTTTTAACACCGCACTGAAGTAACTCTTTTGTGGGCACTAGAGTATCTCCAGCAAAAGGGAGATTTAGATTGCAACTCTTAGGAGCTACAATTGCCTGATGTCAGCTGAGAAGCTACCAGATGTGGATGTTCTTAGTTTGTACTTGACTGAAGCAAAACAGAAAGAAGACAAATCTTTACAGACCTTGGTTTAAAGCCCCCACCCACCCACCCCACCCCCCAAAAAAAGGGGGGGGAAATAAAGCAAGGCAAAAATGTATTGTGTGTGCATCCTGTAAGGGAAAAGAGAGGCCATATGCCTTTTAAAAGAAGTTACTTTATGTACACATGCCAAAAATATTTTCTTCTGCAAGATAACTTCAAGAGAAATAAAAGCTCAAAGAGTGTAAGTGAAAGAATATTCTTCCAAACTCTTTAAGTAATTAAATGCACTATGTGCTCCTGCCAACAGTGAGTGTCCTGTGCTTGATCAACACTGCTTCCTGCTGTATTCCATCCACTGCATTGCGCACACAAACCTATTTACAAACTAGTGCAATCCCTGAGCCTAGAAGTAGCAACAGCAGTGGCAGCAAAGACTCAGGAAAGGGAAGAATTCCGAAGTTATGCTCAAACGGGAATACACCTGGTAGGTATCAGGTCAACTGAGAAGAAACTTCAAGAGCTGGTAGTTAAGTTTCTCCTACAGTCCTTAAGCTGAAGAGAACTGCAACACAGTATAGACTGAAAAAAATGGCTGTCTTCCCAAACAGGTTTGGATGCAAGAGTAAAAAGTAGCATTTTAGGGCTCAGTGACTCACAGTCACCTTAATAACTGGAGGTAAGCTTCAGAAATGAGGATTAATACAAGGAAATTCAGAAACATGCATGCGAGTTGCAGATTTCTACCAGATGCTGGAAGATAGGGCAGGACAATATGGGAATTATTGCTTAATTGGGGGGCTAAAAGGAGGCACTTGGAAGGTAAATGACAGGAAAGAATATGAGGGGCCATTTATCCAGACCTATCCAATGTCAAGTAGCAGGGAAGTGTCCTAATTAGTCACAGACTACACAGGAGTTAGTATCTTGGCAAATTCCTCCCAAAGCACAGGAACCAGCAATGGAGAAGTGGACATGAAGACATGAAGTTGCGAGCAGCAAAACAAGGGCAGATACCCTGATTAGAGAGTGGCCTAATACTGCGGGAGATTGGGGGGGGGGGGAGTGCACAGCCAGCATAAAAACAATGCATTTAGGTTTCCTTCCACATAGGAAACCTAGCGCTAATAAAAGCATCTCAATTTTGAGATGTAAAAAAAAAGGAATGGAGGAGACAATCCAGGAAGCCTATGTTCCATCCAGCCATCTTATTATGTTGATGTAAGGCACAAGCCTTTTAAAGAGTAGTCAATCTTCCCCCTCCATAGTGGGGGACTATGTGCTAAGCAAAGAGCCTTGCACTTTGGACACAGGAAGATGGCAGGTCTACTTGTGCTGGTTAAGAGGCTCTATCTCGTTTCCTACATCCCTGCCCTGCCCTTACTTCCAAGGCTTGAAATCCAGCTGCCCCCTTCAGTACAAGGAAGGGAACGTATATGGCTCTCCGCCTGTTGCAAATGGAGAAGGAAAGTGAGGTGAAGGTCAGTCCACATCCATGAAGTCCCGGTTTGCTAGCTCTTGAGAGTGAGAATCGCAGCAGGCAGCATAGTCCTCCTCATTCCCGCAGGCAGACGTACTCAGTGGATGCAGCAAGAGGAGTTGGGTGGCAGATTTTGTCCTGGCGTTGATAGAAGAGGACATAGGCAGCTTTGGACTGGCAAGAAGACAAAGAAAATTTAATAAATGGCAAAGAACAACACACCCAAACATTGAATTGACAATGGTTTCACACGTGCGTAAATCCCACAAACTTGGGACTATCAAACTGGCCGTGGAAAGACCATATAGGTCCAAAAATCTGGACTTTATAACATTTTGCATTGCTTTAATATAAAATACCATCATAGGAGATAAAGCTTTGCACTGTCATTGTTTATTCCAGCTTGGCAACCATGGAAAGAATGAAGATTCTGAAGCATGTCCTCAAAAGCAGGCTTCTTCAGTCTTAAAATTTAATCCACGGCTCGTTTACTTAATACTGGGATGTCCTGAAACTGACCTCTCCGGAATCTGCATCCCATAAAAGAAATCACCATGCTAGCTGGAAAATCTGGGGATGATAGTATCTTAAAGCATACCAAGGCATCAAAAGCTGGGTTTAAATAAGTTAGTTTTAACAAAAGACATTCTCAAAAAGCTAGAGTCACATTCTGCATTTTTACTCCCACTGCAGGTGCAGCACACATCTTAATAGCAGTCCTCCATCTTACGACGCCCCAAGTCGATGGCAAGATTAAGAAAGCAATCCGAGGCAAATAAGCCTCCTTTCTCCCCTATAGTTGTTCTAAAATGACTCTTTAGAGACACCGGAATGTGTCCCATTTCTTAACAAGTAAGAATGCATAGACAATTTATTTCAATTTGGTCCCACTAAAAAGCCCAGCCTGCTTCCAAACACACAGTTTCTAAGGTTCCATTCAAAAGTTACCCGTAAAACAAATGCAAGTCAAAGAATATATTGTATTATAAGATCTAACAATCCTTGTAGCAAAGAGGTGTGGAGGAGACCAGTGCTCCGAATATACAGCAAGGTAAAGTACTGAAACCACGAGCCCTTCCAAACATGAAATGCCTTACCTCAATCTGGTTGTTTGAAACCGCAGACACGCTGCTGTCATCAAAATAAAACCAGGTCCCAGTGTCCTTGTTCCGGGCAAAAGTGGTGTCTAGAGAGTACAAGAGATGAGTCAGATCATTCTGTATTCTTTTGTTATCCACCAAGAAAACAAACACGGTCTTTATCACAAAGGAATTCAGGCACAGTTGTGTTTTATGTCTGTTTCTTTATACTTCCAGTGAATATATCCCCTGGGCTAAGTTCTTCTCTTTTTTCTCACTGTTTTTGCTTTCTAGTCAGGTTGGGCTAAGAGAGAATGACAGCCAATTTGGTTTAGTGGTTGAAGCACCAGGCTAGAAACACTGTCTAGTCCTGCTTTAGACACAAAGCCAGCTGAGCCAGTCACTCTCTCTTAGCCCTAGGAAGCAGGCAATGGCACACCACTTCTGAAAAATCTTGTCCCCTAAAACTGCATGGACTAGTCCAGTCAGTCATCAGGAATCAAGACTGGATCAAAGGAACTAAAGGAGTCATCTTAGTCTCTTTCCTACAAGAGGAATAGAGAACAAGATTCTTTAAAGTTAGTAAGTATTGGTACCGTTGCCAGCAAAAATTAGAGCAAGGTTTTAGCTGTTACTTTGCAACTACGGTAAGGACAAACAGTCCTTATCCATCAGATGAGTGGCAGGCAGCTTGTGACCTCCAGATGGAGAGGAGGAGGAATGCGACAACATAAAAACAAAAAAAATCTGGCAGATGGGTCCATGGACCTGAAAGCTATAACCAAAGGCAAAGTTTGGTAGGTTCTGAAACAGAGAGGTTGGGAAAACCTTGTTTGCTTGTTTATTAAATTTATATCCCGCCCATCTCAACAATATACCGACACTGGGTGGCTTTACACTCTTATGTAGTATATAACTATCCTCCAAATATTTGCACATACCCTTTACTAATAGCAGTATGTTTTTATTGGATTATGCTTCAATTATTCTTCTTTGAGGCCCCCAATTTATCCCCACCCCCTTAAAAAAAAAAACCTATTTCCTCTAGTGTCAGGATACATACAATGCCCATCCCGGAGGCCACCATAGTGGTTGGACACAGCAATGAGGTCATATTTGTACAGGGAAGCATCCATTTCTTTCTGGGGTTTGATGATGAAATCAGAAAAGTCCAGGCCCCTGTAAGAGAGAAATTACAAAGCCACTTTGTTTTTTTTCAATCCCAACAGCAACCCCTTTGGAGAAAAGTCATACTGTATATGTGCACAAAGGAATTGCTACTATCTCAATGTGTGCTCCCAGCTGCCACAATAATTTTACACTAATGCAGCCTCCCACACCTTGAGCTCAAGATGTGTCTGACAAAAAATTTCCATGCCTCAGAGTCTTTATCAAATGTAACCCAAGAGAGCTGAAGGCCTGGGCAGGAGGAAAGCAGTGCTACAGTTTCCCCTGATCTGTCAATTAACTGGTAGTACAAAGCACATATTCCCTGCTGAGAGCCTTAAAACAGAAATAGAGAATCTCCCCACATTTGGGAAAGGTCGGCCCGCCCCGTTTCTAGATCCTCAAGCACCTTTGAAAATCCTTTAGCAGCACAGCCAACGATGACAGGGTCTCCTGGTGATGGAGCTTACATGATTACTGAGACTTTTTTTTACTGATGTAACATACATACAGTACATACCCATCATGATATTATTATTCCCTTTATGGTGTAAGCAGTGTTACACAGTGCAGAAAAGGAGTAAGTACCGGTAATAGTAAGCAAAAAACAAAACAAAAAGATAATAGGACAATATAGATAAATCTAGTTTCACCAACGCCATTCACACAAAGTCGGATTCAGGCTGAGTTTTTGATGACCTCCAAAGCAGAAGATGAAGGCTTTCAATCATCTTTCACAATTTCAGAGCCCATAAATGATCACTCATCTGTTTCCTCAGACGAAAGGATGAGTGTTGCACAGTTGCATTTTCCATGATCTATGCTGTCCAAGATCATGCCACATATATAGAGCATTCACCCATTTCACTCTTGGTAACAAAAATTAATGATTAGGTCCCCTGACTTACTGGATAGGGAATTCCACAAGAGTATCAAGTTTCTCCCGGGAGAATTTGGTGTAAGAGAAACGCTTGAGGTGAATAATCAGAATCTCCGGTAGTGACCATAAATCCAGCTTCTTGGTGGCAAGTTGGTGTTTTTTGCAAGTGGGACAATACCTGTAACAGACAAACCCATAAGCCTGACACCGTTTCTTTCAAGAGAATTAGCATTCCACAAATTGCCTCCTTTCCCTTTCTCCTGCCCACTCCCCAATCTTGAGAAAGAGGATTTAGCATGGAATGATCCAATAAGCTGAGAGCTTATCATATATTACAAAATCTGTTAGATTTTCTATTTAATTTGGATTATTATGAAATAAGATCCACATGGATTTATTGGGCTCATGCAGCATTCTTGTTTTGTTATTTTTATCTACTGAATTTTGAAGTGTTGACCAGCATTGAGTCAGCATCCAATCACCTCACATCCTTTCCTGCTATCTCAATAGAGGCTCTATCATAGACAGATTTTCAATTCTCACCAGGGATTTTCCTCCTCCAGCGTTTCCATGGTAGTGAACAACTCAATGCACTCCTGCAACTTAACAGGATTCTTCTTCAGCGTATAGCCCATACAATCATGCTTGACGTAGCCCTAAAGGGAAGAACATTCATACATGATGGATATAAAGAGTTCAGAGGCTAATTTCTCCAAGGCAGAAAGGAAGAGCGAAGCCATTTTCACATTTACATCTGAGAACATTTTTTGAGAATCCGAGATTACATTAGGTGTTACTTTATTATCTGCACAATTCCTATAAGACTGATAAAGGGTGACTAGCCTAAGACCTCCCGGTGAGATCTATAGTTGAGTCTAGATTTCACTACAGTAGTCTAGGTTGCAGAACTTGAGCACAATACTACAGGAAAAACAGAAAAAGAGAGCATTCCTACTTAGAAAGTTGCACACTCACTTCGGCCTCGGTGTCATTGTAGTAGCGCTTCTTCATTTCAGAATCCCAGTCCAGAGCAACATATGGTTGGGCTGAAGCAAAGGATGAGAAATTGGGTAAGAAATCCAAGAACGCTGCATGTTAACTACACAGGTTCAGCAGACTGGGCCTGGGCATGAGTGCTGTTGCCATGACCTTCTCCCCTGCACATGCTGAGAGCAGCCAAGACAGCATTCACCTTTCCAGTCCTTAATGCACCACACAGTAGCTGTTTCTGTGGATGTTTGGCCTCACCTATAAAATCCTAGGACCATAGGGCTAAGAGACATTAGCTCATCCCAGTAAGATTCCCGCTCAAATTAATGGAGGGATTTGAATGATCTGATGTAATGGGAACAAGATGTAAAGCAAGGGTGGGGAACTATGGTCATTTTACGATCTGTGGACTTCAACTCCCAGAATTCTTGAGCCAGCATGGCTGAGCTCAGGAATTTTGGGAGTTGAAGTCCACACAAGTCATAAAGGGGCCGTTCCCCACTTCTGATCTAAAGGTACATAACAACTGTGATAAGTGACCTAGGAAGGAAGCTATTAAGAGACAGGGAGAGCTGGGCGTGGAGATAAACTTTCATACCGCAATATCAGAAATAAGTCTGCCTTGTGTAGCATCAACAAAGCCCACAGATGCAAAGGAGTCAGTATTTGGGGTTTCGGTCCTCACTTCTATCATGTATTGAGGGTCACAAGGACAAGACTCTTTTAACCTTTCCATTACAGCTGCCATTGCAACCCTTTTGTGCCAATGATGTTTCCTCAACATTCCCAATTTGCCCCCTCCCCCAAAAAACATTTTCTTAGTGGAAGTCTTTGTTACCACAAATGTGAAGTTATTCTACCGAAGGGACTTACAGTTAAAGGAGACAGGATTGCCTTCCTCTTGGCCAGCCAGCCAGTCACTGGTGCCATTAGAGCTGACGGGTCGGAGTGTAAAAAGCAATTTTGGCTGCTTCTGGGGTAGACAGCATTTGCGCTTCGCCTGGTTGGCTGTAGGAGGACTGGAAGACGGCACACGGGGAGACTGGGGAGGCTGCGGGGGAGATGTGTTGGGGCTGCGCCTTTCCTCCACGCTAGCCCCTTCCTCCCCCACTGATGTATCTGAGGGGGTTTCCTCTGTCCCTGAGCTAGGATCCTGATTGGCAAAGCCTTCCGCTGTTGTCTCCTCATCTTCCTCCTCATCCTCCCCTGCAAATTGCGGGTAAAGAAAGCAGGTGTGAATTAGAATGAACATCTAACATTTCCCTCCTTTCCTATTCAACACTCTTATCTCACCAGTCTTCCTCACCTTCACTCAGCCCATTGGATCTCTTATTGTAGAGATCCTCTTCCTCCTCCTCCTCTTCCTCCTCCTCTTCCTCCTCACTTTGTTCTTCCTCAGAGTCTGGCCATGTCACATAGCGGCTGTCAACGAGAGAAGCAGATCACATCCTCTGCCTGACATAGGGAGAAAACACCTGCCCCTATGACTGTAATCCAATGACAGGAATAGTTGTAGAATCAGGGATGGACAGGTTTCAGGAGGTAGGCAGAGATATTATGTGGTCGGATGTCTGTCAACACTCATTCATTAAAAAAAAAAAAATTACAATTCAGTCAGACTTCTGATATAGGATCAGCTTGCTCTTAAGGACTGTGGAGTTTGTTTTCAGCCATCTCCAGAATCTTAGCCTGAGCGATTCCTATTATTTGTCAACCAAGTATCTTAGATTAAAATTACCGAGTAAAAAACTCGGTATTGGGGAAGTTTCATTGGAATGCTGACATTGTTTTATGCAAATCTGTATGCTGCCCGACTCCCAACAGCCCTGGATGATTCACAAGTGAACAACATTAAAAGGAATAAATCAATATAACACTAGACGTAAGGACAATTAATAAAAGACAGCAATCAGATAAGAAAAAGGAGAAGAAACACACATCACTTAAACGAGTTTCAATCGCTCTCGTCAAAGTCTCGGGTTCTGAAGGCCCTCCAAAACACCAAGAGGGGCAAGGGCCATCCGAATGACAGGAGAGGGAGGCATTGTGACAAAGAAGGCAGACTTATGGGATCCTGACAGGTGGCATTGTTTAATTAAACCCATAGCTTGCTGGATTGAATTGGCCAGGCAGGTAATATGGGAAACAAGAAACTAGGCCCTATGGGGCTTTATAGGTAACTCCGGGGCTTTGAATCACACCCGGAAGGAAACCGGCAACCAATGCAATTCACAAAGCAGAACTATGGGCATACCAAGGCAAGACCACCACTGCCTATACTCCTGCATTCTGGACCAGCTGAAGTTTCTAGGTGGTCTTCAACCCATGAAGTGTGAGTTGCAGTAGTCAAGCCATGAGGTACCAGAGTGTGAATGTCTGTCTGAAGGGCTTCGCAATCTAGGAAGGGGCACCACTGGTGCATCAGATGAAACTGTGCAAGAGCCTTCATGATCACGGCTGCCACCTGATCAAGAAGCAGCTCTGAGTTCAAAAGGACTCCCAGATTGCACACCCTTCTTGAAACGGGGGAAATGCTACCCCATCCAAATATGTCAGAGTCCCAATCCCTGGGAAGCAAAAGACTACCCTCTCTGCATAGTTGGCTTGAGTACAACTCTGCTATGCTGAATTTTGTATTTCACCATAAGAAAGACAGCTGAGATTAAATGGCAGGCCATCATTTGGTTATGCAAAGGAAGCTCCAGGACCGGACTATGCAAAAAAGCCACACAACACACCCTTATGGGCACCTGCTAGTCCTGTAGCAGTTCTTACACTTGTCGTAGCTACAAAGCCCAATTCCCACCTCAGGGCAGTTTTTTCCCAATAACTAGCTAAAAAAATCTTTCATCCTGGCCAGGTTGCCAGCCAGACTGCTTTAGCTCTCTGTTTTTGCCATGACTAAAATCAAGAAGGGCCACTAAATCTAAATTAGAGCCACAAAAATACTTTTGGGGCAAAATCAGAGCTTGGATCCTTCAAATCAAATCAATGCATCAGCTGTAGTGGTATAAAATAGAAATGGATTCACTTTGAATTACTGGAATAGCACTGAGTATAGACTTCCATTAGGCATTATTTTCCCAATCTAGCCATCCCGCCAAGAGCAGCCATGGCTCTGTGGTTAAGAGTGCAGTGCTGCAGCCTATTTCTGCTGCCTACTGGCTGCTTGCAATTTGGTAGTTCAAATCTCACTAGGCTCAAGGTTGACTCGGCCGTCCATCCTTCCAAGGTTGGTAAAATGAGGACCCAGACTGTTGGGGGCAACAGGCTGACTCTATAAACTGCTGAGAAAGGGCTGAAACGCACTGCAGAGCGATATATAAATCTAAGTGCTATTGCTATGTGGACTTCAATTCCCAGAATGCTCAGCAATGGCCTTATTGTTTGGGGAACCCTGGGAGTTCAAGACTTTTACTTGGGGGTGGGGGGAGGCATCCAAATTGGAGAAAGCTGTTTTGGGAGAAGTATTTTTGTACATCTCTCCCTTCATACCCCAGCCGTGAAGGAGCTGAGCTAAGCTTTCTCAGAGATTGAAATCACTCACGAGAGCCGATGCAGCAGGAGCTCGTACAAGGCATCTGAAGAGAGCTGATCCCGGGGCACAGATACCAGAAGTGGGTGACCAAAAAGCACGACCCCATAGTAGCTGTTGCTGTAGTCCCGGCCTTGGGTACGCTCCCGAAGGTAGATTGGCAGTACCACTGCGTCTGCTGAGGCCGGGTCTTCCAGGCAGGAGACAGAAACCTCGTATCTGGAGGGAGATGGAGAGGTATGCTATGAGTAGCAGTAGGAGTAGGAGTAGTAGTAGTAAGAGACTGCTTGCTTCTTTGTAGCGTTTCATTTCTCAACCTAGCCTCCATTTAAATGCCATTCCATGGTAATGAGCAGACCAGAAATGCACAATACACGTAAAATTCTATAAACACAGTAAAATCGAACACTGCAGACACCACCAACTGAGAGGCAATGAGCCACTAAACAGTACGGTGTCAATTACAATTAGAAGACAAATACAAAGGGCTCAACTTGATGGCTATACGGGTAGCCCTCAACTTACAATAGTTCACTTGGTGACCGTTCAAAGTTACACTGGCACTGAAAAAAATGACCGATGACCTCCTTTTCACATTTATGACCGTCACAGCACCCCCATGGTCACGTGAGTTAACATTTAGATGCTGGCAACTGGTTTACGTTTATGACAGTCGCAGGGTTATGTGATCGTCTTTTGAGACCTTCCGTCAAGGCAAAGTCAATGGGGAAGCCGGATTCACTTAACAACTAATTCAAATTAGGTAAATTAGTGTTACTAAATCAACAACTGCAGCAATGCACTTAGCAAATGTGGCAAGCGAAGTTGCAAAGTGGGGCAAAACTCCCTTAACGAATTTCTCATTTAGCAACCCAAATTCTGGGCTCAGTTGTGGTCGTACGTCGAGGACTACCTGTAAGACTATAATGGTGGCCCCAATCAAAGTTCCTTAAGGAAAGGAAGATGCTCAAAAAAGCAACTTTGGGGGAAAGAAGCAGATACACCCTTAGGTGGGCAGCTTCAATTTTCCAAGTACATTCCCAACTTGCTTCTGACACTGAGGAAAATGTCCCCTAAGCTCTAAGAGTGTCCACCGTGAGCACCAACCCAAGATCTTCCTTCTCTGCCTACTGCTGGGATAAAGTAAGAGGACTTGATGCTCAGACTTCATGCTCAGACCATGACAACCCACTGAGCAATGACATATTTACCTCTTGTGCTCATTGCTGCTTCTGCTATCACAATTGACCTACACTTCTGCTTGCTGTGAACCCAGCTACTCATTATAGTAAAACACCAGTCTGAATTACAGGTCTCCATCTTATTATTCAGACTCATTGTAGTGGAAAATGCTCCAGTGCATCCTAGAGCAGGGGTTGCCAACCTTTTGGACCTCAGGGACCACCAAACTCATAATTTTAAGTCCCGGGGACCATTAATATGAATTCAAATTTCTTAACAACCGGTTCTGTCGGTGTGGCCTAATTTGTGGGTGTGGCTTCGTGGTCATGTGACTGACTGGACATGGCTTGTATGCAAATATTATAAATATTTATGTAAATATTGAATTTTTTTATTAAAAAAGAGCAACTTTTACCCAAAATCAGGCAAAGCAGGCAGATTGAGTTGCTCACAGAATCACAGATTCATTTAGAGATCTGTGTTTCTGCCATCGGCTACCTGGGTCTGTCACATAAAATTTGCTTGCAAGCAAACGCATAAAATTTGCTAGCAAGCAAACTTGCAAAATTAACTCAGAACACACCATGTATGTAAATATTGATTTTTTTATTTAAAAAAGAGCAACCTTTTCCCAAAAGCAGGCAAAGCAGGCAGGCAGATTGCTCACAGAATCACAGTTTCATTCAAAGATCTATCTTTCTGCTTTCGGCTACCTGCATTGAATAATAGAAGCTTCAGTCCTAAGGAAGGTTCGGTTGTGCTTAAAAGCAGAGCCGAAGATCTAGAGATTAGCTAGAAAGCAAGAAATCCAACGATTTCCTGCTTTCTAGCCAATCTAAATCTCCCGGCACAACAGAATGGTCGGGGGAAACAAAAAGGAAAAATAGCAACTTCGCAGGCAGGTTTGCTACGCAAGGAGTGAGTGGGTGGGGAGGGTTTCCGCGGGCCATGTGGGCGGCGCAGCCTTGTGTTGCCACACAGCCTGGATTAATTGCTTTTGGGGGGGTGCTCTGGGGGTGACATTTCTCTGCGGACCACCAAAATTTTCTTGCGGACCACCAGTGGGCCGCGACCACTGTCCCAGAGTGAGGAGGGGATTGGCTACCTGACCCCAAGATCCCTTCCAATTCTGTGATTCTATGATATACTAGCTCTCACTCCTTTACCTGATTTTATTTGGGGCTTTTCCGATCTGGGCTTTTTAAGTACGTCGACTGTGCTGACTAGAGTAATGAAAGTTATAGCTTATTGCACTGGAAGGGCACCAGGGTAACAACTGCTCTGCCACCTTATATTATCTCCTCCCCAAACTCACATGAAGATGTCATCCCGGTCCAGGATACAGCTGAGAGATTCTTCCCTCTGATAGATCTTGTAGAAGCGGTGACTGAACACATCGGCCACCATCATCTGGAGAAGAGGTAAAGAAACAGTCATGAGAAAGGGAAGGCACAGAACAGGCCTCTACGGTCCATTGAGGCATCTCTCCTTCACCCTCCTGGCAAACGTACCCGCTCAGCAGGCACATCTGTGTGCTCTGATAATGCAAGACAGAGGTCTAGCACTTTTCCAGCTTTCGGGACAATCAACCTATGCTGCAAGACAACGACAAGAGAAGCCAGTAAGAAAGTCAATTGAAAATCAAATTCTAAACTCACGTCAAATTCCCCACTAGGGTGAACCCATCTCCAGGACAGAAACTGATCTGGGGACAGACCTCTAGGTCTTATTTAAGGGTAAAGCCCATAGTCAGATCTAAACTATTTCATTATTTATCTACTGTGGATGCTTGCATTCTCTACCTTTCAGCATAAATTATAAAAATAAGTTGACTAAGGTCAAATTTTGGTTCCATTTGGTCATGTTATCCAAATGGCTGGAAACCTTTCCTGCGTTTCAGATGGAAATCTTTTACCCACCCCAACTATCAAGCTTGAAAGTTTCTACATATATGACAAGGGCTCTAGAGCCGTTCCCCACAACTCTAGAACTCTCAAATCTCGCTCAAATAAAGACCTGCCACAACATTATTGCCACAGTAAGGAGCCTTCCAAGCAGCTTGTTGGTACCTGTTCAGGTTTCTTACAGGGATCCATGGATACAAAGAAAACCTCCATCACTCGGTCTTTGCTGATTGGCAGAGGGGCACTGAGGTAGCAGAAGGGGTCAAAGGTCACCGAAATTTTGTTACATTCAGGGCAAACCAATGTTGATTTGAAGAGTCCATGGAAGATATCAACAATGATGGAATTGTTGCGACGTTTGTGGTTGCGCCACGCTTCTTCTGCTACTTCCTGAACAGAAAATGGTAGAATGAATCGTCTGGAGTACTATTAGTGTGAAATGCTATACTGTAGAATAGTCTACTACAGCCTCTCTCTTCCCATGCTCACCCATTTTTGCTGAATTACAATTCTCAGCATTTCACTTTACTAAATACAATAGCTGAAGCGATGTTAACCACAACTTGAGGTCAAAGAGAAGGAAGTTTACCTTAGAATTTTACAATGGAGTTTGGCAACAAATACCTCAGAATTAATAGGCAAATCTCAACCATCTCCAAAGGACTTTTTAATTTTTCCCTGCTACCTTTATCGTTAAAGTGAAACCAATTATTCATGCTAGTCTTCCTCTACTGCTGGGGGAAAACTGCAAGGGGGTAGAGGGAGAGAAAGATGAGGTCTATTGTATCACCCCCCAATTAATGCATAGCAATTGTAATGGAAAACCTCAGAGAATTTATAAACATTACAAACCAAGCACAGGCATCTGAAGCAAGGATCCCATGGAAAGGAATAGTTGAGGCATCAACACTATACTTTTCCAAAAAGCCCCAGCCCTATCAACCTTGAAATAGATTATTCTGAGTTGATTCCAACCTTGAAATAAGCTATTCTGAGTCTTCCTGAAGTTGTACTACATCCAAGGCTCTTGCAACCAGCACACAGAGCCTGTTCTGAGGTCAGCACCAAAAATTCTGCACTCCCACAGCACTCAACCCTTAGTGAAAGGACATCCCCAGTTCACTGCAGTAATGGAGTGGTTCTCATTCTTTATGCCTCATTTCAGCAGACTCCAAGCCTCATCGAATTACATTCAGCTTCCTTCCTTTTTTACCGCTGAATCTGATTACTGTAAAGTAATTGGGAGTCCCGCCCTTTATCACTGCCCTGCCCTGCCCTGCCCTTGCTCAGAGAGAACAAAAGCTTGATTTCTATTTCTATATAGATGCTAAGGTTTCAAAAACCTTCCTCTCGTGAAATTTAAATATAACAGATTAGACAAAACCAATAACATTTAGAGTTCACTGAACTTTGGAGTTGGGGAACTAATATGAATTCCTCATCGGACTGCACTGGGTGTAAAGGATTGATTGACTGAATTTGCTTAGTCACTTGCATCTTATTTCTATGATTCTGGGCAGCTAACGAAGTTAATCACCACCCCATAGAAAAAATAAAGCTAAACTGTAACGAGAGTCATTAGAAACAGTTTAAAAAAAAAAAAACACCCCATAATCTGTGGGAAAGCACCATTCATTTTTCTAGCACCACTACCAGATCCCCCGGGCCAGATGACAAAGCCATGTCTTCAGGCCCTTCCAGAAAGCCAACAAGGTCAGGGCCAGACTCATGATGTCCCAAAGGGCAGCTACCATGGAGGAAAAGACTTTCCTCTTGAGTCCCATCAAATGATATTTCTTCATGAACCCACAACACGCCCTTCCTGCTAGACCTGACAGGTAGGTGTGACTGGGCAAAGTACCATTTTTCCATACAGTGGTATAAAAATTGAAAAGGACCAGAAGAACATATGTAAATATCACAATGGAAATTCAACAAATAAGCTCTCCAGTCAGAAGCTTCCAAGTTTAATTATCCGTTATTCCTACTACAAACATACATGCATTATCACCACTGGCTAGAATCCAATTTGGACTCTCTGATACTTCCCTTAGATGCTTACCTCATCAGGTCTCCCTGCAGCATCCTTTAATTCAATGTACTCTTTCTTCTTGACACGGTTGAGGTCCTCATGCAGGCCGTCAAGCAGGAAGGAGAGAAGCTCCTGGGAATCATGCTGCTGGTAGCCAAGGAACTGTGAGGCAAAATGGCCCACTTTGGTCTGAATGGGATGCAAAAACAGGGCCTCTGAGATCAGCAAAGAGCTAGATACAGACTAAAAAAAGCAGTAAGACAAGAGCTAACCTTGAACATTCGGGGTACGATGGAGCGGTGGTGGCCAGACCACTTCTGTTTAATGAGATCCGCATAGGCTTCAGCAATTTCACCTTTCATGCCAAGAGGGTTGCTGAAGTTTAGTTCGTCCAGGTAATGATTATTGAGGAAGTATTCCGTCAGAGGGGGCACATTGCTGAGACACTGGAAGAAAGGATGAAAATGTGCCAAATGTAATGTTAGATGGTAATTCATCTTTCAGAATGAAGCTCCGGTGGGTGATGGAAGCATCTCTGACACAGAATCTTTTTTTGTGAAATGAATGAAATTAAAAGTAAGGTTAAACAAACTGATATTGACCCAGAAGTGGAGAACTTTTCCAGTAGTCATTTTTTCATGTAAACATCATGTACACCAAAGACAAATGTAGCTGTGATATTTATACAGACATTATTTTTATAATGGGAACACAAATTCGTCATTACTAAGGAATAGGTAGGTGCACTTTTAGCTCTTTTTAGTTTCAAATAGCCAAATGTCAGAAGGGTCCTTTCTGTTTCTCTTTCCATTGGGTAAAAGAAATGTTTGACTGTATTATTATAATCTATGTTGTCCTACTTTTCTCCAGTTTAAAGTTAAGGAAGAGAAAAAAGGAGAGAATTATTTACAAGGGAATTTAAAAAAAAAAACAGAAAAGAGAGCAATCTTTAATTTATCAATCATTCCAAGTCATGACAAAGATGTAATCAAAATTCCTTGAACTAGCAAATTGAATATTCTTCCACAGATGGTAAGCAGGCTACTGGTGGTACAGAAGGACCCTGGATGGGTTGCAACTCCCTCATCCAAATCCATGTGTGGGAGAGAAACAGGAATTTCTAGCCATCTTTGCTGAGGCAGTTGGTTTTGTTGATCAAATGCTGCAGTAGCAGGAAAACCCTATAGCTTCCCTTGCTATAAAGGGTAGGAAAGACATCATGCTTCACTGGTATGCATAGGGCAGAAATGAGAATTGGTTACAGGGTGGTACTCAGGAGTGGAAGGTAAATATAAACAAAGAGGTGTTGTTATTATGGTTGATATTAGGTTAGGACTGTACCAAGACTGATTCAAGCAGACTTTATTGAATTATGTTACCGTACTGTAGGAGAAATCTGTTTTGACTAGGATGCTGGACAATTAAATGCAACCAGAGGTTTATCACTAAGAAGTGGCTGGTAATATCTTCATAGCTTTCCAGATGATTGAATTCTCAATGTTATGGTTTGCAGTTCAAGCAAAAGCTATTGTCAATATTGTGCTTTTTATAAGATTGACATTTATCATAATAGACAACATAGATAAATATATAAGTGCCCTTCTCAGAAAATAGTGGGCTTTTTTTCTCTTGGAAGCATTCAGGGATTGTTGAGTGTTAAGAAACAGTCAGCCAAGATAGTTAATTCCTCTACAATGTAATAGCTACTCTAAATAGGCATATAAGCAGGCAATGCCAAAATACGTAACCCATTAGTACATGTGGGCAGTCATTGGCCAACAACACTGGCAATGCAGTTAATACTGTATATGAGCAGAATGTGAAAGTTTTCATTCTGCTTGGTGGCAAGTCATCACAGCACCCAAAGTTTGACACCAAAAGATCACTGATATTTCTTACTTGCAAAGCAGAGTTCATGAAGCATGTGTTCCCCAGGTTGGTAAGGCCACAAATCCCTGGCTGGCCCCGGTACCGCTCTTCCTCATCAATGGAATTCTTCCTGAAAAATGCAGGTAAAGTGAGACTGTGAAAAAGAGGAAGTGAAACCCACAGCTTGGTTCCTGTTGGAGCAGAACAAGATCCGAAGACAGCCATATTCCCCCAAAAGTTCAGGCAAGCTGGGAACTGGAATGCTGCCCAATTTTGAAAGTGCAACCCACCCTGGCAGCTATATCTCAAAACTGTGGAATTGATAACATGTTAGATACTCACATGATATGTGGTCGGGAACTGGGCCAAGTACCGTCTTTACTCCTGGTCTCCATTATCACAATCTGAAGAGAATAGGTACAAGTAGGAAAAGATCAAGAGAGGCACAATAAAAGTAAAAAACAACAACCCTGGGCTACATTAACTGGTGTATGGCTGGGCAACAGTCCATGACCTGTGAAGTCCTTGGGTCTCTCTGAGTTTGGTTGTTTCATTACCAAACTAGTTAGCATTATCAGCATTGATGATGTGATCTAGTTTGGTAACGAAATGCCTGCAAGAAAACAACCAAGCTTAGAGACCACCAAGGACCCCTAGTTTCAACCATGAGCTACACATATTCTTTTCTACACGCACAATCCATTCCATCTATTTTTCCATCTTGTATATCTTACATTTTTCTATTTTGACTTGATGGCTTCCATGGAAATTGAACATTTTGAAGCCACTGGTGAATAGTAACCCTGGAGAAATTATAATGCGAGACATAGCTGTTTCCAACAAAAGCAGTATTTTATCATAGCCTTTAAGAGAGCACTCTCTCTTTCTCTCTCCCCTTCTCCTCTCTCTCTCTCTCTGGTACTGGAGCATTCATAAATATAATGCATAATTATGGCCAAAGAGCTAATAATTATATTTCCAAATATAATTGTGATCATACATTTTCTTCAATGTTAAAAGGAAGCAGAGATCTGAGATAGAAAAGGGTTTGGAGGATATTTGAATGTGTGGTGTCAAGAAATACAGAAGGCTTAAAATCAAACTAGCTGTCCAGAAGTTCTTTCCCTTAAGACGGGTGTCTGAGAGGCCATAAAAGTTCCCAAAGGGGGAAAGACGCTCTGCATGTCTTCCAATATCCTCCCTCAGAACAAGTGTCTTGAGACCTTCCAAAAGAGATTTCAGGAAGGAATCCTAATCACACAACTAATAGGTCTCCTTACTAAAATTCATCTAGTGTTGGGGGCGGGTGGTGGTGGTGGTGTTGTTTTGTTTTTTTCCAAAAAGCAATTATTTGATCCAGATCCAAGAATGCCAGTTGTGTAAGATGCAAAGAGTGGCTTCTATCCAGTAAAAACTACCGTTCCCTTAAATCAGCTTTGCTATTTAGATAAGGGTACTCCATTGTAGTCTAAACTTGCAGTCCCTCTCCAGGGACTGACTGTCTGTCTGATTATCTCAAATCCAGCCACTGGAACTGATAATCTCAAATCCAGTTCAAACTGCTATCTTCCAGATGGCCCCACCTTCAGCCAGCCTGCTCAATGTCGATTGTAACAATCAAACACAGTTGAGGAGCAACAGGCTGTGGAAAACCAATTTATATAAATATATGCCAGAGAGACAAATCTTGGCACAAAACCAATTCTGCCTCTTTTTGTACACAGGCCAGCCTCAACCTGGTGACAGCGGCGTTACCTGCCCTGAACTTAGGCAGGCATCCAGCACAGTCATCTGCAAGTTTCGTAACCTCTCATAGGAGCCATCAGCATTTTTCACCCAGAGTCTTGATTCATCTTCTGCTGGAACTGAAAACTGATGACGGGCCTCTTTTAGTACTGAATCTAAGGGGCAGGAGACAAGAGGACAAAGAGAAAATGACTTCTTGCGACAAATACCCACTGTTTTTCCCTCCATTTCTTCTCCCCACGTCTCGGCTAAATTTAGAATTCCTGAGACCTTACCAATGGTATCCATCCGGCTAAATTGAGCGACCACGTGGCTGTCTACATCATTGTGCTGACAGAGGTACAGCTCCACTAAGTAAACCTCCACCTTCTGCATGCTAGGAAGGTCTACCACCTGGGAAGGAAGAATCAAAATGAAGAATCAAACAAGGGACAGAATATCTTTAAGAGAAATTGGGAAAAATCAGCATTGGTAGATACTTATTGCTAAATTCTCTCTGAAGAGAGACCCAGAAGGGAAGACCCAACCCCATCCATAAAGCTGAATGGCCCTTATTATCAGTAGAACACATAGTTCTTTCGGGAAAATATGTAAAAAGAAGCAAAAGCAGTAATACTAGCAAGAACCTAGCAGGATGTCCATCAGCATATGGGCTATACAAGGAGCATTCATGACAAGAATGAGAGCCATGAACTAATAATCCCCATAAATTTTATTTTCATTACATATTATAAGCCACTCCCCATTCTCTCAACCCCTCCAATTTAACCATTAGCAAGTGGTAGATAATGCTGGGGGAAAGATTACTTTTAAAAAAAGGTAGCATATAAATTAAGTATTATTAAATTGTATCTATAGAAAAAAGACTTCTATTCACATAGGGAGTTGAAAGAATCTTTGTTCTCCGGGCATCTTTTCTATTAACTGCAATGGAAAATGCTTCAGGGCAGGCAAATTCGAAAGAAAACCTGTGCTTCTCAACTCCAAATTTCTCACCTTTCGTTCAATGGCTGGCTGGCCATGTTCAATGCCATACCAGCTCACCAATTTGCCCCACACTTCCTCTGGCACCAGAATGTACTCTTCGTGTTCTACCAGCCTATCCTTCAACCGGTAAGACTCCAAATCTGAAGGAAGAAAGAAGGAAGGCTGAAATCATGGAGGACTCACCCTCTTTAAAGAAGCCCATAGTTTAAAAGCAATGGTGAGGCCTTGCCAATTTTGACATTCATGAAAAGGAGCCAAGCTTATTAACTGTAAGTGCTTCACATGGAAATATTTTTCAGCTTCCATAGAAGGCCCCTTCTCATAAAGCCAGTATGGTACAGCAATTATTGCTGAAATAGTGCAGAAAACCAGATTCAAAGCCTAAGTTACCTGGGAAATATACTATGTGAAGTTGTGTCTATAATTTTTGAGATTTGCACATTGTGCTAATTATTTTATTTACTTTATGTTAATTTAGCATGCCATATGAACCCACTCATTTGTGTCTTATTCAGCATGACCATATTAGGTCATCTCTGCTGAAGTGCACTGAGAAAACCAATGTCACTTTTCATTAACCCAACATATTTTATTGGTTTATTGCAATGATCAAATGCATGCAATCTGGAGCCTTCTAGAGGAAAAAAGAGAAAAATCGAATAATTCATATCCTCCAGATTAAGTAATGTGAGAATTTATCTGAAACACAGAGAAGAAGCCTCAAATAAAAGAAGACAGAGGAAACCATACCTTCAAAGAGTTCAGCATTGTTGATCCGTCCAGGGAAAGCATTTGAGTTCTGATCTCCAGATTCCACATAAACTTTCCACTGCTTGTACCAATGATTTTCCAGCAAATACCTGAGCAAGGAAGCAGATAGCTCAAATTTAAATCAAGATCACACTCTAACATACAATCAGGAGCAGTTACTGGTAGCAATTTTTTCCCCTTCATTCCCAATTACAGATAGGATTGTAAGAAAGCCAGGCCTCAGACTGAAACACTGGCTAGCTATATGCATCTGATTATGCTAACGAATGGCAACATTCTGTTTGCAGTCCTTATAGGCAAATCCCCAAGAATCCTAAATGTTTTTTAACATTTCAGATCATTAAGACAACAGACATAAACTTACAAGTCAAAAAATCTTTTCAAGGGCTTCCTAGAATCACAACATGACAATTCGTTCCATTCCCTGTAACATCTTACATGACATAGTTGCAGCTGGCATCTCTCATTCCCTTCCATGGTATTTAATTAGGATGGCTTGGGTGAACAGGAAGTCATGTAAAACTATGTTGTTTATTAATCTCTCATTCTCCGAACTGGAATTTATGCCACCAGTTATTCCTAATTCAAATTTTTACTATTAGCTATGAACTTGCCAAACCAGTCACTATCCTTGTGCCTTCAATTGGCTACAACAGATAGAAATGCAGACAAATGTGTATGAAACACTTGAGAATCCTTGGAGGACATTCTATTTATCAATGGCTAAATTCTGCCCTTCTTAGTTATCCGCTTATTTTCCACGTCCCAATGTCAAATGTTTGGACAAGTCGGTTTGAATTTTCTGCTCAGCAGCGAATCATAATCCTCATCCTCCCTAGCTGTTGACTACTCCACTGAAAGGAAAAAGCATTCCATTCTCAACACAATTAATATTATAGTGTGCCATTGGGCCACAACATGATCAAATAATTCCTATTGTGAGCTCAACTTGCTTCATAAAATAGGAGATCTGCTAGCTGATGAAACCAAACCAAACCAAGTGAAACCAAAGTCACCTTCTTAGACAAGCACTACTTAAGAATAATCACAAGTAGGTCAACTGACTATATAAAATAAAGGAGAAAGAAAGCAAAACTGGCATCCAGTTTTGCCTCCAAAGAGAAATACATTCCCAATGAATCAAACTTCATTTAGAAACATATGACTTCACCTTATATTATTAGTATATCAATTATAGCATCTACCTCAGCATGCAAAACAAGGATTATTCCATTAAGCTGCAATATTCTCAAAAAAGGCACATAAGCAAATAATTTAACACAGGAGCCACAGAGCATGCCCATGACAATTCATTCTCTGAAACAGGCAGGCCTTATGCTGGATTCCAGTAGACTTCTACACCCAATTCAAAGTGCTATTAGTAGTCTACAAAGCCCTATATGGTGTAGCTTAGTAGCACCACAGCCTTGCCAAAAATGAATCTACCCATCTCAGGAAAAGATACCAGGAAGATCTATTAAGAGTCCCACTCTTCATTTGAAGTCAGAAGAACATTTTGTGTGGCAGTGACCATACTTTGAAACTTCTAACCTACAGAGGTTCATAAAGCCCCATCCATGACATCATTCAGAAGAGCACTGAAGATAGTTTTATTTCACCAAGACTTCAAACCTAGTTAAATGTTGCTGATCTCTATGTTAGGAAAAGGTTGATTTATAGTTGTTTTTAAAAATTAACATATTGCAACCAGCCCTGTCTTTTAAGTTGGACAGAATCTAAAAATTATAAAATAAATGATAATTTAAAAAAAGATCAGGTCTGCCATACATAAGTCCATGTCACTTGAAGCTACCTATAGCTTGAAATTCTGTTAAAATGGTAAAAAAGTACAAGATTTCTAGAAGAAAGAGGAAGTGACCAAAAAAGTCAAGTCCTCCCTGTGTAGAGGAAACTAGCCTTCTTTATAGCAATGACAAGTTGATTTTTGTTTCAGTTTCCTTTCTTGATTGATAAAATAAGGGACAGACAATTTGATGATTATGAAAGAGAAATTTATTTTCAAGGTATTCAGCGAGTCTAATTAAAAAGTATCTATTCATCCTGATATCATTGCACTAAATGAAAAAGAAAAGGAGAGAAATAACCAAACTTCGCTAATTTGGAAAGACATGCCTTCAGAAAGTTATCCACTTTACAATAGTTAAGGTTGCTTAGAACCATCGTTCTACACCCAACAGTATATTGAGAATACATGACATACTGAGCATCGCTTAACCAGCCCAACAAGGAACAATTTA
Organism: Bungarus multicinctus; assembly: GCA_023653725.1. Classification (NCBI taxonomy): domain Eukaryota; kingdom Metazoa; phylum Chordata; class Lepidosauria; order Squamata; family Elapidae; genus Bungarus; species Bungarus multicinctus. The sequence continues at coordinate 155,381,205 of CM042834.1, read as the reverse complement.
GGGAAAGCATTAAAAATATAAGAAAAGGGAACAGATCTAAATAAGGCGATTTTGAGAGGGCGCTTCAGCCAGGGGGAGATTAAAAAAAAAATGGTACCTAATTCATCCTAAAGTAAAATCTCATTCCAGTTTGCCTCAGCGCAGTAATTGAAAGCGCATATAAGGCTACGGCTAATTAGCCCAACGCTACACTTGAGGAGTCAAAAATCCCATTGCATTCAGCAAAGGGAACATTTTTTTTCACAAACCACGATGATCATAAAAATCCATGGTTAAAGGGGGGGGGAAAGCGCTTTTACACCACTACTACCGTACTTCCTCAGCCTGGGCGGGAAGGTGCATGTCGAAGACTACCTGAAAACAACCTGCAACAAGCCAGAGTGCGGCGCCTGTCTTCTTGGGGGAAGGGGGTCGCCTCGGCTCCCAAGGGGGGGCGCCCGCGGATCAAGCAGGCCCCCAAATCAAGGCTTCACCCAGGCTGGGAGCAGGTGAGCCCGGTGGAACCGAACGAAGCTCGTCAACGCATCCACCATCCCCGCCCCAAAGCAACTTCTCCGCCCGGGGCTCCCCCCCTCCCCCCCTTTGCACTTACCACTTCTCTCCCGCTCCCAGCGGTCGTTTCCTCCCGGGCTGGCCCGGCCCCTCTCCCTCTACCTGCTGCCGCTGGGCCTCCAGCCCAGGCAGCCCCCTCTCCGCCATCGCCACCCACACCTCCGCCACCGTTCCTCCGCCAGCCCGGAAACGAGAAAGGGAGACACCTTATTTCCCTCTCCCGGCTCCTTCTTCATGGCCCCGCCCACCCGCTTCCGACCGGCCGGATAGGTGTGGCAAACGGGACGGAAGAAGAGAGCGGACCCAGCACCATGTTGAATGTGGCCTACGGCGAAGGCGGCACACGCAGGCCCGCGCTATCCGCCCTGCCCTATTGGTGGGCTGGTGGCGCGGGAAATTGAACGAAAGGGGCGGGGCGGATCGCGGCGTCGTGCTTTGATTGGATGAGCGTGTTTACGCCGGGCAGAAACGGGAGACGACGAGATTATTTTTCTCTTATCTCTACGGCACATTTGAAAGGAAAAAAAAAAAGAATACAATCGTAAAAGATGCGGGCACCTATTCGTGCACTGAACCGCTTCCGGCACAACTGACCTTCGTCCCACGTGGGTGTCAGAATTCTTGCGTCTTGAAATAACCAATACTGGGTAGATACCATGCACGATGCTTGCAGTTGCCATTTTTAGTAAGGGCAAGTTTTAAAATGCTTAACTCAGCTAACGCAGCCCTTCACGTTGCCAATCGAAATGAATTTTGGCGGTCCTTTGAAGAAGCGGGGAGAAGGTGGAGTAGAAATAGCAGGCCGCCTAATCTTTATAGATTGCTTTTTGAGATACTAAATCTCTCTCCAGCGGTCTTTTAAAGTTGTTTACGCATTTGATGCCACACTTTCTAACCAGTGTCTCACGATTATTTTAAGCCTCTATGCAGATTTTCATAACCTGAATTCAAGCGTATTTTATGTTGAGACAGCTATTTTGAATAAACGCATGATTTATAGAATAGCACCTGTTATTGAGTGTCCAGATTTAATACATTCTGGGAAGCCAATACTGTAGAATGGACAAAACTAGACATTTCTGAAATGCAGTTAACCCAATTTTATTCAAAAAAAAATGTGGGTAAGGCAAACCATGGCTTGGCACAATGCATGAAATTAAGGCCATGCAGTTTTTTCACTGACTTTTCTTGCAATATTTTGCCTATGCACCAACTCACTACACTATATCTTTTACCTTTATCTTTTGTCAGTTAGAGTAGTTGGCTACTTTTCATTTTTTCTAACTACCCCTCTCATGCAACAGACAGTCCTGCAGGAAAAGCTTGAATGTACCCATCGCTTAAAAACTGGATGAAACTTCAAAGCATACTTTCACTTTCATAGCATTTAACTTTGTGTAGATTCACTCTCATTGCAATGATGGAGCAAATTCTGTTGTGAAGAAAACAGATTTACTAGACTTTGCCAGTTCCAACATTATTGCAAACTGTATAAATGCAAATCCTAAATTATTTCTACCTCAGATGGCCAAACATGGCAATCATTTGCTATTAGCAAATGAGGCCAGGACAAAGCAGTTACAGCTTAGCAGTATCCTCACAAATTTTTTCTACAAACCAGCATGCTTACTCCTGCCTTCCTTGGCACCCATTAGCCTGGCTTTTTAGAAATTAAAAATACCTGCATAAACAAAAGACAAGATGAGCAGGAATTATAGGAAACACTGAAGTTGTGGGTAGCTTTAAATCCATCTTACTTTTTAAGGGACTGATAAAGTTGTGGCAGTCCTTTTTTGTAAAGTAACAATTTTCCCCAGCAGAGCACTCCCATTTCCTCAAAATTCCAAACACCAACCCCAAAATATTGGGTAACCAGGCCTTAGCATATTGCATGACTATCTGCCATTAAGCTATGTTAGAGAAAATTTTATTCACTTCAAAATGACTTATTTCCCCAAAGGTCTTTCTCCATCAACTGGCTAGCACTTCATGAAGGCAAAATCCTGGTTTTGGAGGATTCCCCAAAGCCCCATCAATGAGTAAACTTGCTTGTGAGTCAGCATGTCATTTCCATGGTTTGTCCCTGAGAAATCTGAAGATGCTTTTGCAGTGCTTACTGATACGAACTGAGCACCTGGAAATATCAATAGCAGCAGAAAATATCTAAAAGGCAGTCAACTGTTTTCCTCGTCTACTGAAGAAAAAGATCCCTTAATCCCTAATCCCAATTCAAGATTAAATACAGCACACACCAAAGATTGTTGGAGACTTTTAATCAGTTCCATACATTTGGATATGGTGCATTAATTAACCCCAAAGAAGGTGGACAGAGCAGAGGGGGGAGAGAAAAGATTGTTCATTTTGTTCCTTAGGGACTTTTCTTCTATAAATGGTAAGCTTTGATCTTTGAAACAGAAAGTTCCTCCCCCAATTCAAGTTATGTACAACAATAGAGTTTCTTCTTCCATACTAGGAGAGCTGAAACTCCGTATCTACTCCACTGATGTGGAGGGAAGCAGGTTTGAGGTGGGGGAGGCCCATGGAGATAGTCCATTCCATATGTTAATGATTATCCATTCCTGGGTTTCTGTTTCCTGCAAGAAGAGGTTGGTGGCTTGTCTCCAGTCTAGAAACAAATTATGAGGTTCTGCCCTTCCCCACCCTCCTCAAAAGCAACATCCAAATCCTCTGTACATTCATTATCCAACAGGCCATCTTCAGTTTTCTTCTCACATAAAAGCTCTCATAATGGATTGTATTAAGAATACATCCATACTATAAGCAAACTGGTTTAGCCATTGTGGCATTTATTTCTGCTGTCACTTCTGAGAATTCTGAATCCTCAGTTTAGGCCCTAAACTGCTCCCAAATTCTCAGCATTATTCTGAACTTATGCTTCCCTAAATTCCTGAAAATTCAATAAAGTCATTTGTATTTGGAGAATACCTCATGTATCACATCTCAGCTACATTTTTCCATATTCTAGAACCTCATTTCTTCTCTTTCAGCAAAGACAGAAAATGGGAATTCCATGAACTAAACCAGATTAGATTCTGGATCCCTTCCACAAAGGTAGCCCTGTATATCTTGGCCATATTTCTCCATTAATTTACTCAACCACAGCGTAATAGGAGTTCCTGCCAGTCCCGTATAGATTCAATACTTAATCAGCTATAGTTTGTGGCCCTTCACTAGGGTTAAGAGGTCTGTTCAGATTAACAATGGATAAAGAATGCAGCAAATCAGCCCTTAAAACCAAAGTCTCAAGTGGGGTCCTGAATCCAGAGTTTGTGTTACCTATGATTCAACATTGCATCGAGTAAACATTAGTTAAACTGTCTCCTGATCTCCCCAGTTTTTCCTGGTGACTCCTTGTATGTTCTCTTAAGAGCAGGATTTTAAACTGAGCAACCTCAACTATAGACTCCCTGTACCTCTACAATCAAGATTCTGACAGCAAACCAAATCTAGTGCTGTATCGTATTGACAAATTATGTCTCCAAGAATGGAAGTAACAAAACATATGTATTATGATTGTTGAGTTCCTGCTGGAAGTATGGCCTCATTTCAGACCTACTAAGAACAGGTCAGTTTTGAGGCAGATAAAACTTTTTGAACCACTAGGTCCAGAGCGTTTCAGAGACATGTTCCAGGGAGGAAGGCGAGAACTCTGATCAGAAGGGATAAGAAAATGATCCCTCAACTAGAGGTTTCTGATTCTAAGGTGCAGTTGAAAGAGGAGACCAAAGAAAGGACCTGGGAGGCCATAGTCAAAAACCCAGTAGGCAGTAATTAAGGGAAGGATCATGCAATCAGGTTAGTGGGCTAAAAAGGACCTGTAGATATTCACTGGGTTGAAGGAAAGAGGCTGGTCCCTCCTGCTTATTAGGATGCCTGTGTAAACACAACCTTCTTATCCCCTGAGCTGAGCACTGGTTACTTTCAGCCTATGCCCAGAGGCTAATGCTGGGTAAAGTAGGGTAGGCTAGATTGTTCCCCAGATGTCTCCACTGCATGGACAGCAGCATCTGAATGCCAAGGCAAGAGGTCACCAGCACCACAAACTCCTTGCATCCCAGGGCACAAGGTAGGCTACATCTCTGCCATGCCCTCTGTAGGCATTTTCAGAAATCCTCTTAGGTTGCCTGAGCGTTGTAACAGTAACTAGAATAGTTCATCGTATGGCTCTCATCAAGGGAAGATCTTGGAACCTTAGAAGCGCTTCCTGCTGCATATAAAAATGGTTACATATGTACATATATATATATACACAGACATACGCACGCATACATATACATAGGCTGTGATCAAACAGCACAAATTGGTACCATCTTGTCTTAATACTCCTGGAGCACAAACTCTAGGAGATGGATCTCCCCAACCCCCCTTCAGTTCTGTGCATCGAAGCTTCTGTGCCCTGAGCTCAAAGGAACAGTCCTGGCCTGGGGAGCTGTGATACTGCTGGACATTTCCGTCTTCCTGTAAATCAGCTCTCCTAATTGTAGGATAATTGGAAGCAGAGGGAGCCTCAACGCTGAAAATACACAGGCAGGTCCTATGGAGACTTTTTTTGTCTAAATATTGAAGGCTCTGATATACAGAGATGAATCTCTAAAGAGCTGAAGACTGCAATACAGAGAGCAGAAGGAAAGGACATCAGAGTCTTCTGAGTAAAGACCAAAAAGTCAATCCAAAAAGCAGATCAGATAGTTTTGGAGGGATGTTGGTTAAAGCAAAGGGGGCTAGTTCCTCCAGAAGAAGCACAGACAGGAGTTGATCGATCTTTGAAACCAGTGAAGATATAGATGGGGAAAGAGCCCACTGCCTCTTAAGTATCTCTGATTCCCAATGGTAGAAGAGGTAATTGGAGTGGCTAACTGCAGAACAGCTGTTCTGTTCTGGTTTACTTTGGATTCAAAACAATGGAAAATAATGGTAATCATGTAATCTACATAACTAAGGACTAAGAATCTGCTACTGTAAATTGTTACAATGATAACCATGGGGTGAAAATTGTAGGAACTGATGTGAAAATCTAAGCAGCAGAGACAAGGCAAATGATTTGCAAGAAGACCAAATAAAGGTTGGCATTTTAAAGCCCTACATGTTTTGGATGATTACTCCCATATTCCTAAACTGCTAATCCTGCTGACTGAGGATGAGGGGTGGTGTTGTCCAAAATGTTTGGAAAGTGCCGAAGTTTTCATACCAAAATAAACACCACATCATCAGAGAAAAATCTCGATGGGCCCGTTCTAACATAGTCGTTTGGATATAAGAAATGTTTAAGACAAGCTACAAGTCATGATCACTTAGGAACTGTAGTATACATGAAAAAAACAAAGAACTGGGGTGAGAGAACAAGGCACAATCCACTGGGAATTGGATCCACCATCCTACACAGAATATCTACTAGAATATCTGATGCTTGTGTCTGGACTGCGTCTGGAAAGGCAATGAAAGTGAGTGGACTGCGTCTGGAAAGGCAATGAAAGAAATGCAAACCCTGAGTACCAAGCAAGTAATATAAGAGCCGTAACAAATGAATAGGGGTTAAGCTATGATTGAGAGCACTAACCAAGCACAAGCCCAGGAGAGGCACCAGTTAAGATCCAAGGGATATCAAAAAGGAGACTCCACTTTGGTGTGAGGAGGAGATGGAAGCAGCTCCAAAACTGAGCAAAAAGGGGTTTGGAAAGAGGGCACCCTTGCAGCCAGAAAGTCCCAATAAGAAAGAAGACAAGAAAAGAAGGACCATCTTTCCAAAGATTTGGAGAATTCTCAGAGGACACCTGATTGCCTGGTCCTCCCCTGGACTTCAAAATACACGGTTAGGCCAGAAAAACAGAGCCACCACCATGTCCAAAGAAAGTGATTATAGCTGGGAAGGAGGAGTGCTCTCATTCATCCTAAATACTAACAACCTCCCCAATCCCATCAATCCCTAGGTTATGGAGTGCAAAGGATGGAATTACTCTGGCCCCAGTGCTTCTCATCCCTCCACCCAGCTCACTACTGGGATGAGATAGGAAGGGGATTGGCTCCCTCATAGTTAATACTGTACATTCCCCATTACTGGAGAGGCTAGGGGTGTGTGTGTGTGGGGGTGTCTCTCTCTCTCTCTGTATAGATATTTGTAAATATAATATTTATAATATTGCATTGAAAAAATAAAACTTAAAAAATAAAATGAAACACCATGTGTGTGAGAGGGAGGGAGGGAGGGAGAGTCCGTCCCAGTGGCACAGAGAATTGATGGCTGGCTTGCTGGTGCCAGGAGCAGTCATGTTTCTCCTCAGTTCCAGGGCCCCCCACCCCTTGCCCCAGCAAATTCCCAGCATAGGTTCTCATGCCACAGTTCAATACCAAGAAGCCACCAGTGGAGACAGTCCGTGGGGTGGAGGTGGGGGGTGGGGGGGAGAAACCTGGCTTCTTTCTACCCTTGCCAACCCAAGAACTGTAGGCTTCAAAGCAGCAGGCTTGGTCGTCCATTCTGACCATTCACTGTAGAGAAACAGCAAAAGTGTTATAGATAGAATGCATTTTGCGTCTTTCCCCAACTTGATCCCCCAAGATCAGCATTTTTCAAACTTGACAATTTTAAGATGTACAGACTTCAACTCTCAGAATTCTGGGAATTGAAGTCCACACAACTTAAAGTTGCCAAGTTTGGAAAACACTGTTATAGAGGATGTGATGCTATTAACATTCCCACAGGTTCCTTCTAATGTTTCCTCCCCAACTACCAGGTTGTTATAATTCTTTGAGCAATCTGGAATTATATTTTTTTGTGTGGGTAATATGGATGCAAATTTCACATTCTCTCAGCAATCTGATGAAGGAGCCACATTAGGCAGGTCCAATATTTTCAGCCCCATTTTATAGATGGAAGAACTGTGGGCTAGAAAGTGCAGCTGACCTAACACTGCCTGATGAGAGCATCACTAAGTTGGCTTTTGAACAAGGGCATTTCAATCCAACTGCACCTCAGTCTCAAGATCATAAGGTTCCAATGCCACATGCTTTTTGCATCCTGGTTCCTTCCCCCACCTCTTCCATCATTTTGCTCCACTTTCCCTATTTCTGATCCCAAATTTCTTTAGATTTGAACTAATGGAGAAAACTTGGAATTGAGGATGCACTGAGCTCAAAAGACTCAGATTTGAAACAGAGGTGCCAGGAAGACTCTAGTCAGGGTGACTTAGAGAGGGGAGGGTTGCCAACTCATGATGCTGAGAACAGGAGGAAGTGCAAATGGAAGTGGGTGGGGCACAGATACCTGGCCTGGAGGCTACAGCTCAGTGTCCACTAACTGGAACATAGTTGCTACTTTATGCGAGGGGTGAGAATGGTTACTGCATAACCACACACACAGATGTAGTATTAAGCAGGGAGATGGGGAAAACCTGCTTTTCCAAGAGAAGCAGTTTTTGGAGATAGGAAGGGACTATCAAGGTGCCCTTTCAGTACCAAGAAATGTGGGCCACCCGTTCAGGGGGAGGAAGAAATTTTATTCAAAACTGAGCGCTAACGAAAAAGCGGAAGGAATCTTGTTGACAGAATTGCTCGACAGCCACTTCTCACCTGATTCAGGCAGGGAAGCAGATCTCAGCCCAGTCTCTTTCTGTAACTGAATCTCCTTTAGTGCAAATATTGATGTTGCTACAGAAGAAGAAGAAAAGACACAAAGCCAGTGAGATAACCCCAAGTACTAGGCCTGCTATTCCATCATGCTAGCATGTGAACTGATAAAAAGATCAAAGTAATTTGAATAAGTGTGTGTGCATGTGTGTGTGAGAGAGAGAGAGGGAGAAGGAGAAGAGACACAGACAGAGAGTACATATTGGCAAATTTTGGAATCAATTTTTATAGATTTTATCCCATTTAAGGGATGTAGTAGATATTTGTTTCCTTCTGATCAATCATTTTGATCCTGTCTAGACAAGTCCCTGCAGTTTTTATGGCAAGTTTTCACAAATGGTTTGCCATTGCCTTCTAACTAGGGCTGAGAGAAAGTGACTGACCTAAGTCCCCTCAACTGGCTTTGTGCCTAAATCAGGAAGAGAACTTAATAGTCTTCCAGTTTCTAGCCTGATGTCTTTACAACCATACCAATCTGTGTACATTCAAAGTCATGCATTCTTCATTGAGCTTTGATGTATGGAAAAATGAAAGTTATCAATCAGTTAATGAATGTTAGTGGTTCCGTTACTATTCCTTTACTATATTTCATGTGGTGAACTATACATTGCAAGTTATCCAGTTCTCAGTTATTGGCCCATTTGAAACGCTAGAACAGCGGTACATAAAGTAATATATTAAAGGAAAGTATAACAAAAAATGTTATCACAATAGATTTGTGTAAAACATGTGAAGGTGAAGTTTCATTTAATGATGCTATGAATTCTCAACAAGTATTTAAAATTCTTAGAGAATAAATTCATCAAAAATAAACATCAGCATTTAGGTTATGGGAACAAAAACATCGAATAGGCCTTACATGGGAAGACTAAGGACTCTTCCCCACAACCTGCTAACCATAGATGGAAATCTATTTTTAAATGGATATAGAAGGCTTGTCCAGATAATGTTGGGTTGACCTCAGCAGACCTACCCAGAAGGCAGCCTGAACTCATCTTCCTGATCCAGTTTTAAAGCGGTTTGCTGGTTTCTTCCAACATAAACTGGAATAGAAGGGGTTTGTACCAAGATAGTTAGGGGTAGGAAACCTATGCCACCCCAGCCATTAATCACTGACTTTTGTGTGGGAGGGATTTGTGGATGGGAGAACATGGGATCTCCTGCCGTGCCAAAAAAACTCATCTTTCCCACCTCTTTTGCCAAACCATAGGTAATGGGGAAAGCAAGAAAAAGAGGGAAAGTGGCTTTTTGGTGCCCAAAGAGCCCCTTTCCCTGCTTTCCTTCCCCAAGGGGAGGACATTAGAATAGAAGCAACTCTGTAGTTAGCTCCCTGCCTAGGAAGAACCTAGGAAGAAAAAGTGGTTCGGTGGGGGAAGAGAAATGGAAATAAAACTGCTTCCTGTCCTTCTCTATCATTGTTTCTTCTCACGCCCATGAGAAGGATGGTATTTTGGCTGCCAGATTTCCAATCTTATAGATTTGTTACTTCTGGACTCATCTACTCCTCTCCTTTGAAGGGAGGGAGGGAGGGAGGGAGGGAGGGAGGGAGGAAGGAAGGAAGGAAGGAAGGAAGGAAGGAAGGAAGGAAGGAAGGAGAGGAGAAGAAGGAGGGGAGGAGGAGGAGGGCTTACTGTATGATAACGGTGTCAAACTGGCAGCCCGCGAACCGGATGGGTCATGTGCAGGCCATGCCCATCCCAACTCCAGAAAGGGAAAAAACCCTCGCGATATGTCATGTGATAGCACATGATGCAGCGAGTTTGACACCCATGCTCTCTAAGATCATCAAGCTAACAGTCCTGTAGTCTTCTACTGCCAGTTTAGCTGACACCAAAGAAGGTGTTCCCCATTCAATCTCCTCCCTGCCCTTCTTCTGCCTTGCTGAGACAGAGAAAAAGATGGAATTGAGGTCAGTACTTCTTTTGGCCAGCATATTAAAGCAGGTTAATTAAAGCTAGGCTAAATAAAAAGGATAGGAGAAGCAGGAAGCAGGTTGATGCACTGCAAGTCTAAGGAAAAGACTCTTCATACAAATGTGCCACAGTGTCAAATGGTAAACATCTAGACCCTTCAATTCTTAGCCCATCAATGAAAACATCCTCTCCAGTTAACCACTACATCATAACAAATGGAACTGAGAAGTTAAAAGAAGTTAATGGAGATGTCATTCATGGCAAGAACTGGGCATAGCATGCAAATGAATTCATGGTCCTTTTATCATCCACTTCGTGTTTTCATCACACACCTTTTTATTATTCACTCATTCACTCAACCACTACTTGACATCTCTGGCCTCCCTCCCTCCCTCCCTCCCTCTCTCTTCAGCCTGCACCTACTGTCCGGAAGTTTGAGGACTCTTTCTCCCAGACTGTGGAAGAACAGGTGACGCATGGCCTCATCTGCAGAGATCCGCTTCCTGCCCTCAAACTGCATTTGGGGTGAGAAAAAGAAAGAATAGAAAAGAGATCAATCCTAGTGATTCGATGAAGGCTGCTAATGGCATCTAGCTTTTTGCTCCTAATACAAAAGCATTTTTCCCCAAAAGTTATCACATTGTTGGAATCACAGGTGTGCCCCAAATCTCCCAAAAGGAAAGAGTATTAAAATTTCCCCCATAACATCAAAACACAACCACTCAGATGCTGCTGTCTCCTGCTCCCAAAGCATATGACAAGAGAAATCTCAAAACAAACTGAACCGCTGACCCAGATTGCAAGGAATGTGCAAAATATGTTATTTTCATTTTTATCCCACCTTTATTATTTTTACAGATAACTTAAGGTGGTGAACGTAATTCAAGACACTTTCTTCCTCCTCTTTTCCCCACAATAACCTGTGAGGTGAATTGAGCTGACAGAGAGTGGCTCAAGGTCACCCAGTCGGCTTTCATGGTTAAGGCGGGACTTGAAGTCAGTCTCCTATTTTTTTAGCCTGGTGTCTTAACAAGTAGGCCAAACTTGGTGGAAAAGCCCAAGGATTTGAACTATCTGCAGTTACCAGAATACTGTGAATTGTAAAATATCTCTAATCAAGTGTCGACTACACATAGCACATTTTTTAAGCATACAGATTTTACACTTCCAGGCAGGCTGCAAACAACCCACAGGAGCTGCATATGGCAGGCTGTCAATCCATGCCTAATGCAAAATATCTGAATTAATGGATCAAAAGTTTCACCTATTCTGACCAACAGACAAATGAATAAAACCCTGCCAGCAATGACCTGCAAAACAAGCTACGAGCCTGAAACCTATAGCGTTCCTAAACGCTTCTACTTCTCCATCTACAGTCACATGCCATATTAGAATCCATAGATTGTACACTGAGGAATTAAGGCAAACAAAGCAGAATTATTTCTGCAGGAGCACCTGCTCTATGATGGATCCTTTTTAATCTATTCCACTTTAGAATTTGTTTTGGTTTGTGTACATGCAGATATTCCCAAAGAATAGCTCTGCAACAGTCCTTGAAGATAAGCAGCTTTACTTGAGGTCACTTGAGGTCCTAATTGGTAGCCCAATTGTCTCCCCATTTTGGAGACAACAAGTCAATGCTTTCTTTATATGATCTCTATTTGTTAATGAGGTTAATTGTTGCCTGCTTGCCATGGCAGGGAAGTTTTTTCCATTGCTTGGGGATAGGAAAGGAATGTAAGGAATTTAAGATTCCTAGAAGAAAGGGTCAGAGACCTTAAAACCTTAGTTCTCCAACAACAACAAAACAACTGCTCACCTGCAGCAGCTTTCCTAAAAGATCAACCCCATCGTTGTCCAGCCTGTACAATTAAGAGAGAAAAGAAAGGTCAGATTCATTAATTTCCCAAGGAAAACTGAGGCTTTGCTTCCTGGGACTGTTATTCTCTGACACAACATCTGAAGATGTAAAACAGTTCATGTCCCTAAGTCAAGCATTCATTTGGAACTGCACCAAAAAGTCATCAATGTTTCTTCCACCCTTAGGAGCCAAACAGTGATCTTGTTAATCCCCCCTTCTTCCCAATGAAGCACAAAGTTTTTAGCCAAATGCTCACTGATGCATCCTGGCAACTCACACCCATGTATTTGGGTCTTGCCTGGAATTCAGCAGAGAAGGTACTCCAGATAAAACTCTTTGCCTGCATCTCTGCTGAAAAAAGAACAACTGGACAGGAAATATCTTCAGTACAAGATCCTGGAAGGATCTGATCCATGGGTGTATCTCTTTCCACACTGAAAGAGGGAGAAAGAAAGAAAAACTACCTACAGCTGTACAATGAGTCCATCTGTCTCCTTTCTTGTTCTTACATAAATTTCTATTCTTAATGGTTGAAAGGGTTACATGAAATTGCCCAGAGGGTTACATGAAATCGCCCTCGTTATCTCCCGCCTGGATTATTGCAATGCTCTCTACATGGGGCTCCCCTTGAAGAGTCTCCGGAGGCTACAGTTAGTCCAGAATGCAGCCGCGCGGGTGATCGTGGGTGCCCCTTGGAGCTCCCACGTTACACCACTTCTCCGCAGGTTGCACTGGCTTCCTGTGGCCTTCCGGATTCGATTCAAGGTGGTACTGATGGTATTTAAAGTGCTCCATGGCTCGGGACCTGGGTATCTACGGGACCGCCTACTGCCATCGTCTACCTCCCGCCGCCCAGTACGCTCCCACAGGGTTGCCCTACTTGGGGTGCCGCCGCCTGATCGTTGTCGGCTGGCGGCCCCGAGGGTGCGGGCCTTCTCTGTGGGAGCCCCCTCCCTGTGGAATGATCTCCCCCCGGAGATACGAGCCATGACGGACATCCTGACCTTCCGGCGCGCGGTTAAGACCCTATTTTTTAAACAGGCTGGCCTGGCCCAGTAAGGGTTTTTGGGGTTTTATACCTAATTTTGGGTTTTAGTTTTTAATCTTCCATTTTAAATTTTTATTAATCCCGGATTTTTAAATGTGTAATTGTAGTTAGACGGGATGCAGCCGGTTTATCTATTTAATTCATTTTTAAATTTTATTTAAATTATATTTACTCTATGTATTTTTATTAGGCTGTACACCGCCCCGAGTCCCTTTTTTGGGAGAGGGAGCGGTATAGAAATATAAATATAAATATAAATATAAATAAATAAAGGTCCTATCCGAACTCTTCTGAGGATGCAGTCATCTTTCTCCTTCTCTTTTATGAGATGACTACAGCAGCTCATCACTCATCAAAAGCTACCACATCTGAACTATAGGCTGACACTCACCTTGGGGCATGGTTGATCAGGGCCTCAGAACGGTATTTGGGGTAGTTATATGCTCGGAATTCTTCATTGGACAGGATTCCAGGCCATGTCTCTTCATTGGGTGTCCCTGGCAACAGAGAGAAAAAGTAGAGTTCTGAAAAGGAGTTTTTAAAAAAGGGACTTCCAATTTTCATATCACATGAAAATAGTAAAAAGATGAGAAATCAGATCATTTTTCACTCCAACTCACAAGGATTATTTTCCCCCCTTTGTTCCAGCTCCATTTCTCCTTCTGAATTGTGTTTTTCAAATTCCAAGTGAGGTCAGAGACACATTTTTTTTAGTGACAGATAGGCTGATCTGGGAGTGTTTTTAAAAATGTACTTTGTCTTTGATCATCTTATGGTGCTTTAATTGGTATCCCTGAAGAAACTCTTAACCTCCATTATGAAATTATAGATCAACCTGTCTGATTACCTTCCTCTCCTCTGCCTCCCATTTCTTCACTGATTTCTCAGCAATGCAACATTGGTAGATATTTACCCAATATCCGAAAAATGAAATGCAGCTGCTCCTCGACTGTGGAGCCTGGGAAGAGTGGCCGCCCTGTGGACATCTCATAGAAAATGCAGCCCACACCCCTGTGGAGAAAGGCAGGCAGATTTCAATATCAGTACCAAGAAAATAGGAACTTTGTGCTATCAATTAGAATTCCTAACTTTTACATCTTATCTCTGTTGTGATGATTGAACAAAATCACTTGCAGACCAACAAAACGTTTCTATGACTGGATTTTGCTGGTCAGCCAATGATTTTGACATTTGAAACATTTTTTTAAAATTTGGCTTAAAATATAAAATAATCCACATCAAAACATGGGGATGGGGTAAATCTATGGTGCATTTAAAGTTTCTAATGACCAATATGTGGTGGCTCACAAGGTTAGAATGCTGGGCTAATGAATTGGCAGTCTCATGTTTGAGACCCGTTGCTGCCATGGGGCGGGGTGAGCTCTCAACACATACTCCAGCTCCTGCCGACCCAGCAGTTTGAAAGTGGGCAACTGTGAGTAGATTAATGGGTACCACTTCGGTGGGCAACTTCACAGGGACATGAAAGGAGCTCCCAACTGGGAATACCCTGGGCAATGGTGATGTCACCAGTAAATCTTTTAGCCATGGAAGCACTTCGATGCTTCTGAGATGGTGGGAAAAAATAGATGGAATTTTGAAAATATCCAAAAATATTCTTAGGATTTTAAACAGAGCACTAAATTAATCTCTACAAAATCAATCCCTGTTCCTTGAGGAATGCAGTAGAGACATTCTAGGAATGTATGCACTGCTCACCAGTAAAGACGATGCTGACAGAACCAGTGAGTCTCAAATTATTGTCCTCCTCAGAACATTAAATATTATCACTTATATATTACAGTAAACATCAATTCAGATGAATAAATTGACATCTGCCAGAAGAGCCTCTGCTTTATAAACTGATGCTATGTTTCCTGAAAGCCCCACAATGCAGTTTAAAAACCACTAGAGGTAGCCCTTACCAACCAATAGGAATTTGAGATGGGAATTTCTGAGAGCGACATCATGTGAATGCACTGTTTTGTGACAAAAATTCTGGCACTTCTGCTTGACATCATTAAGCAAATCACTGTAAGTTGTTACGTGAGGGTAACACATGGTTGCCATTTGCAACTACCTACTGTTCCACCTTCCCCATTGACTTTGCTTGCAGGAATTTGGGGGGGAAAGGTCACAAATTGTGATCATATGACTGTGGGACACTGCAGTGTCATCATACCTGTGAGCTGAGCAGCCAAATGCCCAGATCACAAAGACACTGTGAACAACATAAGTACAAGGACCAGTCATAAGTACCACTTATTCCGTGTCATGATTTTGTTTTCTAAAAACTTATAATTAACTAAATTATTTCATGGAGTTCTTTAAATTTAGGAATACTTTTTTGAACTTGGGTATCACCGAACTGAGTGTCTCACAGTGCAGCATATGAATAAGTTACCCTAGCAAACCATTAAAAAGAAGATCATTCAGAGAGTCAGATAGAAGGATTTGTACCACATATCAATCTGGGTGGAATATTCTGTCGAGCCCAGCAGAATATCAGGCGGTCGGTACCAAAGTGTTACCACCTCATTGGAGTAGGTCTTGGTAGGGATAGATTTTGCCCGGGCTAATCCTGAAAAAGATAGAAACGTATTTGCAAAACCTTCCACAGAGCAGAAAATACTATTTCAGCAGTTCCAGCTCCTCCTCCTCCTTTTTTAAAACAATATTACAGCTGATAGAATTGTACCAGTGAAATTTAGTAATATATTGCCAAACATTGGAAGTATAATGGGAACGAAAAATCTCGTTCAATCCTCATATCGTTTCCTACCCTCGAGGCCATCAGTTACCAAAAATAAGGGCATGTCAGCCCAAAGATTGCTGGAATATAAATCAAAAAAGGATTTGACAATACTCACCAAAATCTGCTAGTTTGAGCTCCCCTCTCTCGTTAATAAGCAAATTCTGGGGCTTCAAGTCTCGATGCAGCACCTTCTGACGGTGACAGTAGGCTAGGCCACGTAGCAGCTGGAACAGAAACAACTAGAAGAGAGAACAAAGCCATCTAAGTGAATTGTTCTAGGCAAACACAATTTCCTATCATTCACAGAATAGTTCGTATTGCATATCTTTTACACAGATATTTATATACAGTTAATTGATGTGTATGTTGCTTTCTTTTCCTAATATATTTCCAAATCACACAGCAGTGCCACTGTCACATCTGTAACCAAGATAGTATGAAAGGAAAATACAGGTAGTCCCCAATTCTGTTCCCAAAATCTGCCCTTTAGTTGAATTTATATGTAAATCAGAAACAGTATTATTGTATAATACTGTGTAACTAATATCATGTAACGAACTTGAAACATTGTATATTTAACTTGAATTTTGTTACAATAGGCTCTGTACTTAACTATGGGTCATCCTTAAACTAAGGCATTCTTAAACTTGGGAATTTGCTATATATAGTTAAAGAATTTTAAAAAATCTCTTTACTGGGCATCATTGCTTGTGATCATTTGGAGAATATCTATCAACAAAAGCACATTTAGTACATTTAACGTAGGCATGACCAATAGCAGTTCCATTTGAGTCCAAAATTTGCACCATGGACAGGTAGCCTATGCAGACAGTGGTGAGGACAGCAGAAAACTTTATTGGAAGTTCATTCTCTTCTGTCCAGGACACGGTATACAAGCAATACTTGATCAGGGTCCACAATATTGTCTGGGATACTACACATCCTCTCCATCAGCGGTTTTCTTTGTTACCTTCTGGGAGAAGGCTTCGCAGTATCGAAAGCAGAACAACAAGATTCTGTAATAGCTTTATACCATATAGTAGCAATATCGTTAATTTTTTTCTGCTACGTATTCTAAATGGTCTGTAATGATATATATACTCTGTGTGTGTGTATGTATGTACGTATGTTTCTTTCTTTCTTTCTTTCGAGAACGGGGATCAGAATTTCATTTTTTAATGTATGCCAGTGTGTTCACAGAAAAAAGTGGCAATAAAGGTTATTTTATTTATCTTCTATCATATATTCAATTCTTCTCACATATCACATAGGATCCATGATATATTTGTTTGGATTGCGGTCACCTGGACATACACTTACAGATGATATTTTAGTCCCTGAACATGTGGGAACTTAGAACCTCTGTTCCTTTAATACCATTAAAGGGAGATAGATAGAAAAAATCAAGGTAGGATTATGGGAGCATCTTGGGAAATCCTGATACAGTACATCTGTTACTTTTCAGTAAAACATTAATAATATATATGGAACATTTGACTTGGTCTTTTTTTCTACAATGGAGGGAGGTTATCCATAACTGCTTCTCCCTTTCACTCCATCAGACAGGAACAAATATTCTTTGATGCCCTTATATATATACAGAGAGCAATATCCAAGCCTACCGATAGAAATATCAAACAACATGAGAATTCCAAGATTAGTAAAAAGACAGAATAAAAAACCCTGATGTTCACAATGAACTGGACATGGAAGAGTTGAATACCTTCTGTCCACTGCAGGGGAAAAAACTTTAATGATAATCCAATGTTTCTTTTTCCAGAGGGGAGAAGGATATCCACAGCTAGAATCTACATATATATATGTAGATTTATATATATATATATATATATATAATCTACATATATATATATATTGAGCCAAGGCGTGCACATTTAAACTGTAATGTTGCACAACGGAAGAGATGAATGACCATACAGCTGCCTTACTAATGTCTAACAGGACAACCTTAGGGACGAGGGCTAAAGTGCAGAAATGGCTGCAATCTTAGTAGAACAAGTTGTGGCCTTGACCAACAGCAGAGCAGCACTTAAAAGAACTATCCAGAACAAGGTTCACTGCAGAGAGTTGCGAGTTCCTGTGCCTCAGGAATGGCTGTTGAAATAAAACAATATGAAACCCAAAATATAAATCTTGACAGTTTGCCACATCTATCTCATGCTAGTCCTTTTTAACCTAGACAAAATAAAAGTTGAGAGGCACAACTCCTATGTATGCCAAAAACATACATTTATGCATAAATGAAGATCTTAGGCATAGCTAAGGTCCTTAGGTATAAAGGATATACCTTAAATAGACATAAATGATGAAATGGTTCACAGCACGCACAAAATCGTATGTGGCATTGCAAGTTCAGAAATATGACAGATTGAAATAACAGCAATTAATTATTCTGAACAGTGATAGAAAATATGGGAAGTATAAAGCAGGTCTGGAGGCCACCCAAAACATGTCTTCCACGATTGCTGCCTGTATTGAGAATCAGAAGAAATAATTCAATTCTCAATTGGCGACATGAAGAGAGGTTTTCCCAAGCTTCATAATGATTCTTACCTAAGAACAATTGGGCAATCAAAGCAATCAGCTTTGGATGTACTCGACCAAAATAGAAATCAGATGCAATAACTGACGATATAATTTGGAGGTCTTCCTTACACTTACTACTTCATTCAGGTCAGATATGCGCACAGACTGTGGTATTTTCAACCAGGAGCATGTAGTAATAATGGTATAGAAAAGGGGTTGTGAAACTGGCGGCCCGTGGGCCAGATGCATCACGCCCATCCCAGCTCCACGAATGGGAAAACATTGCAAAACGTCACACGACGGCAATGTGATACAGAGAGTTTGATACCCATGGTATAGAAGATGACTGAACCTAAACAGAGCCAGATGAATGACCTCAAATTCCAGGAAGTTGAAGGAAGAAGCAATAGCTCTTAACTTTGCAGCACAAGTAAAGCCACGGATAGCTGATCTAGCTAGTTACTACTGTTGGAGGAGCACATGAGCACAAAGTTTTTCTCTGTTGAAATTGTGGAGATGTTCGCTTAGGAAAAGGCAGCCAGTCAGTGATTCCATGACTTCACAACTATTTCCTTCAGAAATGGCAGAAGTTCCATCAGGAATACACTAGAATGATCCTTCATCTATGCCTGCAACCATGACTTCCTAGAGATGAGCTAGAGTTAGCACATGTAAGAGCAATCTGACAAGGCTCTTTATCCCCCTTGTTCTTTGAAATACAGGCTGTAGTTAAATTTTTAATACTGTGCCGAAGTGCATGAGTGGGAAAAAGCTGTGTCTTTCTCGGTATCCCTCCCAGACTGTTCAGACACAAAGTCATTGTCTCACTCAGCAGATGCTAAAACAGACCTCATGAAAAAATCATCTAGGTAAAGATAAATATGAATTCCCCAATCCCACAGAAACATCACCAATGTAAACGGAGTGTTTTAGGAACCAATGTCCAGCTGAAGGAGAAAGTATCTTGAAAACAGTTCTCCAAACATTTTAACCAGAGGAACTGGTGCCGAAGGGGGTGGATTAAAATATGCAGACCAGCCTCCTGAAGATCCAGGGAAGCCAGAAAGTTTCAGCCTATGAGACATTCCATGATGGAATCCAACGACTCCTTATAAAGCCTGCAATATTCTATGTGCTGATTCTCCCCACTTCAAATCTAGTGGGGTTCTCCTCCTCATTTCTTCTTCCTGGGAACCACAACTTTTATATAAAGTAGCACTTGAGGCTCTTTCTACAGGTAGAAATATTTCACTGGCCTTGATGGCCAGAAAAAGATCTATCACCACTTCTACTATTTGACAATCCTTCTGATTTCAAACCTAAGGAAAAGAAATGAAGAAGTCCCACAGAAAAATTTGGAACACAGTGAAATATCTCCACTGCATGTGTGAAATATTCAAGAGTCTGATGTTGTGAACCAACAATATACTTTTACAAGTATTACAATAAAATCAGTGTTGCTGTTTGAGTCCCTTTGCAAAGATGGGAACACTAGATCCTCTAAAAGGAAGATGGGAAGATTATTGTTTCAGCTGTATGAGAGCCTAGATTTAACAGTAACCGTTCAAAGTTACAATGGCATTGAAATAGATTGCCTATGACCATTTTTCACACTTATGACTGTTGCAGCATCCCCATGGTCACATCGTTTACATTTGGATGCTTGACATCTGATTCACATTTATGACAGTTGCAGTGTCCTGAGGTCAAGTGATCACCTTCTACAACCTTCTGACAAGCATAATGTCAGGGATGTGACTTTTCCAATAGGACACATCGGTCTCCAAGAGTCATCCATCATGTTCTCCAATAACCTTATGCTCAGACAACTTTGGGCTGCTGAGTTGATATCTAGGCATTTCAAGAATGCCTTGTTTTCACCCCACTCTCTTTTTCTGGCAGCTAAAAAGACCAAAGGAGTATCTTTTTAGTTGACACAAAGTCAATGGGAAAACCAGATTCACTTACCAAATGATTCACTTAACAAATGTGGCAAGAAAAGTCGTAAAAAGGGCCAAGACTCATTTAACAAATTTCTCACTTAACCACATAAATGTTGGGCTCAGTTGTGGTTGTAAGTTGAGGACTGCCTTTAATCTGAGTCTTTGCTGGCACTGTAAGCAATTCTTCTATCACTGAAGAAGCTGAAAGCAATTGCTGAAAGGAAAGGATCAGCCGTACTAAGAATTTATCCTTACCTTCACATTGTGCATATTTATTACGTTCCCACAATCATCTAGATACTGTTTGAGGTCTTTATCCTGTGAAAGAAAAGGACAGGATTTTATCTCTGGTACATTTAGTGTTTCAACAAGGTACTATTGTTCAACAATTAAATCAGAAGGTCTTAATGCAGGCTAATCAAACATAGACTAGTAGACACAGCTTTACAGCTGGAAGATACACTGTGTGTTGTTCCCACTCCTCCCAAGATATAATAGGCCAATATAGCAATCTTGAGAACCTGGGGTACCCCAAGCCTCTGCCTCAACAAAATTCCAGCTTGAGTAACTTGAACTGAAGTAAGATACTCCATGCCTGCTGGTTCCCAGGATGACTCATCTTAATGAAGGCATGTGCAATGAGTAGAATGGGTTTAATTGGGCACTATGGTGATCCCCCTATAGATACAGGCAATTCATCATCCTCTTTTAACAACCCCATAATCCCTTGCAGGATGAAGTCTGGGCAACTGAATGGAGCTGAGTGTTACTGGCCAGATGCCCTTTCTGTTGTCAATGCAGTTTTTTTTTCAGCAGATATATTCTCAGTGTGCCCAGAGACAGAAATATCTGCTTCTACCTAGGATCAAACTCACAGTCTCCTTTTTTGTGAGACGAGAGTGCCACCTCTAGGCCACTGCACCACTCCCTATAGATACAGGCAATTGAATTAGGAAATGAAGCCTGGGAGCTGATTGGAAGCCAGTCCCTGATCCAATTCTTTATTCATAGCTCCACCAAGAAGCATTGATCAAAAGCATTACAAGCTACTTATCTTTGACTTTTCTTGCCACATTTGTTAAGTGAAGCTTCCCATGTGAAGCAAGAAAGCAACCGTAGAGATCTACAACATATACTTGTTTTATTTAGAGGTCAAATATATGGAACACTTTACCTTCTTAGAAGGAGGGATTATTGTGTCATTTATTCAGCTGTTGGGACTAAACCTTTGAGAACTACTGTAGGTTCCACCCAAGCTACAAAATTTGCTGCTGAAGTGGTTGTTCCAAAAACAAGCAAGAGAATTCTCTCAAAAATACTTGAAAACTCTTTCAGAAAACCACAATTCCCAAAAGTCTTCAGAACGGTGTCTCTACTGCCTGGAGTTTTAAAGACCATCATTTTTCAAACCAAAGTGGCAGCTTGCATATAAGGAAAGTTGGTGGTGACTCTTAATTTTCTAAATCTTAATGAGAATTGGATTTTCAGACATAAAAGAAAGTTGTGTTCCAATTTATTTCATTCCCTCCCTTCTTCCATATACTCACTAAATACTCGAAGACAAGAGTCAGGGATTTCTCTGTATGGATGATATCATGCAGGGTCACTATATTGGCATGTTTCAAATCTTTTAGAAGTGAAACTGTAAGAGAAAGAAAGATGGGAGACATGAGATCTGCACCACAAACACTTCTAAATGTATGTCTTTGAGAGAATTATTTGAACATAACATAAAAAAAAAAGAATTCAAGTTCCTGGAAGCCCAAAACATACTTAAAGGAGCTATCTGTTGAATACTGTAGAATTCAGTATTCTAGCCTTGAATTAAATTATGGGAGAGAAAGCTAGGGACCAGCTTTTCTCTATGTAGATAACTAGAACTGCAATCCAGGGCTGCAAGGGATATATGACTGCAGGAGTGCCTAGCTACATGCATTGGCCATTTTGCCCCTCTATAATATCAATAATGTTCTTTCTTTCCTCCTTATGCAGTTACAAAGGGAGGGAGATCTATCTTCATACATTGTTTTAGTGGGCCAAGGAGACTGGAGAAGTTTGGGGAAGAATTGTCAGGATGAACGGGTTGCATCCCATCTGCTGAGATCCAGCAGAGAATTTGCTAAACGGTGTACAAATTGGCTTGCTTCTTTGCGCTTTCATTTCTCCATGTGACTGCATGCCTAAACACTTCTACTTTTTAATGGCTTGAGAATCAGTTGCCCTGCTTAATGTTGGTGTCAATGTCTGCCTTAATTACATGAGAAAATGTAGGGTCCTGCTAACAGCCTAGCAATACATCTCTTGCATGTTGGCAGAAAGACTGCAGCGAATTCTGAATTCAACTTACGACCCACAATTGAGACCAACATTTCTGCTGCTAAGCGAGCCATTTGTTAAGTGAGTTTTGCCCCATTCTACGACCTTTCTTGCCACAGTGGTTAAGGGAAACACTGAAGTTGTTCCGTTATAACATGGTTGTTAAATAAATCTGGCTTCCCATGGACTTTGCAGCAGAAATTTTAGCCTCAATGATGGTCATAAGTCAAGGACTACCTGCACTGAAGAACATCAATAAGGTGAGCCACATGAAATGCCAAGACTTAAATTTTCACTTTGAGTAATCTGCCAATTGTCCTTAATCATTAAAGTTTGTCGACTTTTTTGATGTGAAACTTGGTGGTTGTCACAGGTCTGTTTTGTTCATGATCATACAAATCAACATTTCTCAATTCACTACCTTTACATTTTTTTTGGCCCAACAACACAAAATATTCACCTCAGTGCATTCATCACCGTAAGCAACCTACACTCAGCAATGACAGTCAAAAGTACAGTTCAGCACATGAAATGAGTAAATTGACATTTGAAATTAGAGAACAAGATAAACAATTTTATAAGATATGGGATTTATTTTATCAATGGTTAGAAAAAAATATAGAAATGAAATATGTTAGAGAATTTTACAATATAAGGATATAATATAAAGATGTATTACTATTGGAGGGATTTAGGATGATAACATGAATTGTTATATTATAAATTAATTTAAAATTTTGAATATCTCATATAAACGAGGGAATAATAGTTTAATCAAAAATGATTAACAATGATAACGTATACATATATATTAGATTGATAATATGAGAATTTATACAAACAATTGTGAGGAATAGGGAGAGGATGCACAGAAAATTTGTAACCAACCGACACACTATATGTATGTAATTGGAAGATGGTTTTATGTTTTATGTCTTGTTTGTGTATGTTTGTCTAAAAATAAAAAAGATTCTTTTAAAAAAGAAGTACAGTTCAGCACATTGTTTAAAGTGAATATTGACTGTAGGTTTCTATTTCACAAACAGCAACCCAGCCTTTCTTCACAGCAACTTTCCCCCAATGAAATGAAAGAACAGACACACCAGAGCTTCTAATGCAGGTAGTCCTCAACTGATGACCACAATTGAGCCCAGCAGTTATGTTGCTAAATGAGAAATTTGTTAAGTGAATCACTTTGCCCCACTTTACGGCTTTTGTTGCCACATTTGTTAAGTGAATCACTGCAGTTCTTAAATTAGTAACACGGTTGTTAAGTGAATCTGGTTTCCCCCTTGAACTTTGCTTGTCAGAAGATTGCAAAAGGGGATCACCTGATCCTGGGACACTGCAACAGTCATAAGTATGAGTCAGTTGCCAAGTACCTGAATTTTGATCACCTGACTATGGGGATACTGCAATGGTCGTAAGTGTGAAAATTGGTCATAAGTCACTTTTTTTCAGAGCCATTGTAACTTCAAATGGCCACCAAGTGAACTGTTATAAGTTGAAGACTATCAATACAGATAGTCCTTGACTTATAACAGTCCATTTAGTGACCATTCAGTTATAACGGTGCTGAAAAAAGGAACTTACGACCATTTTTCACAGTTATGGCCTTTGCAGCAGCCCCATGACTATGTAATCAAATTTCAGATGCTTTGGATCATATTTATGACATATTTATGACTGTTGCTGTGCCCTAAAGTCATAAAAATCCACTTTTGTGATCTTCTAACAAGTAAAGTCAATGGGGGAGCCAAATTCATTTAACAACTGGGTTACTAACATAACAACTTCAGCGATTCACTTAACAACTGTGGCAAGAAAGGTGGTAAAAAAATGGGACAAAAACTCACTTAACAAATGTCTCACTTAACAACAGAAATTTTGGGCTCAATAAGTGGTCGTAAGTCAAGGACTACCTGTATTGCCATCTGCTGGCAAGTCCCAATGCTCATTATTTTTCATTCAGCCCTTGTGGTTCATAGATGGAAAAATGAAAATGTCACTTGCAGATCTATCTCTCTAGACATCTAACTCATCCAGACCTTGACTGAATCCCATTGCATTTCTTACTATGATTTTTTTTTTCATTTCAAGTTCAGTGCCCATCTATGGCAGCCTTCCCTGCTTTGACACGCTCTAAATTGCTCAGGATTCAATGCCAGCAGAACCGTATCTGAAGAATATGGGATTAGGAAAGGCTGAACTAAACATTTGGTAGATGACTCCTCTCTGTATAGTTATGGCTGTTTGCCTCAGATGAATGCTATGCTTTTCTTTGCTTTTAAAGTCTACAGGTTCTTATAACTTCCCATTACTTGATAGCTACTACATGGAGTTCTCAAGGCAGCTTATAAGCGGTGCAATTCTATATCAAGCCAACCAGTTTTCAGGATTCTTTTCTTTCAAATAATATCTTCCCACAGTTTCTGTTAAAAGACAAAATAATGTAAGAGTTCTTTCAAAGCCCTGGAAGAAGTGGCTACAGGTTTATACCTTCCCGAATGGCTGTGCAAGGGGCGCCCTCTTCATGCTCAAGACGGATCTCCTTCAAGGCCACTAAGTTGTCAGTGAGCTTACTCTTTCCCTTGTAGACAGTGGCATAGGTTCCCTGATGTGGAAGAGGCAAAATTTAAGTTAACACCCAACATAGTACTTGTAAACTGGCCAGATTCTCTTAAGACAGTGAGATGGCTGATATACAAATGTGATTAAATAATTTCCTTTTTTTTTTAAACAAGTTTTATTTCAGTTTTCCACATTTTAAAAACATCTCTTTTTAGTAAGCAGCATGATTACAGGTTTCCACATTTACATACAAATATGACCATGGTTACATATTCAATTTTTATATTCAACTTCTTAGTGATGCTTTTATACATTTTCTATTTTATTGTATTATTCCAAGTGCTTGCTAATAATTTCTGATGAAGAAATATCCTGTCATCTTCTATAAGCACCAGCCTATCCTTCAGCTTTTGCATTTCACCCCACGCTTAAGATTCAAAACTGCAGCTTCAACATGAGAATTATTTCAATATGACTTCTTTGTCTCTCATTCCTTTTCTCATCCTCACCCCACCCCAAAGTTCCTTCTCCACATAATTCCTATCTTCCCAGGCTTAAACTTTCCTGAAACAGGAAAAAACTATCTCTGAAGTTGTACCGATCAGACAAACTTGTCATTTCAGTGAGAACAAGCCCTTCTTTATTGACTGTTCACCCAACTTCTTTGCTACCAATTCACTAGCAGCAGTGACATTTCTATTCTTCCAGCGGAAGAAAATATACATAACTCAGGGTTTAATGTGGAGTCCTTGCTGCTCTCTGAGCTTAGTTGTTTTATGACCCGACTAGATAACACCATCAGTGTCAATGACTGTGGAATTTCCTCTTTCTTTGGCGAGAAAACCGCATGTCCGCCAACACTGGCCGAACAAGTTACTACGGTATGTATAAACAGAGAGCAAATCCCACACTCACTAGTGCTGATGATGTTACCTACTCAGATAATGAAATATCTGCAAGCAAACAGCCAAGCTCAGAGAGTACCAAGGACATCACATTTATAGTCTTCACAGCCACAGTGGTAACTATGTCCAATTTGCAGCAAATATGTGAGTCTGGTGCTTGGATTTGCAAGCCTCTCCCAGGCTTGTTTGGATAACAATAAATTAGGCATAGCACTAGGTGCATATACTGATAGAAAGATACCTGTAACCTATCTAGTTTAATCAGGACAGGAGAGTCTCTGACCAGGAATAGATGGGAATATTTCGTCCCTGATTTTATAACTTCAAAACAGTTAATGCTTTTCTTTATTTATCTTTTTAAAGCCCTGAAGTAGGTCATTAATAAGCCATTCAACAAACCCTCAAAGATGAAATGGGGTAAAACTGGAGCTCTGGATATTAGCTGAGAAATATAAAATTCCAAGTGCAGGTGCTTCTTTCTTGGGGGAAGGGAAGGGAAGGGAATTCTCTGTTCAAGGACTTCCAAATACAGGGTTCTGACTACATTTGACTCCCCTGGGCAAATCAAGTCCTAAAGGTGGTTACCAAGATGGTAGGAACTAGAAAAAGTATTAGAATAAAAGATAAAATAGAATATATAGGCCAAACAATTTGCTCATGTACTATACAAGAAAGGTAAAAATAATAGTGCAGTTAGAAGCCATGTCCAAAATCAGAACACAGAGGAAGATTGAAACCTGGGAGGTGGGCTTTCTTCTCACAATGAATGGTTTGGTCATGGCTACTAGAGATGGTAAGAAAATCACCCACTATAGAATTCTGTTCTCCACCATTAAGAGACTGGCAAGATCCAAGACCAAACATGAGGATAAAAAGATGGAAGCTGAAACTACCTTGGGATCCTATACAACCCAATGTATGTTAAAACAAAGAACCACCATTTGTCAAGTGAACTAAAATCCACTTCTTACCTTTGCCCAGTCTGAAAAAAGGCCAGTTCACAACACTCACCTCTCCCAATTTGTCCAACTTCACGTATGTCTCCAGCTTCCCAAAGCCAATCTCCGACTAAATGAAAAAGAACCAAGGAACAAAGTGTAAGGGATCTGCCCTTTTCAGTCTGGGGCGCTTAGGGAGTCAGCAACAGCAGCAGATGCTGATCTGCAGTACTTAGTACTGGTCCTGCGTCAGAGAAGGGGGAACACTGAGAAGTAGAAAGGGGAGACAGGCGATTCCTATTTACCAAAGAGACTCTGCGTAACCGCCTGCTCAAGGGCTTGTCAAAGAGAGGGCTGTTGAGGGTCAGTTTCTCCAGGTAGCCTTCGGGCAGACGGATGTCAGCTGGGAGTGACAGGCGCTTGTTAATATCCTGGGAAGCAAAGAAAAATTAAGTCAGCTTTTTTATTAAAGCCTCCCAAAATTAGAAGCATGGGGTGGATGAATGGACTGACAGATAGTAAAAGGAAATTTTTTGTTAGTTTTTATTGTTTTTTATTTTTAAAAAAATATGGTTTTACATTGTGTAAGTCGCCTCGAGTCGCCATGGGTGAATAGGTGGCAATATAAATTAAATAAATAAAATAAATAAATAAATGCCCAGGCTAGAAGTGAAGAAGGCAGAGTCTCCAGTTTCTCCTGCAGTAATCTAATACACACAAAAAATAATCACAACCTCTCCTTTAACCACCTTCTAAGCAAATCTAAGCAAAGAAAAAATCCAGGTAAATCCTGAGAAAAGCATCAATAACCTCTGGATTCTTCAGGACATTAGGGGCTGATTTAGAAATCTTGGTAAGAATTTCCTGTGCGATCTCACAAACCCATATATGGGAATACAAAAAAAAGTCAAATTTTACTAAGTGGTTAGACTCACAATATATTAAACTTGGTACATAAATAAACCACTAACAAATCAAATCAACCCCCGTTTAATTTAGTCTGGCAAGCAATGCGAGGAATTCTGTGCAAAACCCACGTATTTATCAAATGTTTGTCTCACTTTTATCTGAGGTAACTTGGGGTAGACTTTGCCTTCCCTAATCACTGTAGCTAACTTTGGGGAGTAAAAAGTGAGAATGTAACTTGAGAAGCAAGACATCTTTATTCCTTTCACATCTCTCCATACAAAAACAGCCCATTATTAATGGGAGACAGAGAACTCTTTGTTCCCACCTTAAGCTGTCCCTCCATCATCACCAGCCAGCACCCACATACCTCAGTGGAAATCTTGCGCGCCGGGTTGTTCCGCATGCGCACTCGGACCGGAGACTGCACCTCATCTGATGATGTTCCTGATGCCTGATCACTCTCACCATCCGAACCCATTTTGAGGTCCTCGTGAACAATTTCTGCACCAAGGAGAAATGCGGATGAAGACACGGTGGGCAGAGAGGACTCACCCCATTCCCTCCAATATTTGTAAAGCTGGGTTGTAGAAGGAAGCAACGGATCAGCCCAATGGGTTGGAACTAGAACTCCCATCATTCCCAGGCTTACTGAAGCCTCTGAGAACTGCAATCCCATTACAATTGATGGGCACTAATTGGGAAGTGGCTGCTGTCAACCCCTAAGCATAATGTTTTATGTATAGGTGTAAATATTTTAAATAAATACCCTTCTTTCAGTTTGAAACCATTTCATGAATATTCCACATATAGCAACCCAACACTGATAATACAATATATGTATTTTGGTAATCTCAATTCCATCTCTCCAGAAGATTTAGATAATGCTGCCACCAGGAGTACCTCCCCCCCAAAAATACTAGGACTACATGGCTATAGATCAGGGGTTTTCAAACTTGGCAAGTTTAAGACTTGTGGACTTCAATTCCCAGAATTCCTGAACTAACATGACTGGAGGAGGAATTCTGGGAGTTGAAGTCCACAAGTCTTAAACTTGCCTAGTTTGAAGGCCCTTGCTACAGATGATGGACTGGGCTTCACTTTTTTAGACTGATCACAATTTTAAGGGATTCCCTGCATATAAAAAGCCTTCATTAAACTTTCCCTCTTCCATGTAATTGTCCTTTATTAGCAGGATCAAGTTCTATAACCTACTTAGTTGACTTACTCAGTTATAGGGGTATAAGCAAGATCAGAGAATGGGATAACATGTTCTGATTTCCCTCTGTCCACTTTGTTTGTTTCTTTGTTAAATTTATTTGCCACCCTTCTCATTTTAGAGTGACTCTGGGCTGTTTTCAGCATAAAAACATTAAAATCATCAAATATAAATATACACCCAATTATCCCCTAATTTATTAACCACTTCTACTAACATAATTTGACTAGTTGTTGGTTCCACGATCATATGTAAAAAAATCCTCTAAATGTTCAGTATAACATTTTAATATGTAGCAATCAAAGTATATATCACTGTGGGCCAGCCTTCCTCAACATGTTGTCCTCAAGAAATGATAGTATCACCCATCTATCTTCCCCAGACCGCATTAGGTGCTGGAAAGTGTAGTCCAGCACATCAAAAGAGCGCCAGATTCAGGAAAGTTGCTCTGGGAATGGGATTACACTGGCTCTCTGATTCTGTGCATCTTTTTAAAGACCTTTTAATAAACCTTGAGATCTGCTTCAGTGTTTTTTAAAATAGCTATATGTTGAATTCATGTCAGTGATATTCTCCAAAACCCAAAACAGTATTTTCTGACCAAATGCTTTTAACTCCCCAAATTCCCAGACTCCATAGCCATTGTTATATGTCATAAGCCAAGAGTCTTTTTTGGAATCAGGAAGCTTCAAATCCCAGTAAATTAAACTGAATTAAATTATAACTCAATACCTCTGGAAGTTATCTGGTTGGGAAAGGCTGATTTAAATGGACAGCAAATCACTTTATATTGAGTAAGGCCACTGGTCCAACTGCTCAGCACTCTCTGGAGCAAGGGTGTCAAACTCACGTCATGTGATGTATGGTAACTTTTTCCCTTCGCTAAACTGTGCGTGGGACTGACCAATGTATGGTACATCTGGCCCGCAGGCCGCAAGTTTGATAGCCCTGATCTAAAAAGCAACATCAGGGTGGTCGTATGAAAAGATTCCCACTTTATTGCTAAAGCGCCTCAATCTTTCATTTTTCACAGAAGATTGTGCTAATCAATTTCTGCTCAAAATCATCTTATACAGAGGATGTGCCTGGCGTAACCTAGATATGTATAGGGCATTTAGAATAGCCCAGGAAAAATAATTAATAAAAAGTAAAAGTGACACAACCAGGTTCACACATTATGCTAAACCAGGATTTTGAACTATAATTACTGAAAAAATTTCCACCTTTAGCTTTACAGACGACACCTGCTAAATACAAGTTTCACCTATTGGGCTAACAAATCATATTAGGCATTAGCATAGTGAGTGAGACCAGCCAGAATAAAACGCACCGATTCAGAATGATGCACTGAATAAGACCAAGATTAATTTCTCTTCAAGTGAGACCCAGTAATCTGAGACTCCAGCTTCCTTACCAACCTCATCCTGGAGCAGAAATGCAAGGCTCTGGGTTCCCCAGAACCTCTTACTCAAGGATTTGATGTACCCCAGCTTGACAGAAGATGCTCAGGTGCCTAAATAAGTTAAAGGGGACTCCAAAAAGCCTCTCTTGAAGTCAGACTGGCTTGACTTGTGGCCTCAACCCACAATGGGGAGCCCTGACTGGCAGCACAGTGGGAGGTGCGATAGTCACCTAATCGGGTGGTACGGCCGAGGTGAGAGCTCAGACTGCGGCTGACGGCCAGACGGGGCCTGCTGAAGGAGCCTGCGTAGTGGTGCAGGAAGGCGTGAACGCTGCGGGAGGTGCTGGGATGCACACTCTTCACTGTGGGGCCTGGGGGGGGGGAGGCAGGAGAAGGAGGGGAGGAGGAAAGCCCACAGACAGACAGATGGTAGGGAGGGATATGGAAGATGCAGGTAAAATGGAGGGGGGACACAGGTGGCCGGGGAATGTGGCATCGGGATAGTGAAGAACAGAACATCAGCAAAAGGAGAGAAAGGGAGTGGTAGGAGGGGAAACACCAGTGAGAAGCAGAAGTAGCAGCAACAGAGGGAGAAGGAAAGTGGGATCCCAGAAAATGGGCCACCAGAAGAAGAATATCCATCTCCACCCACCACAAAAAAAAAAAATGGAAGTATAAACAGAGGGAGGGAAGGGAAGGTGGAGACAAAGTGGAACTCCAAGCAACATCCAAAGGGAGTGATATGGAAAAGACAAGTGCACGAAAGGCAGGGTGGGGACAGACAGTGGCCACCACAGAAGCAAAGGGATTGATGCCGCCACAGTAGAAGGGAGACCAATATAAACAGAAAGATGGAAAAAAAAGAGGGGAAAAAAAGAGAAATATGAAGGAAGGAAGGAAAAACAAAACACAAATCAAAGTAGAATGGAAATCAAACTCAAAAGACAGCCCTCGGCCAAGGGGCAGGATTGGGGATATAAAGGAGAGACAAGACTTACCTGAGTGAGACAGCCTTCTCCCTACCATTTTAATAACTGGAGACCTCACCCCACTCCTCAAATATATTTGAGATTGTAATTTTTATAGTATAACGAAGAGTAATGTTGGTTTGCTGCACTGTTTCAACTCACAAAACGTGTCTTCTAGTGTAGATTTTCATGAGCTTAGCTAATTCTACAGCATCTCAGCTACATTGTTAAAAGTGAAAGGTTAATATTTCAGTCCTCACTATTACACCGGTAGCTCTGACCCAACAAAGGCAAGATGGGTTGAGTAGTCCACAACCAATTTCCAGATGTCTATTGGCCTGGATTATGCCTATGGCTATTTTTTTTAGTCAACAGAAACATCTTAAGTCATGCTTACTGATTTCACCTGCACTAATTTCACAGGATCAGACTCAGAACTATTTTCTACGCTGTTCCATATCCATCCAACATGTCCTTTGTTTTCTGTTCTTTATGAGTTTAGGTTGGTGAAAATAGGTCCTCACGCTGGCATAGAGAGAAAGAAACAGAATGCATCCTTTTCCCTTTCACCTTTATTACCATCATTTTTCACAACTCTAAAGTTGTCCATTACAGTAGCCTAGGCAGCTCAGTTCTGTAAAAAAACTAGTTTCACAGCTGGGTAAAAGGGCCTCCAGGTTGCAGGGAATTTTCTGACCATTTGCAAAGGAAGTTGCTAAAACTCTTTGAAAAGCATTCTGCTGAATGTGCAGATTCTACAGAATGCGAGCACATTTATGTCTTTTTAACACAAAACAGCCCCACTTAAGCCAGGGTTTGGCAATGTTCAAGAAGTTAGGAGCCACAATTCTGCCTCCTTATCTTCCAGAGGGCTTCAGGAATTGGTCCATTTTTTAGAATTGGGGGAGAGGGAGGGTTGGAAGAAGTGGAAGGCCTCTGGGAAGCAAACCAATCACATCTCCTTAAATTTCCAAATGCTAGTTTGAAAGCAGTTCCCAAATTGCCTTCAAGCTGTTTTTCTGGTAAGGGAGTTAAAGGTGAGAACATGAATAGTTTGCAGCCAGAGGCCTCTCGTTTCAGTTCCCATCCTTCAAGCTGAAAATATGCCACCCCCCCCCCACCCCCACCCCCAAAAAAGTTAAAAATCAGTCTGACAAATGCATTGGGTATTTTTTTGTCCTTTTAAAAAAATATTTTGTACCCTGCAGGATTCTATTCAGGTTTGCAACTTGTTGGCCTTAATAAACTGCCATGACACTTCCATATGAGTGTATGTGAGTGTGTGTGTGTGAGAGAGAGAGAGAGATATGTAAATGCAAGCTGTACAAACTTGAGCAGTGGAAATGTGCTTTTATCAAAAATATTTTCAGTACAAAGGGCAACCATCACATTCTGTCCTGGATGTCCCACCCCAAAATGCATTCTTGACTCCTTTGCACACCGTTACTCAGCCTGCTGAGGGACCTGTGATGGGGCCTCTCTCCAAAGACAGTCCAAAAGCTTCAGGAGCTCCTGCCCAGAGTTTGAACAAGGCCAGGAGAGATCAGAAAACATTCTGGATTTGAGCCATCTCCTGGTTGTCCAGAAGCTTTCATTCCTAATTCCAGATGCTATCTTAATTTCTGAATACCTGGAAACTTGATTATCTAAAAGACTAGCCCCATCCCTATAAATCCTCTCTAGCTGGATATTTAATCATCTATAACTCCAACTATTTAATAAGGTTTACATTGGAAAATCTTCTGGGTCCATTTGCCAGTGCATAAAAGTTCCATGTCAGAAGTTTAGACAGGCAACAAAGTCTGATAACTTCAACTGAATTAATAAAAGGGCTTAAAGAAGCTTTGCCAAGCATCCTATGATCTTGCTGCTATAGCCGCTCTCCTTTGTGGGCTTTTTAGCATAATGTTCTGTTAAGGGTATAGCCAAGAAAAGTGATTGTAAGTAGATCAGTTAAAAAAAAATCTGCTATCAATTCTCCCTCCAAGGAGGCGAAGATCAAGGAGGCAACTCACCATTATCGCTGCTGTTGTTTTCCTCTATATTAATGGGTTCATTGAGGTTTTTCTCTACAGTTCGGCTCCCCCGCAGCGTCATGGACAGCTGCCTCTTGATCTTCTTCATCCGATCCATGATGGGGAAGGGGCTGGAGTCACTGCTGAAGGTACGGGATGAGGAAACGTTATCCAGTGTGTTAAACAAGCAATTTTATTTGGTATAGAATATGTCAGATGTATCAAACCTAATGCAGCATTAGACTGCAGGTCAGATTCTTGGCCAAATCGTGGCTGGTAAAAACTTCAAATTGAATGCCATCAATTTAAATGCATTTAAAAAAAACACTAAAGTGATTCATCAAAGTTCCTCCAAAATTCAAGGATAGCTCTTAAGAGACTTTCATATATTATCGACATACGATTTTTAGACAATATTTTTAGATAATACGTAGAATACGTCTGCACAAGTCTAACATCCGGAAGATTACAACCAATGATTTGACTAGAGATTTCAAACCAGCATCAAATCTCTTAGTTTACTTGATTCCCAGATTGAGTAGTTCAAGATAAAAGCAACCTAGGGTTCCAACAGCTCCATCCAGCTTGACCAAAGGTACCAAAACTGCTCTGTATCTTTTCAGATTCACATTCCATGTTTTTGTCCTTTCTATTCACTCCTATGGAGAACTTCCCTTTTCATATCTCAACCACCATTTCCTAGTCCACAACCCCTTCTAGGTTTTGACCAGCTCTTCTGTGAAAATAAAGCACAACAGCCAATCACTGCCAGAAACTACAGAAGCCTCAACCGCCATAAATCCCCAGCACTGTTGCCATGTAGTGATACAAATAAACATATGGTTTTAATGTTTAAGGAGATGGAAGAATGAAATAAATTCTGTTTCTGCATACCGGAGATATGAATGCAGGGGAATTGCTCACAAAACCAACAGCATGCTAGTTTATCAAATTAAACTAGGGCAGAGCGCAGCAAACATTCTACACAGTGACACTATGAAATTCACCACTGTACAGCTATCTACACTGGGGATTAGATAGCTTCGTAAAGAATACAACTGATAGTAACTATTAGCTCCAGTCAGGGGTGGGATTCAAATTTTTAACAACCTGTTCTGTGGGCGTGGCTTAGGTGGTGGGCGTGGCTTGGTGGTCATGTGACTGGGTGGACATGGCTTGGTGGTCATGTTATTGGCTGGGCGTGGCCAACTCAATGTCACTCACATTGAGGCACGCATCTCCTCGCTTGGCCTCTCATGACTGTGGGGATACTGCAACAGTCGTAAATGTGAAAAATGGTCATAAGTCACTTTTTTCAGTGCCATTGTAACTTTGAATGGTCACACCGCACAAGCAAAGTACCAGCAAAAGAGGGGAAAAAAGTCCAGGGGTGTTCCTGAGACAGGAAATCTAGTCCTGCCAAGAATGTAATAAGGGTTAACGGAGATGCAGTTGCTGTAAGCTTCTGTAATGTTTCCTTCCTGCCTTCCTGACAGGATTAGGCCAGTAATTTCTTCAAACAACCGGTACTCTGAACTACTTAGAATGTTAACAACCGGTTCTAGAGAATAGGTGAGAACTGGTAGAATCCCACCCCTGCCTCCAGTACAGAAGAAGCCTCTATCTCAATAACTGTTCCCTGAAGGAAAGAGAGGGAACCCTATTTAAACTTGCATGATATTAAAGGGGTTCCTAAAAACATCTGGTTACCTACCATCTGTGGGAACAGAGCACATTGCCTAAGTGGCCTTTGGTATGATTTAACAGATATTTTGTTGTAACTTCCCACCCACACCCACCTGAAAAAAAGAACATCTGAAAATCCAGGAACACAATCAGCCTTTACACACACACACACACATCCCAAATCTTACGATGAGCCTCTTGCTTGAACAAGCCTGGTGGATGGCAGAAGCAGCAGATCTTACTCTTCTTGGTCAGAGAGGCTCTTCTAAGCTGTTCACACTTTTGTCTACAAGTACTCCTCGACTTACAATCACCACAAAGCCCCAAATTTATGTTGCTGAGAAATTTGAAGTGAATTTTGCCTCCTTTTACCACTTTTCTCACCACAGTTGTTATGTCAATCACTGCAGTTGTTAAATTAGTAATCCGGTTGTTAAGTGAATCTGGCTTCCCCATTGCTCAGAAAGTCACAAAAGGAGATCACGTGACCCCAGGACACTGCAACCCGTCATAAATTTGAGCCATTTGCCAAGCATCCCATTTTGGATCACGGGACCACAGGGATGCTGCAATGGTCGCATGTGTGAAAAATGGTCACAAGTCACATTTTTCAGTATTGTTGTTAACTTTGAACGGTCACTAAACAAACTCTTGTAAGTCGAGGATTACCTGTACTGTGCTTTGCCTGATCAACAAGATTCCTCGGACTTATACTGGCTTCCACAAAAGTGAGACAATGTTCCTCTTCCAGTTTTTTGTTTTAAAGCTAATACTGAAGCTTAACACCAAACATTCTCTCCTTCACTATCTCTAAGAAAGTCATTCAAAAGCCAATGAAATTGAGAAATTCCCCACTGCGTTGCTCATTAAGCACCCCAACCTTTTCACCCGAATCCAGTGAAGGATCACTTTGACCTCCAACAGGAAAGAACTGAGGAAGCCAAAACAAGCTTAGCTGGAGTGGCTTTACAGCAAGGACTCAACAGGCAATTTCTTTTTATAGCATGAAATCATTAAATGACAGGAGGTAGAATGGACTGCAGAACAAACATACTTCCTGAAAGGTAAATTCAAGTAAAGCTTGCCAGGAGCAATCTCACCACAACTCCCTTCGGAGGTGGAGGGGAGAAAACCTATAAGCAACACTGTTTATATTTGCACCTAAATGTGATAACCCCATTAGATATCAGGGTATAATGTCAAAGGCAGCTTATATGAATCATCATCTGGACACCGTAGAAAACTAAACAACCTAACAATAAAACAGTCAATGGCCTGAGGACAGAACTAGTTCCTGGGATACCTGCCAGGACTGGAAAACATCAACAGATTGGCCATCCACCCTTCCCCAAGCTTCTGCTCTCAGAGTTAATTATTGAGTGATGAAGGAAAAAATAATGTGTGCCTCAAAGGTGTAGCCTCAGTTCACGTGGAAGGACACACAGGGCCGTCTCTACAGAAAGGGAAAGGCAACTTCCTCTGAAGGCAGGGCTAGGTGGAAACCTGGAATGGTAGCGAAGCATGGAAGGAAAAAGAGCTCTTATGTCCTTTGTCACTTGTCCTGTAACCCAATTAGCCAGTTGGCCTCGGGCACAAAGAAGAATGTTGTATAGCCAGCTTCTGTGCATGGAACTGGGCCTAGACAAATGAGACCCAAGAGGTAGGCCAAAACTGCAGCTTCCAGAAACTCAGGCACAGAGTTTATTTAGCAAATAATAGGATTTCTGAGGATGAGAAAGGTTCTTCAACAGCAGTAGGTTTAAGAGTCCACCATTCTGAGCCATCAAAGAGGATAGCATTTGGTGAACTTTCTGCACGTGTCAAGGAGAAGGGGAAAATAAGTCTTCTTTTTGTTTTAAAGACTGACTTTTTAATGTCATACTTATCACCAAATTGGGATCTGGGAAAATGTTCTGCCCTGGGTCATTGTGGCTGACAATACAATTAGCATAACTGATGCTAAGTACATAATTAGAAGGGCGTGAGTCCCTACAGAAAGGCTCCCTTCCCCATCTGTGGCATTACTGAAGAAAAGAAGGTTGATGTCATCTGAGGCCTGAACAAGCTATGTTTGGTTACAAACAAAATTTGGAGGCTTTCTTGCTCTCATCTACTTTTGAAGAATGGTAGCGAATAAGGAATCTGCCCGGTCTAGTCAGGCACTTCACAGATGAGATCCAAACCCAGTGAGGATGCACGGTTACTGGATCTGCTGAATGCCATCATTTATCAAAAATGGAATAAGCTTTCCTTCTTTGCAATGGGGCCTACATACAACTTGGACAAGCCTAACGTCAAAAAGCCCTCATTGCCATATTTTGCTGCAAGGTGGCCATGACATTCCTAGTATTAGCCACTTACTGCACTTTCAAAATGCTACATCTGCTTATAAACAGAACAAACGACTCCCCCCCCCCATTTAATACTCTTGTGTATTCGCTGTCTTTCCTACATGCAGACTCTGCAAAATGCTTCAAGCTACCAAGACAGGCACAGCCCATCAACCACGTACAGTGGCTAATGATTTATTCAAATGCCTCCCTATGTTTCATTACCGCAGGCAGACAACAGCAAACAAAAACAAAAAACTCACAACAGAATTTATATATACTCCACTGCAGCCTAGGTAGCCATCAGACCAGCCTGGCCCGAACTTGTACCATGACTGAGTAGCAATCAGCAGGGGAAAATTTCTCACGGCAAGGAAATGAACATGATCGCATATTTATTCCTGTTGTTAAAACTGGAGCTGCAAGGGGCGTGCAAAACATTTTAAATTCAAAATGGCTCAAGCTCAACCATCCTCTGATTCGAGTTCACACATTGCAGATATAAAAAAAGAGAATTCAAACATTTTGTACATTTTTACTTTTTAAAAAAATCCTTTATTTGGGACTATCAGCACAGTGTCTTTCTATGTTGGTATAGGACACTGTCATTTGTAAACATTTCAATAAAGCAAGCTTTTCAATTGTATACACTGAATGATAAAAAGGAGATATTGAAACCAAAACCTCCAGTCGCTCAGTTCAGCAGACAGCCTCAGATCATGATATACAAAGTTTGCCTTCCACAACCTGGCCCCTGTATATTTGTAATATTCCAACTCTAACTCTGGACCTACATGATCATTAAAAATCCAATACAGCAAATAAAGCATATTTTAAATTTTAAGTACGTATTTTTGGCATAAATAATACTCAGCACATTCCAAAAAACTATGTATAAATAGCAATCCTATTCTGAGCGGAATTTGAACAGACAGCTTGAACATTAAAAGGATGCAAATTGCAATACTGAATGGCATAAGCATCAGATACATTATAGTTTTGTACCTTCTGACCTTCAGTTCCTGAAAGAAAGGCAGGATATCTTTCTGATAAATCCATACCTTTAATGGTAATGCTCAGGATCAGAGGAAGACAATTTGATTTTGCTGAATAGTAACAATGCTGAAAGGGAAATGAATGCTCACTTCTGGTTAGAAGGGACTATTTTATAAATTTGTGCTCCCCATTTCCATAATGCATCTTCTCCAACCAACTCCAGGTGGAAGAACTTGGGAACCTCTACCCAAATTTTTCCAGTTACCTACATCGGCTAAGTTCCTTGCCAGGCCCAACATCCTTGAGTCAAAAAGATATGATAATCTGGGAGCCCAAGATTATGAGACAAGCAGTGAACAATAGACAGGCTATGAGTGAAGATGACATCCTTCACCTCAGTTTGTCACTTTGTGTTA
Organism: Bungarus multicinctus; assembly: GCA_023653725.1. NCBI lineage: Eukaryota > Metazoa > Chordata > Lepidosauria > Squamata > Elapidae > Bungarus > Bungarus multicinctus. Next base: position 155,342,280 of record CM042834.1, on the reverse strand, counting down.
AGGAAGAGCAGGAGAAGCCCTCATTAGCTTGGGATAATTTTAGGATTTAGAGCTATTGCCACCAGCACCCCCACCAGAAAATGTATACAGAAAATATAGCAGTGATGTTATCCAATGAGGGGTCATCCAGTTTTGATAGTAGAGGGGGAGCCTTGGTTAAAGGCCACATGTGGCCTTTGGGTTGTCCACCATTGGTCTACAGCAGCTGTCCCCAACTTTTTTGGGTCCGCAGCAGCGGTGGCAGTAGCAGGGGGGAAGAGGATGGTTGCGCATGCACAACCTATTGTAATCCAACACATGCACAAATAAAGCTTTCCACGCTTGCTCACAGCTTGCATGGCCCCGGTTCCCAACAGCCCAAGGATTGGGAACCACTGTCCTCCAGAACAAAGAGTGGCTCTCTGAAATTTCAGACAGAGGTTTTTGCGAGCACCATATGATTTTTGCAAGGCTTCATAACTGTTTTATATCCTTTGCCAATAAAACGATGAAACCAGCTCATAGCAACAAGTCATGTTAAACTGCAATCCTTCGTGTTCTAATAATCACATGCTAACAAGAGTTCTTTATCTATAGTATAATCTACCCTTCACCATTTCTGACCCATAGATGTTACAACTGATATATCTGTCTGGGTCACAGTTATTTGTATGTCACACTAATCCGTAGTTTCTTCAACCATGTTTACCGAAGAATCCCTATTAAACAAGAGTAAACAGGCAATCCTCTTCCAAAACAAATTGCAGAGTGAAGCAACCAGGAGTTCCATAAGTCCCTGTCTCAGGTGAGACTAGCATTCCTTCCCTCTTTTATCAGAAGAAGTAATTTGGTCAGCCTAGGGCTCTGATAAGCAGATCCAGTCTTTGACCCTTGGTTTTAGGGGGGTCAAGAAAGGAGAATAAATGTAAAAAATCGCAATTTCTGATGTTTTGATATGCTAAATGGATAGGGGGCGAGAAGTAGACAGAGAGAAGTTAGATTTACACACTATGCTGAAACCGTATGTATTTTTCTTGGCCTAAATCTGTTTGCATGATTCAGGAGATCATGGTTGATTAAATCACGATTTATCACAATAACCAGGTGATTACATGTGCAAGTATCTTGATTATCGTCCTCCACAAATCCTGGGCTTTGTTTTTAACTTTGGCACTAAAGTCTGATCTAGCATGTAACTGTAGTTCTCATGAGTATACAATAAACACAGGACCCAGATGATAGAAGAACAAAAAGTGAGGAAGAATTCAAACCACTTTTAAAAACATATCAATATAGCTGTTATCTTGCTGGCTCCATCCATGCCTGAGTACTTCACCATACTATATCTGACAGTGACAAGGCCAAATGGTAATAACTATCTCTTCTTGTACATCTCAAAATCTGTTCCTCAGCCATAAACATATACATACATGAGTGAGCAAGAAAGTGTATACTTTTTATAAAAGGAAGTCTGTACAACTGTTTGTTTAGTTACAACAGCCTTGGAAAAAGTGATCAGTACGATCATCACACCACCCCCCCCACAGTTACATAATTGCAAATCCAGCACTTGCAACCAGTTCACATTTAACAACAATTGCAGCACCTTGCAGTCACCTGGCTGCAATTTGCAACCTTTCTATCCACAAAATCAACTAGGGAACTCCGGTTCACTTAATGGCCACATAATTCACTTAACAACTGCAGTGATTTTCCTTAGGGACCATGGTAAAAAAATGGTTGTAAAATTGAGTCTGTCACATGCTGACTCAATTTACAATCACACTGGTTTATGACAGAAATTCTGGTTCCAATTGTAGTCATAAGTTGAGGACTACCTGTACAATACAGACTTTATTTCACTCGTGCTGCGGTATACTCTGTATCAACAGCTACAAATATGTCTATTTTTAAAACTCTACGTATATTCATTTACATATGCAGCAGAATGTGGTCACGTAACTCTGACAATGTACCGCTACAGCATTATTAATGCTCACCATGCAGAGAAAAAAAAATCTCTGCCAATTAAAAAACAAACAAACTAGGACAGTAGAATGGTATGACTTGTAAAGGTTTACAATGACAATGAAATACAATATAGCAGTGGTGGCTAACATTTTTGGGCTCCTGTGCCAAAAATTGTGTATGTGCTTGTGCATGCAAGCTTGCATGCCAGCACCCAGAAGGCAATGTGCGTGCCCCCTCCCTGCCCCCTGCGCATGCACGCACAATCCCTCCCGCCCTTACCTGCACTGCACCTCCCAGTGATTTTCGGCCCATTTGAGGCCTTTTTCGGTCTCCCAAGAGGCTTGAGGAAAGCCTCTGCAGGCCGAAAAATGGGCCCATTTAGTCACTTCCGGTATTTCCAGAAAGTGATGAAATGGGCCTATTTTTCGACCTGCAAAGGCTTTCCTCAAGCCTCTGGGAGACCGATAAAGGCCTCAAACGGGCCAAAAATCAGCTGGAAGGTGCACGCATGTGCGGTAAGGTAAGATTGCCCGCGGCTTGCGTGCAGGCACAAATGGCTCTGCATGCCATCTGTGGCACACATGCCATAGGTTCGCCATCACAGCAATATAGTATTGTACCTCTTACTGTGATATCACAGTTTCCTACTCCTAGATATAAAGATTTTGTATACCTATACTACAAATCCACAATAGGTCTATCTCCACCTTACCAAAGAAAAAGAAAAACAAATATGCCCTTAAGTCAAACTTGACTCTTGGGAGATTACATCTATGCTGTGTTCTTGGCTGTCAACAGTGATACTATTCTCTGATTTCATTTTTTTTTTCATCTTCTCAGCCTCAAATTTCTGGGTGGTTCTTCATCAAAGCACTAATGAGAGCTAACCCTGTTTAGATTTTGAAATCAGCCAAAGTTAAATGTCACCAGCGGAGGTATATTCTTTGAATGCTCTTCAAACAATTCCGGGGTTGATATTTTATTGAGAATAATGTTGTAATTCTGTATAGAAAGAGATCACTCTGCATTCTACTTCATTCAAGGTGTAATTCCCAAATTTAGCTGGAGGAGAGTGAGTGATTATTAAACTGTGCCATGAATGAATCCTAATATCAAAATTGGGACACACAGCTATCAGTGTTGCTGACTAACAATTCCCATCAACCATCCCAAGGGTGGTTTTTCAAGAGGCAACTGGACTTTCTTGTTTTTCTTTGAAGGCTGAAGCTTTTTCAGCTCTGACTGGATAGTGGGGAATGAAGGGATCTTATATTCCTTGCAGACAACTCGTCATTTGCATTCTTTTAGAGGGTTGTTGAAGCCACTTGAATGTTTATCTATGTCCTCAGGGTCACGGAGTAGTGCAAATGCTTCTCAAACTGAAGCACAAGTGGTTCCTGTAGTTTGCAATTTTTCTGGAAATCCGTTCAGAAAAACAGAGAAAAGCAGAGCTGAAGAAGCTTCTTGGATGAGAAATGAAATGTCTTCAAAAAAAAGAAAGTTCAGTTGGCTCCTGTAAAAGCACCTTTGGGACAACCATAACCTGGATGACTGAGAATCTTCATAGACATTTATTTAGCTATGCACTTTGAGATGAACACCCTTCGAATGGTGTTGGGAGCATGAACAGATTTTCAGAAAAATTGCACTTTAGTTTGAGATGCAGACAACATAGACTCATCCCCAATAGCTTGCACTTGTCGTCAACAGTGAAGGGACACAAGGCAGAAAACATCCTGCAGCCAAGAAGATTCCACACACATTTGCACTACTCAGGTGACCCTGAGGACACAGATTAACATCCAAGTAGGCTCAACCACTCTCGAAAAGAATGCAAATGATCAGCTGGGTGTCTGCAAGGAATGTAAATCCTTCCACTCCCCACCGTCTAGTCAGAGCTGAAGAAGCGAGCGAAAGGTCTTCAAAGAAAAAGAAGAAAGTCAGTTACTTCCTGAAAAAGTACCTTTGAAACCACCAGGACCAGAATAACTGACAATTTCCATAGACATTCAATTCCCATCAATCACCCGACCAACAGTGAAGACTGTGGGGAAACAGCTCAGTAACATTCGGGAGACTGTAGATTCCTCACCAATGACTTACACAACTGAGCATTCAACATGGTATCCCTCACACCCAAGTTCACATGGTACAATGCATTCATTTCCTATGGGATTAAAAAGTCAACCTAAACTAAAGGCTGTTCTAATATATGGTAGTCAACTTGCTTTTAAAAAATATTCTTCTTCTGTGTCTTGAACTTCATTTGGCCATTTACACAGCAGATCTTATTCACATTAATCTCCATGGAATTCAGGCTCATCAGACAAAGGTTTATCATCAAACTTTTCCCAGCTACAAAAACTAATTAGGCTGTAGGAAGACCTAATTAACTGAATTCTGATGTCAGTTCCAGCAGCATTCTCGGAACATGCAAGAAACATTTTTTTCAGCATCATATTTCTGATGGTGAGAGAAATTTGGAAATGTATTTTACTTTTATGAAAGACCCTTTGACGTTCACTGCTACCACTCATGATCTTCTGCAAACAATTTTCTGCATGTCAACTTGCAGAAGATGCCACTTGCCCACAAATAACAAACCCCATTCTTTTCAGTTGTGTTTTAAATCAGAAACAAGACGACCAAAGCAAATGTGAGAGTTTAGATTTGGGGGAATAGTGAAAGAGCCTTTGATTGGCAAACACTATGGACCAGGGAAAAGTTTTAGGAAAGGACCGAACTGTGCGATTCTTCTTTCAGTTTAAACATTAAAGCATGGTTTTGTCTTGCCTGGGCTGCACTGAGTGAAGAGGAATTGCCTTGGGCTGCACATAAATATATTAATATAGTTAATCATTATAAATAACAAACTTCCTTTATTTTTGTATATTTTGTATTATCTTCTGGGACCTCATTACTAATTGTCCAGGGCCAGACCTGTCTGGCTTAAGGGCAACCATTCTCAGTCATCACCACAAAAAGGGGATTTTAGCAGGTTTCCTGGTTCAATATTTGACATTCAGGCAGCTCTTGATTAGAAGTGCTGATTAGATAAACAAGTCTGAGAGTTTTGTTTCTTTGTAAATACAGATTTCCTTGAACAGTTTGATTGCCACTTTGTTTTCTGCCAGAAAAATGAAATATGTTAATTAAATGTGGCGGGGGGGGGGGGTGGCGGCGGCGGACGGACCCTGGATAAACTGGGAGAATATTCAGGTCTCTCCTGTTTCCAATTCAAAAAAAACACTACCACCCCCAAAATCAGCTCTGCTTCAGCAGCCTAATTTTATGACAACAACCTAGTATGCAAAACTGTTTGCAAAAGATTAAGTGGCAGGAATTTTTGCACTGGAATTTTTAGTGGTCTTCTGCAACTAGCAGAGGCAAAGGTCTTTTGCAAATACTTTGCTACTCTTCTGCAAGTAGTGCTGGTCTTTGAACATATGGAGTAGAATTATGAATATTGCCTGTGATTGGAGGGAGAAACCTGATAGGAATTCATTGTCACTTAGAAATAATGCCACACATTTAGGAATTGCCCAGTCTCCTTTCCTCAAAGCATATTCATCCTCAAAAATCTAGTCCTGGAACATAAGTCAATGGTAACCAGCTTCTATAACCATCTGCCCTAATGTGGTGTGTGTTGCAAGAGGACATTCTGATCGTTTGTCATACAGTCAGATATATCTTTATTACGGATACTGATCAGAATATACCATTTGTCACAGTAGCTAGGAATTCAAGGAGCTGTAATCCCCAAACATTTGGAGGTCACTAGTACTTTGTAAAGGATCAAAACAAAACATCAAGTATGAATTCCTCTTTTCCAAAAAAAAGAAAAGAAAAAAGTTTTTATTTTGTTTTGCTTTGTCTTAGGAACTCTGACATAGCAATGATGGATTGGCTAATTAAATTTCTAGTAGTGAAAATTCAAAGCTCTACACACCAAGCTTAATGATAACAATATAAATAATTAGAAAATACATGACCCCTTGAGCCACCTTTCATTTTCTCACCAGATTCTTCAGTGCCTTCAAAAATAAAGGAACTTCTGAAATTGGTGCAGTGGTGAGAATGAGATTGAGAAGCCTGTAAGAGGCAAACTACTCAATGTTCACTCTTAAATCCCATAGATGGTCTAAAATTATGACATATGTCTAATAGATATTGTGTCTTATTTATATACTACTAAAACACTCGTAACCTTTAACTGGGTGAACTGGTGCTTCATGGGGCAGCCATTTTTGAACCAAGGTAGGTCAAATAACCTAGCTTACAGAGTGTGTCCAAAATCTGGAATCCCATGTGGAATAAAAACTTGGCAAATTTTATAAAATGTTTTATGACATAAACATTACTATAAACAATTTATGACACAATACCAAATATCATAAAGCATTTCTTGCACTGAAGTTTGACTGTGTTGAACAGTTCCAAGGCTCTGCATGTATCTCAACTTTTCCAGTAAAGTACATCAATACTTAGACTTATATACCACTTCACAGCCCTCTCTAAGCAGTTTACAGAGTGGGCATATTGCCCAAACAATTTGGGTCCTCATTTTAATGACCTTGGAAGGATGGAAAACTGAGTCAACCTTGAGCCAGTGAGAATCAAACTGCTGCCGGTGGGCAGAATTAGCCTGCAATACTGCATTTTCACACTCAATTTTAGGATAATAAACCACCAACAAAAATATTTTGCCCATGTTTGGTGATACGGTCCAGGAAAGGGGGTTCTGTGGTTGTGTGTATCTGCTCTAAAGCAATTACTGTATCCTGTGATGCTGCAGCCCACAAGAAAACCCTGAAAATACACCACGAGAACAGTACTTCCATAATCTGGAATAGGGCAGTTTTTTTAGCTGGATTTAGAAAGGGCTCATTAGAACAGTTTCAGTTCAAAGAATACCAAATTCAGAAAGAAGTACCAAGCTCAGAAAGACTTCAATGTATTTACAAAATGGCAAATGTTTCACTAAATTGAAAGAACTACTGTAGTTCAAAACAACAGGGTGGTGGAGAATACTGGTATTTTTTTAATCCAACTTTTATTATTTTTAACTAACTCAGGACAACCATCATAACTAACACTATGTCATCCTATTTTTCCCCACAACTACCAGTGCATCAGAAGAACACGTTTGTGTTCCTTTCTTATGCTATATTGCTGCATAAAACAGGCACCTTTTGTGAATGGAATGAACATCTGCACATGCATATACAATACAGGCATTCCCATCCATTCCTTTGCAAGGAATAGCTCTCCCTAACCATGTGCCCTTCAAATATATTGAGACCTAGAATTCCAGCCAACAATTCTAAAGGTTGTATCCCCAATCACTTAATGACCCTAATTGGCATTGGAATTTCTGCTAAACAAGCCTCAATTTGGCACTAGTGAATCTAACCAATATGTTAGGACTAGGAAATGCTGAAAAATCATCATACCCAAGATCAGGATATAATAGATTAGCCCTCTGTAGCTCCGCTCTAAAAAACACCAATAACAATTCAGAAAATCCTTTAACAATCTTCACAAAATATCCAGGTTGCAGCTCTTGCCTTAATCTTAAGAAAGAGCTCTTTTGTCACTGAAGCCCTAGCTCACTATAGAAAAGGAAAATTCTGTTTAGGGAACATTTCAGAACTTTCCTCAGAAGTTTGGTAAGCAAAGGGCAATTTCATTTTGAAAGGAAGCTTCTTAAAAATACTTCCAATTTTGCAAACTTCTATTTCACTGTCAGGAATCTGAAATAAGGCCAAACCTCTAGAGCTACAGCTGATCAGGAAGGCCATCCTGCGGCACTTAGAAGCTCCTGGAGAAAACTGGCAGCTTTATGATTCATTTTGATAGAGGTGACATTCAAGCTTGCATCTCTTGCCTTAAATTAGATGTTGTGAGATATCCTCAGCCTTTCCTTAACATGAAGGAAAAATAATCACAGACTGGATTAAATTCTACTCTCCATTACAGAATACTCAGCACTTGGGTAACAGGTCAGTAATATATTTTTAAAAATTGATTATATTAAATTTCTTGAATTCCTTCAAGGAATTCCTTCCTTGAATTAACGTTTTTAAAAAGGCATTTATGAAAAATGGGCAAAAAAGGTAAAAAGTTTGTACTGGAAATTGACAGTACCAACGATGCATTTGTTTCAAAAAGATCCCTTTGAAATGGAAGATAGAGGCACTTTTTTTTCAGTATGTGCATATTAAACAGTACAAAGCAGGGTGCCACACCATGCCTCCCCGGTGATCCACCTTAGTCCCCATCTGCCTTCTTTTATATTTCATATGCAGCAAAATATACCTCAAGGAACCTTTTCATACACGGCAGGAAGCAAAACCACATGGAAATTCTTTAAACAAGTACTTTAAATAAATACTGACTTCTCCTGCAACTAGTGAAACAGAAAATACGAATCAGGAAGCGAAAGAAATAAAAATCAATTTTTTTTAAAATATCAATACAAATTTATATATCTGTTCGTTCGTTTGCTTGTTTATGAAAATTTATGCGGCCGCCCACTCATTTTCAGTGACTTTGGGCATTTTACAAACATAAAAACCCAATAAACAATAAAAACAATAATCCCTCCCACCTTCTTGGTACCACAATCTATCAACCAGATGGGCTCCATCCCATTTTGGGTTCCCCAGGCTTATTGGCAAAAACCGGTCTTCAGAGCCTTGCCAAAAAGTAAGGGCTAATCTAATCTCTGCAGGGATGATCCAAAGAAAGGGAGCCACCACAGAGAAGTTTTCAGGGTCCTGCTAGATGTACCTGCTTTGCAGAGGTTGCCTGCAACATTTCCTGCCTCCCCGCTCTGGTGGGTCAGGTAGATGTGACCAGGGAAAAACAGTCCTTCCAACCAGCACTTTGAATTGTACCCAGAAAAAAATCAGCAGCCAATGCAGATGATTTTACCATACATATTACTACTTAAATCATATTTTTTTTTTAAAAAAACCCTGAATCATAGACATTGCATTATTATGAAAGCACCATACAGGAAAGAAAAGTTTGGTTCTTTAGGGTAAACATGATAATCAATGTGACATTACAAATTTGATATATATTTATATCAGGAAATATTTTTTACCGAAATAAATATGCCATACTTTGATCAGTTACATAAAGAATGAGTTCTGTCAAATATGTATTGCATTACTGAAAATACACTATAAAAATATCTACATTAGACTTCTAGACCTATCCAAAAAAACTCAGCAAGGTGATCTGGGATTCTGGTTTTATCATCCTAAAATAATTCCAGATACAGATGTCATATTGTGCTCTGGCTCAGAAACAGACAGTTCCTTGACTTATGACCACGACTGGGACGGAATAATTCATCATTAAGAGTGTAACTTTTAAATGAGTCACTGCATGACTGCAAGTTGCAGCAATCCCTGCAAGCTTCCCACTTGGGAAGCCAGCTGGAAAGGTTGCAAGTGGCAATCCCAGGACCATGGGGATGCTGTGATGGTTACAAGCGCGAGGACTGGTTCTAAATCACAATGTTCAGCATCACTGTAGTTTCGAATAACTATTAAACGAATGGTCATAAATCAAGGACTACCTGTATAATAGCAAGCAATTTTCTGGCCAAGAGGTGAATGTGCGATTGATTATGTCGGTGGGCACAGGCAGAAATGATAGACTGATCAAAGAAAATATTTGTAGCTTGGGGTTGAATTCCGGGGTCCTGGATGCTGAGTTTTTCTTGCAGATGTTTCATTACCCAAATAGGTAACATTATCCATGCTAAAAGAGAGTGGGGAATGATAGATATGGTTGTAGACAGCTTAAATAAATAAACTTTATTATGGTCTTAAATCAGTGATATTGCACATAGTTTAACTCCACATGAGATGAAGCTCAAGCATAGCCTTAGATTTACAGGGGCTCCTAACCTAAAGGGCTCCATAATAAATCATATGATAACACTTAACCAGGATTCAGTTTCCCTTTCTACATATCATTAGATATGAGGTAAAAGTGAAATAAACTTTTGCCTGATAACCAACAAGCCAACTTTAGACAACAGCTTCTTCTACAAACCAGACTGTGGCTTAAGCTAGTTCCCAGAACTGGAAAAAAAAACCTGTAAAAGCTAAATGTAATTCATAGTTTATTTCTTCTCTCAGCTGCTTGACCAAGAATAGGAATGTAGAAACCTACAGCTCAGCTACATGATGCTAAATTTTTACTCATGTGCCAAGTAAATTACCCGGACATTCCCATAAAATCAATGGAAGCCAAGGTTGACTTGAAAAAGATTATTCTTCCCTTATAGGAAATTCTGAATTTTTTAGGCATGCTTACTCAAGATCAAGTGCTATTTTGTTCTATGGAAGATATGTTAAATCACATGAATCATTAGTATGACTTGTATCATTTGTATCTAAGCAAATATAATTTAGTATGGTTTTGGCCACATAGCTAAAAGCTGCTGCGTTTTGCAAGCAAGATCTACGAAGAAGTCAAACTGTGGCTCTATCAACCAGTTACTGTACATGCTTAAATTAAATTAAAACATGCATACATACTTCAACTGGACAAGTTCTAAAGAGATGCCCGTGTTAATCTACTTCTACAAACACAAAATGGCACCTTAGGCTCATTTATTAGACTATATACATTTTTGTGAACTGGCTTCAAATAAATGAAGCATATCCTCAATTGACTTTTGGATTTGTGTGAGAGAAACAAGAGAGCGCATATAAATGTGTACATTTGTAATCCTTTGCAACTCTGTCAGAGGATGATTAAATAAAAGATCAAAATAGCTGCACATTTACCCGAATGTAACAAGATTAAAATAATCATCCACTCAAGAAGTATCCTAAACAACCCGGCACTGGTAAGCTATTTAACACATGTGCTGGAAAACTTAATTTAAACCAATTCAATATGGAAGTAAAAGTTCTATCCATAAGAAAAGCTAAGGAAAACAGTTAGCCAGAGGTTTTGTTGTTCCAAGAGCAGTTAATATATGACATGGAACTTTATGGCCTTGATGAAGCACCAACTCAGTGGTGGTATTTGACCGGTTCTGCCTGGTTCTGGAGAGCCGGTAGTGGCGATAAGCAGCAGAGACCGAACCGGTTCTCTGTGTTTGGCCCATCCACCCACCCGGGCTCTCATTTTTATGGCCAGAATTCGAAGCGCAGCTGCTCTGCGCGGCACAAAATAGCGCCGCGCGGCAGCTGCTGCAGCAACCGGCATCATGCAGGCTTGCAGGAGGCGAGTTAGAATTCCTCTGCGCCTGCGCAAATGCCTCTGCACCTGCAAAAAGTGCGCATTTGGCACACGCAAAGTGTGTGCATGAGCGCAAAGCGCACCCACCAAGCCACGCCCACCGAACTGCTGGCAACTTTATTTGAATACCACCACTGCACCAACTGGCTGAGTTGTCCTCATTTCACAGGCAGATAGGATGTTAGAAGATCATTAAAAAGCTCACCATTTCATATAGTGGTTAATAACATGCCTCTCCCTTCCCCCCATCCTCCCGCCCCCCAACCGCCAAATATGTCATAGTCATCATATCCCTCCTTTTACTGTTCCCCAGCAAACAAACACCAAATTCAAATTCTCCTCAACCCATAGCAGAATGCAGCCATTATAACCAGCTATCACCAATAGCCTCATCCTCCATTACCTGGCCTAATCCCACTTCGAAAATATCATTGCCTATGTGTGGCAGCAAATTCTATAAATTTGTTATATACCAAATAATGATTTCATTAGATGCCTTCGGAGGGAAGCATTATAAAAAAAGGTGGATCATGCACTATGTTATCAAAGTGGGCCATGTACCTTTTTGCTCGTCTTTTTTTCTTGATAACAAACCCAACATTTCTGTTGTTAAGTGAGACATTTGTTAAGGGAGTTTTGCCCCATTTTTTCTTGCCACAGTTGTTAAGTGAATCGCTGCAGTTGATAAGCTAGTAAGCCGGTTGTTAAGTGAATCTGGCTTCTCCATTGACTTTGCTCGTGACAAGGTTGCAAAAAGTGATCTTGGGACACAGCAACAGTCATAAATGTGAATCAGTTACCAACCATCTGGATTTTGATCACATGATCCTAAGAAACTGCAAAGCTATCTGTGAAAAACAGTCATCCCATTTTTTCAGTCCCATTGTAACTTTCAACAGTCACTAAATGAACTATTGTAAGTTGAAGACAAGCTGTAGTTTGACTTTCCTCCTAAGGAAGGGGTTTCCATCTATCCCCCCCCCCCATTACTGTGTTTACTCTTCTTGCAATTCTTTAACAGGCATTTAAAAGGCATGCACTAATTTCAGTGCCATATTCCAAATACGGTCGTAAAGGGATTTTTTTTCCCCTAAAGGCATTACGATAGCAGTTTTTATTTTCTATCCCTTGGTTAATCATTCCAGGAACACAATTTGCCTTCCCACCTTCCACCCCCACCCCCACAATTGCTACCCATCAGGTAGACATTTTCAAGTTTCTTTGCCTGTCAGCTTCTGAGTTGCTCACATCCTTGAGCTGAAGAGGAGAAACCTAAGGGGCTAGCAAAGCAGGAGATTAAAGAGCCAATGGAAGCTAGGGGGAAAAAAAGGTCTGAATGCTTTAGCTTGATATGGCACCTAATTTTTAGTCCCACAATTACATAGATAAGCCTCATTGATTGTGTGTGTATATATGTGTGGCTTCAGCCAATTAAACACATGCAGGGCCCAAGCCATTCCAACTATGCTAGTAAAGTAAAAGGGAGATAGAAAATACATTCAAAACAGAAAAAATCCCGCTGGAAGGTCAGAATAAATACTTATTTTTTAAAATCCTTCTAAATGGATTACTTAAAAAAGCAATGTATGACTAGCAGACAATTGTTTTTAGAACTGGCATACATCCAGCTGTTAATAACCTGAAGAAGAAGGGGAAAAAAACAATCCCAGACAGGTAAAAGAAGTTTTGTTATAACATGCACTGCATCTTGGGGTTCTGCCACCACAGCTTTCTTCCAGATCAAATTTGACAGTTTTCAAAGCCAGCAGCACAGATAGAAAGGTATAACTGCCAAATCTTCTTCCTAAGTAAAGGAGGTGCATAGGAACCCATCTCAGAGATTAACTCCTTGGCAAAAAAATGATGAACGCTCAGAAAAACACATTATTTCAAACTGCACTCAAGGAATGGACTGCAGCTCTGAGGAGAGATCTGATACAGAGCGTCACTCCGCACTTCGTATTTGATGCAAGCTTTGGGAACGCCAGTTATCTTCCCATCAATCCCTCTGACACAAGGCAAGAAAACTAAACCCTTCCCAGAAAACAAATGGAAAAAAGAGAGAGATAGCTGTAATAAAAGGACAGGAATTCGCTTGGAATGCTTGCTGGAGTCCTAAATCTGCTTTATCTCAGATTTTCTCCACAATAGGTGAGGTCACCCAAGTTGGAAGACAGTCTAAGGAACCAGCCTTCCCGTTAGTGAATTATAATCATTATATTCAGACCGACATGGATTTGATCATACTGTCTCCTCTACCATGGCACTGTGGTCTATTCCTCAAATGTTGGTAAGTGTAAGCAAAACAGGAAAGATATAGCCCTCTAAGCAGGAAAGCCACAACACCCAAAGTTAGCTCTCTAAATAAAAGCTGGGAAAAGACATACTGACATGCATTTGACAGCAGGGCTGGCCAGGCAAGGCAAAGCAAGGCAAGGCAACTCTTAATGTCTTCCTAATTCAGCACAGTTCTCCAGCAGCCAATAAACCACCCAGTGCCCTCCCCATCTCTTAAAGGGACAGATTCAAGGCAGAAATGGGATCCTACCTCACCAAGAGGGTCAGAGCCAGAAGCCACCAACTCCATTGAGTATGCAAGGGGCTACACTCATCATTCTATTAATACTTCTGGGAATAATTTGGCCAATGAAGTGGCAGGGAAGCAAGCCGGCTGAGTCCAGGGCAAACAGCCAAGGATTGTCTCAACATACGGAAGGCTGTAAGGGAGAGCAGAGGTGATTATTTTCAATACGTCTCCTTGCAATCTAATCAATTAAATGGCACTTGGCTTTGGCCCAGCAGAGGACTCCACCAACATGAATCACAGGGTACAGGCAAGACCAGATCTGACGTAGTTTAACATAGTGGGTATACTTGGGCCGATCACTAGAAATCTTTTTCAGACAAAGCTACTGCTGTATAACTCACAAACATGCTGATTATAGTCTTATCCAGTGGTGGGATTCAATTTTTTTTTTACTACAGGCTGTGGGTTTGGCTTGGTAGGCGTGCCCTGGCTTGGTGGGCGTGGCAGGGGAAGGATACTGTAAAATCTCCATTCCCTCCCCACTCCTGGGGGAAGGTTACTTCAAAATCCTATTCCCTCCCCATCCCACTAACCTACTTTCCAGCTCTGTTTTCCTGTGCAGGGCAACAAAAGAAGATCCAGCCAATCAGCTGGGACTCGGGAGGCAGAGAACAGATGGGGGGGGTCAGAGGTGGTATTTGCCAGTCAGAGATGGTATTTGCTGGTTCTCCGAACTACTCAAAATTTCTACTACCGGTTCTCCAGAACTGGTCAGAACCTACTGAATACCACCCCTGTTCTTATCCCACTTCTCAGTCAAGAGAAATAACTTACAAGTAAAATCCAAAGAAAGGAATAGCAATAGCACTTAGACTTAAGACTTACATAACGCTTCACAGTGCTTTACAGCCCTCTCTAAGCGGTTTAGAGAGTCAACATATTGTCTCCAACGATCTGGGTCCTCAGTTTACCGACTTCAGAAGGATGGAAGGCTGAGTCAACCTTGAGCCTGGTGAGATTCGAACTGCCAAACTGCAGGCAGCCGGCAGGCAGCAGAAGTAGCCTACAATACTGCCCTCTAACCACTGCAGCTCAATAAAGTATAGAATAGATGGTATGTGCTGAACTTCTATTCTGGCTCGTAGCAGGTTGATGAAAACATATTCTATTTGCTAAAAGACCAGGTTACAAAGGCTGGGAGTGCTGAAAAATAATCAGAAGATGCTAACCCATGAAGAAAATGCTTCACATCTTCACAGTCTAGCCCCAAAGACCCAACATTCTAGAGGCATTAAAAAGGAAATCCTGAGCATTTAATTACCCTGGACAATTTCAGAAATTACAAGACCAATGCCAAAGAATATGTAAGATGATTTCTAAGATACTTTAGCCTAGAGACTGTTATTTAGAAACTAACATGCCTAAGGCACAGCAGCATGAACTGTAGTTGGCTCAGTTCTCAATAGTTTCCACTGAGGTTAGGCTCACAAATCATGCAGAGCCACCGTTAAGTCGTAAGTCATAGCTAATAAACCACTGCAAATTGTACCAACTAATCTGAAAACTAACAATCATATTAAGACCTACTGGAAAGTCTGGATCAGGTTCTCATCTCAGACACAGTTCAAATAATATTTTTTTCCATTACAGACAACTGAGGCTGAGTTAAGCTCCCACCTCATTGCTGCCTTGAAAGCTCTGAATTATATAAATGCAAATGAAAAGTTTTACAAAGGGGAAAAAAATAAAAAGAAATCAGGCAACATTTTTATTGGTCCCCCATGGATAACTTCCCAGCTCTATAGTGGAAGCAAGCAGAAAATAAACAGAGAGCCATTAAATTGATTGCTGGGGGAAAAACACAAAAGGGAAGGCCAGGAAATTTGTAAAGTAGGTCCTAGTATTTCCATCATTTTTCTGGGATGAGCTCGTGCTCCAAACCGCTCTACCATATTCAGGTTCTTTTAGGCAGGACCTTAATGGGTCTGTAGAGATTCTCAATCATCCAGACAGTCATCCATCTCAGGCAATTTTAATAGGTGAAAAAATCTTACAAGTCTGAATTCCACTTGCTGTACTCTTTTACAAGCCAGAACTATGAAGTCAACCTTCAAGAGATTGCTGATACTTTGTCAGCATGATCAAATCTGAAAAGGATGCATGTGAAATGGCAGGTCAACAGCAACAGATACACAAACACACTTACCGTACCTCAAGCAGAAACATATGACAGCTAAGTATATGATTTATGATTTGGTGTGTACTGTGAATCAGCTAGTTATAGTTTGTTTAATAAATTGTGGTTAAATATACTGAGGGATTTTATGTGTTAACCCATTTTCTCACAGATACCCACAAATCAGTGGTGGTATTCAAAAACTTTTACTACCGGTTCTGTGGGCGTGGTTCGGTGGGCGTGGCCATGTGACTGGGTGGGCGTGGCTTTTCTTTTTTGCAGTCCCCACCCATTTTGGGGAGCTTCTTAGCCACAGAGGGGCCTCTGGGGGGGCATTTTTGCTTCCCTAAGGCTCCTCTGGGGCTTAGGAAGAAAAAAAACAGAGTATGGGGGAGGCATGCAGCACTCCTCCAAGCTCCGTTTTGGGAGCTTCTTAGCCTCAGAGAAGCCTTTGGGGGGGGGCGTTTTTGCTCCTCTGAGGCTCTCTGGGGCTCTGGAAGGCAAAAATGGAGGGGGGGAGATGATCTCCTCCTTCCATTTTTTGCCTTCCTCAGTCTCAGCAAGGGGAATCCCGGCACAGCTGATCTTATATACAGCTGATTATCGGGAGGGGAAAAAAAGAAAGAAATACCTTAGGCGAATGTCAGGCGGGCGGGCGGCGTGAGCAAGCATCGGGCGTGAGGGCGACTCGGTGGGGGCTGTTGCTAGCCAGAATTTTCTACCGGTTCGGTGACCCACGCCAAATTCTTGCTACCAGTTCGCCCGATCCGTTGCGAACCGGCTGAATATCACCACTGCCACAAATGATTCCAAAGCGATATGAAAAATAAATCATGTTCATTAACACCAGCAATGCCACTTAAGGGGAATGGAGATGAGGGCTCTTAAATCCCTGCAATTCCACCAACTTTTGCTGGAGCTATGTAAGTAAATGAAAGCTAATACAAGTAGTCTTCCATTTGAAGTTACATTACTGAATACAAACTTGAAATTATGACCGTTTTCCACACCTATAACTGTTGAAGCATCCCCGTGATCATGTGATCAAAATTCAGGCACTTGGCAACTGACTCACACTTATGACAGTTGCAGTCTCCCAGGGTCTTGTGATCCCCTTTTGGGACCTTCTGACAAGCAAAGGCAATGGGGAAGCCAGATTCACTTAACAATGGTGTTACTAATTTAACAAGTGCAATGATTCACTTAGCAACTGTGGCAAGAAAGGTCATAATCTATATATATAAAAGCGAAATACCACTCACGCATCATGACAAAATCTCCAGAACTGTAAAGCCTACAAACTTGAAATTTGGCACATATGTTCCTCTTGGCTTCTAGGTGAGAAGAAAGGATTTTTCAAAATGACCATCAGAACATTAGTATTTCGTATATTATTATTAACACGCTCTGATGCTAAGGAGTTCTACTCCCCCTCCCCACCTGAAAAGAAATCTGTTCCAAATGCAAAACACAAGTAGAGGAGCTTCAGTTTCAGTTTTACTTTCACAGCAGCAAGCAATTTTAGTACAGAACACGCCCAGGCTCCTTGCTGTCTCCTTGCTCACACAGCAAATAGTGCTTCAGTTTCCAAACAGCCCTCAACTCTCTCACACACTGATACGATGCTAGCCAGATGAATATTGATGGATGCTGGTAGACAAGAGACAGAATTTTTTCCCCCTTATTTTCCTCCCCCAAAATTAAGCCTGACCACATAGTTTCGTAGCGAAACACGGGTATCGAGCTAGTATGGGGCATAATTCACTGAACACCTATCTTGCTTAGTAACAGAAATTTTGGACTCAATTGGACTCCCTTGCTTGAATGACCACAATAACGACCGCTACTAATCTATGTAGGGTACATCTTTCAAACTTGACTTCCTTCATTGATGGGTTCAGAATTGCATGCTGTTCACCACCTCCTCCATGTCCTTGCAGGATGAAACATCTCCCAGACTCTTTGCAGGGCAGGACAAAAGGTTAAAAAGAATCTTAATCCTTCCCCAATACTTCTCCATCAACAGAGGCCCTCCCCAGCACGTCTACACATGGATGGGCTTGGTTTACTAAAACCGAAGAGATGAATCAGATTATCAACATTAGTAACATTTCATTCAACACCCTGAACTTCATCCTGGATTAAGAGACCATAAAAACAATAGTTGCATCCTCTTTGGAGGGTGGAGTTCGCTATTTCATACCAAGAACTAGTTTTACTGGAGGGCCGCTTCTGAAGCAGCACTAGAAAAGGTCTAATGCTGGTGACAGGGACCATATTTAACATGGGTGGGAATAGGCAGTGAGGACCACAAAGAGCAGGAAGATGACACGAAGTGGTTTTAAGTTGCACCATGCCTTTGGATAGGGATAAAAAATGTCCTTTTATTTTTCATGCAGGGGTGTTCATTATGTAAAGCCTTTTTTAGAGTTTATACTGCAATATGTATGTATTCTTATCTCCCCTTCCCCTTAAACTGCAGAAAATCACACAATGATCCTTGGCCTCAAAACAACAACAACAACAAAATCCAGGGGTTTCAAATAAGAGTGACCCGATGGTTGCATTTGGCTCTGATGCTGCAAACTGCCCATCTCCATTCCAGAAGACCATGACTTCTATTTCTACTAAATAGCTGGTCAGTAAATCCACTCTCACTACTTCCAGTACAGACACACTATTTTTTCCCAGAACTGACAATAGAGGGAATGGTTGGCATTCCCCACCCTGCCCCCAGCCAGGACATACATCTGGTCCCAGGACCTCTGATTGTTAATTGCTAATGAGAGGGAACAAGCATTGTGAATGATTCCATTCAAGGGATGGATTTTTTTTAACCCCAAGCCCAAATAAAGCTAGGCAATAAAAAATGAGCAATCCCTTATTAAGTTTTCACCTTATCCACGTAGAGATTTGCGAGTCCCACTACAGAATTTGAGATGGAGGATATGCTTAGGGAAAAACAACACCTAGGCATGGACTGGCACCAGTTTACAGTCATGCCAGAAACCAGGATGCGAAAACAAGTGAAGCCCCATCCGTGGGGCGCAGGCAGCACGTGAAACCACGCCCCCCGCCTCCAGTCCATGGAAAAACCTCTCTCCACGGAACCGGTCCTTGGTGCCCAAAACATTGGGGGGGAGGGGTGCTGATCTAATACATCCTGGAATATTTGGTCCTTGCAGGTAACGGTTGCTATCTCAGCCAGTGATAAGCCCCTTTTCAGTATTGATCATTTGCTTGGGCTTTGAGCTTTTCTCAAATTGCGGTCCACCTCTCCCCTCCAGAACATAGGAAATTAAAAGAGGAAACATTTAAAAGCCCGAGAGATTTCTCTTCCATCGCACTGAAGAAAAGCCGAGCTGTTTTTCAGACTCAGTTGCAGACTGTCTGGTGAACAGAGCAGCAGCTTACCTATTGGACAATGCAGACCTTCAAAAAAAAAAGCACCTTTCTCTCCCTGTTTCACATCAAAATACAGTCTAAGGCAGGTCGCGGGGGAGGGGAGTGGACTCCAGAGCTCACTTCAGAGGCCTGTATTGCCAGCCCAAAGTTTGCTTCTAAGATGGTTATCAGGAGTGACACGACCCCATGATTGTCGTGAATGTACAGCATCCTAAGCTATAGTTGCAAATGGGGATGGACGTCTGTGATAACATGTTTCTGTCTTGATTTGCACACAGTTACCCGGAGATCCAAAGCAAAAGCATTCGTAAAGGAACGCAAAGGGGGACTTGGTCAAACAAGCCATGCTTGCTTTGTTGAAGACTTAGTGACTCTGATTTGTTTAGCAAACAGCAGCTAACATGAATAAAAAATTAATTAATGAAGGGGCTGGCAATCTCTCAGCAACTAAAGAGCTCACTTTTTGTTTTAAGTTGAGGAGGCACCTGAAGGCAACGGTAGATGAGTCAGTAACATTTTGACAGCAATAAAGCGGGCAGAAGATAGATTTCCAATTGAGAACATGATTTTGTTGCTGCAATTTTCTATTTTCTTAATAAAGAAAAATTCTATTGACTATCTCACATTCCCTTTTACTGAGCACGAGGGAGCAGACAAGACATTCTAGCCAACCTTTCTCCTACTTAGAAAGAACAAGAAATGGTCCCCATCTGGAGGACGGCCTGAATCTACTGCTAGAAGTTCAAATAACTAGTATCCACAGCAATAAATGCATTCTTCACCCAATTAAACTGAAAAACAGTATTTCTGGACTGTAAGATCAAGCCTTTGCTTTAGGCTCATTTATAAAAATAGAGGCAGTCTACAATATCCAGATGATGGTAGTCCTATCAATTTTCAAGCATGAGATGGGCTTGCAAAGTAATATTCAATGAGTAAAATTCATGTTATCACTATGCTGCTCCTTGGTAAACCACTGTTTGTCGAATAAACTGGCTGTGCTCACACAGCACACTAAATCACAATGAAATTTAACTGTGCCATATGCTAAAGAATAATACATAATAAATTAACTGTGTTATGGCTTATCAAGACACATGAATTCCAGCAGAGACATTCAGCAGGGCAAACACATACCTTTGCCTGTGCCTGGTGGTAGATCCAACCAAGCTTTGCCCAAGCTATGAACTCATATAAATGCAGCAAAAGCATTACTCCAAAGAGCCACAGCTGCATTACCAGAGAGGCCCCTGCTTGGATCCTAAAACAACTTGCTGATAAGGTTAATCTCATCCAAGACAGCATTGGAACTTATCTCAGGATTGCATGTCCCTAGAAAGGAATACAATGATAGAAACCACAACCTTGACCTGCACAAGAATGGGTTTAATAAAGGTAAAGCCGCAGAAAGCTATCCATCCCAGTAGGAAAATTCCTCCACCAACCCTCATCAACCTAGACCAAAGCAACCAGCTGAAGTTGGGAATCGACTTCTTTTTTTAGCTTGTTTTCCTGTACATTCAATTGCCTTTTTTTCCAACCAAGGCCAGACTATTGAGTTGAACAGGTCAGCAAGATTCAATACATTGTCATTTAAAACAGATAATGCCAAGGATTTAAATTATGATGCTCTTACTTTTAAAGATACAGATTTCTAGCTCTTCCATGGACAACAAGGAAAACAATTACTGAAGACTCAGAAACTCAAATTCAGATCCATGTTTGCAAGATTTTTTGGGGGGTGGGGTGGGGGTTGTTCTAAGGCTGCCAAAGCATTTGTTTGGATCTAGCAACTACTATCATTATCTACTCCCCATATGACTTTGAAGTTTCATCCAAATTGCTGTTTTCCCTTCATCACATATGTTCTCAACAATCACTAAAGTGGACTTGGGAAGGGAGGACCTGCTCTGTGTACCAGGCTCCAAAAGAATGAAAATGCCAAGGCTGAACCAGGACATTTCAGGTGCGAGCACGACATACCATTATAGGCGGTAATAATTCAGGGATTAAGCTTATTTATGGCTAAACTCACAGCTTTAAGCTTGGGAAAGGGATTTGGTTTCCTTTTCTTGAATCTAAACTAAGGTTTGTGGTTCAGCATGGAGTATGAACTCAGCCAACTGCACTTTATTCAAGAAACCACAATTGAAGTAAACACATCTTAGGTTTCTTAATGTTCCCCAAAAATCAAAAGGGAGTTAAGGCAAAAATGTCAGGGTGCTTTTTGTCAAAGCAATTTCATTTAATCTTTAGTTTCCCCTAAGCAAGGCATGGTTTAAGATGGGCTTATAAAATCCATAAAAATCACCAGTGCGGAACCAAAAGAAGCTGTCTTTTCTTTAAACCAATTATCATTGTTTTTCAGCCCCAAAAAGATAAACATAAGGAATGCCACATATGTTCCCGCGAGCATCTCAGAAAAGACAGGGTGTAACATAAATATATACCAGCAAATTATTGATAGACATTACCAAGGACTGGTGGATTGTCCATCCTCTTCTGCAATTCATTTTCTTACTGAGGAGCGGCAGAAAGAGCTACTGAGAAATAAAGGGTAACCGAGAAGGAAAAGGGTGAGAGCGATTTCTTCTTTGTCAGTCTCCTCACTTGCCTGGAGAAAAGTAATGGTTGCCTGTGACTATCAGACAAACTTAGCTGGTCATTTTTGTTTTGTTCAAACTGGCAGGATCTGGAAAGAAGGGGAAAGGAACTCTTTTGGGGATTATCTCCAGTTGTGTTTGGAATGTGGCATCAGCCAAGACTCTGCGGCAGGGGTGGAGGTGCCGCAATTGTCATCTGGGAATCTCATGGCTTTCATGGTCCCTGTACTACAGATCACCAGATGTGAGACCCTGTTCATTAGGTTGGGCTCAAGGGATCAGTTGGGATAGTTGCTGTTGAACTAACCTCCCTACTGTACAGCAACCTCCCTGCTTGAGCTCCTTAACTCCATTTCTAGATTGTCTGTGGAGTTCTTTAGGTCTTGGCGGAATTTCAATCTGCCTTCTGTAGGAGCAGGGTATGAGGTGGCTCAGGAGTTTGTGACAACCATGGGCCTATTGCACATCATTCAGAGCCCGGCATGGGAGATTAGTCACACACTGGATCTGGTCTTCCTGTTGGAACAGTGGCTATGTGATCTGAAATGGGGGGAGCTCTTGATGTTTCTCTTGTTGTGATCAGATCACACCCTGATTGCCCTGGAGCTCTCTAATACCACTATCCACTATAGGGAAGCTGGACCCATTATATTGGTCTGCTCCCAATAGCTAATGGCTTTCAGAGGGAGCAAGGGCTGTTCTTGCTAATCTGCTGCACGGTCCATCAAAATCTTGGTCACTATTTGGAATAAGGGGCTGGCTGAGCCTTTGGATTGGATTGTGCCAATACAACCTCTTTTCCCTCAGGGATCCCATTACTCCCCATGGTTTATGGAGGAGTTGAGGGAGATGACACAAGAGATGCCGTGTGTCTCTGGTATCAACAAGAGTTTGGACAAAGAGCAGAACACAACTAAACATACTGTAGCTTAGAGTACTGTGTGGTGGTAAAGGAAACAAAGCATCAGTATTTCTCCATCCTTATTGCATCCAGTTTCAGATGACATGAGCCCTTTTTGGGTGGGGGGAGCACGCAAAGGAATTTGTTCAGCATCTGTTGGATAAAGTTGCTTGGAGTTGGACTCTGGTCTTGTAGCAGTTCCAGAGTAGATGCCTTGGAAGAAGTCTTGCTTAGTTATCTGGGAACAGTTTGAGCCTGAGGAGGTAGACAAGGTCATTAAGACTATGAGTTCAGTCACAGGCTTTTTAGATCCATGCACCTCTTAATTTGTTAAAGTGGCCCAGGGAGTGACACACGAGTTGGTTCTAGCAGAAGTTACATTCTTTGAATGAGGGAATTGTTCCATTAACTCTTAAAGAGAAGTTTGGTTTGCCCCCTTCACAAGAAGCCATCGCTGGGCTCCATATTCTGGATAATTTTCATCCAGCATCTAGCCTCCCCTTTTGGGAGAAAGCCCACTTGAGATAGTTTGCTTGAAAACGTTGCTTATGATGCATCACTTCATCGAGTTAAAGGTTACAGACATAAGAATTCTAGTAGTATATAGGTAGATATTTTTGGCTCTAAACCACCATCTGAACAAGATTAGACAACTGCCACTATTAAATATTATTGACATTAAAAAGAAAAAGGATGAACATGCCAATTAATTATAGCATGCTCCTACCAGAAACATCAAGTTATAATGTAGTTTGTTGAACTTCAGCTTATGCATTGTGTAAATTCAATCATTGTTATTTAACCATGATTGAACTATGACTTACTGCAACGATGCACCCAGTCAACAAAGCAACACTACATCTGTTGGTCTAAACCAGGAGTGTCAAATATAAGGCCCGTGGGCTGGATCTGGCCCATGGGGCCATCCTGAAAAACGTAAGGGGCCAGCCAGTGTGGCTTCAGCCCAGTCTACCTGATGCAAAGAGGACACATCGGGCCAGTGTGGCTTCGGCCCGGTCTACCCAGTGCGAAGAGCAAACATGCCAGCAGTTTGAGGAGTTGTGTCAAGCTGACCACGCCCACTCAATTGACCACACCCACCCAGTCGGTCATGCCCACCTGGCCCTCCAACGTCAACCACAGTACTGATGCGGCCCTCGGTGAAATTGAGTTTGATACCCCTGGTCTAAACAAAGCAGTTAAGCAATGCCAGAAAAAAAGCCTAGGCATTACCTACCGCTTGGTATCTTCTGTTTAAAGGCTTTTTACAAGCATGTCCAAATCCAAATGAGAACCTATTCTTATGGTTAAAAACCATATATATCCTAACAGCATACATCACTCTCATCCTTTATGCAAGACAACTGTAACTCAATCTTTTCTGTATTTTCAGTAACCAGCTATTAGCCATATCCTATAATAAGCAGCTTGGGTTTAACTTTCTACTTGGCTATAAATGAATATGTTGAAATATGGCTACCTAGGGTAGGCCAAACATCAGTCTTCATGGTGTGTCTCCACCAAAGAACTATTTCCTTACAGGTCAGTTACATTTCAACAATATATAGTTTGGAGAAAACTGGCAAAGCCACCTTCCTTCGAGTCAATATTTAATAGCAGTAAATATAATGGGGCATTGCTTTCATTTGCCCGTACAGTCTGAGCAAAAAAGGGACAAAAGACAAGTTGAAATAAATACCTAGCCAAGTCCCCTCCTTCCACCTCTGTTCTGGCCACTGGACAGACTCAAGATAGCCAAGTGATAATCACAGGCCTTTGGAGGTTCTACCAAGTTCTCAAACTGTGTCCAGATTTTTTTTTGTGGCACTAACAAAAAACAGTCTTCTATTTTATTCCACTAAGCATACACATACAGCAGGAGTCCCCAATCCCCAGGGCTGCTGCTCATTGGGAACCAGGTCACCAAAGCAGCGGGCAAACATGCAAAGCTTCATTTGTGCATGTGCGGGATTTAGACTGTGCACAGAAAACCATTCCCCCAACCCCGTTATCAAAACCACCAAAGCCACTGATGATCTGCAGAACCAAAAAGGTTGGGGACCCCTGATGTACAATATATCTCCAAATCCCAACTCATATATAACCAATAGGCACTGCCCGATGTAGCATATGAAAAAAGTTGCTCAAAATACTCATGGATGCACTACTGCATTACTGCCTTTTGCCCACTTCCAAACAGCAATGGACAGCAGCCAAAATTCCTCTTCAGAAAAGCTTTGACTTGAATGAGATTCTGCAGTGTTTCTAATATAGTACAAAGGTGAAAACTATTCTTTGGAGGATCCTGGGCATGGAACTAGCAGTTTTCTGAAACTCATCTTCTTCTGGGATTCTGAAACAGCTACAGAAGGCGTTCGTGCCATCCCAACAGCAGTTGCAACTGCTTTAAGGAGCTGCAAACAGGTGCCATGTTTGTGTCACGTGCACTTTACAACATCTTTGTGTTTAAATCAGAAATGCACTCTTAATGAGGAAATCCAGAGTGCCTGGAAGGTGTAATGCTGGCCCTGCTTGACGTATAAGGAAGATTTATTTTATTTTGTTATTTAAATGACTTATATACCCACCCATCTCATAGCAGAGGCTCTGGGCGGCATACAAAGGTTAAAATCAACACCACAACATATAATCTATGATGGCAAGAAGATGGCTACCCCTGTAATGATAATTATAAGATTTTACAGAGCTGTAGCTATTTTAGCTACAGCTATATGTACCCATTAAGCAACTGTGGGAAAATGGCAGTATCCCATCAACATGGGATCTGCATGCAGGAGAAATTGTCCCATAGGCACTGGAAGGATAAAACATAAATGCCATCACAACCAATGAAGAATGATAAGAAACAGAGCAACTACAAGCATTGTCTTGAGTAGTGGAGATGTTCACGAGAGACCAGAATCAACTTCCCACTCAAAGATGGTCCATCAATGCAGCCTATGCAGACTTAATCAGAAATAAGGCCTACTGGACTCAATAAGATTCACTCCCCAGACAATTTATTCTGTGAATGAATAACAAGGGAAACAAAAGACGATGCAATAGTGTAATGTTTTCCATTCTCTTGTGTTTTTTATTTCATGCATTTAAAACATTGCAAGTTGGCTCATTTACCTGCATCAAATACAGCTCTTTTACCTTGTGGACATACTTTCTGCAGGTACTTTTGTCGTAGAGTGCTCGGATCTGCCTTGCATGTGTAACTAAAGTAGTTAAAGAGAGGCAATCTGGTACCATTTTGCCTCTTGGAAGCCCTCAGGATTGAGGCCCTACTAGACTGCAGGTGCCCCCAATTCCTAAACATCTAGAGTGCTGTATTGCAACTACAAGAAATAACTATTTGGCTCCAATGTGGTTTACAGTTTATTCAATAACAAGCCATATTCAAGGGTAACCAAAACCCACTGACCAGTAAACAAAAAGAATGTTATCTACTTAAGATTCTAAGAAGTCCTAAAATATTAAAAAGAGGGAAAGAAAGATTTCATTGCAACCAAGCTTTCCCAAGTCCCTTGTCTTCTGAAGACTGAGCAGCTAAGATGTCAATGCAGTTCTCTCTGCAGATCCCTGAGATCTGGCCCAAATGCCAAGTCCACTGAGTGCCAAAAACCAATCATCCATGCTTCAGTTGGCAGGGAAAGAAATAAGTTGGAAGGAGAAAGTCATCTCAACACAGAATTAAGTACCCACAAATTCTGTAGCACCCTAATGAGCATGCCAGATAGACAAAAACATTCTCCTCAAAGGTTCAGGAGCCAAATGAGGACAAGCTAACTAGAAAGGCATGGCAGAGGCTAAGTTGTCAGCCCCAACAAAATAAATAGTAAAACAGGTTGACAAGAAGAAAATCAGGCCTTCTAATAAATACTAGGTTACTTACAGGGGACAAACCTAGAAAGATCAAGCTAGGCCCACTCCCTTTTTTCAGGCTTTTGCACCAAATGTCTCCAGGGGTAATCTGGCCAGCAGCTGCCCCAAAGCAATTCCTCTCAGGACAACCCTAATCCATGCCAACCTTCCAGCATAGTCATAAGAACCATTTACTTACCCACACATTATTAGTTGCAGACGCAGCACTGCATGAAGAGAGATGGAAGCCCCCCCCCCCCCCCATTACATCATCAGACTTGTGAGGCAGCAGGTGATAGCATCAGGTCTGGAGGTGGGAAGTGAGAAAATGAACACCCTTCCAGCCTGACCAAGAACAACTGGAATTCCAGAACAGAAATCAGCTTGCATCAGTTTGTCGTCCTTCGGAATTCAGTTCCTTCTCTTTTTTTCCTAGCCAGAAAGCATGCTGATCCCCATTACATTCTTTCCACACACATTTCTGCACATGGTTTCCAGGGGAGAAGGAAAGGAAGAGCACACAATCTTTTTCCAATGTATAGACAGTGTTTAAAAAAAAAAAGGGGGGGGGAGGAGAAGGATTCTTTGATTCTCTAGGAAAAAAACATACATCCAGTTCTAACCACCTCTCCAATATCATGAAAAGAAATGCTACAAGCTATAAGATACGACTGATGAAATGTGTAACTTAACTATTTAGAAAGAATAACTACTTTTAAGATCAGAAGGGAAAAGATTTCTCACCTCCAAGAGAGAGTAGTTATTAAGTATGACCATGATTAGAGAGGGAGAAAAAAGGCAATTTGAGAAGTCAATCTGAGCATAAAGCAAAGAACAAGAGGATGTCCCTTAAAAAAAGAGAAGGAGTGAAAGATTCACCCAGCAAGTTCAAACACCTCTTAGAAAATGACATCTAACCCTGAATCATCAGTTACAGGGTGAATATTAAATACCTGGACTGCATCTCAAAAAGCCCAAAGACAATGAAAAGCTTGAACATAAAACGGAAGGCCTGATAGGAAATGAGGAATCTTTAGGGCCTGGCAGTTAACTGGGAGAAGTAGCTGTGAGTGGGGGGAGTCAATAATACAGATGGGACATAAAATGGTGAAGACTCAAGATCCATGCAAGTCCAACCCTACTTTTCTTAATTTCAGCACTAAGGTATGCAGGTTTCAAACCCTAAAGGGGTGGATCCCAGGGACTTTGTAGAAAGAACTTGAAACCAGGTAAGGAAGATTAAGAAGAAAGTCTGGACTCCAATATCCTGAACTAAAACAGCTTGCCTTTGGGGCCAAAAGGAACAGGATCTGATTCATGCAGCTCTATTGAGGAAGAGTTTAGAAATAGACTGGAGATAAATATGGAATAGAAACAGCTGAAAAACAGATCAACATAGAGTCATAGACCCCACTTTTCCCTAATGAAAGAGAAAGACGGCAAATGTTTTTAATGAGAATTCAGTAATTAATTAAGCATAGTATTAGGAGATTTGGGGAGGAGGGGATTGTTTAGGCCAGTAAAGAATTAAAGAAAGGTCAATCAGACCGCTTGCATGATCAGATCTGTCGTATGAAAACGGGCGATCCAACCTAAACGCAGGGAGAATGATACCTCAAGGGGGGAAGATTCGGAACAAGGGATCAAAGGTCCTGTGGATTCCATGACCCCCTTCCCCCACCCCCGCCGCCCCAATCTCTCCTTGGTAAAGAATCGTCTCTTACCTTGGCGGCGGTTACTGCTATTGCGAGTCCCAGTAATCCTCGGCCATGGCCGCCAGCATGGGCCGCCTCTGAACTCGGCACCCCTCAACCACCCATGGTCACCCCCAAGCCCGGGTCTGCTCGGCTCCTCCCTCCCAGCTCCGAAGAACCACCCCCAGCTCAGCCGCCTCCCACCCTACGACTGACCAACGCCAGCCCCCTGGCTGGGCTTAACTCTCCCCTCCCCTTTGGAGCGTACCATTCCCTATCAACATGGGTAAAACCGGCAGAAAAGCTGCAGGCCTTGCACAGTGAATGTTACCCCACACTTAAATAAGGGAAGGGAAGAAACAGAAACAGCACTTCAGCCATTTCCAGAAATACAGGGTTTTACGAGTCTGTGCGAGATCAATGAAGTATCCCCCTCTTTCATTTCATATGGTAGAATCCCAGCCTTCTTACTTTCCCGAGATGTGAGGGGGTGGGGAATCTCCCCTTGATAAAAACGTCGATATTTTATTCTGTATTTTGATGAAACTTTTTGACTTTGTGCAGTCTGTTGGCAATAAATCCTCAGTCGCAGTACTTCACAACTTTCAGGTTTTCGGTAGACGTTAAGGGATCAGCCTATCCTCCATGTGCATCACAATGGTACATTCCACACCATTTACTCCTCCCCCCCTCCAGCAACCGTTCCTTTTAATCATTAGCAGACGTTGCCCCTCCACCGTTTACTGGATAGAGTGGGGGATGCTTTTAGTTTCGGAAAACAGATAGTGGCAACTCATACTCATTTTCAACGGGCTTGAGCGGAACCACAAACCTCTTAAGTGTTTAAATCTTTTCAAGTCGGGACACTGCAAATGGGTCGAAACGCATCTGAGTTACCAGTATCTCTCTAAACCCAAAACTATTCCAGGCTTAAGTGAAAA
This sequence comes from Bungarus multicinctus, assembly GCA_023653725.1. NCBI lineage: Eukaryota > Metazoa > Chordata > Lepidosauria > Squamata > Elapidae > Bungarus > Bungarus multicinctus. The sequence continues at coordinate 155,312,940 of CM042834.1, read as the reverse complement.
CTACTTGATTAGCTGCAGAAGGATGGGCTGCGGGACAACCAATCGACGTCATATTAATTAGTTACGTATAAGTCAATAGCGATGAGTTAAATTAAAGCAAAGTTGACTCAGGTTCACCCATAAGTATTTCTTGGGGATGGTGGGCGGGTGTGACCGTAAAGCATAGCGCGCTGCGATGAGCGCAGCAGAATTTGGAACGTCCGTCTAAAATTTCGGGGCATTGTTCTAACATTCCAAGCTCTCCCTGAAATGGGAGAACAATGAAGGAAAGACGAGAATAAAGCCGTGGCTTCGCTAGCTGTAGTGGTTTCACCCTCGGAATTCGCAAACTGGGATGCTTCTTTCCTACCATAATCCTAAAGAGAAAGCGATAGACTTTTATTAACTTCTTTTCCTTCCACTAATCGGTGGCCTTGTTCGTGGCCGGTTTTATACTTTGCACCACCGAATTGGAAATTCCTCAAATGATTTTTCTTTTTTTCCGTTGCAAGCCGTCTGAACGTTAAGCAAATAAGAGTTTTTCAAAGTGTTGCCCTTACGTTTTGCATTGCCTGCTTTCTAATAGTTTGCCGTAATTAATCTCCACTTTTTTTTAATTACTGGGGTTAGAGCAGGATCTAAGAAGGGAGAGAGAGAAGGCAGTTTCCTTTCTTGCAGCCTCAGGTGAATAGCTAATGTGCTGTACTTCTGTGGCATTAAGTTTTGCTTTTGGGCCTTATCCTGGCTCTAATGGTTAAGTTTGAGCTAGGATGGATTAAAGAAGAATCATATTCCCTTGGTCAGCCACACATCCATAACCTTGATAATGTGTGAAGAAGGGACCTTAATAGAGAGCCATGGTGTTGCTCTTGAAAGTTTTTCAGAAGTTTATTAGGCCCCAAAAGGCTGCTGTCATAGTAACAGGATTAAAGACACAGTAACCAGTTAGGTCATGCTCACCATTTTAAAGAGTGTTATTTCCCAGAACAACTTGTCCTCCAGCCAAAGGGTCCCAGAGTGAAAAAGCTTGGATTAAAAAGAGCAAACTGGAATCCATAAGAGATAACTGAAGGATTTGTTTGTCTAATCTGTTACAATACTTAATGCAGAAATCCAATTAATATTATAATTTACAAATAATCGCCTTTTTGCTCAGCAAAGGAGAGCTAATCTACCCTATACCATTGTCAGAATGCTTTTATCTTTAATAAGCTTATATTTAGCAGAAATCTGCCTTTTTGTGACTTTATTTCCTTGTCCTGAACCTTATGTTAGATAATAGGTAGATGTGTTTTCCAAGTACAGTTTGTCCTTGACTTGCGACCACAATTGAGCCTAAAATGTGTGTTGTTAAGTGAGACATGAGTTTTGCTCCCTTTTACAACCTTTCTTGCTACAGTTAAGTGAGTCACTGAACTTGATACGTTAGCAATCTGGTGGTTAAGCTAATTTAGCTTCCTCATTGGCTTTCCTTGTCAAAAGGTTGCAACAGGTAATCACATGACCTTGGAACACAGCAACGGTCATAAGTATGAACCAATTGCCAAGCAACTGAATTTTGATGTGATCATAGGGATGCTGCAAAAATCATCACTAGGAAAAACAGTCATAAGTCACTTTTTTTCGGTGCCATAACTTTGCATTAACACTAAATTAAGCTGTTGGAAGTCAAGGATTACTGTACTCCTGTCAGATCCGTGTATCTGTCATTTCTTCAGTGAAAGAAGAAAATGGGGGGGGACTGATAAAATCCTTTCTTGATGTAACCTGAATATATTTAACCTTATATCGAATTTGTATATCCACACATGATACAATGGAGGGAGAAAAGCCAGATGGTCAGAACCTGTCAACTCCGAGAGGCACAGCCAGATGAGAAGATCATAAAAATTCCACAGTGAGGTGTTTCCGGGGAATCTCCAAAAAAGTCCGTTCTAAAAAGGGGGTGGGGGGGAAATTAGGTATGCCCTGGGAAACTGAGAAAGATCGTTCCTACAGAAGGGCTGGGAAAGGAATTAACATATTGGCTTTTATTTCACTAAATATACATTGAGATAAGGGGAGGGGTTCTAAACTCCCTTACCTATCACTGTATGCTTGAGGGATCTCAGACGCTGCTTTGAACTCCTACATGAATTGTCTCACCTCAATAAAGGATTCCTTTTGATATGTTTGGTTCTCAGAAGTTCATTCTTGTTAATTGAATGGGAAAAATTTCTGTAGCCTGACAACTACCTTCAAATAACTTGCAGAATGCTATCCACCTCTGCCATCTTTTCTAGACCAGTGGTTTTTTTTTTAATTTAGGACATCTTCCCACTTTTAAAAATTATGGAGGATCCCATGACAGTTTGTGCTTGTATGTTTTATATTTATCAATATTTATTATCTTCGCTACTGCTTCCCACAGTTGTTTGATTTTAATATTGTATTTCTCAACACAAATTGACAAACAACTTTGATTTCATGGCCCCCTGAGTAGGTTTTGGGGAACCCCAAGGGCCTTGGAACCACACTTTATGAAACACTGCTCTAAAGTTACTAGTTCCTTTAGTCTGTCCATAGGAAACTTACTTTATAATCCCCTGATCCATCCTCATTTCCTTTTTTTGCATCTTAACTTTTCTTGAAATAAGATATCCAGAATTGGACACAATATTAGAAGGGGGTATGAACAGTGCAAAATGGGATAAAATTATTCCTTCTCATTGGGGGAAAAGATATATTTTCTTTGATTTAGCCATTTGCATTTTTGGCAGTCATATCACGCTGCTGACTCACTTTTAGTTTGTGATCAGGTCAAAGATCATTTTCCCAATGCACTTAACTAAATACTCCCCATCCTATACTTATACATTTGTTTCCTCAATCTATATATTACTTTTTACTAAAATAATATTAATAAAACCCTGGTTCCCGTAACCTTTAAGTGCATGAAACAATGCATTGCATGGCAACAGTTTTTGAACTAAGGTACCTCAAATGGACTAACTTATAGAATGTGTCCAAAATCTGGGAACCATAACCCCTTTGGCAACTGTTATAAAAAGTTTTATGACATAAAAATTAAAATGTCATAAAACATTTCCTGTGCCGATGTTTGACAGTGATGTATAGTTCAACTTGGCTATTTTCAAGGCCAATACATCTCTGAACATATTCCAACTTTTCCAGTGAATACAGTATATTAGAAATTGTCATAGTTGGAAGCAGTGAGGAATCTAGTAAGGAAATCTCTCTGAAAGTCTGAAAGTTGTCATGGGTTGTCTGCTTATTTCTGTTACATTAGCCCACTGCTGTAATGTCATGGTCATGGGGCTTTAGATCTAGCCTACAAAGACCTTCAAACACCACTTTACTAATAACATGAAAAGCATTTGGCTGGCATGTTTGGGTGATGCTATTATATCCTTGCATTCAAAGAAGACAAAATAGTTGTGATACTACTATTGCAGACTGTGACAAACTCCTTACTCTACAGAAGGTTTTTTTTTGCCTGTATAAGCAGGATGTAAAATAGGAAAAATGCAGAGCTATATACTGTATGTAATTTAAATTGCTTGGAAAAGGATAGGATTTGTAACATATTGTTATGCCGGCCAAGTCCTTTTTGCATGGTGGACCCAGAGGAATTCTTGTTCAAACCTTGGCTATTGTTCTATATGTCAGCCTCTTTCAGCTTACTATGTTCCAGATGGGCTAAAATTAAATTATAACTTCCAGAATTCCTAGCCATTGGTATGCAGTTCTTGATGAAGGCCTGGATTTTTTTAAAATTCTGTTTTCTCTAGGGCTTTAGTGTTTATGGCTGTTTTATTATATTTGTTATCACTATGAGTATTTTAAAATTCTCATTTTAGGTAATAAATAACATATGAATCAATATGATTTTCCTCTCCGCTCTTTATTATTATTTTAATAAGCTAAAAAGTAAATCTGGCAATTGATGCAGATGTTTTATTGCTGCCATTTTGACCTGCCCAATGCCAGCTTTCCCATAAAGCAGGAGTGAAAGTATCCTAATTCATTTTGGAATCCTACCTGCCTAAGGACTAAATAAATCAGGGGAGGGGCGAAAAGGGAACAGATGGAGAAAGCCATTTTTCTGCCTCCTGGTAGCAAGCTTGCTGTGATCAATCTTCTGCCAAGATTGTCAGCTGTAAATATTTCAATGATGGCGGTGTATAAAAAGAGTTGGGATGGTATCTCGATTCCATGCTTCCTCACATGCATGTTCATATTGTTGTGAATTTTCATTTGGGAGTTTGGTGCCAAGGGCACAGTGGAAAAGGTGCCTTTGTTTCATAAATAAGGATCAAGAGATAAGGCTTAGTAACAAATTTTCAAAAACCCTGGAACTAGAGCTACCAGATTCAGGCTGCAGAAATCCAGATAGCAGCAAGAAGCAGCAAGTATATCCTTGACCTCTTTTCTGTCATCTAGTGGCTGTTCAGATATTTGCAATCTAAATTTAATATCCTTACCAGGAACCATCACATATTATCTGCTCATTTTTTTCAGTCATTGGCTACCAAAATTGCATAAAATTTAGAGCAAAGGACAAAATAAAGTCATTTGAGCTCCATAAGGGACCATTGTTAAGGTTTATGGGTCCTAAACTCCAAAATATCTGGAGAACTTCAGATTGCTTATCTATAACCATGGTTTGTTGAATGAGCCCTATTACATCTGATTATAGTTTTAGATTAGAGCAGCACTTCCCTTTTTTTTAATTAGCTGAAACCACTTTTAAATGAAACCATTTTGCCCCAGGTAGGTAAAAAGTTAAGTCAATTTAAATGTTCCTTTTGTGACTGGGTAATGGGTAAACTGCTTTCATCCAATTGGGTGTAATTTACCCTGATTTGAGAAGTATTAGGTTAAGAGTGTTGGGTAAACCCAACTTGTATTAGAATTAGACAATAATAGCAGCGAAGATAGCAGCTCTAGATCTGGTAGACCGCTTTTTCTCTTCTTTTTCAAAACCACATAAATGAAGGTTGAAACTTGCTGTAGCTGACATAACCATTTTATATATTAGCTATGTTATACAGGTAGTCCTCAACTTACGACAATGGAACCCAAAATGTGTTGCTAAGTGACACAGTTGTGAGTTTTGCCCTATTTTATGATTTTTCTTGCAACAGTTGTTAAGTGAATCACTGCAGTTGTTTGTAATACGTTAGTTAAATGAACCTCACTTTCCCATTGACTTTGCTTGTCAGAAGATTGAAAAAAAAAGTGATCACATGACCTGAAACACTGCAACAGTCATAAATATGAGTCAATTGCCAAGAGGCTGAATTTTGATCACATGACCATGGGGATGCTGCAACAGTTGTGTGAAAAGCGATCATGTCACATTTTTCAGTGCCATTGTGCCTTTGAATTATCACTAAGCAGTTGTAAGTCAAAAATCACCTGTACAACAAGGTCAAAATGTAGTTGCCTGATTTTGAACTCCTTAGCTGTGTTTGTGTTACGTGCTTGCCCATGCCTAGTTAACTTGATCTAATTTTCTTGGTTCATGTGTGACATGCTGAATTAGAAATTAACCAAGAGCTGGAATAAAATATATATTTATATTAAGGTAAAATGGGATTGGTTATATTGTCATTCACTGTGTTGTACAAACAAATCCTATTTTGGTGCAGGCATAGCAAATGCAATTAATTTATGGTGCTCTGTGTGTTCCCTAAACCAGGTTGTGCTTCTCTCTCTGCCCCAAACAGCAGCAAAATACATATATTTCCTTGCCACACAGTAGGCTGGACAGTCTCTATCAAACAAAGCCAATTTAAGTCAAGAGGACGGACACCTGCCAGAGTTTGTCTATCTCTTCTTGCCTAGCTGGTACTACAGCTGGAAGAAAAGAGGGTAGGCAATAGGTGTTTGCGATATGCTCACTCTTCCCAGGATCTCACCAGCCTAAAGAGAAGTAAGTTGTCTTTGGAGGCCTTGGGGATGGGAAATCAATGGCTGATCAGAACACAGTAAAATTGCCAGATGACCCAGGATTAAGAAAATAAAGCTGCTTGTAGCACTTTTACATCCACTCCCTGCTTTTCACAGCAATATAAATCTGCAGGCAAAGCAACTCTTAAAAGTTACAGGATTTTCCTTTCCCTACTTTTGTGGACCTGGAGCCTTTCTGCTTCATATTCCCACGCTTAAAATTAAGGAACAAAATGGCAGCTATATCAAAAGAAATTATTCCTGAAGAAATATTCTGCACAGAAAACATTAGCTGAGTTTCTTGGATACAGAAGCTGACGTTGGCCAAATAAAGCATGGGACTGCCATGTAGCTTGCAAGGCCATACTGTGGTTTGTCTTGTTTGGGGGTGGGGGCATAAATATTGTGGTTTATAAATCATGGTTCATCTTATGCAAACTCAGCTAACTGTGGCTTACATTAAACCATAAAAAACCTGGCTAGTTTTACAACTTCCTTTTAAAAAATAGTTTTTGATTAAGAAAGTTTGCAAACTAGTTTATAAAACCCTGGCAAAATAGATGATTCAAAAAGATATGGCAGAGCATTTTAGACAGTTTTAAGAAGGAATCAGACATCTATATTATCAATAAAGCCATTGGAGAGCTGCAGTCATAAAAATGATGTGTTCCAGACAAAGAATCAGATTACTCAGGAGAAAAACATGGGTGCAATCAAAGGATTTGACTCACCAGGCTTTTGATTTAATCCTTGAGCCTGTTTTATGTTCAGTGCAGCCATCTAAACCAATGAACATTCTTTCATTAAAAAATAGCATATTGTATGAGGTTCTGATTCACCTAGGATTCCTTTTCAGGTAAGATAAACTCTTTGGTTGATGTAAATTATAGCTTTCAAACAATTAACAGGAAGAGGCATAATTAGATTAGCTCTGAACAATTTAACAGCCCTCTGGGTTTATTTTAGACTTCTTTTGCCTGACAGGATTATGTTAAGGTTTCTGTACTTAGCTTCTTGAAAATTATAATTTGGTCACACAATTTCCGTAAGCAACACCACTCCTCCTTCCTTTTTAAAAATAGTTTTTATTAAGAAAATATTCCAACAGAATAAGAATGCAAATTATGAATTGAAAAGAAAAAAAAGGATAAAATAATGTTTTTCTGTTCCTTTCTATTTTTTCCACAAAGTAATAAGTGGCCTTCAAACTTCTTAAAAACAGTTAGAAGCACATTTATATAGGTAATCCTCAATTTACAAGCACAATTGGGATTGGGATTTCTGTTGTAAATTATTGCAATCAAATCCAGTCAGATTCCATTTTACAATTTGTATGGTGGTTGTTAGGCAAATCCAGCTTATCCTTTTTTGTTGGAAATCAACAAGGTCAGAAATTGTTATCACATGACCAAGGAATGCTGCAACTGATTGTAAATGCGAGCCGGTTGCCAAAAGCCCCAATTGTGATTGTGTGATTTGGGATTAGGAATACAGATACTCCTTGATTTACAACAATTCATTTAGTGATGTTCAAAGCTACAACAGCATTGAAAAGCATGACTTATGACCATTTTTCAAATGACTGTTACATCATCCCCATGATCACATGATCAAAATTCAGATGCTTAGCAACTGGTATTATATACCAGTTATATAACTGGTATATAACTGGTAATATTTACGATGGTTGCAGTATCCTGAGGTGGTGGAATCTCCTTCTGACAAGCAAAGTCAATGTGGCAAGAAAAGTCGTAAAATGGGGCAAAAGTCACTTATTAAATGTTTCACTTAGCCACATAAATTTTGGGCTTAATTGTGGCCATAACTCGAGGGTTGCCTATATAAGTTGTAGGCATTTTTTTCCAAAGCTATCGTAATTCTGAATCATGATTAAATGATTGTAAATTGAGGACTACCTGTATTTTATCCTCTGTCTCAGGTTACAACATAATTTTCTACTTTCCACAATCTACTCTTTCTAATCAAATCCATAAATCAAGTTTTTTTCTTTTCTTCTTGAAAAAAAATCATAAGGGGTTTCCATTCACAAACAATTGTAATTGTTGAAGTCCACAAGTCTTAAACTTGCCAAATTCGGAGACCCCTGATCTAAGCAAACAACGTTGCCATCGCTGCTAGTTCCATCAGCTTCATTCCTCTGTTGTGGGTATTTCAGAGTCTTTCTATTTTTTGCACATATTACACATCTGGCAACAGTGAAATATATAAAAATAATCTCCCATAGCACTTTTCTAATTATCCATTATCCCCTGCCAAAAAAACCTTCTCATTTCAGCTTGAATCTTTAAAATTCTTTGTATTGTGTTGAACCCAACATTTTCCATGTTGTCCATATTTCCAATATAAATTTGAAGTATCTTTTATATATTCCCAATTATTTCTCTGGAACTACATACCAACAGTCCATTATTTTATAAACGTTCTCTTTGAAATTATAACATAATATGAATTTCAATCCTTTTAACCACATGTTTTCCCACCATCTCAATATGATGTTATCACAAAAGTTCTTAGTCCATTTTATTATGCCAGCTTTCAATTCAGTTCTTCGTTTCAAATTTCATGTAGAAAAATGTGTGCATTTTAATCAATTACAAAATCAGCTTCAAATTCTGTCTGCTGCTGCTCAATTCTAAATGCCCTATTATTTGCTTTAAATCTTTCTTTTTAATTGTCTATACAAAAACCATATCCTCTGCAACCAGTTGTTCTTTTCGTTTCATCTTTTATCCTTCATGCTCATGTTCTTACATCTCCCAATAGGTTAACTATTTCTCTTTGCCTGCTGTTTTTTTCTTTCTCCTGAAAAAGAGGTGCCTGTGCCTTTTAAAACCAGAATATTCAAGAGGGGCAGCATCTTTTTATTTTTGGAGGCCTCTGACGGATTATTGCTTACAGAAGGCACGAAATGTCGCCAAGAGCTTTTTTTTATTTTATTTTTTGAGCGAGAAATAACAAGCAGTTACAAACAAATCATGCCAAGGGAATCTCTTTAAACTAAAAAAAAAGAAAAAGAAAAAAAATATTTATCCTGGAAGGCCAAAGAAAAAAAAAACTTGCAGAAAGTAACAGCTCTGTCAACAGCAGATTTTTAAAAATGAAAAATGATAGGTATGCATAATGCCATGATTATCCAAAGTTCCTAAGTAAAAGATTGCAAGCTAAAAAACAGGTGAAACTGAGATTCTTGTGACAGATGCCATTGACATTTCTCCTTAGCTGCCATTCCTCTGTAATCTGTACGGTTCTTCCATTTTCTGAAATGTGTCGGGCAAATTCAGAAAATTAACATTGGAGAAAGACATCACAATTTGATTAGGATTTGGCTCCTTAATATGTAAAAATTAATCTGTAAGGAAAAATATCAAAGAAGTCTCCAATAAAACAGTTTTCCCACAAGATGTGACACCTGTTTTGAACTGTTGATCCCATAATCTTTGAGAGCCAGCTGGTGTATGGTCAGGCATCAGGCTAAAACTGGAGAAACTTTCAGTGGCTGATTTTTGGCCAGTCTCTCTTTTTCAGCCATAGAAAGTGGGCAAGCAATTAGTCCAGGCTGCCAAAAGGAATTCGGACTGACTCAACGGCATGTATAAATGATGGGTACATGATATATAAATATATAATATACAAAATGTATTATAAATATATTGTATAAAAAAAACATTTGGGGCATCACTGGACTACCATTAGCATTGACAAAATCACCCCCAGTCAATTGCAAAAGGCAGCCTTTCTTGGCACAGGTAAAAGGAATCCTTTAATACTATTCAGCAACATCTGCCTGTCTCAAGTCTTTGGGAAAGAGTTAAATAGGAAGACAAAAATGCCAAATCCAGTCTGAACATCTGACTGTGTGACAAACATAATGATGATGATGACAAAAATCTCCGTCAATCAATTGCAAAAGACAGATTCATGTGGAACAGCTTACATCCTGTAACATCTGCCTATCTCAGGTTCTTGAAAAGGATTCAGTAGGTGCAGCATAACAATGCAAACTCATCTGGCTTCTGCACCCAACCATCATCATTTTTACCACTAGAAATGAAAAGTAAACATTTAAACACCTGGAGATGAATCAAAACACTTGGAATTGAAATGGGCTGCAGTATATCTCCCTAGATTAGAACTTTTCCCTAGGATGGACAAGAGCAGTAAGGAGCCTATCAGCTTCTTCATTCAAAATGGGCTTTATATAAGGCATATCATATGCTTATCTTACTTTCTGTAAATTTGTATTGTAATCCTCCAAGTGTCAAGTAATCGTATTCTAGGTTGGTAGTATTTTACGAATGTTGCATTAAACAATATTTTCTTATGCAGTATTGCCTTTCTTAAATATTGTAAAAGGCCCTTGAATTGAAGGGGTGGTGTGTAAAAATATAAATAGAGTGCACAGGAAATGAAGGTTACAGATAAATAGAACTATGGCAAGCGTTTTCCAAATACCTAGGGCAGGATTTGCACAGAACGTAAGCAAAATTTTCATGTAAGCTAGTTTAAAATTAACGTTCTCCAACTTGGGAAAAAATATTGTTCCAAAAGTAATCTTTCCCATACCGGGAGTCGAACCCGGGCCGCCTGGGTGAAAACCAGGAATCCTAACCGCTAGACCATATGGGAAGGACATAGTTGGTTCATTTCCCCAGCTCAGGTCAAGGCTGAAGAAAGCCAAGTCAAGTCAGCCCATGCCTGCCATCTTTTGGAGGGACAGCAAAGTGCTATAATTTAAAGCAGTCGCTTTTCTGAGCTAGTATTCTTTGCATTGTCAGCCCTATGCAGCAATAAGGCTACTTGTTGATAACTTATAATGGATCTTAGCCAAAATCAACTTCCAAACTATTTGCAGTCAGAATCATTCTTTTATTGTTGAAAAAGCAAACCAATTCACGTCCATGCTCTCCCCCAGATACCACTCCTCCAGGAGGTAAACAAGAGTGCATTCAAAACCAAAACTGAGCATCCTTTGTAACTGGTGGGAGGGGAAATATGCAGTGATGCATTATGGGACTTGTATGCTTAACCAGTTCGACATTTTACCTTAACACTACTACAGTAGTATCTTAAATGGAAAAATGCCCCCTGGACCTTCCCTACGTTTACCTGATAGTAAATTCTATTATGAAGTTATTTCCAGGAAGGCGCGTTTAGGATTGCAGATCAAGGCCCCTTCGGAGATGCTGATCCAGTCTGCAGAATTCCAAAAATCCACTAGAGGGCAGCAAAGAGGAATAGATTCTGTTTCGATTCGTTGCCATCCAGCGTTAGTCCAGAGGTTTGCAATCCAACAGGAACGCCCCATAATCTTCCTCTGATGAATCCAATTAAGGAGTAAGGAAAAGAGGTAACTGGCGGGAGGTAACGGCAGACAGCTGGGATAGCGTGGGGCAGAGCTTGTTAAAAGGCAGCTGCAAGCTCTCCTCCTTAATGTTCTCTTCTGAAATTGCTTTTGTACTGATGGGGAAAGTCTGAGCGATCCTACGGAAGAGAACTTTTAGCTTGGTAGTTTTGTCCTTCTCATGTTCCAGCAGAATGATTTCATATCTTGCAGTAAGGTGAGCTTAGGGGGATGTGGAAAAAGTTGGCCTGACTTAGAAATTTTTTTTATCTTACTTAAAATAAGCTTACTGTTTGGGGTTGTGGGTCATATTAAGTTGCATTTTACTTAACTGCTGTTTATTAGGTTCACATAGCTTGCAAAACTAACTCTAATAGCTTAATGTGATACGTGACTGTTAGCTTTTCCTAGTTTGTATCCTAATAGTTTTATCACTATATTCTAACAACCATGTAACTTCCTACGCTAAATTGTAATGTGGTTTGTTTTTATTTTGGCTTAATCATCTGTTGCTTGTAAGATAGCAGATAGCTTAGTGTGTATAGTTAAATAATCAACTATAGCTATAAACTATAGTTATACCTGAGTCTCTTTCTAACCCAAAATTTGTCAGCATGTTTGGCTGAGGTAACTTACTGCATCCTGTGATTGTATTTGATTGGGCTTGATATGATGGTTCAATCAATCCATTGTGGGCTGTAAACCAAACACTTCGTGAACCCAGCAGTGGCGCCATATGACTAAACTATGGTGGTATTCTAAGATGGGAACTCAGACTGGATGCATTATGCTCTCTCTGGGTTTGCCAATCAAAACCAAGATGTGATTTATTTGATTGTTGTCAAAGTGGTACACGTGCCCATCATCTCTACAGTGCCTTATAGGTTTTGGCTTAATGGAAAGACTGAGTCTGAGTCAGGGGTGGGATCTTACTGGTATAACAACCGTTTCGGTGAGGGCGTGCGCCCCAAACGCATGCTGTGCGTGCGCACTGTTTACAAATCACTGGCTCTTGCAAGCATTTACCTTCTCCTGCTGACACGTGCAGCTGTGCCACACAAAGCAGCTGAGGTGGAAAAGGCAGGGAATAAAGCACAACTTAGAGCTTGGGCAGGCAGGTGGGCCAAACAGAAGATCAGAAGATTGTCACAGAGAACCGCTTCGGTCTTAGCTGCTCTTCAGAGCTACCGGTTTGGCAGAACCAGTAGAATCCCATCCCTGGTCTGGGTGTTAACTTATTCTGGCAATGGATTTTGTGTGGGAATGGAACTGAATGAAAACTGTTGAGTAGCTTGTCCTTCCTGCTGGGGAGACCTTGAAGTGGGTTCTGGCTTTCAGCTGTGCTGGATCCTGAATTCTCAGCTTCTTCTACAACTAGCCAGCATCTTATCAAGCATACCAATCAGCCTGGGGAGAGTGCTGCCTGTGGTTGAGTTGCCTGTATAAAATGTGACCTGTACCCTAATATCTCTTTCAGACTGTTTCTCCTAGTTGTTCTGGTCCCCAGAACATGGCTCCAGCTTGTTTCTCTAGCAGGTAAGCAGGAGGCTGAGCAAGTGCAAAACAAACTGCTTTGTAAGATCTTTGTGTGGCTTTGACTGCCTCTGGAGAAGGACATCTCAATGGTGTGGAAAGAGTTACAGGTGTCCCCCCCCACACACTTTTTTTTCCATCTTTTGGAAAAATAGAAGATGGCCTAGTCCTCACCTTGGCTAGTCACACAAATTGGGCAGAGATTCTGTCTTGCTGTTTCTCAAGGTGCAACCTAAGGAAAGAAATTGGTATCTTGTAGATACTTTGACTAATCCACTTTGACTTCCATTATTCCTTATTAGAATGGATAACAAGAAAGATCAGATCTGTAGGTGCAGCTAGAGATAGCAACAGATATTATACTTCTGGTTATTGCTCGATTGGAAAAGCACCTTGGGATCCAGTCTTGGGCAAAGCATTATTGTTAAATTCTTCCAAGCTCTTCCTTACTACATTCATAATTCATACAGGTTCTGCATGGAGTAAGCTGGTTTGGGTATTCTTTATCACAGCCTTCTCCAGCTTAACAGGCTTTAGTTATTTGGATTATCTCTTTGGCCTTTAGTCTCTGACTGGAAAGAAAGGAACTGGAGTGTAAAATGTCTGGAGAAGCTGATAAGCTGGTACAGGCTTCTGTAGTTATCAACTGGATCATGTCAGGAATTTCAGATATTCTGAGCAGTCGCCTAGCCCAGTGGAGGGATCCTCTTGGAAAGTTTGTTCCCATGCTAATTTAAGGATGCTAAAACAGATCCAGTCAGCTTGCAACATCCCTCACAGGGCGATTGTTGGGAGAAATAGGCAAAGGAAGCACTAGGTACACCGCCTTGTGCTCCTGAATGAAAGATGAGATTAAAATCTAATAAAATATTCTTCCTCTTTGCGGTTCAGATCAGGTGGAAGTGGAATGTCTAGGTAGCCTTGCAAAACTCAAGTTGAATCCGAGTTATTTCCAGAACAAGTATGTCGGTTTTGCTGCCCTTGGTGAGTCTTGATCCTCCTCTGTCTTTTATTATGAATTATTAGAAATTCTTCAATCTGATATTTGCTTTTTAATATGGTATTCCATCTGATGATGCAACAATGAAGTAATGCTACTCAGTAGTGCAGTGCGGTACTTCAGAGTCAATCTCCACAGAATGTTTTAAAATGCACCACAGGAGCATGCATGGAGCATCTTGCCTGCAGCATCTTAAAGCAGCCGGGTCTTATTCCCAGGATCGTCTGGCAGCTGCCTTAAAATGTTGCAAACAGATGCAGTGTTCACTCTCTGCAACATCTTTCAGGAAGTGAATCCAAAGAACTGTGTGGCTTTTTTATCCGAGTGGTTAACTCTCGAAGTTCTAGGCAAGTGACAATAACTTGTGCTATAGCTTCAGTTTGTCTTCCTCAGTTAACCTCCCTTCATTTCATTTGGAAATCACATGTTTGGGTCCATTTACTGCCTGGATGGGAGACTGTCTGAAAATCCCACCTATGTCCTCCACTTGCATTTTGAAGGAATATACTTAATGGTTTCTGTATATTATAATTCCTCTGTCTACATCTCCCCACCACCATCAGATTAAAAAAAAAACTGGTATATTAGAACGATTAATATCAATTGATTTTTGAGGCAAAAGCTATCTTAGCAGCCATTTAATATTGTAGACACCTCTGTAGTGTGCTCTCTTCCCTGCTAATGATGGCATGCCCCTATAATTCTGATGCGTATTTTCTCTACACAAGCTGTCCCATCTTTAATGCTGCACCACAAGGGAAGAAATCACTTTCCGCAAACAATTGCAAATCTGGAACTGGCTTAAGTGGGAAGAAGGCTTGTGCCACTACCTTTTATGCAACACCATGCTTGCCAACAATATGATGCTGATAACTGTGCTTAGAAATGCCGTTCTCTTGTTTCTAAATAGCCAATATATTTGTTCTTTCAGATCAGTTTGGCAGAGTTTGGTCGATTGATGAGGTCCAGGCTATGAAATGTGGCTATACCATCTTCCAGGATGCATGGGGGAACATTGAGTTCCGGGCCTCCCTGATTGGCTGCTACACTCAGATAGTGGTAGGTAGAAGAGGTATATAATGGTGGACTGATTGTAAACCAGGCTCTGGAATTCTATACTAACATCTCATTTCTGAAACAAGATGATTTGTTCGACATCCATCTTCTTTTGGGCAAAGGCTGCAGGCTGATGTTCTGTAGGGTGTTGAGCAGTGGTGGGATTCCATTTATTTTTACTACCTAATCTGTGGGCGTGGCTTGGTGGGCGTGGCAAGGGAGGGACACTTTAAAATCTCCAGGCAGAGGTGATATTTGCCGGTTCTCTGAACTACTCAAAATTTCTGCTATTGGTTCTCCAGAAGTGGTCAGAACCTGCTGAATACCACCTCTGGTGTTGAGGGCACTATAAGGATAAGACTAGACAAGAAAGGAAATGGGTGTAATCAAAGACAAAAAAACCCCTATGTTTTTTATGTTGTCATAAGCCAATCTGTAAAGCATGGGTGTCAAACTCTCCACGTCATGTTGCCATCGTGTGACGTTTCACGATGTTTTTGTGAGCATGGCCTGCGCATGAGGCATCTGGCCGGCGGGCCACCAGTTTGACAACCGTGCTGTGAAGTGTTCAGACATTTTCCTCATTATACTCGGGGTTAAGATGTTTAACTTGAATGTACAAAAATCTGAGGGACCCTGAAAAAAAAATGCAGAATGTTGTTCCCAGGTGGGAAGATGTACACACAAACACTAACCTAGAGGTAGGCAAGGTCATGATACTACTTATCACTGCCTACCTTCCTAGGGTACATGCAGTCCTACTATGTAATTGTGAGTCGCCATCCTATGAAGCTTGTAATTTGTTCTGCAACACTGTTCACTTCCTGCTTGTGATGTTGATGTGGAAATTGTTAATCCTGTTCCAGCCGTTCTGAAGATGTCCTCTTCCTACACTGAACAGTACACCACACTGACAATGTTGTACCTTAAGTACTTAAACAGCACAACCTAAGAGCTTGGAGGCATCGTTTCTATATGCACATCCAAAGACCTTGCTGTTAATTACTGTTTTTTTTTTCTTTCTGAAACCTTTTATTCAGGATGATCGGCAGTTCAAACTAACCATACAAATCCAGGCAGCAACACACCCAGCAATGCACAATGCAGCTTTGCTTAATGTCCCTGTGAGCTGCTCGTATGGCCCCTGGCAGCCCAGGGAAATTGTTTGCGAGACAAACTATATGGAGGTAAGTTTGGAAAACAGTCGAGCAACCCTCAGTCACTGATGGTGCTGCACAACCAAAATTGTGATGGTTGTATAGTTTTCCTATAAACATGTTGCCCCAGGAGATTTCAGGTGCATCGTGACTGTGGACAGCTGAACTGCACTCCAATAGCTCTCGTTCTGTATAAGTTACATAGGAATAATGGAAGCAGAATGCAGTTGGCACTTTAACCTGTATGGACTCTTAGATTCTGCTTTAGGGTTGTTGTTTTTGTGGTTAGTATTACCAGGTTAAAGCCTATGGGGCAAATAATGTGAAAAGAGATTAATGCTGGAACTGTATGTTCTCTTTTATGGGATACCAATTGCAGAATCTGTAGCCAAGAAGTCCTAAATCCTCTGCCAGAGAAAGTCACCTTTTGAAAGTATAACTTGGTACCCTGGCTAGATGTTGAATTGTGTCAGTTTGGGGAGAGGCAACTTTGGGAAGGGTTGAGGGCATGAAAATCTTGCCAGTCTCTGCCTTTCATTCCTTCTAGCATTTTGACAAATACTACCGATACCCACAAGTAAGGTTGTGTGCTCTTCTCTTCAGTTGCCTGAGACAATACAAGCACACCCAGCTTTCCACTACAGGTGGTCCTTGACTTACAACATTTCATTTAGTGACTGTTCCAAGTTACAATGGCACTGAAAAAGGGACATGACCATTTTTCACACGACCATTGCAGCATCTCCATGGTCATGTGATCAAAAATTCAGACGCTTGGCAACTGACTCTTATTTATGACCGTTGCAGTTCCTTGGGGGTCATGTGATCACTTTTGGGGACCACGTGACAAGCAAAGTCAATAGGGAAGCCAGTTTCACTTAGCAATCATGTGACTGGCTTAACAACTGCAGCACTCGCTTAACAAAGATAAGAAAGGTGGTAAGAAAGGTGGTGAAATTGGGCAAAACTCATTTAACAAATGTCTCACTTAGCAACAGAAAGATTGGGCTCAATTGTGGTCGTAAGTCGAGGACTACCTGTATAGCCACTAGATTTGACTCGCTAAGATGAGATTGATGAGTAGTTCAATGGGTGATAGACTAAGGCAGTAGCTGCATTTCTAGATGTCAATGCGAGGCCGTGGAATATTTTTTGTATTGGGATAGTCTATTTGAGTGAACATTAGCCTGGTCCGTCATCATGCCAGTCATTGGATCCAGCTGGAATGGCAGCTGAATCTGGTTTCAGGGGAAATGCTGGAAGAAACCTTCCTGCAGAAAAGACCCAACTGTCTAACTCCAGAGCAATGGGTCAGTCTTGTCTAGGGATTGGGGGAAGAATAATGCAGAGCTGGGCCCAGAATTTTCTGCACAAAGGAGTTTTGTTTTGTTGTTTTAACATAGTAAGGCTGGTTCTGTTTTCAGATAACCCTGAATGTGCCTAGAAGTTTGAAATTGAACAATTGAAGTAGCACATATAAAGATCCATATTATACCATATGAAGAGCCATATTATACACCACACACAATATTACACTGGTCCAATACCTGATTTTGTTAATATAAATGATGCTGTGCTTCAGTGGCTAGATGGCTTAGACGTTTGGTATTTGAACACAGATCTTTTTAACATTTCTATTTTATTGTATTTTACTAATCTAGGTGAAACGTTAATATATTGTAGTCCATGTATGATATGCCATAGGCTAAATAAAGGAATATACCACACCCATCAGTCTGAGAATTTAAGCAGTAGAAATAGAGACAACGTTCTCTCCTCAGTTTCCCACTGATCTATGATGGAAAACTCAGCTGAAGTCAGGGCAGCATAGATATGTGGTTAGATCAGAGTTGGGCTCTTTGATAGAGGGTAGTAGAAGTGAGAACACTTAATTTATAGCATGGGCATGAAATAAGGCTGTCCGTCATGTCCTGCTTGCAATGTAATGTGTCTTGCCTTATCTGCAAAGCATGATCCAGGAAGCATGGATCAACATCCCAGAGATATCAGCTGGCCTCAGGATTACAAAAATGAGGAAGGTGACTTCTCGCCAACCTGAGTGCTCATTTCCCAATTGTATGGTCTCGGTGTAGCTAGCAACTAACCATTCTGTGGTGAGACAAGCCTGCACGTCATCTGAGGACTTTCCCAATGTACTGCAACATATTTGCTTTATATGACCTCCTCTAAGCCTCTGATAATACAACACATACTTCTGATTTCTGCAAGGAGTGTTGCCTTCAGCAGGAAGTTGTGGTGAGCTGTCAGTGTGGCTGGTGAACTAGATTAAACCACTTCTAAACTCTATAGTCTTCCTAGCTCAGTTAATACTTGTTCTACCTCACTAGGCTGCAGAAGCGGAAGGTGCTCAACTATATTAGCCTGGACAAATGGAACATTCATTACCCATTCTGGGTTCCCCTGATTAATGAAAGTGACTTCCATTTAATGCATGTTTGCACTATGCTGTTTTCCATCACACATCAAACCAGGACAGGGAGTTCCCAAGATGGTAATGCTGCAAGTCAGAACATTGGCCCTTCTTGACCATCAAGAAAGGAAGAAACAGATTGTAGTTATTGAGAAGGTTATAGCTTAATGCAGGGGTGGAAAACTACAGCCCTTTTATGACTTGTGGACTTCAACTCCCAGAATTCCTAAGCTAGCCATGCTGGCTCAGGAATTCTAGGAGTTGAAGTCCACAAGTCATAAAGCGGCCATAGTTCCCCACCTCTGCCTTAATGACTGCAAAAACATCCAGGCTGAATTAAGAACTGGAAGCAATGGGATGGAGTAATAGACATTTATGCTCTTCAACTTCTTAAATACCTTGAAGTATCTTCCAACTATACTGTCTCTTGTTCCCCCCCCAGGTCTCAGTGGGAAGAAATGTTCCTTTAATCTCAGATGGTTTTGTTCAAGATCAACCTGAAGACTGGGCATCTGCTTTCTCAGAGGTATTTCTCTGTCTTTTCCTTGATCCAAACAAAGCCCAGGTAACGTAATTTCCATGCGGACAGTTATATAACTCTTTTTTTCAAAAAACAAACTTTATTGATTATACAACTAAAACAGCAGACAAGCACATACACAACACAAAAAAAGAAAAAAGGATAGAAGAAAAAAGAAAATGAATAAAAACAAACAATTCCATTATAAACAGTCTGTGATTCCTTATTTGTTATCATTATTGGTGTCATATTTTCAAATACATCTTAATGCGAATATGTAATTACTACCACTTTTTCAATTTAACAATATTTACTAATATACTTTTTATTTCTGTTCTATCCAGTCATACCAGCATTCCCAGCTCTTATAATATTCTGATGATTCTTTATCCTTGAATGCTAATGTTAATTTATCCATCTCTGCACAGGCTGCTATTTTCTGAATGATCATTTCCTCTGTTGGAATATCAGCTTGTTTCCAACACTGTGCAAAGATTAATCTAGCTGCAGTAAGAATATGTAATATTATATATTTGGCTTTTTTGGAAAATTGTCTATTAAAAATTCCTAATAGAAAGAATTCTGGTTTTAGTTCAATTTGCTCTGTTGTTATGCCCTCTAACCATTTTTTAATTCTACGCCAATATCTTTGGGCTTCAGTGCAGGACCATCACATGTGAAAGAATGTTCCGTGTTTCTTTTTACATTTCCAGCAGTTCGAATTCATGTTAGGAGACATCTTCGCTATTCTCGAAGGGGAGAGATGCCATCTATAAAACATTTTATAGGCATTTTCTTTATATGTTGCTGATTTTGTGATTTTGTTATTCCTAATCCAGACCTTTTCCCATTCTAATAATGTGATGCTACGTCCTATATTTCTGCTCCAAGCTATCATGTTGCCTTTGACTACTTCCTCATCTAATTCTATCTCTAATAGATAATTATAAAATGTGGTTATTTTTTTTTATCAGAACCTAATAAGATTTTATTTAGTTGTTGTAGTTTACTGTAAATTCCAAAGTTTTTCTTATCTTGTCTGTATCTATTTTGAATTTTCAGGTAAGCCCACCAGTCTATTCTTAGTCCTTGTTTTTGGAGCTCTTGCCATGATTTTAAAGTTCCTTGCGCATCTAGGAAGTCCTTGTATTTTATCATCTTATTAACATCCAAATTAATTGGGTGTATCATCGCCTCCATCGTTGAGATCCAAATTGGGATTTTTAGATATTTTTTTCTTATTTTATTCCAATTAGCCAATAAAGAGTCTCAATTTATATGCCTGTGAAAATAATTCTGTTTAGTTTTCCCGATAGCCCATAAAAATGTGTGCCACCCCCTCTATAAATCGTGGCCTTCTAGGGCTAAGATTCTTTTATTCGACAGATTTACCCACTTTTTCAGCCAAAGAAAGGAGGCTGCGCTATGATATATTTCCCAATTTGGGAGTGCCATACCCCCCCCCCCCCCCCCCCCCGCTCTTCATATCTTGCATTGCCTTTAATTTTATCCTTGGTTTCTTCCCTTGCCAAATAAATATAGTGGTTATCCTATTAATTACAATGGCAGATTGTAATTATTGAGAAGGTTATAGCTTAATGCAGTGGTGGAAAACTACAGCCCTTTTATGACTTGTGGACTTCAACTCCCAGAATTCCTAAGCTAGCCATGCTGGCTCAGGAATTCTAGGAATTGAAGTCCACAAGTCATAAAGCGGCCATAGTTCCCCACCTCTGCCTTAATGACTGCAAAAACATCCAGGCTGAATTAAGAACTGGAAGCAATGGGATGGAATAATAGACATTTATGCTCTTCAACCTCTTAAATACCTTGAAGTATCTTCCAACTATATTGTCTCTTGTTTCCCTCCCAGGTCTCAGTGAGAAGAAATGTTCCTTTAATCTCAGATGGTTTTGTTCAAGATCAACCTGAAGACTGGGCATCTGTTTTCTCAGAGGTATTTCTCTGTCTTTTCCTTGATCCAAACACAGCCCAGGTAGCATAATTTTCATACGGACAGTTATATAACTCTTAAAATGCTTTGATTTTCTTGCTTTCTGCTCCCACGTTTTAGGTCAAAACTGCAACTCCCTCCATTTGGCAAATAATCTTTCACATGGGCTCTGGAACGAGGCTGATGACGGTTGAAGAAGCTCAAGCTGCTGGTTATGGGATTAACATGACAGAGACCAGGATCGTGTTGAGAACGCCCTACAATACATCTCAAGCTCAGAAAGTGGAAGTGAGCTCACTTTAGTTTTCAGAACATATGAAGATGCAGGACAGAAGGCAGTGACCAGAATCCACGCATTCAGTAATGTTGTTTAGCTAAAGTCATAAACATAGCTCATGGGAATAGGTGTTCATTTCTATCCTTCTGTTATGCCCCTGTTAGAATCTGACTCCGAGTAAGAGGAGGAACAGCCGACAGGGAATGGGAGTGTGGCTCTGGAAGTTGTGAAGGAAACTGGGGAAGGGCACAGGCCAGCTGGGCATTCAGAGGAAGACCCAGGCCCATCCCCTCTCCATCCTAAGTCACACTGAGAGGAGCGGATAAGGGAGAAACGTGAATGGGGTGCTCTACGGGGGAGGAAAGAGCCTTGATCCCCTTCATGGGCTGCTGCTGTGAGAACTGTTTAAAAGAACAAACTGCACATGGGCCAGTGCTGGAAGCAAAGTATGAAAATATTTTTAGTTTGTCAGTTCTTATCTGAGTTCTGGCGTCCTTCCCAATGTGTGAATTTCGATATCTGTGGACGATATTTCGATATCTTGAAAATCAAGCCCTTATCCTGCCTTGTTTCATTAATTGCTTCTGTGTGGTTTGTGTTGTTTTTTCCTATTTATAATTTATATGTATTTTGAGTTTGAACGGAAGTTCTTTCTTTTTGCAGCTGTTTGTAGGGGAGTTTTTTCTCCAGTAAATGATAACTGGACCTTTGAAGCCAAGTTGAAGGAATTAAAGGGACTTCACCTGCTTTTGTGACTTTGTTGCTTTCGTATCCCATCTTGGGTCATCACATCTCCATTGGTAGGGATAGGCACAAGGGATTGCTGCCTTCAGTCTAAAGCAGGGGTCTCCAACCTTGGCAACTTTAAGCCTGGAGGACTTCAACTCCCAGAATTCCTCTGTCAAGAACTTGGTGACATCCCTGATCCCTTTCTCACCTATCTGCCCAGGGATACTTGCTCTTTTAAAAAAATGAAATGTCATGAAATGTGATTCATATATAGAGATACATTTTATTCCATGTCCTGAAGAGCTGGCAATTTCACACTTGGACAAAGTAAAAAGTTGGAAACTTCTTGCTACTATTTCAGATCAGTGGGATCCCTTTTTCTTCTGTGAGATCCAGCACCTACTACAAGCAGCGTTGGATGTTCTTCGTAATCGACACTGCTGTAGCCTGCCCTATAGGTGAGTAAAAACAGAGTAATGATCTCCAGGCTATGGATCCCTGACCTAATCTCTGAAGGCTTTAGGTTTCCCTCCATGTAGCCTTGTACTATCTTTTTCTCTTCTACCCTATTACTCCATAGATGGTGTAACCTACACCGAAGAAACAATCACTTGGACTATCCCGAAGCAGGTTTCTCCTCTTCTAATTGGAGCTGAGGCAATCAAAGAATTGCGCATAGAGATGGGTGTCGACCTATACAAACTGTCAACCCAGGAGATAAAGAACCGAGGTTACATGCTGGCCAGTAACAAGGACACCATTATAGTAAAGATACCCATTGGTGCATTGGGTGGTAACTACAAGGTAGGCATGGGAAACATTTTGGATATTAAAAGCTACTGTAGGTAACAGTGCGTTACAAAGCGGGGAGTGGTGTTATGTAGATGAGTCAGGTATTCTGGTGCGAGTTTTTAAATTTTCTCTTCATTTTTATTGTAATACAATATAGCTCATCCGTTTCCTAACCCACAATAAAGGGAAAATAACTTTTTTTAAGGGGCTGTGAAAAAATATTTGGGTGCCATATCAGTCTCCTCAGGATACAAGCTGCTCATCCCTAGTCTAGCATAAATAAGGACACATTCATTTATTTTTTATATTTTTGAATTGCCCCTATCCCTCAGAGTGGGGCTGGTGGATTCCTACGGTTACAAGCCCTAGACAACATGGCCAGTGGTAAGAAGTGATGGTGTAGTTTTAACACAATCTGAACAGCCGCTACCTTTTGCATATTTTTTGATCTATAAGATATATTATTTGAAGTGGGGAGAAGAAAAATAAATGGTTGACCACAGTTCAGCTTCTGATTCTGAATGCTACGGTGCACTGACGTGTGGTGGTGTAGTCCGCCGGCGGTCTGCAGAGTTGGCAGCAGAGTCAGACAGTGGGGAGGAACATGGCCCAGTTCTGGAATCTGAGGTGGGCTCGGACAAGGGATCTGCAGTCCGACACAGAGATGGGGCCAGGGCCATCTGAGAGTTATGTGCCGACTCTGGAGCCTCCAGAATCTGACATCAACAAGGCAGAGGAACAAGGGGAGGCTGATCCCAGTGCGCACTTGCACAGAGCTGCCAGAAGGCAAGAATACTTAAGACAAAAGGGGCGACTCGGGAGTAAGGCTTGGAGATGCTTGGCCCCTCACATAAGATATAAAGGAGGAGCAAAGGGACATGAGCCTTTGCAGGAAGCAACTTTGTTCATTCTGGTCGGTTTAAAAATCTGAAGCTCCGTGTTGACCTTGTGCTCTGTTTGGCCTTGTGCAGCTAATTGGCAATTTGGTCATTGGCAGGATTTCAAGGGAGATAAAAGTGGGTGCTTATCAGCCTGATCCCGAAAGACTGTGGCAGACTTCTGTTCATTCTATTCTATTCTATTCATAAACCATTTGGGATTCATTACGGGCTGTGAATGCATATAATTCACAGCTGTTGAAATTTAAAAAAAGTTTTTTTTTGGAATAGTGTGCAATTGTTACTGGCTCAGGGAGCCTTGGTCAGAACAGATGAATGGCAACATCAAGAAAAGAGCAAATTGGATTTTAAGCAGGCTGCCCATTTTTAATACACGATTTGTCTTGCTATATGTCCCACTTAAGCAATGATTACCAGTTGTTCTTGTCTTCCAGAGTCAAGTGGTTGATGGAAAATTGATGACCACCTACAGAATCAACACCTTTGTGGAGCATTTGTGGGAAGATGACAGCAGAGGTATTACGAAGCATCTTATATTGAAGAAGATCAGCACACCTTTGCAGCTTGCACCTATCAGGATTACAGACTGTGAGTTGTTGTTCTTTTTTTTTTATAAGAAATTGATACAGGACAGTAGAAGGATGCCTCTTCTATCGTCTTCTGTAGAAGATGCTATTTTCCATAAAGATAACACTGCATAAAGGCTTCTAGTGGTGGAACGTTCTCTATTGCCCCCTAGTGTTTGGCAAGCTACCTAGATACTGTATGTGGGCACACTTGAGTTTTGCAAGATCTGACTTTTAAAAATGCTTTAATAGAATAATGATCTAACATTTAGATCAGAGGTCTTCAGATTTGACAGCTTTAAGATTTGTGGACTTCAACTCCCAGAATTCCTCCTCCAGTCATGTTAGCTCAGGAATTCTGGGAGTTGAAGTCCACAAGTCTTAAACTTGCCAAGTTTGAAGACCCTTGATTTCGATGGTCATTTAAGCAGGACCTGTTGTCTCTCATCCCTGATAATGTTTTCACCTGCACACTCTTTAGTTTACCACAAGCTGGTTACTCAGAGGGTTAAGTTCAGAGAATATAAAAGCTGCTGTAAAAATATCTCTGAAGAAGGCAGCGGCAAACAACGTTTTAATGCAGCGTTACCAAGAAAATTGCATGGGTGTGTCCATGAAGTCATCAGGAGTTGCTTGAAGGGAATTTTATATTATTGCAGAGCACAGCTTTAGGCAACCACACCCACCAACTTCATTTCCTTAAGTGCTGGAGCTCAGATAGACATTAAAAAAAACACATGTTGTGACATGTTGCTACCATCTTTATCCCTCAATAACAAGGGGTAGAGAAACAGGGCAGAAAAGAGAAGTCTTTTAATTAACTTACAAAGCATAGGTCAGAGGACGACAAAAGGGGGTGGCTCTGGACTTCTTAGCAGACAGAAAGCAATAGGGTTTTCTTAGAGGGAGTGGTGGAATCCAGGACATCTTGTCCAGAATCCCCCTACAAGCCTGGCTGAACCATTCTTGGTGTGTTATGTGCATATAAAGAGAGAGGAAAGTGCGATGTGTGTGTATGCACACATATATACCACCCACCCACACAATGAGTGAGTGAATATGAGAGAGTGGGGTGGGGGGAGGGAGAGAATCTGAACTCAAAAAGTCAGCTTTGCTGAGGCTTAGTGTATCTATTTGCAGCCTTTTGCAGGGGTGGCAGCAGATGGCAAAGAAAGAGAAAATGCGCCACTTTTGACAGTAAGGGTTGACCTGAGACCCAGAAAATGGGTATAGGGTAGCGACCTGTGAATTGTTCGTTCCTGTTGTATACTACCTCATTCCTACTATCCTGGGTTTTAAAAGAAAATCTCAACAGAAACATAACAAACTGCTGCCTCTGGACAAGGGACACTCCTAAATCTTTGAAGAAACTTTAACCTTAGACTGTCTACTATTGACCTCACTCCTTTCCTGAGAGGTCTGTGGGGGGCATGCATAAGCGCACCAATGTGCCTACTGTCCTTGTCCTATTGTTTCTTTTTTTTCTTATTCGTATCCATTTCATGTATTCATAACCATGTTTATACTTATATCTGTTATCTAATAATCGCTTGACAAAATAAAATAAATAAAATAAAGATCTTTCCAGTGGATCCCAACCCTACTTCCTGTCCATGACTGATAAAAACCACACTGGGTGATGATGCTTTGCTTTGCCATCATACCAACTTTCCTACGGATTTATTTAAAAGTTCGTTCAATGCCATCCACATTAAATAGGGTAGCAGAGTCTGGTGGACATCAAGAGGTATCTCAGTGGGTACACTGGAGCCCATGAGCATCCAAATCTTAGAATCAGTCAAAGGAGGGGGGGGGGTCTCATTCACAAAGCAGCTGGAGGAAAAGATGAAAGAGCCAAAAGCAGACTTTTCCTTCAAATGGTTTTCTTCCCCCTGCAGATACAAAGATAAATCTCAAGCTCTTCAGTGCAACAGTTGGCTCCTTCTTGCCAGATGTAGGCCTGGTTGGTGTGACAGTGGGTCATTCAGGGCCCTTGCTGTTGCCTGACGCTGAGAAATGGAGCTGTAAGATCATTGAAATCAAACATCCCAACGGTAGCAAAGATTACCATGTGCAGATCTCGTTTGATAGTCCTGGAGTTGAGAAGAAGGTATGAACAGATATCAATTTAGGCCTTGTCTTCAGGTGTTGCAGTGGAATGTCTTATCATTAGTAGCAAAAGAGCACTGACAACGATGGTCCTTTTAACCCCAATATAATAATTCAACTAAAACTGAATTATTATGTGGAGTGGCTTGAAACATTTTATTTTTCTAGATACCGTGTTTCATTCTGTGTGCCTATAATTAGCACATGGATACTACAAATTCTCCCTTCTATATTGGAGGGAGGTCACTAACTCCATGAAATGACATTCTTTGTTAAGTATCACTAGAATGTTTGGACTATCCAATCCTGAGAATTCCTGGGAATTTCTAACTGGGGATGGATTAGCCTCTCTTAGTTTTCAGAAGAATTTTAGGCAATTTGAATGTCTTTCTCCTCCCTCCCCAGCCCAAAATGAAACATTGGTCAAAGGCTGAGTGAAAGTGGATGTTAGCTAATTCTATTTACAGAGAAATAATTGGTGAGGGAGGCTTAGAATGCATAGACATATTTTATCAAGTTGTATAAAAGAGGGAGCCAAGATTCACACTGTAGGGTATCTAGGGTAGAGATAGCACAGTGTTTCAATATGCTACACATGTAAACAAGTTTTGCAATTTTAAGTTTTCCAAGATGGAGTCAAAATCAGTCTTCCAGGATCTTAATTTTCTCCAAATATGTGGCCCTCAGCTCACAGAATTCTTAGTGATGGTCATGCTGGCTGGGAAATTATAAAAGCTGAACTCCAGATATCTAGAGGTTGCTTGATTGGATAAGGCTGCTCTAAAGAGATTTTTCAACCATCTGAGGCAGTCCATTTATCAATGTAAATTGTTAGATATTGTGTTGATTTTAACGTAGAATTACAGAAAAAGACATATTTTGTAATCCATAAATTTCATCCATCTAAATAGATTGCATGTAACCAATACTAAGCTCAGCTTTCTTTTTAATAGTTACACTGTTAGTGATAATGTAGAAATTAATGTCTTCTTCCTTTAACTTTTCCCAGTATGTGCCAGAACACTTTCAAAATTATACTATCAACCTTGTATTGCAATTCACTGTGATTCCTCAGGCAGAAATCTTTGAAGTCCCAGTCCCTCTGTCTGCTTTGGTGAGGGATGCAGGTGAGTTGATTGGAGCTAATACTTTCTGCCTCTTTCCATTATGGATACCAGAAATAATACAGTTAGAATCTGGAAGATAGGTCCTCGCGTCATAGACATTTCCACTGTAACTGAGAAGATAAGCTAGTGAATTGAAAATAAGGTTTTTTGTCTGCATATCTGAAATGGTCTAGGGTCTCCTGCTTGAGCAAGGGGTTGGACTAGAAGACCTAAAAGGTCCCTTCCAACTCTATTATTCTATGTTCTGTTGATCCAGAAGATGTTACCCTAAAGTTGTTAGAAACAATTATAGCCTTTCGTTGATATCTTAATACTTTTTAATAAGGCAGTGAAACAGTCGCACTATGATGTACCCAAACATTTTTGTATAATGAATTATCAGGTAGTTGCTCATAGCATTCTGTGAAACTAAGCTGTCAGAAATGTTAGCGGGGAATGCTTGTGGATTGGCGCAGTGAGTGGGAAAGTAAAAGGACACCTTGTTTCCTCTTCTCTCCAGTGCTGCCCCGTGCAGAAGGATTCTGTGATAACGAAGCCCTCTATTTAGTGGTGAAACGTGGCAACGTGGACCAGAATTGGTTGCCCTTTGTGGGAAATACACCCCTCACCCAAGAGACAGCACAGACCCTTCAATATGGATTGCAGATCAATCAAACGCACTTGGTCCTGAGAGTGCCGAAGCTCGCCACTCATGTGTTACTTGAGGTACGACAAACCTTGGTCTGGGCAGCCTTCTATTTAAGAATGTAAAGGGGAGCGCCTTTTGGGATGGAGTGGAAACCGTGGGTAAATACTGTGAAAAATCCTCCCAGGGTCTGCAGGCATAGGTATGCATTGGATTCTTCCTTGCTGCCTTCGGCTCCAACAATCTAGGTGGCAAGCATCTGATGTCCAGGGTGGTGCGGTGGTTAGAGTGCAGTACTGCAGGCTACTTCTGCTGACTGCCGTCTGACTGCAATTTGGCAGTTCAAACCCCACCAGGCTCAAGGTTGACTCAGCCCTCCATCCTTCTGAGGTGGGTAAAATGAGGACCCAAAATTGTTGGGGGCAATAATGCTGATTCTGTAAACCCACTTAGAGAAAACTGTAAAACACTGTAAAGTAGTATATAAGGGTTGTGATCCGCCAGCAGCCTGCGGAGCTGGCAGCAGAGTCAGACAATGGGGATGAACATGGGCCAGTCCTAGAGTCTGGGGAGGGTTAGGGTTAGAGTTAAGTGCAATTGCTATTGAATACTTCAATATTTCAATGAATACTTCAGCTTCAACCATAACAACACAAGAGCACACAATAGATACAAACTCAAGGTTAATTGCACCAAACTTGATTGCAGGAAATACGACTTCAGCAACAGAGGGGTCAATGCCTGGAATACTCTACCTGATTCTGTGGTTTCTTCCCCAAACCCCAAAAACTTTAACCTTAGACTGTTTACTGTTGACCTCACCCTTTCCTAAGAGGTCTGTAGGGGGCGTGCATAAGCACACCAACGTGCCTACCATCCCTATCCTATTGTTTTATTTATTTATTTGATTTGATTTGTCAATCGCTTACAAGATAATAGGTATAAGTATATACATAGTTATGAAATGGATACATATAAGAAAAATAAAAGAAAACAATAGGACAGGGACGGTAGGCACGTTGGTGCGCTTATGCATGCCCCCTACAGACCTCTTAGGAAAGGGGTGAGGTCAATAGTAGACAGTCTAAGGTTAAAGTTTTTGGGGTTTAAGGAAGAAACCACAGAGTCAGGTAGAGTATTCCAGACATTGACCATTCTGTTGCTGAAGTCGTATTTCTGCAATCAAGTTTGGTGCAGTTAACCTTGAGTTTGTATCTTTGGCTATGACGGATATCCTGACCTTCCGGCGCGCAGTGAAAACCCTATTTTTTAGGCAGGCTGGCCTGGCCCAGTAACTGTGTTCCGGTTTTAATTTTAATTGGGTTTTATTAGTCAATTTTATATTTTTTAATTTTTAATTGAATCCCTTAGATGGGCCACAGCCGGACCAATTTGTTTAATATATTTTTATTGTATTATAGTATATTTATTATGTGTTTTTAGTAGGCTGTACACTGCCCCGAGTCCCTTTTTGGGAGAGGGAGCGGTATAAAAGTTTAATTAATAAATAAATAAATATTGTGTGCTCTTCTTTTGTTATGGTTGAAGCTGAAATATTCATTGACAGGTAAGTCATTGCAATGTATGATTTTATATACCATGCTTAGATCAGACCGAAGACGGCGTAATTCGAGGTTTTCTAGGTCTAGAATTTCAAGTCTGGTGACATAAGGTATTCTGCAATGAGTAGAGGAGTGGAGAACTCTTCTTGTGAAATATTTCTGGACTTTCTCAACTGTGCTAATATCAGATAAGTAATGTGGGTTCCAGACTGATGAGCTGTATACGAGTATTGGTTTAGCAAATGTTTTGTATGCTCTAGTTAGTAGTGTGATATTACCAGAGAAAAAGCTATGTAGGATTAGGTTAACAATTCTTAATGCCTTTTTGGCTATGTAATTACAGTGGGCTCTAGCGCTTAGATCATTAGAGATGAGTATTCCAAGGTCCTTTACAGAGTTTGGATCATCAACAAGGTCTTGACTATTCAGCTTGTATTTTATTTTCTGATTTTTTTGCCAATATGTAAGACAGAGCATTTATTTGTTGAGATTTGAAGTTGCCATTTGTTTGACCATTCTAATACATAGTCAAGATCTTTTTGAAGGGTAGCAGTATTGTCTGTGGTATTGAACAGCTTTACATCATCAGCGTAGAGAACGCAGTTCTCTTAATATGATCACAGAGGTCATTTATGTAGAGTATGAAGAGAGTTGGTCCTAGAACACTGCCTTGGGGGACACCACTATTGACAGGTATAGAATTTGATAGGACACTCCCAATTTTGACCATTTGTTATCTGTTTGACAGGAATGCTGCTATCCAGTTATGCAGGTGTCCAGAGATACCGTAAGATTTTAGTTTTAGGAGTAGTTTGTCGTGTACCACTGAATCAAAGGCTTTACAGAAGTCTATGTAGATTGCGTCTATTGTTTTGCCCTGATCAAATTGTGTAGTCCATATGTTTTTGCCATGTAAGGGTTGCAGATTATAGGATAATTTTTTTCTGAAACCATAGTTTTTTTTTCTTATATGTATCCATGTATTCGTAACTATGTTTATACTTATACCTATTATCTTGTAAGCAATTGACAAACCAAATAAAATAAATAAATATTGCTAGGGCATTAAAAGGCAGCAAAGAGTGAGTTTTCAATATCTCTGCACTGCCATCTTGTGATCATCTGGATGTCTTCAGCCCAAGCCTGAGCCATGATGGAAGACTAGCCCAGAATAAAACAGAAAAGTAAGCAAAGTGAGAGATCACCCACTTGCCACTGTGGCTGCTATTAACTTTTCTTCTGATGTTCCTGAATCAGCTGTTGCCTCATCAGTAACAGCATGATACTGAAGCAGCTAACCTTGGAAATCCGTTCATGGGTTGCCCACAATCAGTGCTGCTCACTCACTTCCTCTTCTCCCACTTTCTACTTCTCTGTGAAAGAACACAAGCAAAGAAAATAGCCACAGGGTATCTGGACTGCAAAAAGTCCAGAGAACCACTGACAGGGAAAAACACATAGGGGGATTCTTTGCCCTATCTAAGAGTCTTGCTTTGGGGGTAGAGAACATTGCTTATACTTTTGGGGGGAGGGCAATTCTTGCTTCCTAGAACCAAACCTGTAGTCAACTTCCTTTGCTTCTGGGAGTAAGCAACCTGCTTGTTTATTAGAAGCCAGTATCAAAGCCCTCTTTGGTTCAGCAACATGTTCTGATGCTTCTCTCCCACCATGATCTAGATGTGTTATTGTAATCTTCACACTATTTCAGAAGAGGTCCTTGCTTATTCTGTATTAATGAATGGAAAAAAATAATCTGCCAGGGAGCCATCTCAGGCAAAGGTGCATAAATTGCTGAGGTTAAGAGCTGCATTTGAACTTTGAACAGCAAGCCAGGAGCCAGGAGAAAAATTAAATAAAATACCCTGAAAATCTAACATGAAATTGTACTTTGTGATGCGATGCTTAATCATTTCCCCCTTCTATCATTTGAAAACCTACTCTCTTTTGTGTCCTAGGAAATAAATGCATTTGAGATTGTGACCACCTTCCAGTTGCAATTTAAGGACCATCTCAGTGAAACAGAAATGATTGAATTTACCATTTCCTGCAGCTTCTCTCCAAAAGATCTAATTGGTAAATGATACTCCTGGTTAAATGTCTGAGGGATGTTGATCCTGATATCCTTCCAGATCCATTAAATCCATTTGGGAAGTAGTCAACCAGATTTCAAGATGTCACTTTCGATCTATTTAATCTAGATTAATAAATTCACTATAACGGCACTCATATCATTCATGTTATGCACTACTATATATATATATATATATTATAATTATAATTATTTCTTCTCTCTCTTTCCACAAGAAAAGTATAATTTGGATTTGGATTGGAGGAGCTTTATTTCTCACAGATTCTTGGCTCCTTTGTCTCAAGTTCATTGTAGAAAAACTATATTGTATGAAGCTTTCTATAACACAGAGAAGATATTCTACTGTGCAAAGGAAACACAGAGAAGATATTCTACTGTGCAAAGGAAACGAAGATATTCTACTGTGCAAAGGAAACGTTATACTTTTCATATACTTTTCTTTTGTTGCTTTTCTTTTTAAAGGCATTGACTTCTTTTATGAAAGGTGGGAGATTAATAAATAAATGAGGGAGGAAAAAAATGGTAAAAAGGATGCCTATTACCAAGGGAGGTGGCAACATAAGCTGTAAATTATTACCGTCAACAATCAAAATGTGAAAATTGTATTTCTTTGGGAATGGAAGGCTGGTATGAAGATCTTGGAGTGAATGGGTACACAAGAGTGCCAGTTAACATGGAATGACAGCTGCAGTGTTTGCTTGTAGCTGGCTGGGAAAAACTAGGATCAGCACCAAGAGCTGGTTGTCTGAAGGCATCTATGGTGGCCTCAATGATGCGGCTCTGTTCAAGGCGAGGGATGAGAGTGGGAATACTGGGCTTAGCAAGGAAGGAATCCTTACCTCCTGAACTTGCTGGAATAAACTGTGTCTCTTGCAGACTGTCAGCCTAACGGCACGATTGCAGTCACTGCTCGGACGTTGGTTGGTATGCCAGACTTGGACCTCTCCAATTTAGTGCTGAGAGACAAGCTCTGTAAACCAGCTTCTGTGACAAAGGCAGGAGCAATCTTCCTCTTCAATGTAAACTCTTGTGGCACAACTCGCAAGGTGAGAGATTACCCCTCTTTGGGGTGGGTGGGTGGGTGGGATGTCTGGAAAGGATGCTGTAAAGTAGAATAGGATGTGTCTACTGTCCTTCTCCCAGTCTGTCTATACTCTGGCTGAGTTGGGTTGATTTTCCCAATGGGAAAGCCAGGTTGGGAAAACAGGTTTATATCCATCCAATAGGACAAGCATCATTTGTGCTCGTAATGAACAGCTTTATAAGTGACAACTAGAGGAAAAGCTAGGAACTATATTTTTACTGTGGTAATGGATCTTTCCTATTTCACATGGGGTGATAAAGAAGGAGAAGGAAAGTTCCAATATGAGCCTTTGACCAACGTGGAGGAAGGGCAGGGATCCAATTTCTGTTTGGAATGTTTCATTCCATTCTTCTTTACAGTTTGAAAACACCATCATGACTTATGAAAACGAAGTTCTGTATTTTCTCCCAGGCCAAACAACACCTATTTACCAGTGAGTATTTGTGACTTGAGAGCTGAAGGACTTAAAGCTAACTTGGCCCTGCCCTGTGGTTTCCAAACATGCTGAGATAACGGTTCTCAGAATTCCCAAGTTGGGGAGAATTTGCGTTAAAAGAACTGTATGAGGAGGAATCCTTTGCTTCAGGAAGAATTGCTTTGGCAGTCCCTATTCTAAAATATCAGGAGTACAATAGTATCGGGTGATTTGGAGCCCATCTAGAGAACCTCTACAGGCATGGGTCTCCAACATAGCCCACTAAAGCTTCTCTGAATTTCCTATGTGCATCAACTTCTTCCCAAAAATGTGAAAAGAGAGAAGCTAAAACTTTGGAGCTCTTGGTGAGCTTGGGTGAATACATGAAGGCTCTTTTGTTGGCAGACTCTCTTTTTTTCAAGGTTGAAATGTGCTTGCCAGTACTTCATTGGAAATACGCTGCTGTTCCAGTATAGCCTTGCACACGCAACACTGCCAAGCATACTGCCTGGGACTGGGCAATTGGAACTTGCTCTTAAACTGGCCAGAGGTAATTTCAAAGTAGAGGGATTATCTATAGCAGTGTTTTTCAACCTTGGTGGTTTGAAGATGTGTGAACTTCAACTCCCAGAATTCCTCAGCCAGCAGAGCTGGCTGAGGAATTCTGGGAGTTGAAGTCCACACACCTTCAAAGTACCAAGGTTGAAAAACACTGATCTATAGCATATCTAAGACTGTAATCAATAGAATTATGGTACTGTATTTTGTTGCATCAGCTCCCAGCAGGAGAAATTGTTTCTAACTTGGATTCAAGTTTCTAACTTGAACTTTTAAACAAATATTTTGTATTTACCTTTTAAAAAATGCAACTTTAAAAAGAATGGAATATCTTGCCAAAGCTATTTTTAAATATTGTAAGCTTTATTTATAATAAACTGGGTCCTACAGGATTTCTAGCTTTATGTGGGATTCATCTTTGATAAGTCTCAACTGTCTATTGAGCACGCATCAATTTCCACTGCTCTCTTGGCTTCATTGGGAATTTTTATATTGTTAGGAAATTATAAACTTGAGTCCTGAAACTTGGGCTGTTTAGACTTGAATTAACTTTGCATGTCACATTTGTCAGTTGAAGGGAGCATACCAGGTCATCCAGCAAAACAGGGTTCAGTTTTATTATTTCTTTTGTCTGTTCCTCCTCCCAATCTAAGTATGTGGTAGCAGCCAAGAACATCTCTTGGCTGTATTTTGGGTTAACAATAAACTATTAATTTTGATATAATTGGCATAGCATGAGTTGTAGAAGAAGAACATCTTTCAGTCCTATCACAAAATCTTTAATTGGGGATAGAGCAAGCTGCCTGGTAATACACATTTTTGCAGTTCCTCCTGTTCAATTACATTAATTGACTTTTAGCCATTTTTATAGCATTTTTCTTAAATTCAACTTACAGAAGTTTAATCAGTGATAAAATCATTCAGATCCTGCATTTCTTACTAATGATTAGCAATAGCTCTGATTCTAGAGATGCCTTTGCCTCCACTCCAGTTGTCTGATCTGGGCTTAAAATGTCAGTGTACTCTTGCATTGTGCTACTACAATTCTTGGGCTAATAAACAGATCAGAGTAGAATACATAATCCTAATTTAGACTGGTGATGATGACTGTTTCTTAAATTGAATAAATTAGTTTTGGGTCCTAATATATTTTTTTCTTTTGGCCATCTGGCTTTTCTGTAGACCAGTCTTACAGAGATTTCTACAATGACACTGAGTATCCAGTACGTCGCTACCTGCGAGAGCCTCTCTATTTTCAGGTAGAACTTCTTCACAGCCAAGATCCACAACTGGAGTTGTTTCTGGAGAACTGCTGGGCGACTGCGAAATCTGACAGAAAGAGTTTTCCACAGTGGCACATAGTGGTTGGCAGGTACCAGTTTTAAATGTGGATTGGAGGTTGTTTGCCACATATGAAAATTTGAACATTATGAGTGCAGTTGTTACAGAAGGCAGTTTGACAAGGCTTGCATATAAAGCGGCTTGGGGAGTGAAAGACCTGTAAAAACTTTCCAAGACAGAACAAAATATAACACTTTGTACCAGCTGCAGAAATGGCTGCTTTTCTATGTTCAATAATTCAGTCATCTAAAAGCTGAAAGACACATTGGCGATTCTTGCCATAACCTCAAAACTTAAGATAGAGCTTGGTGGTATATCTTCTAGAGCCTAATACTATATGAGTTCTCTACTTCATCAGTCAGACACAAAGGCTTTCTTTGTGGTTGAAATTGTACTGATAGGCGTTGCGCTAATATTGCATTCCATGGCATAATTTAGTTAAGTGGACTTTCTGGTTTTTAATGCCAATTTGGCACAGGCTGGATCTGATAGTTATACTTTTGTTAAGCAATATATGAGTAATATATTTTACTTTATTTATATTTAATAATTCTTAACTACCTGTCTTCCTGACAGATTCTCTCTCTGAGTGTGTGTGTATGTATATGTGTGTGTCTATGTATACACACACACACACAGAGACACATACATATGTACAGGTGTACATGTAGATATATATCAAATGATTTTTTTTAATCTTATATGCTAGTTGTGAAAATACAGCAGATTCACATCAGACCATATTCCATGATGTCCCCAATACTTCTGTCCCATTTCCTACACATCTGAAGAGGTTTGAAGTGAAAATGTTTACATTTGTGGTGAATAGTCAAGCTGTTCAAGGAGAGGTAAGGGTTGCTGTTATGGGTCAATTTGGGTAATTTTTGACATGATGTTTCATAATCTTACAAATTTGATAAGCTGGTCTTACTGATGGCATATCAGGGTAGTGACTGTTCCGTTGATAGGATTCTCCTCCAGCATTCTGCCTTGATAACATTATTTTCTTTATTTCCTTACTAAAGATATTGTATGACAATAACATAGCTTTCCTAAGCTATGAACTTTTACAAGGATATTGCTGTAATATTGTGTTAAAACTGGAATACTTCAGTTTTATTTTAAAACCAGTTGAATTCAGTTCTTCCCAAGGGACAAGTATTTTCTATATTTTCTGTATTTTGCCATGTTCTTTAATAAACATGCTCTCAAACTGTTTTGTGATGCCTGGTTACTTTTGTCTGTTGTTCAGATCTACTTCCACTGTAGTACAGTAATCTGTGATTCCACCCAGCCATCTTCTGATTCCCTTTGCATCAGGCTCTGCATTCCTGGAAAGCAAAGAGCAGGTAAGGGATTAGAATACAAATGACTTGGATTGCTGTGCCCTCTGGATTGCAAAATGCTGTTCTCTACCTGCCACCTTGCCCAACTTCTTACCTCCTAAAAGAGTTGAACTGATGTAGTCACCAAATTCATTGGCATGCTGCTTCAATAGCCTGATTGGAGGCAGTTTGGTTGAGAATGGTTTCCCATGTGTCCAATGCATTTGTCTATAAATTTTCCATTTTTTAAAGAATTGGCTATCAGATACAATATTCTCAAACAAAAGCTCTCTCTCTAAATTATGTACAAGTGCATCTTTTGTCATGT
Source organism: Bungarus multicinctus (assembly GCA_023653725.1). NCBI lineage: Eukaryota > Metazoa > Chordata > Lepidosauria > Squamata > Elapidae > Bungarus > Bungarus multicinctus. The sequence continues at coordinate 155,276,167 of CM042834.1, read as the reverse complement.
AAGTCAATGTCTACTTGAGCCTACTCTGTTCATCACTTCCCTGTAAGGTCTGATACCAGTCTCTGCCATGGTCAGAGAAAGGTGATCAGTTTGGTTTGTGGAAAATAAAAATGTACACATTAGGCAGGACCTAGAGACCTATAACCCTCTTATAGTTAAAAAAAACTAAAACAATTTGCTTTATGTGATATGGTAACATTTTAGCATCACTTATGACAGTATCTATAGATGAGTCTCAAACATATCCAAGAAGCCTTAATATGCACTTATGCATGCATTCAACTCAGATAGGTATGGCTTACTATTTATCTTTCAGTTTTTCAGTAGCTGCTCTGTTTTGAGTACAAGAAAAAAGTTAAGACAATAAGACATGGTATAATCTCTTAGCCTCCATAAATATTATAAGCGATAAAATCCCTTGGTCTCATCCACATATCATAACTACGCCTTGAAGGTTAAGGATGTATTTTCATGGCATTGCTTTGTCCGGTCCTAAGCCCAAGGATAGAAGCAGTTTAAATTTACCTTCAACTGCTCCATTTAAAATTAGCATTTTCCACTTTGTTCTAACGCAAGTTCTACTCTGTGATATCTGATTGACAAGACAATCCAGAGCTGGGATTTGCATAGTTTTTAATTGGCTATTGTATGCGGGTGCAAGCATGATACCTGTCCTCTGTGGCCATTTTGAATTGGACCACTGTAACAACTAGATTCTACAAAAATATCTGCCCACATAATGCCTGATGTTTTCTGAAGTGCTTATTGAGTGTCCTAGCTTTTTTTAGAAATAACATTTGGTAAAAAGAGTGCTAATTCTCAGAAGTGTATGTACATTGGATGGAGATAAGGAGAAAGTGACCCATGCATCATGCAGGGCTATTACAAGTCTTCCATCTGTGAAACTAGACAAGGATATGAAGCTGATCAGGTTTTGAAAATTGATTTTAAAAACTGGCAAAGATCCCTTGATTCGGTTTCAGTGGCTTCTTTGGTACTTTCACCCATTTTGTGTGTATCCCCATCAGTTCTACCTCTTGATCCTCAGTTATACATTGGACAAGCACAAAATGGCACTTGCGCCAGAATTCCAATCAATCTGTTCTCAGCCAGAACTGAGGCTGTTTGCTCTACATGAGGGAGGGATATTTTTTTTTTTGTAAACATGGCTTTAGTGCTACTCCAGAATCAAGGTATTCCAAATTGATACTCTTTTACAATAGCACTAAACCCATGTGAAATGGAGCTGTTATTAGATGAACATAGCCATATGAAAGACCTGCACAAAACCAATGTTGTTGTTTTTTGGCAAATGGCCTAAACCCACCACTTCAGCCATCTGTCAAAACTCTCTTCCTTCCCATCCCCATCCCAAGTTTAGGAGAGTGGTTTTCCCAATAACTAATGATATTTGCTGGGGAGTAAGCAAAGTCACAAGATACCAATTCCATTCTTGTGCCAAGCGTTAAGAACTGTATACTGGCTTTGTTAACTGAAATAGAATTGAGACAGAGCGCTGTACAAAATATGCTAACATAATTTTCTGCCATCTTAAGGACTGGAAGAAAGTCCTCCAGAAACAGGTCTTTTGTCTCTTGCAAAATGGTACTTTCCCTCCTTAAACCCAATTGTGTAAAAACAAATACATTTCACTATAGCTATGTAAAATGGGTTGCAATATGTTCTGAATTATATAACTAGCATAAGCTTGATAACATATTTCCGATTAGAAAGGAATGGCTCTGAAGATTGAAAGACTAACATTTTAATTCTTTCTAGGCCGGAGCGCTGATCCCTTGAATGATATCCAGGGATCTGTTTCATCTGGAGCAATTATGATAGGAAGGAGGAATAATTCCTAAACATCTTATAAAAAGACTGGAATGGTGGCAAAATGTAATTTTTGAAGTATTTATTTCTAGGAGTTGCAGCTGTGTATTGTATAATAAAAAGCCTCCAATAGGTATATTTGGGTATCTTTGTGCTTTGTGTAAATTTCTGGAGCAGTTTTATTCAAACCTTTAGGGATAAACGTTTGAATAAAATTGTGGAACATGTGGAACTTTTAGAGTTCTGAGATCATAAAATATTAGTTGCAATAATATAATAATTAGTTAACGATTGGTCACAAAATACTCATTTTATAGAAAGGCAAACTAGTGAGGCTACAAAATCTGAACACATAACAGAGGTGAGGATCTGATCCTGAACACATTTCAAAACTCCCTTGCTTTAAGGCTTCCTGGTTTCTATGAAATGAAGTTGTATCAAGCATGCTCTGTTTCAGGGAAAAGCAATCCTAAGTGATATAGGCACAGCAACAGAAATTACTAAGTGTTTGCTACACAGGGTGTCAAGCATGTAGCATTTCATAAATAAATCGGATCTAGTCTACATTCAAGCTAGTATTTTTTTTTAAGTGTAACGAAAGCCTAGATTACTCAACAACACTTAATGTTGCTCTACATAAGGTAAACAATCATGACACTGCAGTCAGCTTCATTTACTGTAGGTCACAAACAGCTTGAGCCTTCTGCAGATTTTCAATATAAATGTGCCTTACACACTAAATAAAAAGCTATTTCAATGTTCTACAAATTCTGGATTCAGCTACGATGTAGCCCTGCCTCCTTATAAACTGTACCTGTAAATTGAAAGACTTCTGTAAGTGCTACCTTATATCATATACAGTATATATTACGTATATTTGGAACAAATTTTATTTATTTATTTATTTAATTCCATTTATATACCGCCCTTCTCCCGAGGGACTCAGGGCGGTGAACAGCTCATCTAAAAACCCCACAGAGAATACAAAAGTTAAAAAATATTAAATTTAAATCGGCTGCATAATAAGACTAAGAAACCCCCCCGCCCTTAAAACCCAATTTAGAATTAAAAATGGAGACCAAATTTAAAATCATTTTCTCAGCCCAGGCCGGCCTGCTCAAAGAGCCAGGTCTTCAACGCGCGCCTGAAGGCCCTCAGGTCCGTGCCGGTACGAAGCTCCGGTGGCAGAATAGTGACTAGTAAAGCATTTTAAATTGATCATTGAAAAAAAAATAGACAAAGGAATATCCACAAAGACTAGCAAGAAACTTTGGTAGATAAACGGTTAAGTGGTAAGGGAACCAAATTTTGAAGATGGGAAGAAAAACTATCTAGTACAATTACCTGGCAGTCTTATTATCTAGCTGAAGTAATCTTTACAACACTACCATAGAAAGGAAATTAGAATGTGACTCAAACATGAGAATATAAAAAAGATTACACCAATATGCTCTGAAAGAGTTGCTAGTTGACATTAGGGGCAATATTTTAAGCAAGAAATGTTCTTCTGCTTCCCAATTGACTTTTAAAAGCAGTACTACGTTTTAGCTCTACATACTTTTCGTTTTTATTAGTCATTGCATAGCATATTTCTGCTTTGTTATAGTTGTCATTTCAGAAAAGCTCCATGCCTGCTATAAATGATGCAAGTGTTTTTACAAATTCCCCAATTAAAGAAAGCTATCATGTTGAATACTTTTCTATTATGTAATTATACTTTTTAGAATTATTGAAATGTCTACCATTCGGAGTTGATGCATTTAATAGTTTATCTTTCCATTGTTCTCCTGAAATGCAAAGGAGTAATGCTGGGGTAAAAAATGGAATGTGCGTGTGACACTATGCTCAGATAGCCTTTAGAGGAAGTTTTATAACCCAATTAATCCCAAGCAAATATGGTAAAAGCTGCTATGCAACATATAGACTTTCCACTTGATCGCCTTTTTTTAAGGTAGAAAACTACAACTGTTTGCAGCTTCAGTTCTTTCTTCTGTAATACAAAATGCATGGGTTTTCTAAATCCAAATCATCTTCATTGTACTCAGTTCTTTCATAAAGATGTTCTTTCATAAGTTAAGTATCTAAATGAGCTATCCACCAACTTGCTGTCCTACAATGGGTCACACTTTATATAGCTACCATAGGCTTTGACTGTCTTGTCTGGCTGTTACATCAGTTGAAGACTTCATCCTGGCTTTCCAGTTGCAAGTACTCTTCATGTGGGGGAAACCAAGAATGATTTTCACAAAGCAGGATTTCTCAGAACTGCAAAGCCCCTTACCAGTGCACAACCAATGAAAGAGAATGTTTTGCTAATTTGTTATTTACTTGAAAAAATGATATCCATAGTGTAGATTGCTTCAATGTCAAATAGCAACAATGGAGGTAAGATGCTGGGGAACTACCAACATCAGCATCATAATGTTGCTCTGTTGGACTGATGAGGTGCAGCAATTGTGTACAAGTAAGTCAAATAGCATATAACTGTGTTCCCTTGAACCGATTTCTCTTTAATAAGGGCAGTTGTTGGGGAAGGTATATGTAGATTGAGAACAAATGCCTCAAAACCAGAACATCCCAGTTGCTTGACACATAATGCTATAAACCATTTCCATCATTATTTCTTTTGTAACAAATTATGGTTTCCAGCAAATAAGATGTTCCAAATCACAGATCTAAGAATCAGACCATTTAAAATCTAATCATGAAAAAATGATTTTGTTTAGACTGTCACTCTTCACTCATATCCACCCATTTAAAAGACAGGTGCTTTTATGTACATTAGTGAAACTATAAGGACTCAGGAAAAGATGTGGTTATCAGGATTGTTTGTAGCCAGAATCCAAGACAAATTGTGCTTCTCATTGGATTTTCATATGTTCCAATGCGTCATTTTTAAATATTTACCCTATTTCTAATAGCCAGGATAAGAAATGCTCTTTGACTGTCTTCAGGGTGGACATAAATTACTCCGTGCCATTCACCTGATTTTCTTGAAATGGACCCTCTAGTGAGAAATACCTTATGACTCTGTCCTAGCAACTTTCATCTTTCTTGGCTACAGAGTGAAGGGCTCCCTTTCAAACAGCACAATGTGTAAAGAGGCAAGAAGCGGAACCTTGCTTATACTAAACATTGCTACAAATTTATTACAGATTTGTCTTTCAAGTACATTTTGAAAAGTAACAACCACTTTTTAAACATGTGAATACAAATTAAACACAAAAATCATACATCCCGGTGGCAACGCAGTGAGTGGGGTTGGGGAAGGCAGAGAGGAGCAGCAGCAGGAGTGAATGAGAGCAGAGAGACAGAAGCAACAGAGTAAGGTCCTTTGCACTTGGGAGCTGTGGCAGTGACTATTTTAGCCACAGGAGGTCCAGAAAGCTGGCCCATAGCACCTCTGCTTACAAATGTAGATACGTTGCAAAGAAGGGGCCAAGCTGTAAGACCCAATCTCCTGAGCAGACTGAAAGAAAGAGCTCCCTGCTGTCCTGTCAGGAAGTTAAATATTTTATTTAAAAAAATATTCAGAGTACAGGGTAGAAGAAAAAGGTAGAGGCGCCTGTGCCGTTTTAATAAGGCACCCCTCAAAATAAAATCCTAAATTAGATGGCTTTTTGATTGGTCTTTGTTTTCTTTTGAGGAAAGGGACATGGTCCAAAGTAAGTCTCCTACACCCTGAACAGCAGAAAAGGCAACGAAGGAATCAATGTATCTGCCAAAGTAGGAGGTGCTAAGTGAACTGTTGACTGCTGTGTTGGAGGCATTCCCTACCTCCCAAAGTGACTGACTTGTTTCACAAATCAACAGTCCCCTTTAGGCTAAGGGAAACTCTGGGGCTGGATGTTCAAATTACTAAAGCAAGAAGCTTTCACACTTTGCAGGAAGTCTTCTCTAAAAAAATTGCCAAGAACAATGTAGTGCCATGGGCTACTAACAAAAGAGGCAAGACTGCTATGAGCAAGCAGGCATAAAAGGACAAGGAGCTCTCCCACTGACCCATCAAAGGCCAACACCTTCTGACCTTCTGTGGAACGGTCAGACTTTTGTAATGGAAGGGGAAAATGCCACCCCTGCAGTGTGATGGAAACAGCCTGGGACAGATTGAGAAACCCATCTCCACAGTTAGTTGCCATGCTCCAGAAGAACCCCTGCCCAGCTCTAGCAGGATTCCCCTCTGAAGAGACATGTCAGTCCTGCCTTCAGCACAGTATTCAGAAGGGAGGAGGAAAGCCAGGAAGCTAACAGCTCTATGACTTGGCTGGCAGGCAGGGAAGGCAGGCTGGGGAGACTTTAGAGCAATTGGCATGAGGTCTTCTTGCGCCCACGTTTGGCTTGTAGGGCAGCTCGGGTTGCCATCTCAAACACTTCCCGGACTCCATCCTTTGTTTTGGCAGAACATTCCAGGTAGCCAAAAGCACTAATCCTGTTGGCCATCTCTCTGCCCTCTTCTGGCTTCACTGGTTCCTACATGAGAAAAAGACAAGTGAGGTCTCCTGGATTTCATACTGAGGAAGGAAAGAAGAAGCTAAAATCCAGCAATAAGAATTATGGGCTTCTACAAGTAACTTTCATCTTCAACAAGGATCTCTAGAATTTTTTTCTCTTAACACAATCCAAAGCATTCCCATTCTAATGATAACAGGAGATCCAGAAAGGGATGTCAAACTATTGACTTCACCTGCTTCATCTTGGCTAACTCCCGACGTGTATGTTCATCATTACGCAAATCCTTCTTGTTTCCTACCAGGATGATAGGCACATTGGGACAGAAGTGCTTGACTTCTGGAGTCCACTTCTCAGGGATGTTTTCTGTATAGGAAGAGAATACTGGTCAATTAACACCTTTACCTGAGAGGCTCCAATTCACTGAGCAGTTTGGCTACACAACAATATCACAACTGTGATAGAAAATTTGTGAACCATTTACAACTATCTGTAACCTTGCACTAACATTGTGACTTTAATAAGATCAAAGTATCTTAGTCCTATTAATATATGAAAACATTTTGGTTATACTAATAACACATGGAAAAGCATTTTTATTCCAAAGTTGCCCGAGAGCCAATTTCTGACAAGCATTTACAATTTAACTATTGCTTCAAAGAAATGTAAAGATCTTTCCCCTTCCTAGAACAATACTGAAATCTTCAGAAAAGGAAGAAATTACAGCTTTAGTAACAGTATGGCTATGGAGAAATATAGTAAAAGGCACGATCATATCATACTACATTGACAATTTTGTTCAAGAATAGATACCATAAATATATTAGTATTTCTAAACTGATAAAGGAAGAAAAGGGGTAAAGACTAAATCTGTGGACTCTACTTTCATCCCTGTACCAAGAATAGACAATCTGAGGTCCTAGGACAACAAACAATCCATTAAAAACCTATATGCAGTCTCCAGAGGCTCTCCACAAGTTTCCTCTGAAATATAAATATTTGATAAATGAAACAATGTTTAGTGTAACCAACAAACTAAGCATTATACAGTATATACATGGGGCCATTAAATTAACTGTACTCAATTTTTAATTAAATAAAAAGAGGAGGGTTTCCTGGTCTGACCTACCATATTCCGTTCCTCCAAATGTTGGAGTGTGGCTCTCAACACACTACTCAGAAGAAGAATAGGATTCTCGGCCTCACCTCCCAATTTAAATATTCTTATTCTGTACAAAATGGGAGACTAAAGACTCACCTAAACTGTCAGGGCTGTCAATGGAGAAGCACATGAGGATAACATCTGTATCTGGATAAGACAGGGGTCTCAGGCGGTCATAGTCTTCTTGTCCAGCTGTATCCCACAGGGCAAGTTCTACCTGTATAAGTACAGAGTTGGCAAACTTTAGAGATATGGAGTACATTCTGAAATAAACTAGTTTGTCACACCATTGCATCCTTATGGTTCAGTGAAACTGCTCAGAATCAAAGCACAGAGCATTAACTGAATTCAACCAGAAAATGCAGATCTGTATTTTATTTTTACCGTATTTCAATTCTTTCATGCTGATTTTAATTCCTGTTCTTAAGCAGATATAACAAAACTAGAGAAGGTATTCGCATTGCATAAACCAATCAGAACAGAGAAAATATATTTAATCTCCAATGTGCATACTGCTTGGTCCAGTGCCCAAAGCAATAGGTAAAAGGCAGACTCATAACTTACACCACATTTCAGCAGACGTTTCATGCATTCCAAAACACACCCCACAGAATTAAATAATTTATTTTTGCTTCTGCATGTATGCAGAATACAAATGTATCTTATGATCATCCCTTTCCATCAGCTATGTTTTGAATTTCATACTCCTATAGGATTAGATTTTTGAAAATTCAGCAAATTACCTGTTTTCCATCCACTTCAATGTCAGCCACATAGTTCTCAAAAACAGTGGGGACATAGACTTCTGGGAATTGGTCCTTGCTGAAGACAATAAGGAGGCAGGTCTTTCCACAAGCTCCATCTCCCACAATAACAAGTTTCTTGCGTATGGCAGCCATCTCTACTAAAAGAAGAAAAAATTTCAGTAACTGATTGTAAGGCTCTTGGTGTATTTTCTTTAATAAGAAGTGTTAAATATTGTCCCACTTGATTTTATTTTCAGATGGCCTTACCTTAAAAATAAACCCATCATGCTACAGGGCATCAAGTACAATCTTTATTTCAAACTTTTTGGATTCTCGTATTTATTGAAAACCTTTATATAGCTCCCATCTTATATCGAACACCGGGCGGTTTCCAACCAACAGTTACAGCCGGAACAAGAAAGGTCGTAAAATCAAGCACAGAAAAAAAAAAAAAGTCAAGAACAACTCACTTAACAACCACCTTGCTTATCAGCAGAAATTCTGGTCATCTGTCAAGGGCTACCTGGATATTTGTGGAACCAGAATATCAACTGCAACCTGAGAACTGCCAAATCAATCCACACATTTCAAGAACTGTGGTTGACATTATAGTTTCAAGAGAGATGGTTATAAGAGTAAGATTGTCTGAAGACTGAATTCATTCCTGTGATAAGAAGGGTTGTGGAAAGAGAATTTCTACAAACATTGATGCTGAAAACAGGCAGGCACATCTTACTTAAAACAAACAGGAAGATACAATCCTTATTTTTTCCAAAAATACATAGAATTGGCCGATTAAGGAATGCAACTAAGCCAGAATCACATATAAATAAAATCAAGTTTTATTTTCACTGAAGAACTGTCTCGCTCAGCAACAGAAATGTTGGGCTCAATTGTGGTTGTAAACTGAGGACTGCCTGTACTATTATTTAATAAAATGTTATTGCAATAAGCCATTCTTTATTTATTAATTCATTCAGTTTATATGGCTGCTCAATTCAACAAGTGACTTCGAGCAGTGAACAAAGTAAAAACTATTACAATAATCCAAAAAAATTAAAAAAAACAAAGCAGCTGAGAATATATCATACATTAATCACTAACAGATCCTTGAACACACCCAAGGTTCCAGGCCCAGAGTCAGGTCTTTAATGGCTTGTAAAAGGCCAGCAGAATTGGGGCCACCCTGATCTGCAGAAGGGAAATATCTGTGGCAACAAAGGTACAGAACATCTTGCAAGCCTTACTAACACTCCTTAGATGATGGGATCCAAAGCACACCCATCTTCTCTGATCCAAAAGAACTGGGGAGAGACAGTCCCTCAAATAACCTGATCCTAACTTAAGAAGGTCTTTAAAGGTGACAACAGCACCTTGTATCAGGAAGCATTCTGACAACCAATGCAGCTTACAGAATAGTGGTGTTACATGTGCCAAATAACCGGCACCATTTACTACCTGTGCTGCCACATTCTGCACTAACTGAAGCTTCTGAATGCTTAAGAGCAGCCTCATGTAAGCTGCATGGCAGTAGTCCAAGTGACAGATCATAAGGGTATGAGTAAGTTATGCAACTTATTTCATTCTGCTTCTGCTGTTACGGGCACTCCTCATTTAATGACCATTTGTTCAGTGACCATTCAAAGTTACACTGGCACTGAACGAGGGAAATTAAGATCATCCTTAGTACTTGCAGTCATTGCAGCGTCCCTGTGGTCACCCAATCATATGCAGATGTTTGCTAACTGGATTACTATTATGACGTTGTAATGTCCCATGGTCAACAAACAAAGTCAATGGGGAAGCGCTGGTAGGAGACTGAAAATGGCAAATACATGAAGATAGGATGCTGCAACTGTGCAGGATTCACCTAATTAGGTCTGCTGGAACTGCCTTGATTAGTAGTTCAGTCATGTGACATCATGCTTTATGACCAAATTGGCTAACAATGGAGTTTCAGTCTCAAATCAGTAAGCAAGGATACTTATATTTTTCAAAATGATCAAAACCCCATTTTTAGCCTATTTTTTTTGGATGTCTGTGAAATCACACGGTATCTGAAATGTATGCTTTGAACCTATCTATCTTTATAAAATTTTAAATATTTTTTTAGAATCATCCCTATCTTTAAGGATTCTGGGCAACATGTAAATAAATATAACTAATGGTGTGTTTCAAAATTTTTTCCTACCAGTCCAGTGCTTGCTTCACACGCACATGCGCAGTGCTCAAACTCCACGCTCTGAATCAAGGCTGGTGAACTGTGCAGGAGTGCCTATCACGCACGCATGCCAAACGCGCGAATCGCACACGCGCAAGGCTCAAAGACGGCCCTTCCCTGGTGAGCTGTGGCATGGCAATCCAAAATTCCAAGTATATATCTCTAATAGGTACCACTGCCAATCACTCATTGGAGCCAAAAGCACATTGAAATGAAATAGCTTTAATTTACTTTGGAAGACTATAAAAGAACAGGAACTGAATATACTTTCAGGAGGAAAGTTGATGTTTATTACAGAGAAGACCTGCTGCCTAAACCACTCCCATAAATTTCTTCTATGGGCAGATACTGTCAACACGCTTCCTCTAAATGACTGGACTAGATATAGTTTTACCCAGGCTCTGACTACTAGATCCCAAGAAGGCTTGATAATTAGACTGCCATACAAAGCCAACAAATATAATAAACCATTATCAGAATTGGCCCTGAAAGCTTACTGGTAATCAATGTCATGATGATATTTGTGTTCTTAGACATTGGCAGGACTTTAACCATAAAATGATTTATGTATAAAGTATTTATAGCATATATTATGCAAACTCAGCCAATAGTGACTTATTTAAAAGCATGATTAAACAAACCATGGTTTAGTAAGATGGGTGAAGCAGATTAGCCATTATATATACTCTAACTGTGTGCATCTGCTTTCATTTAATTTAACTATTGTTACTTAACATAAAAAGTCTATCCTTGGAAACCTGGAATTCAACTATGCCTGGGGAAATGTGGTTTTGTGTACCTGTGATCAGCATATGTCACAAGCACAACTATACAACATAAGATGTTGTACAAATCCAATCAGATACAGGTGACATCATTCATTTAGTAACTCTTTGAAGTTCAAACAGCAATGAAAAAAGTGACTTAGGATTGGTTCTTGCAGATAATACTATCACAACACCCCCATGGTCAAGTGATCCAAATGTTGGTGCTTGACAACCAACATTATTTACAACAGTTGCAGCATCCTGTGCTCATATGATCACCATTTGCGGCCTTCCCAGCAGCCTTCTGATAGCAAAGTTATGGGGGAAGCTGGATTCACTTTAACAACTTTGTGATTTACTTAACAGCAGTGACTCATTTAATCATGGCATGACTTATTCAACACCCGCCTTGCTTAACAATGGAAATTCTTGTCCCCATTTCAATGGTAAGTCAAGGAGCACCTGCATAACTATTGGCCATGGCTGATACCTATTGCAACTCAGCAATAACCAGAGGGTCAAATCTTGATTTACAATAAGACTGAAATAATGTTTACTATACTTTATTTATTTTTAAAAGTGTATTTAAAATTTAATTTGCATTAAAATGCAAATTAATAAAGTAATAACAACACTAGTAAATGTCATATTAACAATGCTTATGAAAAAGAACTGAGTGAGTTAATTGGTATTTTCTAGAGTCTGACTCATTAGATCCAAAACAGAAGCTCTTTTTGGGGGGAGTGGGGGGGAGGAAGGAAAATTTTTCATTTGCCCACTTCTGAAATCTGGCACTGCCAAGTCTAATGTTGCTGGAAACTTACATTCCGTTTTTAAAGATGAGAATGTTTTTATAACATAGCTCAAGGTTAGTAAGAGAGGAACTAAACAGTGAGTAAATGCTTTGGATGTGAGGATAAATATTTAAAGCTAGGAAAGTTACACCAATATCTGGTGTTCTAAACCATGGGTCGCCAACCTTTTGGACCTCAGGGACCACCAAATTCATAATTTTAAATCCCAGGGACCACTAACCGGTTCTGTGGACATGGCCTAATTTGTGGATGTGGCTTGGTGGTCATGTGACTGGCTGGGCATGGCTTGTATGTAAATATTACAAATATTTATATAAATATTGATTTTTTTTTATAAAAAAGAGCAACTTTTACCCCAAAATTAGGCAAAGCAGGCAGGCAAATTGAGTTGCTCACAGAATCACAGATTCATTTAGAGATCTATCTTTCTGCCATTGGCTAGCTCAGTCTGTCACATAAAATTTGCTTGCAAGCAAACCAGAGGTGGTTTGCAGGTTCTGACCAGTTCTGGAGAACCGGTAGCAGAATTTTTGAGTACTTGAGAGAACTGGCAAATACCACCTCTAACTAGCCCTGCCCCCATCTATTCTCTGTCTCCCAAGTCCCAGTTGATTGGCTGGATCTTCTTTTGTGCCCTGCACAGGAGAACAGAACTGGGAAGCAGGTTAGTGGGGTGGGGAGCGATTGGGGATTTTAAAGTATCCTTTCCCTGCCACACCCACCAAGCCACACCCACAGAACCAGTAGTAAATTTTTTTTGAATCCCATCACTGAAGCAAACTCATACAATTTGCTAGCAAGCAAGCTCACAAAATTAACTCACAGCATACCACGTATGTAAATATTGAATTTTTTTTTATAAAAAAAGAGCAACTTTTACCCAAAATCAGGCAAAGCAGGCAGGCAGACTGAGTTGCTCACAGAATCACAGATTCACTTAGAGATCTGTGTTTCTGCCATCGGCTAGCTCAGTCTGCATTGCTTCAGTCCTAAGAAAGATTCGGCTCATTTAAAGATTAGCTAGAAAGCAAGGAATCCAACGATTTCCTGATTTCTAGTTAATCTAAATCTCCGTGCACAGCAGAACAGCTCATAGTTGGAAAAAGGAAAAATAGCAATTTAGCAAGCAAGTTTGCCAGGTAAGGAGTGAGTGGGTGGGGAGGGTTCCCGCGGGCCATGTAGGCGGCACAGCCTTGTGTTCCCGCTCAGCCTGGATTAATTGCTTTGGGGGGTGCTCTGGGGTGACACTGTTCTGCAGACCACCAAATTTTCTCCTGGACCACCGGTGGGCTGCAGCCCACCAGTTGGTGACCGCTGTTCTAAACAATCTTTTCTCATGCATTCAGACGGAAAGAGAATACAATTTTCTTGACCAACAGGTACACTAAATGCTTGTTAAAAGACTTTAAGGTCAGAACTGATCAAATTCAATTCCACATGAATCTTGAAAATAGCTCACACTGCTAGAGAATCCTCCATAAGAGCAATCAATGTTAACCTCTCCTCGATGCTAGACTGCAATCATCAAACACAGTTTCAATTAACAAACTCTAAAATTAAGCTATGTTGTTCTCATCTAGTATATGATTAGAGGCAACATCCTCAAGTGACTCAGCAAGTTGGCAAACAATTTTATTATGATTTAATTAAGAAGCACAGGGTGAGAGCGCTAAAAATATTTCCTATTTTTAGTTACCAAAACCAGCTCCAAAATTCAACTGTACAGAATTTAGGTTGCCTCCCCAGAATAATTCTATTTACACACTCTAATCAGCTGTCCTTTACTCTTTCACTATAATGGAATCTCCTTTCTTAGATTACTTATATTTTTTAAAAAAAAAAATGAGCCACAGATAGTGCCCATTTACCCTATGATGAAATGTCTATGGAGATTCTCAATCATCTTGGTCATGGTTGTCCCAAAGTTGTTTTTAAAGAGGCAACTGGATTTTCTTGGGGTTTTTTTCCTTGAAAATGTTTTGCTTCTTATCCAGAACTGAAGAAGTTTCTTGGATGAGAAGTGAAACATTTTCAAGGGGAAAAAAAATCAAGGAAGTCCAGTTGCCTTTTGAAAAGCATCTTTGGAACCTATACTGAGCATCATCCCAGTGATCTAAGCTTAAATATTCAACCCACCATTCAAGAGGGCTTACTTACAGTAACAATTCACCTGCAGAAAGAGTTTTAGATAGCTCACAATGAACTGTAGTAACTCAGTATTTGGGGCTTGACAGCATTTTGTTTTTATTTATTCTCATACACAATCTATCAAAAATAATACCATTCATATTTCATTAAGCATGGTTTCCAATGTATGAAAATTGTTTATTTTAATTCTTTTATACATTTGTCTCTAGAACTAGGAAATCAACAATAAATTGCTGGATACAAATATTCCCATATTTGAAGAACACATAGGAGATAAGATTGAGATAATGTTGTGCAATCCAGTTATTGTCCCTGTATTACACAAATACCATAGGTGAAAGTTTAGTAAAGAACATTATGAGAAAAATGAGGATTTAACAACTTGCAGCCTGAGCCTTACTGTTGAATTTCAATTTATCTGGTTCTAGCCAGAATAGTGGATAAGTAATTGACATAAATACTTGATCATAAACACTATGAGAAAAGTATCACATAATCCTCCTCTCATTTAAATAGATAGAATCTATTTAGTTCATTGCTTTTGCTGAATAATGGCTGTAATGAATTGAAACTGAAATTCAGTGTGCAACGTTCTGTTTTCTCAAATTTCTGCTTTTCCCACTGGAAAAAAAAAAGGTGACACATCTTTATTTTCTTTAAGTCAGAGGTGGGCAAAAGTCAGTCAGGATCTGGCAACTTTCTGGAACATTTGTGGAAGAGTAGGCTAGCAAAGAATTGATTTAATTATTTAAACATTCCAGAAAAACTGCCTGTTCTAAATTGCACTAGAAATAGTTTAATTCTGAAATAAAAATACATTAACACATTTAAAAACTTGGGTGCAAACTTATTTTGAAACTGAAAACAGATTCCTCAGCTCAGCATGTGCTTGGAAGAATCTACAGTTGTATTGAAATTCTTGAGGAATTGTTTTTATTTACTCATTAGTTTGTTTCAATTAGTTTGTTTCAAAAGCAATTTTCTCTACTGATACTATAGGTATTGCTTAAGTGGGAATTGTTATAGGCTTGCTATAAAAGACAAGATCCATACATAGGAAACACTATTAAGAGCAAATACAAAAGTCTACCAATCTACCAACAGTCTTAATACATGATGCAAGTATCTGCAAATATACATAAATATTCAAGACACAAGTTTACAAAACAAAATTTTAATTCCTGAAAACTTTCAACTTACATGTAGCTCAAAGAAAACTGATTAGAGAAATAATGTACCGCAGTATATGCAGCACATTTCCAAATTTCTACAGAACTTATTTCACAAAATTCAACTTAAAATTAGACTCCCAAATCAGACAGTACTTGTACATAACATGGCTGAAACTTACTGTACAATTGTAATTACTGTAGAGTTACTGTAATAACGTGTGTTTTCTCAAACTATCCTTCATACTTACAGATGAAGCTTAGCCAACAGATCAAGCTGAATTACTTTTAATTTACCACAATATTTGTAATCGAGGTTCTTCTGTGATTTTCAACTAGCCAAAACAAAGATGTGGAAGTGGTAAAGTTTTGTGTTTACAATTTTATTTATTATTATTCAAACAGAGATAAAAACATACACATTTTACCTTTCATTGTTCTTAGGACAAGAAAACATTGCATATATTTTGGGAGATTTGATTTTTAACCAGAAAGCGGAAACGAATTTTGCAAAGTTCCCAGGGCTTCCTACTTTATCAGTAAAACTATGATGTACAAACTTTTCCCTTTGTGATCGGGATAAATTAACAGAGAGCAATTAAAACGTCCTGCTCTTTTATCATTTTGATTACAGCCCTACATCATGCAAATCTGTGGCCGCCAAGAAGCAGCGCCAGAAGCCCACACAATTATTAGGTACAAACAAGTGGTTGGGTCTGTCATCCGAAGTCACTTCAAACTTCAACAGCCGAGGAAAGAAACGCAGAGGCCGGGAGGGCGAAAAACAACAACACAAAAACAAGCGGCTGGCTTTCCAGCTCTCCTCGAAGGGAATTTCCAGAGCGCCTTTAACCACTTTTATAGTGTAAAATGGAGATTTCCGAATCGAGCCGGAAACCAGCGGGTGTGTTGGTTGGACTTTTTCTTTTCTTTTTCCTTCACATGCTACCCCCGCCTCAAAGCTACAAAACTGAGCTGTGCGAGCGCAAGGGACCCCCGACTTCATAACGGAGACCCTCCCCAGCCAATCAAAATCCCTCCAGTTTCCCCACCGCCACCCCACACCGGTTGGGAGGGAGGCACAAGCCGCCCCACCACCGTCTTCTCACTTCGCGCATGCGTCCCAGGCACCTCTTAGATTCTTCCCACCCCGCATCCAACTTTACCCCAATAGTTTTTTTTAAAAAAAGCTTCAACCCTTTAACTTTGAAACCCCCCCACAAAAAACTTCTAAAATGTTCGCATCCTCGGAAAAACAAAAGTATCCCAGAATTTTTTTTTTTTAATCCAATCTCCCACGAATTGCCATCTTACCGGTTCGGTTTCACCCGACTGCCGGCTCCGCCCGGCTCCCCTGACCGCCGCCGCCCGCACTCTCCACAGCTGCCCCTTACAAACCCCTCCCACTTCGTGATTGACAAGAACCTCCACCCTATTGCATAACCCTATGCAAACTTCTTGGAGCGTTGCCGTCATATAAAAGATGGCCGAGTCCGCCCCATCTTCAGATTGACAATAGAAGGTAAGCAATGGGAAAGCACTATGCTCTCCCACTTGTGTTTGATCGTGTCATCGGGCGCTGTCCGATTCCGGAATTATGGAATCCGACGACCAATCGCCAGCCAACCTCCGGAACAGTCTGATAGGCAATGGACGTAGACCAATCATGCCTGGATTAAGTAAAAATGTGTCCAACTATACACGGAAGGCGGGCCACTCCTTTCCTAGACTTGGTTGTCATTGGTCATGTGTTCGCGGCCAATAAGGGCGCATGAAGAAAGTTCTCTAGTCATTTCCCGGTAAGGGCGGGTTTAAGCTGGACGCCACGCCCACCCCAATAGGATCAGCACAAACCAGGTTTTCCCAGCAAGCTCCGCCCCTTTAATCCTTGCGAACAGGCTTCCCCCAGCCAACGCATGGAGCTTGTTTCCCGCCGAGTTGAGGCTCCCACAAGACAAAGTGATTTTCTGTGGCAGCCATTTTGGAAGTTTCTCACTCGCGCCCCCAGAGGCCAATGGACGCGTTTCCACCCTTCCTCCGCGAAAAGCTGCGAACAGATTCTGCCTGACATCTGTATTAGTTGTATGAGGTCTTTTGGGGGAATTGGGATGCTCCTCTACTACCCCGGATTCAAGGGCTATCTTAAATTGAAGGCCCAATGGAGCAGGGGGAAGGTTCACTTTCGAGGAATATCCAAACTGATTTCATAAGTAGCATTGATCAAACTTGAATTAGAAGAATCAGAGTGTTGTGATTTGATTTGTGGTGGTGGAAGGATGAGGTGAAGCAGAGATGTCTCCAGCCGATGCACAGACATACTTTACAGGCTGCACCTTTTCGCAACCTTACCAAAATATTGAAACTGAATTGCAATTCTTAGGGTATGCTTTGAGATTGCAATTGCAACACATTTATAGGAAGAGTTGTGGTTTCCGAACTACCAAATGAGAATGCAAAAAAGTTATTCAGGCCCAATTACCAGTATGTGTACACCTCACATTATGGAAGAATTAAACTTCGTATAGGTTAAGACTTGCAGAGATGATAAAAGTTAAAGCTAGAAATTTCTGGCAGCCAATAGTCCAATATTACATAGAAATATAAGGGCAGAAGTAATGAACATGATAGCCTGAAGGAGCTTTAAAATTAAACAGAATTACATCTTGTGTGTAGAAGCAGTTTAAATTTAATCTAACATTTTAATTCATATTTGGATGTTGGTACACTCTTAATGTCCATCGATCCAAACTAACATGCTAGATTTGCAATCGAAAAAGGCTAGGCTGTTTCCCCCTACATTGGTTTACAAAATTTATAATGAACTCATTGTACATTTTTATGGCAACACGCATTTGAACGTTTTTTTCCTCATAGCAATTTTTAAAAATGTTTGTCTTTTGCACAAGGATTGGAATAACTGATATCTTGAACCTTACTTTAAAAATTAAGCCCCAATTCAATCACTACATGTGGATTTTAGGAAAGCAGTATCAGAGTTTATAAAAACTGTCAAGATGATAATATTCTTTGTAGTAACATAGGACGTTTATAGAACTGAACTGCAATTCCTTTCACATCTTTGAATGACAGTAACTACCAACTTTGAAATCAGTACCATTTTGATCAAAGTGGCAAATTCTGTAGGTTTCTTTCTGGGATGAGAAAGGCAATGAAGTAGTAGTTGGAAAATGAGGTCATCACTCTGTTAAAATCCTTCCATATAACCAACCCTTCACAAGATTCTGTGAAAATCCATTTGGGAAACAAAGTTGATGTTTTCTCACAAATACATTTGTTAAAGCATGTAAGTTCATAAGGAAATTCCTTATGAACTTAGTGGAAAAACCATCCTGTGGACTGTTTGGTTCTGGCATGCATGATGTGAATCCAGCTTGTAAACTATAATTTTACAAACGTGTTATATGAAGACAGCCATCTACGGTTCAATAAATTATAGTTAACCAAGCTGGTTTAGCATGTTGCAAACTCATCAGTTGTGCCACTGAAACAGCAGAATATCTCATTGAATTAATAAGTTGTGAAAATATGTTAATAAATCCAAAGATCAATTATCATAAGACTTCTAAAGACAATGTCACAATGATTTTACCTGACTGTAGTAGCAAAGCTGTACAGCTTTCACATTTCAATTTATTAACTAGAGCTGCAATTCTAAACAAGAATTGCATGGATATTAAGCTTAAATATACCCTAAAAAATTGCTTTCGAGGTCATATTGAGGAGCATCTTTACTACAGCAGCCACTTAAACTACACAAGTACGCATATCTGTTTATATATTGTAGAAAAGTAAAAATAAATTAAAATGCTACCCAATTTCTGAAAATAGAGACTCCTTATTATGACTGATCCAAAATGAATTCAAAAATTCAAAATCTAAAGATATGCTGTAAAGTTCAAAGAAGTTTGTAAACTATTATCACCAAAGTAGTCAAAATAATATTTCTTTGTAAACAAGGAGCTTTATAACCATTTATCCCTCTAGAGCTCTAATCTTCAATGGATGCCAATCTAAGAAAAATTAGAAACGAATAATGGAACAGCTACTTCATATAACCACATAGCAAAGAACTGATAAATGATGATTGACTAAATTAGGATCTTAGCCAATACATAGAACCAGTCCATGAGAGAAGCTGCTTCCAGCCTAGTCTGCATACATGCATCTAATTTCATAAGAGTTAAGGATAAACAGTATGGTTGTCACTGTATTATTCCAGATGTCACAAACAAAACAAGCAGCAAGATAACAAAAAAATTCACAGCAGAGGATTAGAGGAAAATTTTTCAGACAATAGCATTAAACACCTGTTTATCGTGGAAACAAATGGCTTTCAAAAAAATGAGAAATTATGCTATAAATCAAGATAAATTAAGAATTTGCTAGCGGGCCAGGAATGCCAAGCATTTGAACTGGGATGAAGTTTTATGTTATGGACATAGCAACTCTCCCCCATTCCACTTGAACAATAAAGGACCACTGGCTTTTGCAAATGTTTATTGACTCATTTACTTCTCTTATCAGTTCTGACCTACACTTTCTACCCACTCGTATCCTCTCCCTCTCCCCCGCAAAACCAGCCCGGGCAAGTTCTCAGAATACAACAAAGGGGCATTTCCTCTTACTAGCCACTTCCTCAGGATGAGAGAGAAGAGCAGCTTCCCTTAATAGGGATGAAGGAGAGGTGGTGGTCAAGGAGTCAAAACACAACACGACTAACATTAACAGGAAAGGACAAAATGGGTGTTAAGGCGCCTCAATAACATGACATAACTGCACGGGCTAAGAATAAGAGGGAGCAGCCGCAGGAGTGGAGAGTATCCCAGGCCCTGATGGACACGAAAAAAAAATCCTAAAAGATTACAAAAGTTATTTCATGTTTTGAGTCACTTTAACCGTGACAGGTGAGGGAGGGAGGCAGATCCTCCTCCACACTAACAGTCCGTGGCAGGCAAGTGGGCAACACTAGCAAGGGGGATGCTAGCGGATGGTGTAGCGCACATACGGCACCTCTGTGTCTTCACCACTGTCATCATTGCAGCACAATTCAAAGACCAAGGCTTTCACGTGACGCCCAATCTTCTTCTTGGAAACTCTGGTGACAATCTCAGTCATCCTGGGAGGAGGAGAGGAAAAGGACAGCTGTCAGGCAGATGCAGATTCAATTGAAGTAGCCAGTGCCTTGCTCACTCTTTTAAAACAATACATACGGCTGATCATGGCGCTCCTTCAGCTTGGCTGGCTGCATAAAAAATGAGTAAAGCATAGAGACTCCTTGGGACAGCATTGTTATCTCCAGCTTATACTCTTTCTACATGAGGGAAGGAAAGAAAAAAAAATGGTTCTTTACTGAAAAGTTTTTCATGTCCATTCGTATGCCTCTTCTGAAGCCATTAATATATTGTTGCAAATGGACAACCAGGACACTCTCAAAGCTTACCTTGAAGTAAGCCAGGAACTCACGGAGTGTCATCTCCTGTCCATCAGGCTGGATACCCTGCACCTCAAAGCGGTCCCATAAAGTCCATTCAGTATTATAGTACTGAAGAAAAAAATGGAATACAAGTGTTCGTTACTACAGTTAATGCTCAATAAAAAAATGCAACAAAGACAAAAGCATAATTCATGCTCATTTACTTGATATAAGAAGGCAAGTCATCATAGTTATTCATAATTTCTAATATGTGAGGACATGGGAAAGATCTTAAGAGCCACTCTTTTGATTTCTATATCTCTATCCAAATAACAAACAGAAAAAACAGACAGAAATATTTTCCCCTAAAGATGGAGATAATGAAAATAAATCAACAAGTACACAAACAAAAGAAATGGAAGAGGCATGAACCTCTTAGAAAGGTTGATTTACGTAAACTTCCAAGAGACTTCAGCATGCCTCTTGCTTTCTTTTCCTTTCTCAACCTTAAGTTGCTAGAGAAATATGTCCCATTTGGCAAAACTTGCCAAAAAAAAAAAAGGAAAAAATTTGAAAAGCTTTAGTAATATTCTTTGCATGGTATTCAAAAAAGGGACTATCAAATGCAAGTTGAAGAGATTATTTTTCCCATTTAGTACCAGAGGCCACTTGTGTAAACAAAAGACGACGAATATGTGTCTGTGAAAAAAGCCACCCTGCTCACCTTGTTCTTTGGGCAACAAATAGGTTCAGAGAAGCCAAAAAAAGGCAATGCCAGATTAAGGAAACCATTCTTGTAAGATTCAAGTCGCTTGTGGCCCTGTATTACTTTGTATAGTTCTAAACAAACCAAGCCTACTACAGCTGCAGTCGTCGTGGCAATTGCAGGTATAATTTTTCCTGCAATCAGCTTGCTCTGAAAAGAGAAGACAAAGAAGCTTTTTAATTTTTACTTTAGACACACTTAGGAGTTCAATGAAGCGCCTGCAGTTTTTCCTCTCCCCAGCTTTTCAGGCAGGTGAGGTAGGTCAAGCTAAAAAAGAGAGATTGGTTCAAAATCACCCAAGTGATCTTCCATAACTATGGCTGAAGTATAGGAAAAGTCTGCACTGTCTCTCTCACACCCTTAATATATTCTACTGTACACAATCTTTATCCATCACAGTAAGTTTACCTTATGCCGGTCAGCAGGAGGAATATCATAATTTTCGGCTCGCAAGTTAGAAGCAGCAACAATAAAGTCCATATGGAAATTTGTGTCATCATCCTGAAATTTAGTACAAATAAGGTGATAATTACAACCAGCAATGTCATGGTCCTCAGCATGTTTTTAGCTTTGGGACATGCCCAGTGAATGCCAGAAAAAGTCTGAAGCAGCTTGCTAGCTAAACCAGAAGCTTACCCATGGCTTCAAAACTGAGCTGCAGAGATCATTTCTGGTATGATTTGTATGTCAGATTATAGTTAAATACCGATTTATTCATTTAAAAATGCTTACTTTTTCAAAATCAATTGGAAACATCCTGAAGTCATGAAGTTGCTGAGGACTCGGAAGTGAAGGTTTTTAGCTCTTCTAACCGGCTATCATCTAAGAAAAATAAATGTACAAATGTCAGAAAAGACTGCTACAATGCATATCAACCTAAAACCTTTTCTATCTAAGCTGATGTAGTGCATTGCAATCTCAAAGCCGTAAACTTGTTTAGTTGTCAGACTCTGCCATAAATCCCTGAACAGCATTTAAAAAAAAGTATTAAAATCTTATAATAATTCTGCAAGCAGCACAAGAATTGCTCCAGAAATGAAACAGTAAATCAGAATATGGATTGTGAAATTGTGAGAGACAGCAAAACTTAAAGAAGCAACTGGGCCTTCCATTCAATAGAATCAAAATTATTAAGACTTATTCTCACTCAAAGCCTGGCATTCTTTGCTTTTCTTCAGTTAAAATCTTGCCTTTGGCAGACTCATCTCATTCCCAATTCTTACCAACTGAAGCATTGGCATTCTGTAGCTCCTGATCAGAGATATGGATGCGGACACCAGACTTGGGAGTGAATTCAGGAACCTGCACCTGGCACAGCAGCTCCACAATAGCTTCTCTGTCTCTAGTGCCAGTGATGCCATATGTCTGGGCAAACAAGTTTGCAGCTGCCACTACATAATCCATGTGCAAAGGCTGTGGAGGTAACATTAGTTGAGTCAGATTGACAATTTTTCTGAATGCAGCCTTTTTAACTAAACATTCTACACGACCAGATGAAATTCTACTTCAGCAACCAGTTTCTATCTGAACTGACCATCTAAAATGAATCCATAGATGTATGTAAATTTTTCATACAAGAAAAACTGAAGAGTTACTCCAGCTTAATTATATCACCCCTAGGTTTCACCCATTGTCTTGTAACAAACTGCCTTATATGTTACATCCTATATGCATATTTTTTCCTCCCGAGGATTGTATTTATGCATCTGATAGATTGTGCTCTATAGCTTATGCAGTAGTAACAGTTGAAGTGCCATTAAGCTTGTTTTCTATTAACAATCTATTCCTTTGAAGCTGTAATAATAAGACAGATGGAGCAAAAGATCCAAATTAAATGCTGGTGATCTATCACAGTGCCTTTAAGCCAAAACAGGCCAAGAGGAATTATTCTCATTTCTAAATACAATAATCAGAACTTGAGCAAAACCATTCATAAATTATTTTGCACAACTTTTCTTTTATCCCTTATATCTCTCTGGGAATGATCACAAACTTCCTGATAATGGTAATTTTAGACTTCTGATTATCCCAATGTTTAGCAAAAAATATATTTGCTTCTCACTGAAAATTGCACTAATTCATCAGTTAGCAGTCTACACATTTTCCAAATGGATAAACTGCAAGCCATATTTCCTCCTTCTAACCATGCTTCTATTTTTATAGCTTTATGTAAAAAAAGATCTATATTTAAATAGATAGCCCCTGACTTACAACCATATTTAGGACCAGAATTTTTGTCACAAAGTAATACAGTCATAAATCATGACATCATAGGTGTCAGACCTGCCATAACTCAAATCTCTAAATAGAAATGATCCTTGGCTCCGTTTGTTGAAAGAGATAAGTTCATTTAGGGATCAAGTGTATTGCAGTATTGCAAAGCCATAATTGAAAATCATCCACCAAACTCCCTAAGTTCTACTTTCCCTCCTTTAACTGTCTCTCATTCCCCTCAACCAACCAATTCAGTTCAGGCAAGATGTTTTCCTAATGGTCAAGCATAGTTCAGTATGCGGCCCCTTCCTTCTTCCAGCTGTGTGACCTTGAGTCTCGGAGGAGATACAACACTTATTTTCATTTCCCAAAGCATTCCCCATCATTCCCCCTCCGCACAGTTCATGCAGTCGGTCTCTGCATAGCAGCAGCAAAGCACAAGCAAGAACAGGTGGCAGCTGACAATGTCACTGCAATAATCACTTAGCAATAGCAATCCCAGCACTTTCCATTTCTGTTGTTAATCGACAATTGTCGTTAAGTGAGTACCCACCCCAAGCCAAGCCACTGTCGGCTTGATTTCTTTTAACCCTGAACCTTGATAGGGTAAAAGACTGTTCCCTCTCCCCACCCATCAATCTTCTCCCCACCTATGCCTTTTGGCCACTGTAAATCTTTGCTTTGTAGAACAGCAAGCAGACCCTGAGCCACATGGCTCTAGGGCTGCTTGCCACGCTGCAGGTCTGGAGCTACAAGACACACTGAGCTCCAGTGCAATGCAAAGCCCTTTGCAGTACAAAGCCCAGCCCAATATCACTATGTGAAACTGCTATCTAGGAAGTTCCAGCTGCCTCGGTCCAACCACCTTTGCTGCCCTGCACTCCCAGAACCCTGTTGGTCTGCATTCTGCCACCACTCCAGCTGACCTTTGCCATCTTTTTGCCCTGATGATGATGAAGCATGCCTGCTCTGACCTTCTGTAAGGTCATATGAGGCCATCTTTCCCCAGCTCCTGGGAGGAAACTGCCATGTGTGAGCTGGGGGAGAAAAGTCCCATCTGGCCAGCAGGTGCCTTGAAAAGGACCAGACCAGGCACGCTTCATCAGCAGTAAGGAGCAAAAAGATGGCAAAGGACAGTTAGGGCAATAAGGGCCATGGAGTGCAGGCCCCCCCAAAAGACATTGATGGGGGGGGGGAGTTGAAGTGCCTTTGTGGGCACCCAAATCTTGATCATGTGACCTTTAAAGATTGCTCATGTGTCTTACAAAGTCCCTTGCCGCTATAATTTCAAACAGGTGCCGAACAATCGTCATTAAGTCAAGGATTACCTGTATAAATGCCAATACTGCACTTTATAAGGGCAGCAGATCAAAGTAGGAATCTTTCTTCTATCACCTATCATCTAACTAGTATTTTTTTCAATTTTCAAGCAGGATTACAATGCTTACATTTTTGACATCAAAGGTGAGTGGATGAGGACATCGCTTTGGACCCGACCAGAAGAGGGTTCCTGAATTAGTTTTCTGAAAAGAAAAATGGAAATAGCATTAAAAGGACAACAGAGCAAAACATACCATTTTACCATTATAAAGACAGACTGAGGCCATGACACAGGAATCTTTTCCACTCACCTGATTTGGGGGGAAATTGTGCAGCAATTGACGAATATTATTGCTATACTGGGTATGCCAGTGATTACATGCCCAGGCCACACAGTCAGCCCAGGATTTAGGACGGTCAGTCACTAAGCTTTTGAATACAGCTTCCAAAACCTCTAAAGGCTGAGTGCCAGGCAACTTTTGGGTCCGCTCCATGAATTTGGCATCTCTGGAGAGAAATGAGAACTGGTTCAGTGATTTTCTCTGAGCCTAATAGAAACTGCAAGCCATACCATTAAGATGCATATTTTCATCATTCTGAATCAGTTTGCTTCATTAGAGATCAGAAAGCATTACACATTACTGAAGTGCCAAACCTACTGATGCATGGAGCTATACTTTAGTATTTATAATGACCATTTAATCACCTTTAGCCAATTTTGGTATAATACTTACGTGATATACTGGTTGACATTTTCTGCAGGCTGCTTGAAAAGGCCTTCAAATTCATCACGGGCCCACTGGAAAATAAAACAAGAGTTCCAACCTTGACACAGGAATTTAATCAATTGGTACCTTGTGCTGATTGATGTTTGTAACAGTAGTTTGTCTGTCTTGCGCTAAACAAAATGATGCAAAATAAAAGTATCACACAATAGTCGATACATAGAAGTCAGCTGGACCCGCTAACAAGGTGAAGAGGAGATTCAGTTTGCTCCCTATAGAGAGAGAAAGCAAGAGCTACAGGGAACATACTGAAAAACAGCTCCTTGATCATGTCAACAGCAAGACTATTTGACCGAAAAGGATCTCTATCACACTCTAACCTTCCAACTACAAAGAAAACCAGTTACTGTATTTTTGCTATCAAATGTTTGTAACATTGGAATCTCACCTG
This sequence comes from Bungarus multicinctus, assembly GCA_023653725.1. Classification (NCBI taxonomy): domain Eukaryota; kingdom Metazoa; phylum Chordata; class Lepidosauria; order Squamata; family Elapidae; genus Bungarus; species Bungarus multicinctus. Next base: position 155,249,950 of record CM042834.1, on the reverse strand, counting down.
TAGAGTGTGCTCGATAGCATTAGGAAAGTTCTTCAGTGTACAGATAGGGATAGATTTTTCAGGTGGATCTTGGCTAGAGCTATATGATTCTGTTAGGAATGGGATCACCACCTGGATGTTCCCTTTGGTCCCCAGTGTCCCTGATTCCAGCAGGGGCTTGCGGTAGTAGACACAGCGACGATCCATGTACATCCCTAAAGACAATTATACAAGAAAATTGTGAACGATTTGCCAGTCAGGATAGCACTGGAAATTAAAAGCCTCAAATTGGATCAATTATATTTTCAGTGCTTGAAGCAACAACACTCTTAATATTTCATTTCCATAGCTATTGTACTTGCTGTGAGAGCACTTATGTTCTAGAGAGGCAGATGAATCTAATCTTCGGTCACTTAAAACCAATTCATTTTTTAAATTTAAAAATTGGAGATAATGTAATCCCCTTTGATAATGATTTGGATTGATTCAATCTGAACCTTTGGCAGTCTTTCAAGTCATTGGAGCTGGTCACATTCTTGCCTATTCTTCTAACATTGTAAACACAATGGCATAAAGCTTCACTACATTAATCTGTTATACTTCTCTCCCTGGATTTGTTTTTAACATTAGGATGAGTACAAAAACCATATGCAGATACCTACTTGCATCTACATTGTCCAGTGCATTTGCCACCCCATCAAGATTCTCAAAGAAGTCATCATCATATATACGTTCAGTGTCTGGGCCTACACGATCTTGGTGGCTTGTGATGTGAATGCTTGGGTTCATTTCTTTTACAGCAGCTGCTGCTGTATCAGATTTCATTTTCTAGATAGATTGAAACATTAAGTCTTACTCTGAGTATAGAAACTTCACATTACAGCTTCCAAAATTATCCCTATTAAAAATAACTAAAAATAAAAAGCAAATACAGCATTCACAACGGATCATAAAATCACAGGTTTCTGGCCTTTAAATTTGTCAAAACCAACTGTTAAATCTCTTCCAAACTCCCAAGGCAAATCATGATAATTTTTCATTGAAAGTCCTATGGCTGACCCTTCTGTAATCCCAGAAATTGCACTCCTGATACTTAATGGAACTGACCGTAACATCCCAAGGTCGGAAGAGGAATTGCCGGTTGAGATTGGACTTTTCAATAGTGTCCATGTCAGTCACAGCCACATCTCCCCCTTGTCCACATCCCAGACCAATCATAGCAAAATTCTTTAGCAATTCACAGCCAATGGCACCAGCACCAACCTAAGAGAAAGGGAAAAAAATGTCAGCAAGTTGCTTGGATGGATATACCAAGAAACTGAAAAATCATGTCAAGACTCACCAGAAAGTATTTTTGTTGGCTCAGTTTAACTTGTAATTCATTGCCAAACACAGCAATCTGTCCATCATATCGGCAATGTTTCTATCAAGACAGGGGAAAAAGAGACAACCAGTTTGCACCTGTTCTCCAAACTATGGAATTTCCCCATTTCCCTATTCCTGCTAATGAATAATAATCATCAATAATCATAATTTCTTTATTACTATAAATATAGAATACTACATTTTGTTTATATGCTACTTCAAAAGTTTCAAATTCCCAATGCTGTTTTCATATAAATGATATGAATAATTTCAATATGAGGCTATTCCTGGTATTACATGCTACTTCAATTGCATACCAGAGAATTCATGGGAAAGAATATATTATATGGTAATATACTCCAGAAAATTTAGTATAAGCAACTAAAACCACTCAAATTTTTTGGCCCTAGGCTTAATATATAAGCCTCCCAATTTACAAATTATTTCCCCAGCCATTTTAAGTAGTACCTTTCCCCCCACATTTAACATTTTATTGAGTTATAAGATAAGATAAAATAAAACACAAAATATGAAAGTAAATAAGAAAGCAGTATGGGGGAAGAAGAGAAATGAGGAAGGATTGGGAAAAAGAAAGAGAAGCGATGACTTCCGACGCTTTCTGTTGCAGTAAAATAAGGCATTAACAGAGTAGTACTTTTTTATCATTCCCAGCATACATCTTATGCTTATATTAATTACTCACAGGACTGCAATTTTCCTCAGTCAAGGTATCCTTATTTTCTTCAGGCAAGCACTCCAATGCATCAAAATACAGCCACTGGATGATAGGCATGAATTTACCTGAACAGGCCTAAAACGGAGAAATAGAAAAAACCTCTCTTTGATACTGTATGGTTCTGCCTGAAAAAGCCAATTCCAGGAATAAACTGGCATTATACACCATCATATTATTACAGAGGATTTGTTTACCAAATCCAAAGCTGCTAGTTAAGGGAAACATGGACTAAATGGAATGCATTTTATCTGCCAAGTTTTTCAAATATTGTACCTTCATAACCTCTTGTGCAGCTAGGCCTCCAATGAAGGCATTGACAGGGGCCAGATCTCCAGAAGCTTGGAAAGCCATTTCCTTGATGATGTCCTCATTCAAATGTTCTTGCTTAAGTTGGGGCACTGCTTGCTCATTAAGATCCTTCACTAAAGATAGCACCTCACTAGCGTCTGCCTGAGGAAGAATGAAAGAAGTCAGATAAAGGCTAAGGAAAGCTGTGGAGTTGTTTTCACCAAAATAATAAATGTAACCTGTACTAAATGTAGTCTGTGTGAAATAATCATTAAAAATGCCTTAAGCATAAAAGTATATAAAATGATCACTTTCCACAACTAGCGGTCCCTGAATAAAAATGCATTGTATTTAATGTAACATATTCAAGCAGATTTAAGAAAAGGAATGTGAGCAACTCTGTACAAGATTTACCCCAGTATTCCAAACATTATTCTTTGATTGGTGATTTTGCTTGCAACAGTACCTGTATATTCTGTGGTTGATATCAACTACGGTTACTGGGGGGGAAAAAATCTTAACTTGCAAACTAGAAAAAGAAAAGTAGAACCAGAATAGCCTACCTGATTACGAGGCCTGGGAAAATGGCCATGCTTCTTGTGAAACTCATGCAGGGCTTGAAATCCCAAATGCAGCTGGCCTGGCCGATCAAACTTGCCAAAGTCAGTGATGACCAACTCTGGCTCTGGCAAAGAAGTGCGCAGAGATTTCTGAAAGAAAAATAATGGAGAAATTGAAAATAGGCAGCGATGCCTTCATAGCTACCCTTCTCTGGCAGGCAAGTTGCTTATTTCCAAGCCGGTGATGACATACCACCCAAGACCAGGCACAGGCAGATCAAAGGGTGCCAGACTGTTCTAATGGCAGAACATTTCTGGGAACCATGGGAATTTGCCCACCAAAAAAAAATAACAAAAATTCAGAACCTGTCAGAAAAGACACTTACAAAGCTAATCTTCTTTGGCATTTTGACCTGGGTAACAATGCCGCCACGTACATAGTCTGAAAAGTTGGAGGTGTCGCCAATACTAAATGTGTAGGGGCCTAGAAAAGAATAAGAAGTACACCCATACAGATGTCAAAGGCAAAGAACCACACTGGGGAAAAAAAACAATGGCACTGCAGAACTGCCGTATTAACTTGGGCTAAGAGTCCATAACAATCATGTCAAATTACTACAGTCTTGGAGAACTTTAATAGACATAAGGAAGAAATAAGAGCCAATTTTCCTAATACTTGCACAATAGGATTAAATTGCAAGTAACTGTGGAAGAAAAGAAATATGCCCTCATGGTGCAATAAACAAGTAGTAAAGAGAGAAGACAGACCATAGAAAATGTTTTTGTTATTCTGTTGCCGGAGTAATTATATTCTGAATTATAAACTAGAGAATTTTCAGGAAATTAAAAAAAATATTCATACAAGGAAGATGCTACAATGAATCTTCTACATCTTTCCACATTCTCTAACAGGCTTATTTGTAGCATACTTAAGGTTCACAATCAATTCAATGTTTGTGGGTTGTTGTTTTTTTTACACCTTGAAGTCAGTCTTCATTCTTAGACAAGTCTCTGCACATTTCTTGGCAACCATTTTGAAAATAGCCTGCCCTTGTCTTCTTCCCAGGGCTGAGAAAGTGTGACTGGCCCAAAACCACCCAAATGGTTTTGTGCCTAAGATAGCCCTAGAACTACTAGCCTAATATTGTTAACCATTACATCAAACTGACTGTCACTTGTAACTCAGGCTAAAATTACAAGTTAATGTTAAATATTAGACACTCTACATCAAGGGTCTTCAAATTTGGCAAGTTTAAGACTTGTGGACTTTAACTCCTAAAATTCCTGAGCTAACATGACTGGAGGAGGAATTCTGGGAGTTGAAGTCCACAAGTCTTAAAGCTGTCAAGTTTGAAGACCCCTGCTCTACATGATTCCCAACATACCAAAAGGTAATTTTGTCAAACAGTAAAAAAAAAAAAACTTTGACAGATATTCCATTCTAGTAACATCTAAATTTTGTGCAAGTCAAAGCAACACCATGTCTCACCCAACACTTTGATTTCCATTGGTTCACAGCTGTTAAGCTCTTTCATGCCCTCAACTTCCAGGAAAGAAACAAAGTCTCCACTTTCAAAACCATGCCGAGCCTCATCTAGACAGGTTACCTCTCCAGGGCACCCCTATGCAGGAAAGAGAAATTTGAACAAAATTCTGCTGAGCTACTGTGTAGGTCTCAGTGAGAAAATCGATAAATCCACATCAAAAACAGAACCTTGATCATCAGCTTCAAGAAGTAATTACCTTAGTAATCATTGAGACCATAGCACTAAGTGGCTGCTCTCCATTGGTATCTGTCACAACCATGTTTTCACCAAAGTCACAGAACAACTGGCTGTAAGAGAGAGAGAAAAATGGGTGAAATTAGGGGCTCTGGAGCACCTTCAACACTGTGAACAGATGGTCTTAAAAGCCAAAGTTGGTAGCCCATATCTGGGCTGTGAGGTATATGACATATGGTGGGTAGGAATCCCAAACTGTTCATCTCAACCGAAAGAAGAACTCTACTGAAAGAAATGGCCACAACACAGAAAAGAGTATAAAAACAAGGTACTGTCTTACCCAAAGAGTCCCTTTGTATCTGCCACTACAAGTTTGATATTTTGGCTGTGACAGAAATCACTAATACGTAACTGTTCCTCCAAGGGACAATTGGTGAGCACAACTACCTGCAAAAAGAAGATAGGGAGATGAGAAGTTATGAAATTGGATGGATGGATAGAAGAAAAAGCCTTTGAAATAGATCACACCAGAAATATGAAGCTCTCTCTTTCCTGGTCTATGGCAAGTAATATTGCCAACCATGTCTTCTCTCCCATCCTATTTTTCATTTTATTTTGTAATGCTCAAGAAACTCTCAGGAACATTAGATGTTTGTGTATATAGAAAATATAAGCCAAATATCTAACTAGATTGTTTGCTGAACCAGGAAAGTAATTCTTGATATCAAATGCTCAGTAACCTCTCTTCTGAGAAATTAAGAAATTAAAATACCTGGAAGTTGTTAAGAAAGTCCTCACTGAGGGGCCCAGTGTAAGCAGTAACAGGTACATAGGAGTTGAGCTCAGCAAGTCGTGTCTGAGATACTTCAGCACGGTTCTTTCCAAGGTCTTCCTCACGAAGGTAGAACTGGAAGAAAGAATGGGGAAGGGGGAGATGTTTTAGTAGTAAATATGTTTCAATAAGAAGAACCACAAACAGAACCATATTTAAGTGAATGGATGAAGAACCTACCTGGGAAGAGAGATCAGACCATTCAGCTGTGCCTTGGTCATGGATTGTGACTGATTTAACACCACCCAAGATGATGTTTTTTGCTATCTCCACACCTAGTCCTCGCAAACCAGATACCAGGATGTTGGCATTCTGCATTCGTTTCATTGCCTCGTGGCCCAATACATATCTATTCAGGACAAATGGGGTAAAGGATTAAATTTTCAGTGCCACTGGTCCACCTTAAAAACTGAACATCCCATATAACGTCAGTTTCCTCTTGGCATCTGATAAAGTTCAACGGCTCCAGAACATATCAAAACTTACTATTCACATATTAGACTGATACTAACAATCTACTTTTGAAAACAGTAGACTCCCACTCTCCTTTTGATACTTACAGCTGCCTTGAGTATAGACCCTCATCAATGTCTGTTTCACTTCCATTCTTGGCCATACCCTGGAAAGGACAAATATAATCACTTAATCCTTGGCTGCCTTTTGATTATTAAAAGAATGTGATAAAGGAACACAAATAACTATCAACAGCTACTATTTGGTTTCTATATTTTATCACTCTCAATGCGTTTCAAATATTAATTATTTACCAAGGAAGAATTTAAAGTATAAAAAGAAGTCAAGAGATCTGGTCAATTGAATAATGGATGGCAACTCAGGGAATATATTTCACAAACCCACAACTGCATTACAAGAAAGAAGAACAAATATAAAAGGAAACAAGCATTACAGCATTCTTTGTCCCTTTATTCCTCTGGACAAATCTGACCGCTCCTTTTAACATTACACAAAGACACACTTTCAGGCTTATTAATTTCTTACAGAAGCATTCCGAGTACATTTTTTCAAGGGCACAACTAAGGCTACCTATTACCAGGGAGGAGAGCTGCAGCTTTCAATCCCACACCACACCATCCCAATCTGTAGTACTCTCAATGCACAGTAGTGGTTTCCCAATATTTGACAATCTGCCCCAAATTACTCTAAGAAATGAAACCAAAACGCCTATATTTTTTAAAATAACAGCACAACATATATTCTCCAAGCTAAGAAAGAGCTGAACACAAGCCAGTCATAAATCATACAAGATGACCCCAAATACATTTTACAAATATAGGTAGTCAGTCATTGACTCACAACAGTTTGTTTAGTGGCTATTTGAAATCACAGCAGCACTGAAAAAAGTGACCCGTGATTGTTTTTCATACTTAGGACCCCATGGTTGTCACACCATCAAAATTCAGACAATTGACATTGACTCATATTTATGAAAGTTGCACTGTGCTGGGGTCACGTAATCACATTTGATGACCTTCTGACAAAGTCAATGGGAAAGCCAGATTCACTTAAGAACTGTGCTACTGACTTAATAACTGCAGTGATTCGCTTAACAAATGTGGCAAGAAAGTGGTAAAATGCGGCAAAAATCACTTATCTGTCTTACTTAGCAATAAAAATGTTGGGCTCAATTGTGGTCGTAAGTTGAGGACTACCTGTACTACCCACTGCCTGCTATACCACTTGCTCTAGTAGTACAAGAAAGTATGTGTTGTAACATATATAAACAGCTAGTTATAAGAGATAGTAACAATGGGTACAATGACCTCTCTCTCTCTCTCTCTCTGGAACTAAAATTATATTTATTATACTAAGCTTTCATCAGCCTCTGCTGACATCGTCAGAGTATTAAGCTACCATTACAGAGATCTATGCCTTTATATATCATTAATCAATTTAGCCCTTGCATGCGTAATAGGCGAGGGCCCATAATAATATATACACCCTTGCCTATTACGCATGCAAGGGCATATGTATGTATGTATGTATGTATGTATGTATGTATGTATGTATGTATGTATGTATGTATGTGTATATATATATATATATATATATATATATATATATATATTTGTTTTCGGAGGTTTTCGCGGGTATTTGTATGTGGATCTTTGGTTCTTCGGGTTTTCTCCCGCGTAGAATTGGAAATATCTAGGCGACGTTTCGATGAAGTCTCATTCATCATCTTCAGGCTTGTGTCTTCGGCCTTGCAGCATGCCAGAAACTGGCTCTGTAAACAAGTGAAGCCCCATCCACGGGATGCAGGCAGCACACAAAACTATGCCCCACTCCAGTCTGCGGAAAAACTTCTCTCCATGGAACCAGTCCCTGGTACCCAAAAGGTTGGGGGCCGCTCAGAATTAGTATGCTGCATTAATCAATTCAGAAACTTACGTTGGCAGGCGCTTCACGCAAATCAGTCTGTAGGGATTTTCCAGAGGAGCAGTTTGAACCCGTCTTTGACTCTGATTCACCCAAGCGACGCTTCTTGGACAACGGCGAGCTGGACATCTAAATGCACAATGGAAAATGCACATATGAGAATACAATCTTTGATAATCTACATAATGATACATAATCTATTTGCAGCAGGAATATGACTCTGCCAAAAACAAAAATACCCTATGTAATAGGCAAGGCACTTATGGGAATAGGAGAGAAATATAAAAATAGTGTCTATTGCATTGAAGCAGAAGCAATTAGCAATTTCCTCCCTATACTGGTCCACAATCTTTGCTGCCTCAGAGAATCAAAAGATTTGCTACATGTGAAGAACATGTTGCTACCAATGGTCTCTTAGGATATCCACAAGGGACTATTCCCCATGTCCTAGTACTAATTGCAGTATCAACCAACTAAATTATACCATTTAATCAAGTATAGCAGTAGCATAATGGAAAAGAAACCTTTGAGGAAGCATAGATCTCTTTTAAGTTCTGTGCTTTAAAAAAAAAGTGCTTTATATTGAATTAATTGAAAAGGGCGCTGTCTTTCTTAGCAGATTTCTCATCAGAAAAAAAAAGTATTTCTAGTATACTGGAGCAATACGTGTACAGTTTTAACAGTTTTAAAATATGAAGTTCCTTTTTAGTCTACTGTATAAAGCTAGTTATTTTTCAATACTACACCTATTATCACAGAAATCTGAACCAGTTGACATCCATTTAGGCTGTTCTTTTATGGCAAATGTCTCCAAGTTGCCACAGAAAGAACTCAATTGTAATCAACAGGATGACTAAATAGGGGCTACTAATGAATCAGTTTTAGTTGGCACAATTGAGCAGGTAAATCACTCTGCTGGCAAAAATGATTTTATTAGCAATTTCCAATGAGTTTACTGCTTACAGAGCATGAGGATGCAATATTATTAAAATGTTTTTATACTTCTAAGAAACATTCCAACAGCTTATACTAATTTTACAGTAGTAAAACTTCTGTAGAAATTGATAAAACACTCCAAAAGAAAATATAAAGGTGGACAACAGCTAAGGTTTACATATCAGGCTAAGCCAAAAACCATGATTTATAATGGTTGGATGCATACAAAACCCATTACCACTATGAACCTAGCAAATACTTTTTAATGCTAAGAAGATTCAGTTCTATGTTTCTAGAGATCTATTATACCTATCAACCTTAAAGCCCCACTGAAATCCATAAATATTATTCTCTAGAAAGCAAACCCTAAACTGCAAAAAGTTGAACTGATAATCTAATACCTAGATTTAGCAATGTGTATACATTTTATTCACTTGGAAAAATTCGCTCATTATTGATCCTAAGAATAAGAAACATTAAACCTGAATGAGTTATTTTTTATTTTATCCATCCATTTATTTTATTCCTATATCTGCATGTTAATATTTATAAATTAAATATACTAGAAGTATACTAATTGAGTAAATACAAATATTTGTAACAGGAATACTATAATCCTAATAATCACAACATATACTTAGGATAATTGCAAAAAGGAGTTAGACTAACAGAGTGCCAAATACAGATAGGAAAAAGCATGAAAGAGGAAGAAATGTTCAAGTAGAGGTTGAGGTAGTCCTCAACTTATGTCCAGTTAATGACCATTCAAAATTTATATATGGACCATCCAAAAGCTACTTACAATCCTTTTCGAAGTTACAAAGGCTATTACACACATACCCCAGAGTATATCACATTTTGGGCAGTTTGCAACTGGCCATTGTTTGCTGCAAATCTTATGAGTATTTGCAGCATCCTGCAGTCAAGTGATCACAATTTGCAATGTTGTTGGTCAAGTTCTGACATTCATTTCATTTCTGGCAAAAATGCCCATTGGGAAAATTGACTTAATGACTGCAGCAAAAAATTTTCTGAGAAATCCAGTCTGGTCACATGATGTCTCGGTTTATGATCACAATTTATGACCATAAATCTGGATTCAATTATAAGTTGACATCAACCTGTACTACAAATTCATTGGTAGAAAGCATTTCCTTATTTCTTCCTAAGGATATGCTTACTTAAACAGATAAGAACAATATTCTTTGATAGAATCCTACTGCTTTACCTACATAAATCCATCCAGTGGTAATACATTTATTCTTGTTGTGTATGAATTCATCATCTTATTATCATCTCTATTCATCAGTTACTTATAATTATTTTATTATTGTAAACCCTCTCTAACAAGCTCAATAAATGAGCATCCATTCAAAAGAGCATCCAGTTCTTTTGCTATATCCCTAAGCCAGCTCAATGATGCCATATTATCATGATCTTAGACACAAATGAATTTCCTCAGTCAAAAGAAAATAATAATCAAAAATACATGTTAGCCAGAAGCACTGATACTCTTGTTTTAGCAGCAAGGTAGTAGTATTCTGGATCTGTCTTAAGAAATCACAGTGTGAAAGGGAAAAGAAACAACTGGTTCAATGGCTATAATGATTCTCAAATCTTAGAAACTGTTGTGCTAGCTGCAAGATAAGCTTACAATGCTTGAAAGTTTCAATGTAATTCAGTTTCTGCAAAGTTGACGTATTTACCTTTCCTTCCAATTGTATATTATATGTATGATTTTAATGTTATATAAGTACAGATAGTCCTTGGTTTACAACATTTTATTTAGTGACTGTTCAGTTACATAGAACTGAAAAAAGTGAAACATGGCCATTTGTCATACTTACAACCATTGCAGTATCCCCATGGTCACGTGATCAAAATTCAGATGCTTGGCAACTGACTTGTATTTAGTATGGTTGCATTGCCCTTCACTTAACACTGTGTTACTAACTGCAGTAATTCATTTAACTGTGGCAGGAAGGTCATAAAATGGAGCAAAATTCATTTAAATGTTTCGCTTAGCAACAGAAATGGTGAGCTCAACTGTGGTCATAAATCATGGACTACCTGTAATCTTTCCTATCTGTTTGTAAAAACAAATCACTAAGACAAAAGGATTTCTTGTTCCATATAACCAAAAAATGACTGCAGTTATCCATGTTCCACACCAATGTAACATTTTACTTTCTGATTAAATACAATTCCTGCTGGTTTTTGAAAAAGAATGTACCATATTCAATCATCTAGCAAGAAAATGTCAACAGCAAGTTAGTTTCCAGATTGAAGAGAAGCAATCTGGAAAAGAGCAACCAAAAGGCATAGCATGCAGTAGGAAGCACAACTTATTTCAAATCAAAACCAGGCAAATAAAAAATAGGGAACATATTATTTTCTCAGTATGTGGAAGAATACTTACAAGGTCAACAAGGTTTTTACTACTTCATGAAAAAGAAATAGAAAAAATAAAATATAGCAATATAGAGTAAAAAATATAAACAGAATGAAGTAAAAATGAAAAAAAATGAAAGGAAGACTTTAAATAACAATACTGATTTAAATAACAATACTGGTAATCAATGCCGTAATCAGGAACAAAAGGATATTAAAAAATTAAATTATAATTAGTTACAAACTGTTCTTCTGTTCAGTTTTTGAAGAACATTCATGTTACATCTGAGTTATGTATTATCAGACAATATTTTTTTTGAGACTATGTATTCCATTGTTATGTTTCAGATACTGACAGTTGACTTGCTAGTTCAATAATTGTTATATTATTATAATTGTTTATTATAAGTGAGTTAGACCCTGCAAATAAAGCAGCATACAAATTTGTATCTCTCTGAAGTGGATTTTGAGGTTATTCGGGGGAGAGAGAGAAAATGTCCTATGCTATAAAAGGATGCTGCTACTGCTGATTGAGGCATACAACTGGACCTAACATGCTCAGCATTACAACTATAAGCCCAGGCAAGCACAGCTTCCATTACTTAAAAGTTAATCCATCCTTTATGCAGGCATCATTGAGGAAACCACAGCTGTCAGCTTTTTGATTAATAAAACCAAGTGAGCACTGGCTTCAGCAATTTTTTTGGTGTGTTTAAGCTGTATATCTCTAATAAGAATGACAATTTTTATTTAGCCAGTACATTCATTGAACTAAAAGGCTACCAAACAGTACTGATAGTCCTTAAAGATAACTTTACTATATACACTTCTCTATTATCAAAATTTATCCTAAGAATTTTGGAAGAATTTCCACTTATAAATGAAAAATGTTTACCTCCTAGATCAGGGGTGTCAAACTCACATCATCACATCATTACATATCGCGACTTTACCTTCTCTAAATCAGGCATGAATGTGGCCAATGCATGACGCATCCAGGCCGCGAGTTTGACACCCCTGTACTAGATTAAATATCAACCATTATTGTTTTTTTAGAAATCCGTTGGGGTGTACTGGGCACTTGTCATACAAATTCAAATAAAAACGAAGGAACAGTTTTTGCTATTCTCACCATACTGACTTATGAAGCTTTAGTCTGCAGCATAAATATATCCATTTTAATGGGCATTCAAATAGTCCAAAGTTTACACTATAGTAAAACAATTTTCCACCTGAGTTAATTGAAACAGAAAGAATCAAAATATAAAACTTTTTTCTTCGTAAGCCTGAAGAGCAATTAGAACAACCAATGAGTAATAATTTCAAACATTTTATAACATTGTTATTTTAACAAATGTCATATTGATATTAATCCTAATAAATCTTGATGAAAATACATGTAGTACATTATATGGTACTTTCCCTTAAAAGCATTTACTCTTATTTAAACTGGGTGAGGAAAAAGCAGTAACACAAAATGACATTATATATAAGTAACTGTAGAATAAACTGTGAGAGCCAATGTGATGTTGACATTATGATGCTGGACTAGGAATGGGAAGAACACATGTTCTAATTCTTCCTTAAACATAGAAATCAGGCTCTGTGACAAGCTGGCTAAAAAAACAAAAGCTCTGTTAATTTTATGTATTGATAACTTTGCTCTGTGAACTGAAGTAGACAGAGTGCAAAATAAGGTGATTCTGCAACCATATGAGACAAACACTACAATAGTGAAATAAACAGCTATGACTTGGAGCAAACAAGAAAAAATCAGAGGTGCCCATGCAGTCACTAGAAGTTGAGTTCTAAAAGGAATCTTTCTCATAAAGACAGGCAATGGAGCTGGATATTCTGGCATGAATGATTTGCTGTAAAATAGGAATTTTAGATACTCAAATTGTTTAACAATACAGCAATGAAATAAGTTGCCATATCAACAGTTTGCTCAAAGTTTGGGGTTAAGCCCGGAATAGGTTTTATGTGAAATTACACTAAATTTTATTCCGCCACTGACAACAAAATTTGTCTGTATGTAATCATATATGCTTTTTAACTATAAGTCACTATGTTGTATCAATTCTGTGATCGATAGCTTCCCATTCTAGACTCATTAGTGCTGTTTTCTAAATGACCTAAAAACCCCAAAGCCAGATTACATACAGGATATCTTAACTCTAGTATCTATATCTAAATTTTAAGCCCAGCAAAAGCCAACCCCCTCACCATATACAAGATAAGTTTCAGGAAATATAAAGCATAATTCTCCTGTTATGGTTCAGTAAAGCAATAAGCAGGAATATTCTATGTAATGATCAACCAATCGTATCAGATATGCTTCTGAACATAGGGAGTTAAAAAGACTTATCACAAATACAATAATCTCTGCTATAGAGTCAAGTTGAAATATAGTCCAGCTGAGGATTTTCCATCTAACAAATGTCCATTTCCATTGGCTCAATATGTCCCATGATTGACAATTTTGCAAACTAGTGCATATATCAATGCTAGATAAAATTGATTCCAAAAATAAAATTGTCAATCAAGAGATAAGAGAGACAAAAGCCAGATTAGAAATAAAATAAAAAATATTATGGATGCTGAAGATCTGACAGTCTGTAAGTCTGCAAAATTTCACAACTTTGGGACAAAGCTTCATAAGGGTGAGTTGTTACACAGAAACCTATATTTAATCTTTATTTATGTTAACTTTCTTGCTTGGGGCTTGAGAAGAACTTGTAAAGACATAATAATGGGCACAAACATTATAAAAAAGCATATGAGTTTGATGGACTGTCTAAATTTAGCAGCTACAAGTCCCATGTCTTGTAATTCATCAGAACAGATCCCTTAGATTTGATATGTCTGTTGAAAGGCATAGGCTACAAAGATATACACTTACTATTAATTTTTTAAATTAATCCTGAGATAATGAAAAAAAAGTAACAAAAAGGAAAGCAAAGGCAATGTCCTGGAATTTTATATAAATGCCAAAATTAGATTCAGAATCCTATCTGGAGTTCAGTTCCCAAACTTGACCTCTATAAAAGAAAGTGTAAAACAGAATTGGAGATAATACACTCTAAATAGTTTTGGCCTACATGAAGAAGGAAGGTTAAAACACACAGATAATTCTAATCTGATATGAAGTTCTGAGCTTTTCTACTATAAAACCCAAAAGCCGTGAATGAAAACACATTCCATGCTTTCTTTCTCTTTACAGCTATCTCAAGTTAAAATTACAGTATTTGAAGAAATAGTTACATAAATAATTGCCATGGAAACTTGACATGGCATATTAATTGTCAATGCTTATTGAACCTACAAGATATAGCCAGTCAACTACAGTATACACTTTAAGTAAAGACTACCAATAAAGGATAAGAGTTAAATAGAGCAATTTTTAATTAGCTTCTTGTGCAAGACAATTAAGTCACAAATCAGTCAAGGCTGACTTACCAGAATCACATTCAAGCTGTCCCATGATACACATGCACAGGCAGATAAATACAAAGAATATGGGCTATATTATTTCAACTAGATAGGATTACATGACAGAGATAAATGTGATTATAAGACACACCCAGAGATGCCTAAAAGGGGAATTGCCTTGACTGTCTCAAAATTCCTAACATATCCTTTTTAATATATGAACTAGTAAGATACAAAACTACAGCACCTGTTCTCTGTCTGCCTTTCAATTCTTAAAGTTTAAAAACTCAAGATAGCAAACCTTAAAATTCTTGGAAAGCCAATCCCACTGATTTGTAGGGAAAATCAGTGGAACAACTGTCATTTTGTTCCTGAAATCTAGGCATTTTGAGAATAGATACTGAGATAACAACAGCAGCCAATGATGTAGAGAGCCAATAATGTTAAAGTCAACTGGATTATACTCCTCTCAAAGACCATTGAAGAAGGATTACATTTCCCTAGGACCACCACCATCCCCACGAGAGGAGAAAAAAAACACCCTTCAAAAATCTGCTTGCCATCTACTGGCATGACTGAGATTGTTTTATCTCCTTTGTAACTCCACGGTAAACCAACTAACATTGTAATAACGAAGCACAAGGGAACTAATACGGCCTCTCCACAAATACCGTTAGGATAGAAACTGAAAGAACCCTCCCCAACAATTCCCAGTGCTTCCCACACTCCTAACTCAACATTTTACGCCCAGGTGACTAACCTCTTCCTCCCCCGCCCCGGGGCTCTTCTCTAAAACCCGCATCTTCCCTCCCCCCCCCCCCCCCACTTCACAGGAGAGGAAAAAACCAGGAGAAAATTACAGCAGCTAACGGCAGTCTACGCCCCCCCCCACATCCTTCAGGAAAGGACCGACCAAGAAGAGTCACAAATCCTTTGCTTGAGAAAACGCGAATTATTCCATTCAGTCTTCATAGAAGGGGAAGGGAATTTGAGGAGCGAAAACGAAGAGAGCGAGAAAAAGGGGGCATTTTTCTGAATGGGCTGAAAACGCCGCGCAAAGGCTAACAGGAAAAAGTAGGAAGAGCTTGGCGTCAGAAATAGGGCGTTGGAAGGTAAGGAAAGCTGGAAATGCCAGGCAGGTAAGATAAGGGACGGAAGGCAAGACGAGGAGCAGTTGGCCGTAACGCTACTTGCCGGCGAGACGTGCTCTAGGCCTTGCCGGCTTGGAAGAAGGAACCCTACACAAAAGGAATGGGGGAGAAGGTGTTTCTATGGAGACCAGATTCCTTTGGAATGTTCTTCTGTTTCTAGGGAAATAGGCGACGGGAGGGGAAAAAGAAAAAGGTCCCAAAGGTTACCAATGAGGCTGTATCAGGCCCCGCCGCGGCCGCCGCTGCTGCCGAGTCACCGCTCTGCGCTGCTGCTGTTTCCTCCTCCGGCCTGCACTGACATAAGATGGCCGCGGCAGGGCCCGGAACAAAAACCTCCCCAGTGTCGCACCGCTCCTATCTAGACTGCGACTAAACCCAACCTTTCCTCGGCGCGACTCTATTGGATCCAACCAGCGTCCGTCACACAGTGGCTCACCCTGATAGGCTAAAAGGAGAAAAGGTAACGTGGGGCACGCCCACTGACCTGGGGAATCTGCCTCCTTTTATGATGAAAATCTGATGCGGGGAAACCCGGCCTCAGCCTTGAGGTAAAAAGAGGCGGCCCTTCGAAACTTCACGCAAAGACGGAAGAAATGAAACGAGCAACGCCTTAAGCAAGGAATAGAAATGTGTATCTCATTCCCGAGTTAGAGAGATAAATACAATCCCTTATTGAAAGGAACTACAAGCAAGATAGGTATTTCAACAGGAAAAATCTATAGAGATTCTCAGTCATCCAGATCATGGTTGTCCCAAAGATGCTGAAAGTCCACTTGCTTCCTGAAAAAGCACCTTTGGGACAACCATGACATGGATGATTGAGAATCTTGATAGACTTTTAGCTATGGAATTTGGGATGAACACCCTTCAAATGGTGAACAGATTTTCAAAAAAAAAATTGTAGAGTACAGGAACTATTAGCACTACTCAGGTGACCCTGAGGACACAGATAAATCTCAAAGTGCTTCAAGGATCCTCTGAAAGGATGCAAATTACCAGCTGTCTACCAGGAATATAAATTCTTCCATTCCCCACCATCCAATCAAAGCTGAAGAAGCTTTTTGGATGAGAAGCGAAACCTCTTCAAAGAAAAAACAAGGAAGTTGCCTCCTGAAAAAGCACCTTTGGGACAGCAAGAGAAATGTTTTGCCAGTATGGAAAACCCTATGCTTATAAAAATTACCTTTGCTAAGAAGCAAGCATAAAAGCCTACACTATACTTTGCCTATCAAGGTATAGGAAGTTAGCACTCACCCCTCTCCTAGAAAATTGAAATAGCCTAGGAAATATTTAAAAGGCAGGATATTATATCTCCCTGGATGAGAAAAAGAGAAATATATTTTAAAGACAAAGCAGCTCCCTGCCCCGCCCCCCCCTTCAGCTCCAGGGTGATGGGATTAAGGATGGCCCTCAGGAAATGATAGGATTACCCATCTCACCACATGTTCTGGGAAGATTGCATTAGCCAGCACTCAGGTAAAGCCATGTGGTCCAGACCAAGCCTACAAAGTTAAGACCCCCGCCCCTGGGAGTCTGACAGCCAACGGGATTCATTTCTTGCACAGGAACAGGAAACACTAAGATGGGGCCCAACAGAGGTTATATAAGGGTCTCTCAGCATCTTGGTTGGCCTTCTCACCTTGAAGCATGTGACCATCTTTCTCACTTTGGAGCTCCAAGCCATGTGGTCCTGCTGTCCACCATTAAACCATAATTCCAAATAGCCTCCATGTTTCCAGTGTCTTTTTCCCCACTTGGAACTGAACCCAGAAGGATATTTCTTTCAACAAAGGGTTTTGGAGTGTTAGTACTTCTCTTACACAGGTGAAACTCAAAAAATTAGAATATTGTGCAAAAGTTTATTTATTTCAGTAATGCAACTTAAAAGGTGAAACTAATATATGAAATAGACTCATTACATGCAAAGCAAGATAGTTCAAGGCGTGATGTGTCATAATTGAGATGATTATGACTTATAGCTCATGAAAACCACAAATCCACAATCTCAGAAAATTAGAATATTGTGAAAAGGTTCAATATTCTAGGCTCAAAGTGTCTCACTCTAATCAGCTAATTGAGCAAAAACACCTGCAAAGGATTCCTGAGCCTTTAAATGGTCTCTCAGTCTGGTTCAGTAGGAAGCACAATCATGGGAAAGACTGCTGACCTGACAGTTGTGCAGAAAACCATCAATGATACCCTCCATAAGGAGGGAAAGCCTCAAAAGGTAATTGCAAAAGAAGTTGGATGTTCCCTAAGTGCTGTATCAAAGCACATTAGTAGAACATTATGTGGAAGGGAAAAGTATGGAAGAAAAAGGTGCACAAGCAGCATGGGTGACCGCAGCCTGGAGTGGATTGTCAGGAAAAGGCCATTCAAAAATGTTGGGGACTTTCACAAGGAGTGGACTGAGGCTGGAGTCAATGCATCAAGAGCCACTGCACACAGACAGATCCTGGACATAGGCTTCAAATGTCGTATTCCTCTTGTCAAGCCGCTCCTGAATAACAAACAATGTCAGAATCATCTTACCTGGGCTAAAGAAAAAAAGAACTGGTCTGTTGCTCAGTGATCCAAAGTCCTCTTTTCTGATGAGAGCAACTTTTGCATCTCATTTGGAAACCAAGGACCCAGAGTCTAGAAGAAGAATGGACAGGCATACATTGCAAGATGCTTGGAGTCCAATATGAAATTTCCACAGTCTGTGTTGATTTGGGGAGCCATGTCATCTGCTGGTGTTGGTCCACTGTGCTTCATTAAGTCCAGGGTCAATGCAGCCGTCTACCAGGAGATTTTGGAGCACTTCATGCTTCCTTCCACAGACAAGCTTTATGGGGATGCTGACTTCATTTTCCAGCAGGACTTGGCACCTGCCCACACTGCCAAAAGCACCAAAACCTGGTTCAATGACTGTGGGATTACTGTGCTTGATTGGCCAGCAAACTTGCCTGACCTGAACCCCATAGAGAATCTATGGAGCACTGCCAAGAGAAAGATGAGAGGCATGACACCAAACGATGCAGAAGAGCTGAAGGCCGCTATTGAAGCATCCTGGTCTTCCATAACACCTCGGCAGTGCCACAGGCTGACAGCTTCCATGCCAAGCTGCATTGAGGCAGTAATTGCTGCAAAAGGGGCCAAACCAAGTACTGAGTACATATGCATGCTTATATTTTCAGAGGTCCCATATTGTTCTATGTACAATCCTTGTTTTATTGATTGCAAGTATTATTCTAATTTTCTGAGATTGTGGATTAGGGGTTTTCATGAGCTGTAAGCCATAATCATCTCAATTATGATAAATCACGGCTTGAACTATCTTGCTTTGCATGTAATGAGTCTATCTCATATATTAGTTTCACCTTTTGTTGCATTACTGAAGTAAATGAACTTTTGCACAATATTCTAATTTTTTGAGTTTCACCTGTATATAATCACATTTATCCTTAACAACTATAAAATAGGACAAATATAAATAATAATGGAAAAACCAGTTGCCCCAAATAAGTTGTGATAGGCAGCATTTCAATCAGATATCTCCACTTGTTTTTACCAAAACATGTATGTCCAGCTCAACCACATAATAAGAGGCAGTATGTATGTTCTTGCACAATCCAGCAACCATTCTTGCTTTTTCATACTGGTGAAACCAACACCCAATACTAAAGATTTAACAAGTATCATACGCATTATGCTCAAATCACACATGAGTAAAATGAAACTACAATACAAATCTTCGGCAACAATAAAAAAGGATCAACCTGTCAACAAAGTCAGACTATACACATCTCCACAGATCAAGTGTAATAATTGCTGCATACTTGTGGATCAGCATTCATCATGGCTATTTGCTTTGACACAATTATCGGATATCAAGAGATACCAATCATTGAACTTTTACGCCTACTGGAAATGGATATTCAAAAATATCAAACCACAATCATCCCACCTCAATTCATTTACAAAATACTGTACTATTCTTTCACATATAATAAATAACAATTAATGAAAACAAAAATGAAAATATCTGCTGTAATCTAGACCAATCTGAAGGGCTCAACAACCTTACAAGTTGTTAATTGACAAGCTCTCTGTAGTCTCTCTTTTGTGTAACTTGCATCTGAATAACCACTTGTCTTCTTTCATCCCAGTATAAATCCTATATCACTCTAGCCACTCTTGTTGCATGCATTTGATTAGGTGAAATGAGGCATATGAAAGTTTATATCTTTTGTAAGTTGTAAAAGTTGCTAACAAATTACATTTGAAATAATCATAGCTCAGCCCATCAGACCTTACAGAGATAATGACAAAAATAAATGGAAAATACTGTATGTCACATGAAAGTTGTTAGGAATGTCAGTCACCTAACAGTTGGGTTGGAAATATATAAACCAGGATAGACATTTTAATACTGTCTCTTTAAGGGAATGCTAAAATTGTAATTGGTTGTGGTTTCTCAAACGACCATAAGATGGAGCCAGAAAACTGTTTTCCCAGGAACAGGAAGAAGAGAGGAGAGTGTTGCTAGTTGCTAGTTGGTCGATGTTCGCTGTTTTTGGTTCCTGTATTTGTTGCTGATCTTCGTTATTCTTAGATTGATGTGAGTCTATTACTGAACTATTTTTGATACTGGACTTTGTTATTGGATTATCCCTGGACTGAAAACCGTGTATGACTTGGACTGTTTATTTGGACTTTGCTTAACCATTTACTGGAAGTAAAACCTACATTTTACTGTACAGTGTACTTGTGTGCTATGTGTGTGTTATTTAACGTTACTCTCACGATGTCTCCCTGTGTGCATTCATTCTCCTAATGGGGAATTACCTCAACAAAAGTCATAGAGGAAAGATGGGTTAAGAGGTTTTTAGGAAGGCCTTAAAAACCCTAGCTCTTGCCTGCCCTAGTGCTTACTGGAAGAGCCAGGGTTTCAGGTTTTCTTCTTCCCCTAGTGCAGGTGTTTTGTTATTTTATTGCCTGTCAATTTATGCTAAAAGCTTTAAAAGCTGCCTTGAATCACAGTCAACTGAGTGTCTATATACAGATAGTCCTCTATTACAATTGGGACCAGGTTTGTTATAATTAGTCAGTGCAGTCATAAAGTGACTGCATATGATCATATGATCCCACTAACTAAATCCTGGGACTCCTTGTTAACATCATTAACCCAGAATTATGGGCTTTTAAGCAAGTTTCTCCCCCCCTCCATATTTCCTTCCCATCTCTGGCTGCCTGGCACTCTGCCTTGCAGGGTGGAAAGCATCCCCATAACTGCTTGGCTCTGCGGCTGCTTGCCAAGCCCTAGGAAGCCTCAGCTACACCAACAAACACCAACAAGCATTCATTTGCCTATGTGCCTTCTCTCTCAGTTCTCCACACCAAATGTCAACCCTCTCAGGTAAGCTAGAAAGGTTAGGGTTAGGGTTAGATAATTCTTCTTTATTGTATGTCTTCATTAACAGGTTCTTGCAAGTCTGAAGATCCAAACTTCCCACTGCCACTTTTAACCATTTGATCAATCAGACTGGGTCCTTCCTAAGTTTATTCCTCTAACTATTAAGCCCTTGGAGGCCCACTTTCTCTTATCTGATTGTTTCCTAGGCAGAATCTCTTTTCCTCAGTCCCCCAAGGTCATTCACACATTCTATTACATGTACCAACTGTCATCCATAGACAAAGCAGAAGTGCCTTGCTGCCTTTTGATATCTCCTTTTCGAACTCATAGTCACCATGCTACATTAGGCACTCCTACTTCTCCAACGAACACTTCTATATATGGCTCTCCAGCATACCCCAGCAGCACAGTGCCAAGCTACAGCACCCATGGAACCTCAATAAGTGCCACCAAACATTTGTTTGCCCAGCTGCTTTCTCTCCCAATTCCCTGCACTGACCTGTTGCCTTTTCTGCCCGGCTGTTGTTCCTGACAGCTTCCAAAGATAGTGCAACATTTTGAAAGCACAGACAGCCACTTGTAAGGAATGTTCACTGGGGAATTGAGACAGCAAAGGCAATAAGGCATTTCTTCTTTGGCCACAGCGGCTGGGTGCAAAAGGCAAACGTATGGGGATTTGGGAGAGAAGGCAATTGGTCAAACAGATGCAGGGGCTTCATGGACACTGCAGCTTGGCACTGCACTGCTGCAGCAGGCTGGGGGAGTCATATGCAGGAAGCCAGAAAAGGACAAATGTCTGGAATAACATAGTAACTGCAGGTCTGAAAAGGAGACAGCAAAGGCATGGGAGGCACTTCTCCTTTGGCCACAACGGCTGGATGCCAAAGGCAAAAGGTGAGTGCAGGAAACTGGTAGAGAAAGTGGATGGATGAATGCTTGCTAGCACTTGCTGGGGTAGGATAGGGTGACTGAGTCTTCCAGGAGCACAGCAAATAGCACCAGAGACACACAATTCTGGGCAATTTACCGTCCTACAAGACAGGGTGCAGGTGGCCAAAAGAGCATAAATCGAGAGTGAGACAGACAGGTGTGAGGACTGGAAACACACACACATGCCCCGTGTTGTAAGTGTGAGTCGACTGCCAAGTATTTTGATTACATGACCACAAGAATGTTGCAATGACCATAACTTTGGGCACAGGTCATAAGTGCTATTTTCAGCACTACTGTTGCAACTTCAAATGATTGCTGAAAGAATGGTCATAAGCTGAGGACTACCATATGTAGAATTAATAATAAATCTAATAAATAAAAAGAATTAAAAAGCCCATCACCAAAATAGCAATATGTGGCAGTAAAAAGCAACCTGGGAGCACAGCGAAGGTTCTCCCATGACAGTCTGCTGTAACACTAGGCACAATCAGCAATTATGAGTGACAAAAGTCCCTGCTTAATGGATGAACTGTTGGATTAGGGCTCAAGACATTTTTCAGTCATCTAATGGCCCTGGGCCAGACAACTATCTTTCAGCTTAACCAATTCACCCAAAGGTATTGTGAAAATAAGATGGAGCTTACACACTGTGCATATTGTCCCATGTCCCAAGTACTTTGGGAGGAATAGATAACAAGAAACATAAAACAGAAATCATTTCTTTAAAAAAAAATCCTTTGTGTGTCACTGTTTCACTATAATAGAAGGCAGAGCGCTCCTAAAGGGAATATTGAATGAACTCATGAATCATCTACAAAATCCAATGTACCTCTTTGCCAGGCTTTTAGGTCTGGCAGATTTATATGTAGAAAAGAGCTAAACTAGCTGTAGATTACTGTACCTCTGGACACCACAACACGCATTTTATCAACATAGAAATGGCTTTTAAGAATAGGGTTAGCTGAATAAATCTCGTTTATTTATTGAGCAAATTTATACGGCTGCCCATCTCACTAAATGTGACTCTAGGCAGTTAAATATTAAAAACAAACATAAATAAAAACCAAGACTGCAGGAGAATGGACAGCATCCTAAATATAATACATCTATCTTGCAGGCTTTTTGTCCCCACGGAATCTCAAAAATGTTGCAAATATGTATGTATGTATGTATGTATGTATGTATGTATGTATGTATGTATGTTTTAAGGGCTTTCTATAAGGCTGGTAGGGATGGGGCTAACCTTGCCTTGGGAAGGGTGGTGTTCCAGAGAGCATGAGCCACAGCGGAAAAAGCTTGTCTCCTTGTCTTGTCAGATGGAGCTCTTCAGCAGAAAAGGCATATAATATACCACTCCTGCCAGGTGGAGTTCACTCAACATACTAAGTCATAAGCCACTCTTTACCATCCGCAATAACTGGATTCATACATCTTAAACTATGCTTGATTTGCTTGGCACATGATCCCAACCAGCATCTTTTTCAGTTCTGGTATTTGATGTTTCTCTACAAAAGGCAGAGGGATTGAACTTGCTGCCAAGTTCAATGGAAGCATACCATATAAAATTTTAAAATGTAGTCAAAAACAACATACAAATACACATTTCTAGATGTTTAATCTTTGCTGCATGATATATTAACATGCAAAATATGATATCTGAATTTAGCATTTTTGTGGAGCTTTGTGATTATACAGCTCTGGAGATAATTTATCAGAGATCCTTTCACGAGGTTTGTCATACTTCTAAAATTAGTATATGCGTATATTTATAAATACATGTATTACATACCCAGAATGTAACATGCCATTTCATTTCTGGCTATGAATATGTATGCAAAAAATGAATGTTTTTCCATATAAGGTTTAATATAAAAATTAGCTCCACACATGATGCTAAGCCAAAATATGGCCTGCTTGATTTTAGGTTAGCATATTGTCCAAATCTAGCCACTGTGATTTTAAATGGTTTATGGCTTAGCTTGCTGAACAAGCAATTACCATTGATCCATACAATTACCGTAGCAAACCATGGCTTAATATGTTATGCAAACTAAGTCAAATTATTTCTTATTCCAAAATGAACTTTTTAAAAAACTCAGAACGTCCAAGTGATAAAGGATATGTTTCCCCCAGATTTCAAATTATTTGAAGACTGGGGAAGGAAATGATGACCCATTTCAGTATCTTGCACAGAAGCCAAATGGACATTCACAAGGCCAATGTCAGCACAATATGATACAGAAAGCTGAGTCGTCGTCGTCCCCCCCCCCCCCCCCCAGATTTAGAAGATATCCATCAAGCTACTCAGGAAGAACAAACAGCGGGTAAGCAAGAAAAGCACTAATATTGTAATGTGGCTGCTGAAAGGATGACCACCTGCTGATATGCTCAGCCAACCACAGATGCAGAAGTTGAATATTTCAATGGCAACTTGCAACTCCTTGTCAATGTAATAGAAAAGAAAACAAAAACAAATCAGACCTCATATTAATTAGAAGAGATTGGGATCTAACGTTGGAAGGAAAATGGCATCTGGAAGAATGAATTTGTACAAAATTAAATAGGAGACAGGCTAACAATCTGACAAGGGGATTTAATGTTTACAACAAATATTTCTTTCAGTAATCTCAAAAATTATTCTGCACGCCACCAGATGAACAACCTCAAAATCAAATCACTATCTGTAGCAAAGATGTAGAAATTATATTCAGCTCACAAACTCCTTGCAAAATCACAACTTAAGCTAAAGAAAAAGAATACAATAATCAGAGCAACAGGAAGTGACATCCCACTTGATTACCCATTGGAGGTACAGAAGAGATTTAGCTGATTAGATCTGATAAATATAGGGCCTTGAGAACTCTGGACTGGACTAGATTATACTAGAGTAGATTAGTTGGAAGGACCCTGGAGGTCTTCTAGTCCAACCCCTGCTCAGGCAGGAAACCTTATACTGTTTTAGACAAAGGGTTGTCCAAACTTTTCTTAAAATCTTTCAGTGTTGCAGCATTCACAACTTCTGGAGACAAGTTGCTCCACGAATTTATGACATCATTAAGGATGAGGTAAAGAAAAATATCCCAAAATGAATAACTATACAAAGATGAAATAAGTATCCACTGACACACTGAAAATAACTAAAGAAAAGCAAAAACAAAACTACCCAGAAAAATATGCATGCTGAGTTCCAGCAAAAAGGAGACAATCGGTTATATCTAAAGAAACTATGCAATTCTATGGGAAGGATAATAGATTTTTAAAAACAGAAATCAAGAGAACCACTTATGTAAAGACGAGCACTCTAAAGACAAAGAAGGCAGAGAAAAATGATATAAAGAAAAGGTGATATGGGAGAACTACACCAAAATAATTCCCAAATTGATGTCTACAAAGGTCTACTTGCTTGAAAGTAAAGTTAAAATGTAGAAATGGGATTTTTAAATAAGGGGTTTTAGATTAGTTAGGGTGGGGTACGAAAGTTTTAATTTATTTTAATCGGGGGTTTTAGATTTTTATTGGGGCAGCCCATAATTTAATTCTTTTTTAACCATATTTATCTCTGTGTTTGTATACATTTTAGTTGGCTGTTCACTGCCCTGAGTCCTTCGGGAGAAGGGCAGTATATAAAATTATGAAATAAATAAATAGAATCATAAGGTTGGAAGGGACCTTGGAGGTCATCTTAAATTAGCCCTAGAAAATGTTGCTAATGACAAAGCTGCAGAATTGGATGAAGTACCAGAAAAACTTCAATTTTACAAGAGGACACAGTTAAAACACTATTTGTAGTCTGTAAACAGGAATGGAAAACAGAACAATAGCCAAAGGACTGGAAAATATCAATTTATATTCCAAAAGCAACAACAACATAGAATAGTACAGGTAGTCTTCAACTTACAAGTTAATTTAGTGACGGTTCAAAATTACCATGGCACTGAAAAAAGTAACCATTTTTCATATTTCTGACCATTGCAGCATTCCTATGATCATGTGATCAAAATTCAGACTCTTGGTAACTGACTCATAGTTATGACAGTTGCAATGTCCTGGGGTTTTGTAATCACCTCTTGTGTCTTTCTGACAAGCAAAAACAATGGGGAGGCCAGATTCACTTCAACAACCATGTTACTAACTTAACGTCCATAGTATTTCACTTAACGACTGTGGCAGAAAAGGTCATAAAAGGAGACAAAACTCACTTAACAAATGTCTCACTTAGCAACATAAATTTTGCGGCTCAATTGTGGTTGTAACTTGAGGACTATCTGTACTAAAGAATGATCAAACCGCCCAATAATTGCACTTATTTCAAATACTATTAATACACTGTTCACGATTTTGCAATCCAGATTTAAGCAATGCACAAAATAAGAATAGCCAGATGTACAAGTTACATTCAGAAATAGATGAGGCACCTGTGAACATATGCCAACATTCAGTGGATAATGAGAAATGCAGGAGAGCTCCAAAAAGATATCTGTTTTTACTTTATTGATTATATACTTAACTGTATAGACTACAACTGTGGATAGTCTTTTAAAACATGGATGAATTTGGGCTATGTCATACGCTTGTTGAAGAATTTATATCCCGTATTGACCAGAAAGAAACAAAACACAATACAGAATAATTAATGATTCAAATTTGGGAGAGGGATATACTAAAGATAAAAATTTCACCTGTCCAGTCGTGTCCGACTCTAGAAGGCAGTGCTCATCTCTGTTTCCATGATCATATAGTCAGAATGATTACACACCAAGGCACACAGAATGCTATTACCTTCCTAAGTACCTATTTATCTACTCACATTTGCATGCTTTCAAACTGCTCAGTTGGCAGGAACTGGAGCAAGTAACGGAAACTCACCCCCTTGCACGGCATTCGGGTCTTGAACTCTGGCTGTCAGCTGACAAATTCAGCATCTTTAACTGATGAGTCATCAACCCCTAAGGTTCTATATTATTGCTTTATTTCAGCTACTGTACTTGCAATATATGAAGAATGCTGGACTAGAAGAAAAAGAAATTGTCCTTAATATTTCCGGAAAAAAACATCAATAAATTTAATCAGAGTGATACCACTTTGATTGCTGGAAATGAGGAAAACTTAACCTCCTGTTGAAGGTGAAAGAAAAGAGCACAGAAGCCAGGTCTACTGCTTTCTTTAAAAAAAACAAAACTAAGATTTTGTCAATATAGTTGACATAGTAAGAGATGATCTTCCTGTGTTTGAAAATTCACAGGAATGGTAATTATAGTAATGATACAAAGTGATGTCTGCTACTTGGGCGAAAAGTCATGACAATCAAGACAGAATACTAAATTATAGAGATATTGCACTGACTATGAATATACCTAGCCATAGTTTTCCCAGTTGTAGCAAACAGATGTGAAAAATAGATTACCGAAAAGGCTGAACAAAAAAAAATCAACGCTTGCAAATTGTGAGGTGAGAAAAGATGGTTGAAAATACCTTAAACTGTGACTTCTTGGGCAGCAATGGCAGATTAAGCCATTGACAAATCAGTGGCCAAAAAGGAGCTGCAGAAAGGATCCAGCTCATCAGAATTTTTCTCTGGATTAAGGAGAAAAGGTGTTTAGATCCACACAGGATCTCCCTGAAAAGAGATCCTAAATCAGCATTCTGGGGGCCAGGGAATATTCATTTTGCCAAAGCCATGGCAATGGTCCAGGTGCCTTTCAAAGAATCACTAGATTTGCCTGCTTTCCTTTCTTAATTACTTTAGGAAATTGCTGATTACTATTTCTTTGAAGTTAAGAACCTTTTAAAGAACAAGCTGTAGTACATAGCTGGGAAAACCTCCTTCTACCCTAGTTTGAAAGAAGTTCCATACAAATCTATGGATTGAAAAAGAGAAAAAATGGGGACTACAATGGGGATGTTGGAAAGTTAAGAGCCTAAATAGACTTGAAAGAATATTTTCTGCATGGTATTTAAACCTTTATAAAAGGATATATGAAGTCTTTGAAATTAATTTTAAGAAATTATCCCAATGGGAAAGTTGGTTGGAAAATAAAGAAATGACAGGGGATTTGAAGGACAGAACAAATGACTTTTGTTGATTAGGACAGATATGCTTTTGCAGTTTGATTACTGAGAAGGAATGAGATATGGGAATACAAGACTTTTTTAAATTGGGAAGCAGTAGAGGTGTTGAATTATCCGCTGTTTATACTTGTGTGGAGGGAGGGGGAAGTAATCTACTACGTATCTTCTTTTTCTTTCCTTTTTTTTCTTTCTCTTTTCACTTTTCTTTACTTTTCATATTTTCTATAGTTTGTATCGGTTTTTATCTTTGTACTTGTAGTCTTTAATGAAATGTCTGTAAAAAGAATGAAAATATCTTAGACTGAAAGAAGTATCAGTAGATACAGGTAGTCCTCAACTTACGATCACAATTAGGATGAGAATTTCCATTGCCAAGCAATTTGGTCGCTAGGCAAACCATCGTGTGATCACAGTTCCAATAGTTCCAGTTACAGCTATTAGACCAGGACAGCGTCTTCAATAGGTAAGGAGCACTTCTCCTCTGTTGTGCTCGCCTTTGCTTCAACTCCCCCAATCCACCTATCTATCCCCCATCTCTGCCCTTAGGCTGCCCCATACTCCACTGCCTGACTCTGATACCCCTGCAGCCTGAAGCTGACCTATGCCATCTTCTTCCCCCTGCTGCTGGTCCAGGATTCAGGCCCTGTGCTATGTGTAACAGGACAGCAGAGCCTTCTCTGCCGAAGGGAGCTTGCCAGGCCTGGTTGAGAAGGAGGCAGTGGGATGGCAAGCTGTGGTGCTCTCCATTGCTGGGTGAGGCAGAAGAGCCGATGGCATTTCCCAAACAAAGGTGGAGGCTCTGAAGGAGGCAATATTTGGGGGTGGAAGGAGAACTGAAGGAAGCAGAAAGATTTAGACTTCCCAGAGGCGCAGAGCACACTCTGCAACTCATGTTGGAAGCACTCCTGGAAAACTGGGCTGCGGATTTCAGAAAGGAGTGGAAGCAAGCCCAGCATCTGCAGAGCCTACCCACAGGCCATCTGTTCACTCTAGGCCCAGCCTTCCCCCAGCAAACACTCATAAACAGCCAGCAGCTTCCAACAAGCTGAAGCCTGCAGATGGTTCTCCAAGGGCACCTGCAGTGTGCGCTCTTGCAACTCTCATAAAGGAAATTTGAACATTGGCTTCCTTCCTAAATAGATAGTACTGTAGTGTCTGCACATTTGGCTTTTGGTGCAGAAAATATCTTGTCCACATATAAAGCTATTTAGGAATGGAACAAAAATTCACTGGATTAGACAAAAATTTCTGCATTCCTAATATTCTACTTCCATACTATCCAGTCAAGTGCATCAGAGAGCTGACATTCACAAAGCATAAACAAGTCAATTTTCCTCTATAATCTTCCTTCAGGGACTAGTTATTTAAGGTATTTGACCACTGAACATGGAAATTCCATTGACCATCACACCGAATACACCGAATAATTGTATAAAAATGTATAAAACTGTTCCCCCACAGTCCTACCTATTTCATTCGTGCCAGAGCAAAACACTAATTGTTCTCTTCTGCTCCATAATCAGCACTGTGTCGTGCCTATCTTGTTTCCTTTTAATTTGGGCAAGCGTTTTCAGGAGTTGATATGATGATAAATATACAATCTATTCCTGTGTAAAAAATCTGAATTATAAAGCATGAAAAATGTCATTTTCATTTCTTACATGTATAGCCCACCTTTAATTCAGAAGCACCATACATAGTCTTTTCCCTCCCCCCACCACCTACAACAATTCTGTGAGGTAATCTGAGCTATCTGCAATCATCAATAGAAGATGAAATAAGCCAAGAGTTGGTGGCTAACTTATTGTCACTCAGTCAGCTTCACGAACAAATGAGAAGTTGAACCCAGACCTCACCAATCATTAATTACTGAACACAGTGAACATACTTAATATTCCTTCCTCCTCCTATTTTCCCTACAACAATAATGCTGTGAGATGGGTTGGGCTGAAAGAGAGTTACTGGCCCAAAGTTACCCAACCAGTTTTCATGCCTAAGGTGGGACTAGAACTCACAGTCTCCTAGTTTCAAGCTTGGTGCCTTAAACATTAGACCACATTATTTCCCTGCTATTTAACATTTACATGAAACTTCTGAGCAAAGTCACCCATTGGCATTGGGTCAAGTATCATCACTATGCTGATGATACACAGTTGTACATCTCTGCCCCAGGTAGTGGAGTGTTTCTCAGTGCCTGCAAACTATACAGGTGTAGAAGGGGAAGAACCAAATTTGGCTCAAGTCTGATAGAATGAGTGGCTGTGGGGTTTACGTCGCACCATATCTAGTGATTTACCCTCTTTAACTTTGGCTATACTCCCCATTAAAGTTGGTAGACTATCGGGGAGTTGGGGGGGGCTTCCTAGACTCAAAGCTCCTGCTCAAACAGGCTATTTTCAGTGATTCATATTTATTAACCTCCTATTGTTGGATCTCCTATTATTCCCCCACAATTGTAATGTGCTCTACATAGGAATTCCTTTGAAGAGTATACAAAAACTTCAGCTGGTCCAGAATGGTCAATAATATACATTACATCCAAATAGCACTGCTACTGTATGAGCTGCACTGAATTCCAGTGGTTGGTTGTTACCTTTGATGCTCAACATGACATGAGGTAATTTATGGGATCAGATATCCTTGATAATTTCTATCTGCCCCACTTTAATCTGGTAGAATGGTTAACCAGGTCCTCATGGTGAAACTGTATTACCTGATTGGGCCTTAGAAACATGCCTTCTTATCTTCTCTGTCAAGATACCTGCCTTATGAAAAACTTTCCCTCCAGAAACACAAATGACCCCAACTCTATTGGCCTTGAGGAAAATAATAAGTGCTTGGTTTATTCCCCTAGGCAGTAAGGCCAGGATATTGATAGATCCAGAATTAAGGAGTCATGCTAAGTTATCAGTCTATTTATAGGAGCTGTACACAATTTTTTTATGATGCACAGTAACAGATATTTGACTAACGAGCAGATATCTTTCCTGAACTAGCATAATAACACAATGAGGCATAAAATTCGCTGCAGACAAGGGCTCAAAGTAACATCTAGTTTTTGTAAAAAAAATATTTCAAGAAGTGAACAATCAGTGAAGAACTCAAATATGTCTGCTTATCACTCAAGTTTAGTTTTGCTAGACAGCATTTCCTCTTTAAAAGTCTAAGTTGGCTACTGAAGGACCCACTGACATTCCCATGGGAACCTCAGTAAACATGGCCATTGTCAACCACCAACCTCTATTCTAAAAGGCCATACTGATATATTTTTATATGTCTTTGTACTTTATATGTAAAAAAAATAGTCTAAGTCTTCTTCTACCTCTTGAGGTGACATGTCAGAGACTACCCTTCAAAAATGAATGAAGCTTGGTCAAAAATTAAACTTGATTTAAACTGACTTTTATTTAAAATTATTCTAGAGTAAACAGATACAGAAAAGATTATTTCTACCCACCATTTAATAATTTTCTTTATGGATCACATTTAAAAAACAAGTTTGGTAACAACTTATGGAGAGGCATTCTGGATCACTTCTGACTTAAAGCACAAATTGTATTCCGAAGTATATTAACAGCTTATTAAAAGGTGGCCATTATTAACCATTGTTAACCAGGTCAAATGGATCAATTATAAGAAATAGGCAAAATGTATAAAAAAAGATTGAATGAATTCTACATTTTGGGGTACTTATTCAAACTATTTTATGACTTCACTGAAAGACAATACACAGTCTTGTTTTCCTGAACAATACAGATTTACTCCATAGTTCTGTTCAGTTTAGCCTTAAAGTATTAAAGAATCACTATATTCTGACGAAGATTGAAGACTTTATTAATTAACTATAAAGTTTAGTTGATAAAAATCAAGATTTTTTTTGAAATTCAAATGAGACTTCAGATTTTCTTTGTTAACAAGGATTTTGCAAACTTTACTGAGATCATGTCTGCAAAGATTTTTTTGACTACTGTTAACAGTACCATTTATAGTGTTGCATACACAATAACGCACTTCAGCACATGTATCTTGAGTTTAGAAGATATGCTTAGCTATAAGCCAACCAAATTCATTGTTTATAAACCATTCCGGCTTGTTACAGATAGGAGTCAAGGACAGCATGCCAGGCAAAGCCACAAGCAGTGTCATATTCACTGTGCAGTCTTGTGTTTAAGCCTATTGTACTAATGTGACTTCACACTATTCCCTAACAAGAGACTCAGAAGCTCTTAATATCAGATTTCCCTCCTGCTTCTATCTTAAAAAAGAGACTTATACAAGTGAGAAACAAACAGGGTTGTTCTTCTACAGATGGGAATGGACAGCAATCTCTAAAATAAAAACTGTGATTGTGAAAGCCATTTTTGATCACCTAACAGCCCAATTCCTAATTCCAGAAAAGTAATTTGTAAGAGGTCAATGCTTCACCAGAGCCTAAGGCATGTCTGAAAATGGAGGAGCTAAATCAAGATATTTGCCTTCATTATTTTTCATGGATTCAATAAATCCACATACATAAAGTACTGAGCGCAGATATCTATATAAATTCCTTTGTAGATATGCAGGAATAGGATATTTATAGGCTTTTTTTTTTACAACTGTTTAGCATCAACAAATTTGCTTCAATGGCTGCCACGGTGAAAGAAGTGTGTGAGAAAGAATTGCAAGCTAAGTTTTGATCTTGAATACAAATTTTTGTTTGAAGCCATGTATTCAGGAGCATAGATGTTTAACCTTAGTAGGCATATGGCTATCTAACATTATTTTCCCTCCATATACAGAACTCCAACTGGTAACCTAGATAGTCTAATTAAAAGAGAGAAATATCAGAGAAGTATTAGATCCGTCTAATGCAAGTCACCTAAATTACCTAAAAGTAGATCTTTTTTGTTGGTGTCAGGTTTAAACTCGCAAAAAAAAGTAATTCTCATTATAATTACTTATTGATAAAAATTTTTTCTCTTGCATTATTCTCATTGAGATTTCCTTAGGTCTACCAAGTCTGGGCTGCAAACCTCCAGATAGCTACTAGATGGCAGTAATCCTAATTCTTTTCTGTCATCTACTGGTTGTCCAAATTTCTGCAGCCCAGTTAAGCCTGCCTCATTTAAATTCACATTCCCTTCCTGACAAGCCTTGCAACAGAACTGACTACAACCCTTTGTCTCCTCCAAATACACAAAGAAAGAGCGCCCAAGATCCAAGATGCTGTTAGAGGCTTCATAGTAGCACTAAAGGCAGGGTTTTTGCTCCATGAGCACAACCCAGAAAAAGGTTGGAAGTGAAAATATCTAGCACAGATTAAGCAATCCTTTTAAAGCCGGTATTCCAGGCCAATGTGCCACGAATGTAATGCTGAATAAAGAAATGGATCCCACTGATCATTAGAAAGAGCCAGAGCAGGTTGCTTTGCTGGGGCCGGTTTTTTCTCACATCCAAACTTAGGTTATCTCTGGGGAGTTTTCAGAAATTATTCCTTTTTTTTTGCTCTGGAGATAGTGAGGTGCCCTGACCATTGATGCGTCTCATATGAAACGTTGTGGATTGTCCCGAGCTAAATAAAGGGGAGTGACTACACCATCTCGCTTATCGTATGCATGCACTGTATATGCATCTGTCCTTTATTATCTATCTACCAACGGACAGGACCCAAACTCAGCATCAACGGGGCACAGGATGGCCGAACTGGGAAAAAAATGCTTTCGGTAAACCCATCCATATTGCTCGATCCCACCGTAAGACAAAAATATGCCCAGCTGGGAAATACTGGGGGTGGGGAAGTGAATCCCCCCCACACATACACAGACACACACACCCTGCAAACTGCATGACAGGCTGTGAAGTTCTTCCCCGGCCATACCTTTTCCAGAGAGACCTTGATGCCCCCCATCAGCAAAATGACCTTGTGCTTCAACGCGCCGCCTCCGCCCCCCACGTTCCTTCTCCACTCTCACCCTTTCCACCCATCATTTTATCACCATCGCTGCTAACCGATGCCCCGGCGCACCAAAGGAGAAAGCTGGCCCTTCTTGCGCCCCTTCCCTGCCCTCTTCTTCATGCCTCCCCCGGTTCGGATCTTACCCCCCCACTCTGGACCGCCTGAGTTGCAACTCCGGCTTCTGCTCCCGCCACTACAGATGCCTGCAGGCCCTCGTCGCCGCCTGCTATGAAGAAAGAGTCGGCCTAGCTCATTCAGGGGTAGAGGGGAGAAAGGTGCCTTAGTCCATCCTGAGCGGTGCCATCCGCTTTCCTGTCAGCCATATAAGTATCCCTGTGCAGTATTATGATGAAATGGTATTTTTTCTGTGGAGATCCTTTTTTGGGGAAAGAATCTCTGGATTGAAAGAAGGGGAATCAAAGCAGAGGTTCTCCCCCACCACGTTCGGAATGGTGGCGCTCAGCGAGCGCAAGGCTGCTTGGGCAATGTAGTTTATAATCGGCTGGATGGGTAAGCGAGCACGTGGCTGCTGAGGTCGCATGAATTGAGGGTAAATCAGACGAGTGGTCTTCAAAAAGGACTGAAGCAGAGACGGATCGTTAACGGGATGAAAAGAGCAGGAGGACCGAATGAGATCAAATACAGAAATAGACATCTACGTGAGAAGCGTTAAAATGAAGGAGCATTGGACAGAGGAGCATAAGAGAAGAAGAGGATTGATGGGAGAATTTGGCAGGTTCATTTGAACCAGATAATAATGGAAACATATCCTCCTTTGAGGGCCTTAGTTAAATAGAACCTGCTTAGAACGGTTTCTTTATCCTTTGAATAATCATAAGCAGAGGTGGGTATTCAGCCGGTTCTGATCAGTTCTGGAGAACCGGCAGCGGAAATTTTGAGTGGTTCAGAGAACTGGCAAATACCACCTCTAACTGGAGATTTTACAGTATCCTTCCCCTGCCGCACCCACCAAGCCACGCCCACAGAACCGGTAGTAAAAAAATTTGAATCCCATCACTGATTCATAACCACTTGGGATCATCACTTTAGTGTTGAAGGAGTGGCATCATTTGGTCCGCAATGTTTTACCTCAGGTAAATTCACATTTGACATGGAGGCATATGACGGGGCAGGGAAAATATAGCTTAATCAAAACCAAAAAATGACTGGAAACTTGTATACAATATCAAGGTTTTGCTTTTTAATGTAGATTTATTCCAAAGCACGCACAATAGCTTGATCTCTGCTATGTGGAAACCAGGAAATGCTTCCAAAAGTATCCAAACTATTCTGCCACATCTTTTGCTTTGATTTGGAGATGTATGAAAGATGGGTAACTCTCAGATATATGGCCCTGGGTATAAGAAGGTTGCTGGTTCTGGTGACAACTGAACTATCTCAAGGTGGATCAACTTGATTGATAGGTAACAGTATTTCATGTTCCATTTGAATTCAAAAGGATTCACTGTTTTAAAAAATCTATAATATTTATTGTATATTTTGCAAAATTCCTCTTTTCAATTGAGAGGCAAACCCAATTTTCCTCCTGGTGTGTTAAACAAAAATTTTGGAATCGGTAGTTCAACATGTCTGGAGGGCAGTAGGTTGCATAGGATAGCAAGGATTTTTTTTAAAAAAATTAACGTGAACTTCATTTGTTTTAGAATGGAACAGTCAAAAATATGATTATTCTGAGATTATTCTCCATGCTTCAGTTTCAAGATATTTTCTTACTGGGAATTGAAATATAACTTTAACATAGGATGACTGATAAATTGGAAAGAGGTCTAAGCACTGTAATGTATTTAAGCTGCAATAACCCAACACTTTTAACTTGGTCACTAAATCTAGTTAACCCATTTTCTAGGCTATATACTTTGGACTGAACTAGCCAAACAGACTAATCAAGGTTAACACTCAGATTTAGCAATGTGTGCAATTGTAATTGCTAGGTCTTTATAAGTAGCCTGAATGAATGGGTTCTGTAGCCTGAATAAGTGTGTTCTGAGAATACAATCTTGTATTTTTCAAAGCAGGAAATTTAAAAATAGTTCTTACTCCTGTCCCCAAATCTGTTTGGGAATTTTTGAGGTACCTGGATGATAAATTCATCACCAAGAAGCACATTTTTTTCAATAATCAGAGAAAGACCCTGTTTATTTTCTTTTCCAGAGCTGCCCCAGCGGAGGGAAAGACAGCACCAGGAGAGGGCAGCTAGGATTTTCTGTATTAAAATAACATCTTCATAAAACATGCAGCTGGCCTGGACATGCATCCCACTTACTCCATTCCCTCCTTCCACAGTCCAGCTGAGGTTGAGATTCAAGTTAACAGAGTAACAATTCGTCATCACTCCCTTTCCAAGCTGTCCCTGCTAACAATTACATGTGAGACCAGCACTGCAGAATGGGTAAAAAGCTGGAAAATTGACCTCTGACTTGTGGAATGGTTCTGATTCTTGCTTTGCTAACTTGGCATTACCCTCTTTTCCATTCTCTTTGGATAATTTTAGCCAGCAGTGTAGGCGTTCTTAGTTCCTAAGAGTATCTACAAGTAGGAGGTGAAGTTTTCCCCCCTTTTTGGCTTTCCACCCTGAGGGAAGCAACTGTGGATCAAACTGTGCTGTCTTCTAAGCCCCTATGGAACCACAGAGGCAGGGATGCAAAATATTGTGGGACCTTGGTCTTTGGACCTGAGAGATACTGTCACTCAGCAAGGCATAAGGGTTCATTGCATGGGGACAAGTAAAGCTGGAGGACAAGGGCCATGGCTTGTACTGGCTACTGGGAAAGGCTTCAAAAGCAGGCCTATGCTCCCATAAAGGTATGAGGTGTATACTGCATTTGATGACAGCTGAAAATTGTCTAGCTAATGGTGCCTCTGATCCTCAGGCTTTATTTCCTATATACAATACATAACTTGATGTGGTTGATTGGTCCTGAT
Organism: Bungarus multicinctus; assembly: GCA_023653725.1. Lineage (NCBI taxonomy): Eukaryota > Metazoa > Chordata > Lepidosauria > Squamata > Elapidae > Bungarus > Bungarus multicinctus. The sequence goes on along the minus strand of CM042834.1, from coordinate 155,212,884 downwards.
GTCCAGTCGCCTGTCCATCAAACCAAGTAGTTCCTGGCTAATAGGCAGGAATAGGGAAATGGATCATACCACGGTGAAGCTCCCCCATGCTGCTATCCCACAGAACCCTCCCCTTCGAAGAGCAGAGTGTGTTGATCCAAGCAGAGAAAGCATCGGGAAGCAAGAGCAATTATTCTCTCTGCTCAGCAGCTATTTCTGTCTTGCTGTCTTGCTCCTCTAGTGAACACGGAGTCTCCAAATGTTCAGCCAGTCTGGGAGCTTCAATGGTGACCTCGTGAGCCACGCTCATAGAGGTACGAGGAGTAACCGGGAGGCGGCCACTGACATCTGTGGCCCGGAGACGTTGCATGAATGTAGTGACTCGAATGGCTTTCTGCAATAAGAAAAGCAATATCAAAGGAATGGCAGGAAATGAGCATCTGAACTGCTGCCCTTTTTGGTTCTTCATCCAAGTACCAAACGATATTGGCTCTTGAATGAAGTACTGGCAGAGATTTAAGGCATCTGCAGCTTGCAACTGCTGTAACTAAAGAAGTGAAATGTTGGGAAGCAGGAACATGGTTTCCTTTTCTCCTCCTTTTGTAGCCTTACAACAGCAGCAATATATTTGCACCAATGGTTTCCTTAAAACACTGGATTCTAAAGGTTCATAGGGGAGAAGAATGAAAAATATGGTTGTATTTACATGTCCTGTAAGCCTTGCATGACTTGAGGCCAGTCTGTTTGAAAGATCAAAATTCTTTCTCAAGAGCCCATCTGTAGAAATCTGTCCTTGTGCCCCATCACCACTTAAGACACTTTTTCCCTACCTAATTCTTAAAATATCTTATTTTCCGATTTCTTGCCATATTTCCCTTTGTTATAGATCATAGAGTTGGAAGGTCATCAAATCCAATCTGCAAACTATAGGATTCCCTTCACTATCTCTGTTAGTTTACTCTCTAGCCTCTGTTTAAAGGAGGAAACCACTCCATAGGGCAACCTCTTCTACTGATTGACAGCTGTTACTATGTTGAAGGTCTTCCTCATGCCTAATATCTACTCCCTTGAAGTTTCAGGTCCTTCTCTGGATTTGCTCCAATCTTTTTTGTTAACTGATGTACAGTATATAGAATTGATTTATTCCAATGACTCACCCTCCATTTGGCCTTGGCAAAATTTTTCTCAATCTGTGCACAGACCCCTTCTTTGAGGTTCTTTTCAGAAGCAATGTTTCCAGATATCCTGAGAACCAAGAAAAAATGCAGAACTATGGCTTAGAACACACACTGTGAGGGATGAAGAATGATCTAAATCAAACAGGGAAATGTAAGCAGATTTTCAAAATCTAGGAACAGTTCAAGAGGTCTGTATCTAATTTTACAAATTGTCTATTTTAGGTAACTCATCTAACATTTAGAAGAGGTGTTCCTAAATATATGGAATATATTTTATGTAGAGCAATCTTATGTGCACCTCCTTAGAGAACTGAATGCTTGTTCTCTATTCCTGTAGCAAGATTCTTTTATCAGAGGTTTTATTTATTCATACAGATGAACCCCTGAATGATCTTATTTAATACCATTAGGAAAGAGCTAACAGCAAACCATAAATCATTTGTAGCAGAATAGCAGAAATAAATGATCACTAAAACATAAACTGAGTTTTTTAATAGATGTGCACAGAGAATTTAGGGATACGATTTGCTTAACAAATTGGTTTAGCATCAAAATTGAGATATAGTACTGATTTTCTACTTATCAAGGTAAATTCGGGAATGGCTTTGGACCGCCCTATTTATGTGAAAACACGTGCCTATCACAACAGCAGTTATACCAGAATCTATAGTAACAGTTCGTAATGCTTTTTATTAAAGATATAGTAAACATTTGCTAGAGTTGCTCACTTCCCTCTTTGCAGGCCTGTCAACTATAGGGACAACAGGCTAATATGGGCATAGATGTATGCTTCAACAAATTAAGAACAAAAGTAGAAAACATAATTTTATTTCACATGTTCCTCCTTCAAGTTGTTCAGGGCAGTGATTGTGCTCCACCCATTTCTTTTCTCATTGCAATAATTCTGCAAAATAGAATAATGCAGATATAATGACTAGCCTCAAATCATTCAATGACTTCATAGCAAACCACATGTTTGAATTTAGTCTTTTCATTGCAATACTATTTTAGGAGATAGAAACTTACATTGGGGGGATGAATGGGACAAGAACAGAGGGAATGAGTTGGGAAGTAAAATGGCCATATTTTAAAAAATATTTATTCTTGCCCTGTTAGTATTGATACCATTACATGGGATACATGTGGGATACATAACTAGGTAGGTGATGCAGTATAAAACGTAAGCTATTTTAGGTCAGGCATTTGGTAACAGGACCTCACAGAAGATACATTTGCTCCAGTCTGAAAGAGTTCCACTCACCAGATATGTCCCAAGGCTTCTTGGGCTGTGATTCGTTGGTCCTGATCCACCTCCATTAGTCTAGTCACCAACTTTTTAGCTGCAAGAAAATAAGAAAAGAAAAAATAGGGAATTAGACAATGTTAATGTTAAGGAGGGTCAGGTGATCAGTCTTAGGACTAGATTTTGGATCCACAGTGCAGGAAATGAAGAGAAACCATAGTAAGAAAGTAGAACAGATTAATGCATGGGGAATTGCAGTTTTAAATATTCTGTTTTCAGACAGGAAACTAGAATAGCAAACAAGAGGCAGAGTTGCAATCTCCCTCATTGTGCTTTTGCTTTCTTAAAATAGGCAAGCATTTTCTTTTTCATAACAGTATCTCCAACTTGCAGAGAAGACTTGTCTTCAAGGGTGTCCCATTTCCTCCTGGCCTGGTGTGGTACATAAGAACAATTCCATGTCTTATGGGAGAGCAGCTAACAAGACTGGATAGTACTTACCAGCGACAGAGATATCATCCCAATATGGAGAGTCAAAATCATACTCCCCAGCCAGTATTTTGCGGAAGATTCGGCGGTTGTGACTGTCGCTATTTTCATCATCTGTGTCATCATAGAAGGGGGGGTTCCCAGACAATCTGTGTTGATAAGGGAGGGAAGAAGGAGTCATGAAAACTACAAAGTTATTTTCTTATGTAACGTTTATGCTTATATAGTCAAATATGCTGGTCAACGTCTTGTGATTTTTCAACTTATTTTACAACTTGTCCCAACATGACTCTTAGGCTTCACACCCAAGTTTGGCAGTAAATCAAAGGTCTCCAGTCCCTTAATGTTAATTCAGGTCTAAGCTAGGTTTGGCAAAAGACACAGTTTGTCTAGTTTAGAATCTTATTTCAGACAACAATGAAGCCTGAAACACAACTGTTGGTACCCTATTACAGTGCAAAAAAGTCAGAGATTTCTGTGTGGCTATGTTCCGGAATTTAAATACTGAACTTTTCCCTTGATCCTTCTAAATGAATATCAGGGGGGGGAGTGTTGCATGAATGAAATCCTTCTCCCAATCCCTCCAAAGGATACATGGCAGGGGATTGCTTGGTTGCTGAAGTGACTGAAAAATGTTTACATAACAGCCCCCTGTAGCCTGGGGCCTGCTGGCTCTCGCCTGATTCCTTGGAATGATGTGCTTCAAATGTGCTTGATTAAGAGGATTATTGTGTCTGCCTAGCATAGCCTATCTAGGCTACAGAAATCCTGATAATCATTAGACGGCAGCAAAGAGTTCATGTTTTCCATATCACTTCTATTTAGCAGCTGTTTGCCCAGATCTGATAGTCCTAGCAACTGCAAAGAGATGGACCTGTCCTTTCTCTGTACATTTTGCCATGCAGGCGCAGGCGTTCTCTCTCTCTCCCTCTCCCTTCCCCTCCCTCTCCCCCTCCCCCCTCTCCCCCCCCCTCTCACACACACACACACTAATGGAACTCACAGAATAAACATGATAACTCCAACAGCCCAGCAGTCAACAGCACGTCCATAGCGTTGCCGAGCAACCACTTCAGGAGCTGGGAGGACAGACAAATGGATCAAAGACAACTATAGAAAATGTGAGCAAGATATATCCCGCACAGTAAGAGGTAGATGCTAGGTTTGCTATTTTCACATTTCCCAGGAGAACTCTGTCAATGCACAAAAGGCAGAAATTTAAGAGCTGAGCTTTCCTGTCTTATGGAGAGAAAAACCACTTGTTGAATTTTTGCCTGTGTAAGTTCTTTTTCAGGACAGTTTGCAAACTGTATGAAGCTTCTATTTTTTCAGCCCACTTATTGCAATGTAGCAGAGAGAAAGTATCCCAAGTCTGAGATATTTCTTCTCTGTCCAAAGGCAAGTACATACCTAAATATTCAGGTGTCCCACATGGTTCTGTGATGGCACCATTCTCAAAGCGTGAGAGATAAAAATCCCGCAGAACCACTTTTGAGCGGTTGTTCTGGTTGTAGTACATAAGATTCTCCAGCTAAAAGAAAGAGATCCAAATTAGCAACCTTCCTGGCACTCTCCTTCACAACAGGGAGCCCTCCCCCACCCCCCATTCATGAAAATATCAGCCCATGTCTTCCAATGCTAAAAGGATAGCTATCCCAGATAAAACCACTAGAGGGGACAGTTACTCTGAAAATATTTGATTTTAGCATTCCCTGCTGTTTCTTTACCTTTAGATTGCGGTGAACAATGTGCAGATTATGTAAATAAGCTAATGCCTCCAGCACTTGCCGCACAACATTGCTGGCATCCTTTTCTGTGTAGTAGCCCTGGTCTAGGATCCAGTCAAAAACATCGCCGCCAGTAGCCCTGTAGAGAATACCACAGCCAACTTGACAAGTGGAATTGAGTAGACGCCAGATGGCCACTCAGGGGCACTCAAAAAGATACAGGAAAGGCTCGTCCTTTACTACCATCTCCTGGTCATCTGGACTCCTGCAGCAAAGCTATGGTATGCTTCAGTAATAGGCAAAGGCGCAGCACATATCATGCCAGAATAGTGCCTGACATATGCAAAAGCTCTCTGTTCAGAATGCTAAACAGGAGCAATCTGAAGGCGGGGTGAGTCACACTTGGGCTGGGCTATTTATCCACTAAGCCAAGGCTTGCTTAATTATCATCTACTATAAAAATATATATTTGGCTGCATTTACATAAAGCATATTTACAAACCACAATTCATTGGTTCAGTTCATCCATCGTGCTTAAAGTATAGTTCGACTTTTATTTTGGGGCCCAAGTGGCAACCTTCTCTATCCCAAAGATGACATCTTTGACATGTGAATGGTTGCAGTCCAGACATTTGTGGATGCAGCCAGGGCAAAGAAATGGGCAGCTGCAATTTTAAAACTCCCTTTCATGTCCTTAAAATGTAATTCAAGTTCAATTATTTATATGATTTCCTCTTCATGTGTAGAATTATTCTTTCCTGTTGCACTAAAAACCATGATTTGGTGATAATGTTAGGGAAGGCTTTCTGTTTGGTCTCAGGCCTTCCGAGAGCAGCTTGGGGGGGCCCCCCATGCATCCTTAGTTTGGGAGGGTGGGTGTTGAGTAATCCTAGCCTAGAAATGGAAAGGTCTCAATTCATACCAGCCACAAAAATCTCTGGTTTCTTTGAGCCGATAACATCTCTTCTGATTAAACCATCTAATAGGATTGTTGTGAAGAAAAAAAATGAGGGTATATGAAAGCTGCGTATGTTATTTTGATTTCCTTTGAAAGATATGAATACAATAAAGCTGGCATTTCAGCCTGGGGGAAGAAAAAAGAACATATCTTCAGTACATTAATATTAATGTTCTGTATTCTTTTTGCATACCTACCTACCTACCTACCTACCTACCTACCTATCTATCTATCTATCTATCTATCATCGCTTCCCATCAAACTTACAATTCTTGGATAATGTAGAATTCCTTCCTCGTTTCAAATGTGTCAATCAGTTGTAAGATATTGGGGTGATTCACCCTGGAAGAAAAATGTAGAGAGACCTCAGTTTCCCCTCTTCCCCTTAGCCCAGTCATCATAATTCTGCCTGCCATCAACTTACCTGGCCTGTGATATCCTCCGTCCCCTCCCTGCTGAGATCTTTCTCGCATTGCCTGTTTCCCTATTGCCTGGCTCTGTTGCTTGCCCCCCCCCCAGAGTTCATTTCTACAGAGACCAAGTCAGCAGAAATCTCAATTTGCCCTTGGGCTATCTCAATAATTCATACCTGGCCTTTAAACAGTAAAGAAACTTAAAACAGTTCTTGTGATGCCAGCAGGTCAGGAAATAAAAGGTGCTTTTTTAAAAAAGAAAAGAAACAGCAGCTTTAGTTGCCATGAATGATAAGAGACAGAAAAGGGAATGTTCGTTCTTTCTCTGAAGATGTGAACCTCGTTCTTCCTTGTCATTGCTTTACTTTTTGCTTGCTTACATAACAGCTGTTGGACTCAAAGATGAATTTAAAGCAAAAAATTGACCTTTTTTTTTTTTTTTAACCATTGGAAATACTACCTTTTTAACATTCTGAAAACAAGTTAAATGTAAACACACATCCTCCCCATCTGAGGACATTTATCTTTGGTATCTGATTTGTGGTTTCATTGGATGTGGTTTTTCGCTGTTGCGTACCGTCCAATATTTTGCAATTGGAGGAGAACATTAGCATTGTTAATGAATGGAATGGAGAGTTTTGTTGTAAATTATGCCTCAGTTGTTTATGTGCTATTAAAAAAGAACAGGAACAGGAATATTTCCCAAATAATTTTGCTAAGACCGTCATAATAATGTTGGCATTATTTAAGAACAACAAAAAAAGAAAAACTTATCTTAACTGTTCTAGCACAGCACTCCTCTGGGCAGAGAGATCTGATATTGCTCCTGGGAATCGGTTGGAGCCTCTCTTCCAGCTTAGGAGTCACAACCCTGAGTGTTCCTGCTACCCTTTTGACCTTTGCTTTCCACATCTTTACTTCCTCCTTTCAGGCCCTGGTCCTTCTCCAGCTTTCATGCTTCCTTCCTGATGTTTATGAAGACTCTCAATCATCCAGGTCATGGTTGCCTCAAAGGTGCTTCCCCCCCCCCCCAAAAAAAAAGGCAACTGGGTTTTCTTATTTTTATTCCTATTAAAAGATGAAAAGCAAAATGTTTTCAAAGGGAAAAAAAAAACAAGCCAGTCCAGTTTGGGGTGGAGTGAGGGGAAGCATCTTGAAGTTGCTATCGCTTGGCACTGATACATTTATCCCAAATGCTGCCTTCTGTGCCCTCGTCTACTACAGTTATTCCTCGACTTACAACCACCATTGAGCCCAACTTTTCTGTTTGTTAAGTGAAACATTATTAGGTGAGTTTTGCGACCCATTTTGCGACCTTCCTTGCCACAATTGTTAAGTGAATCACTGCAATTGATGAGTTAGTAAACCGGTTGTTAAGTGAGTCGGGCTTCCCCATTGATTTTGCTTGTCAGAGGTTGCAAAAGGTGATCCCATGACCTTGGGGCACAGCAACGGTCGTAAGTATGAATCATTTGCCAAGCGTCTGATTTTGGATCACATGATCATGGGGATGCTTCAAAGATCATAAGTGTGAAATATGGACATAAGTCACTTTTTTCAATGCCATTGTAACTTGGAACGGTCACTAAATGAACTGTTGTAAGTCGAGGACTACCTATACAACAATGTGTGGCTTGATTGGCCAGTACCTGCCTTCCTATCTGAATCTGGAAATCACACAGAATCTTAGCCCTGTTATTCTCCATGATCTTCTGTGGAGTCTCACATCTGGATCTGGTAGGGTCTAGTTCATACACTGTGCAGATAACAGATAATCAGAGTTGGAAGGGACCTTGTAGGTCATCTAGTCCAACCCCCCCGCCCAAGCGGGAGACCCTACACCATTTCTGACAGATGGGAGTCCAATCTCTTCTTGAAAGTCTCAAGTGATGGCGCTCCCACAATTTCCAAGGGCAAGCTGTTCCATTGGGTGATTGTGCTCACTGTCAGAAAGTTTCTCCTTATTTCCAGCTTAAATCTCTCCTTGTTCAGTTTCCATCCATTATTCCTTGTCTGGCCTACAGGTGCTTTAGAAAATAGCTTGACCCCTTCCTCCCTATGGCAGTCCCTCAAATATTGGAAGACCGCTATCATGTCTCCCCTGCTCCTTCTCTTTACTAGACTAGCCAAGCCCAGTTCCTGCAACCATTTGTTGTATGTTTTAGCCTCCAGTCCCCTAATCATCCTGGTTGCTCTTTTTTGTACTTTTTCTAGAGTGTCAACATCTTTTTTATAATGTGGTGACCAAAACTGGATGCAGTACTCTAGGTGTGGTCTTAGTAAGGCTTTATAGAGTGGTATTAGTACTTCCCTTGATCTTGATTGTATCCCTCTGTTAATGCAACTTAGGATTGCATTATCTTTTTTGGCTGCTGCTGCACACTGTTGGCTGTTCCTGTATACAATGTTCCTGTATACAATGCCAGCTACTTGGTTGTGCTGTTCAGTGTATGCTTTTCTTGCCACTGTGTATTGGATCGAAATCTCTCTGCACCTTGGGTGCTGCCTAGTGTGGTAAAACCCTGCCACACTGTTGGTTGCAGGGAAACATACATACTGGGAAACCTGTAGTTTTCATTGTTACTCTACTGCTGCAAATATACTGTATATTGAGCTTTGATTGGCAGGGAGCTCCCTCCCCCCCCCACTTGTGCCAGTTTCTCCAGATCTTAAGCTCAGTTCTTTTATCATTTGGATAGCCAGAGATTTGCTGTAGTGGTCCCAGGACAGGGTCTTAAGCTGAATCTGGCTCAGTGACTCTCTAGAAGATACCCTTGGAACCACACCTACATCAGTTTGGTACAGTGGACAAAATGTGGGATGTAAATGTCCTTTGTCCTATGTGTCACTAAGTAATCTGAAAAGAGAAGCCATTCTGCCATCCCCTACTGGCCAGCAATGACCCACTTTCCAGTGGGAAAGATCAGCATTGCAATGTTCCCAAGTAAGGCTGGAAACGGATGCTTTCAGCAGTTATCCATAGCCAGCTGATCAGAGGATGCTCATCCATCCCTGCTTGATCTAAAGTTTGGCAATCTTGCAAAGCACTTATTTGACCATTTGTTGTTCATGTTTTCCCCATAGATGCCATTTTCATTAAGAGAATATTTTTCCACTCTTCAAAAATAGTGAGGGGGGAAAGCTGTAGTGAACAATTTCCTATCTAGTGGTACAGTTGTTAAAGGGCACAGAAGCCTGCCAGGAAAACAAAGAAGCAGATGGCTCCTTAATACCTCAGCATGTTTGCTGCTGTCTGTTGTTTTAATTTTCCCCAATATTTTGGTCTCTCTCTGTTCCCTTTCTTATTACTCCAGTGCGCTCAAGTTCCTTCCCTGTACATCTGTTGTCATAACTGAACATATAGGCTACAACTTAGCTAGAGAGTCCGTTAACTCATTATAGATACCCTTTAATTTAGGCATCTGAAGATGCAGAAATTTGGGCAACCCCTAGATCAGGGGTCACCAACCTTTTGGACCTCGGGGACCACCAAACTCATAATTTTAAATCCCAGGGACCACTAACTGGTTCTATGGGTGTGGCCTAATTTGTGGGTGTGGCTTGGTGGTCATGTGACTGGCTGGGCATGGCTTTTATGTAAATATTATAAATATTTATATAAATATTGAATTTTGTATAAAAAAGAGCAATTTTTACCAAAATCAGGGAAAGCAGGCAGGCAGATTGAGTTACTCACAGATTCATTCAGTGATCTATCTATCTTCCATCCTTTTATGTGAATCTGTCACATAAAATTTGCTTGCCGTGAGTCTGCACTGAATAATAGAACCTTCAGTCCTAAGGGAGGTTCGGCTGTGCTTAAAAGCAGAGCCGAAGATCTAAAGATTAGCTAGAAAGCAAGAAATCCAACTATTTCCTGCTTTCTAGCTAATCTAAATCTCCCGGCACAGCAGAACAGCTGATGGTCGGAAAAAGGAAAAATAGCAACTTAGCAGGCAAATTTGCCAGGTAAGGAGTGAGTGGGCGGGGAGGATTCCTGTGGGTCATGTGAGCGGCGCAGCCTTGTGTTCCCACACAGTCTGGATTAATTGCTTTGGGAGGGTGCTCCTGGGGTGACATTTCTCTGCAGACCACCAAAATTTTCTCGTGGACCACCAGTGGGCCGCAGACCACCGGTTGGCGACCATTGATTTAGAGTGATATAGATGGTGGCTTTTACTCAAATTCCTTTGGCTACACAAGAATGCAGAAGGATAACATCAGTTCTTGCACATACGCGCACACATATACACACCAGGAACCTACATTTTTAGGATGAAGATTTCATTCTTGGCTGCTCTTCGCACTTTGCGCCCATCTTTCTTGAGAAATTTCTTGCAGATGTATAGCCTGTCTGTCTGTCGTTCGCAGGCCACACAGATCTCACAGAACTCCTTCCTGTGGAATGGTGATCAGAAAGAACCCTGGTTTCTTTTTTAATGGCTAGCTTGATGTTCTGTTTTCTATAGTTACTAGCCAAATATCGTTATAAAGCCAAAATGGAAAGAGCTGTCCAATCCCTGTTGTTTATCCCAGCATCAAGTAATTGAAACTGTTTTAGCTATCAGAAGTAGTAGACAGTGGCAAAAGTATATTTTACATGCTCTCTGGTTAGGATCAAAGAAAGCAAAACAGACTACAGAGATTTTAAAGCCCAATATGATCACCATTTTTCAGCCTCGCCAGCCTCACGTGCTTGTTGTAGGAATCTGATGTGTGTGTGAAAGAGACAGAAGAATTTGTACAGTGTTTTACCTCCTTGGAGTGGAGAAAAGGTAGAATATAAATAGAATTAATAAGTAAAGGCAGGACACCATGGCAAACCTGAAACATCTAGAATTCCTTTGTGTATTTGGGGTAAGATAAAAGTGATTGATTTTATTTCCAAGTTTGATTTACATTTTTGGGAAGCCTTGCAATAAACAGTTTTTTAGGCCATTAAATAAATTTATTCAGCAAGGACATAAAACAGAATCACCTGTAAAGAAAAGTAGACTTCCTGACCTTTAGCCTTATCACTGGCATTTATCTAATTGCTGACTGGAATGCTGACTTCAAATTTCAACTCTTCTTTGGGCTCAGTTTAACAGAGGTTGGGTGACCTCACGGAAATCCAAGCACAGAGTGGAGTCCTTGCTTAGGCTCTTAAAGCTGTAAGCTATCCTATATGGAAACTATTGGAGTGCAGTTGTAATTTTTAGCTATAAATAGTTCTTGACTTATAGTCATAATGGAGCCGAGAACTGTCACACAACATAGTTACGGTAAATCTATCTAAACAGGCATAGGACTAGAACTACTACATGATCAGCGATCAATACAATACAATACAATACAAGAATACCACAGGGACTCCACCAGCTAATAACAACCATATTAACTGGAAATGGAAACAGAACTTAAGGGCTTTCTGGTCCTTAATATTATTCCAGAGGGTGTGGGCCACAATAGGGAACATCAAGGAATTGTTCTGTTAGAATAGTTTTTTTAATCCTTTTAACTCTTCTATTATTAACATTAATATTAGTTTAGGTGATCTTATTAGCAATACTGTTGTATGCATCGATATTATCCCTCTGCTATTTATTGAGCGTCATAATCTTTATGTTGAAAATGTTTGAAATTGAGCTGTGTTATATTATAAATACCATATGGCCTAGAAGACTGTCTATTTGGCAGTCAGAATGGGAAGCCATTTACTAGCTATTGCTCATCCTTCTCAGCAGCCAGTAATGTAACTGCCATCAGATAAGCTATTTCACAGCACCTATGTTGCTATTCCTTCCTTCTGCTGCTCATAGCAAATTGGCTGACCAGGTACAGGCTGAGATGAATCTCCATATCCACTGATAGCATCATAGACAGCATTTCAAGAACCCGGCACAAAGAGCAAAACAAGCAAAGAGAGAGGGGCTATTAATCCACAGTGGAAAGGAGGCCATAGATCCACACCCAGGAGGTGCAAGGCCCAGAACTTTGAATGTACCTGGTAGCAGCAGGAAAAGTAGTGTACCTGTTCAGCAATTTGAAATCCACACACCTATTTCCTAATAGGCTGACCATGAGAGGATGCAGCTCTGATGGCCTAGAGGTGGAGATCTCACCTCACAATCAGGAGGCTGTGAGTTTGATCCTAGGTAGAGCTTAATATTTGGAATAGACTCTCCTGCTCAAGCAGGGGGTTGGACTAGATGACTTCCAAGGTCCCTTCCAACTCTTGTTATTCTATGCCACAGTGTGTTGGATGTGGCAGTGTTACTGCAAGGGATCTCCTAATAGCTGGAGAAGAAAGGAAGAGGCTTCCTTAATGATGCATCTCTCAAATTATTAGGAGCCTGGTTGCAAATCCATTGTTTTCTAAGGTGGCCCTCAGGACTCCAGCAAACCGGGAGTAGTTTCAGGCAGGGTCCCTACTTACGCTCGTAGCAGCTGTCCAATCTCATACTTGTCGGTGATGTCAGAAAGGCTGTTGTAATTCTTTTCATCTCGCAGTCCAATGCAGCCAAACGGCATCCTGGGGGTGAGGGAGACAGAAGGACTGACTATGAGTCTCGGTGTAACTTTTCTGAGCCTGTTTATCCTGAGTTCCCTACAGGTTGTAAGTCAGAGATGGAGATTGTCTTTCGCTGTAGATAGAACTTCAAGCAGCCAGCTTTAAAAGGAAATATTCAAGCAAGCGGTAGCTGGCCATGCAGATTTGCATACAGCCTTGATTGCTATGTAGATTCCAAGTACAAATCAGAAGGATCGGCATGTTTTGTTCTGAACCAACAGCTTCCTTTTTCTCTTTGCAGAATACCTCCCAACTTTTATCACCAAATCCCCTATTTCTATCCTCTCTTGGAAGCTTCATGTGTTACTTCAAACTAGCTCTTAATAGGAGGCATTGCCCTTCAGTGAAGAGAGGGGATTCAGGTTATGTCATAGTTTGAAGTGTCTATGCATTTATGACCCCTTTTTTGTGTCAGAATTCCCTTTGTGCTTCATTAGCATGGCCTTCATACTTCAAACACAGTGAATGAGAAATCTTCTAGAGCTGAGGATAAACTCTTAAGTTCTGCCTCTCTCTCTCTCTCCACTTACAGGAGAACACACTTTCAACATATTCTCCAATTCTCTAGAAGTCCTCCATTTTTCCTGTGTCCAAAGAGACAATAAAAGATCTTAGGTCACATCATCAAGGAGAAAAGCATGATAGTGTGTTTACATATGTATTCAATTTTTATGCCACCCATCCCTCATATATGGTCAAAATTGGTAGTGTCCTATCAAATTCTGTACCTTTCAACAGTGGTGTCCCCCAAGGCAGTGTTCTAGGACCAACTCTTTTCATACTCTACATAAATGACCTCTGTGATCATATCAAGAGCAACCGCACTCTCTTCGCTGATGATGTAAAGCTGTTCAATACCACAGACAATACTGCTACCCTTCAAAAAGACTTTGACTACATATCAGAATGGTCAAACAAATGGCAACTTCAAATCTCAATAAATAAATGCTCTGTCCTACATATTGGCAAAAAAATTCAGAAAATAAAATACAGACTGAATAGTCAAGACTTTATTGATGATTGAAACTCTGTCAAGGATCTTGGAGTACTCATCTCTAATGATCTAAGAGCTATAGCCCACTGTAACTACATAGCCAAAAAGGCGATAAGAGTCGTTAACCTAATCTTACATAGAGTCGTTAACCTAATCTTATGTAGCTTTGTCTCTTACACTACTAACTAGAGCATACAAAACATTTGCTAGACTAATACTCGAATACAGCTCATCAATCTGGAACCCACATTACGTATCTGATATTAACACAGTTGAGAAAGTCCAGAAATATTTCACAAGAAGAGTTCTCCACTCCTCTACTCGTTGCAGAATACCTTATGCCACCAGACTCGAAATTCTAGACCTAGAAAATCTAGAACTATGCTGCCTTCAGTCCGATCTAAGTATAGTATATAAAATCATACATTGCAATGTCCTACCTGTCAATGAATACTTCAGCTTCAACCATAACAACACAAGAGCAAACAATAGATACAAACTCAAGGTTAATCGCACCAAACTTAATTGTAGACTTCAGCAACAGTGTGGTCAATGTCCGGAATACTCTACCTGACTGTCGTTTCTTCCCCAAATCCCAAAAACTTTAACCTTAGACTGTCTACTATTGACCTCACCCCTTTCCTAAGAGGTCTGTAGGGGGCATGCATAAGCGCACCAATGTGTCTACCGTCCCTGTCCTATTGTTTCTTTTATTCTTTTTTTTTCTTATATGTATCCATGTATTTATAACTATGTTTTTACTTGTACCTATTATCTTGTAAGCAATTGACAAAATAAATAAAATAAATATAAGGTCACATTGATTTCATGAATAGAAAACTTTTCACCTCCAAGTTTATTGAGCATCTCAGTTTACAGAATGCCAAGTGCACTTAAATTTTTGTTTAGGAGATTAAACTTCAATTAATTAAATGAAATTATGATTGATATGTCCCAATGATTTTGATGGGATTTAAATATGTTTCCTCAACCTGCTGCCCTCCAGATATATTGGACAACAACATTCATAGTCTTTCTTTGGCATTGTGTTGTGATTTCATTTGCATCCATATGAACAACTGTTAATGATGGCTGGTTCCTAGAGGCTTCTTCTAATATTTTTGCATGTGAACTTCTACATATAAAAATGGTCCTCCTTTTGTAACAATGAGTTCCCAATAGGAGCAGAACAAAGTTTTACAGTATTTGAAATATTAAAGTAAGTATGATGATGTGCATTTTTAGACAATGTTCTATTTTGATTCATAATGTCACAGGCTATCTTTGCAGTTTTTCACCTCCTTCATAATCCTGTCAGGCAGTTCCAAAAACTCCCAACTGATTTTAAGACTTGGCATATAAGTGTGTGTGTGTGTGTTGCGTCACAACAAAGTCCAAATCTATTTTAGGGCTAACAGTAGGCTATAGCATCATCTAGCTATTATGATGTTCCTTCTTTTCATTTATTGAGTGCAGTTATGTCTGATCTGTCTTCAAAGATCTCAAGGTGGCATTCACGGTCTGTATGCAGTATGTAAGATTGCAACTGGCTCCTAATTATTTAAACCTAGTCATTTAAAATGGTAAAGTTGGTCACTAGTTCTTAGTTTCTTATTCGTAAGTTTTGCTCTGAATTATCATACATTATACCACATGGTGCAGATGCAATGATTGTGATGGAAATATGCATCTTGAGAGGTAAAGTCATTGTAATAAGTTTGTCTTGGTCAAGCAGAACCCATGGTGTGACATGTAGCATGTTCTAAGGTAAATGGTGAGTTACTATTAGTTCTTTAATTAAACTAGGTCAGACATAGCAGGAACATCTGTTCTGTATTCCATATTCGTTTTTTATCCTTTGCAGTTTTGAAGGGCTACCTTATGGGAAAAGTGGAGGATGTGGGAAGCATTAGATATTCCCTGCATCCTGTGTAATGGTTGTACATGAGCTTCCTGTTATTTGTCAAATGATTACTGGGATACTATCCCTGCAAAAAGAAGAAAATGAATAATGTATGACTAGCTCCGATTTACACTGGCATGACCTAGTGGTTACAATGCAGAGCAGGAGTCCCCAACCCCCTGTACATGGACCGGTATCCATTGGGAACCGGATCTCATAAGCAATGGGCAAGTGCGCAAAGCTACATTTGTGCAAGCGCAGGGCATGTACACGAAACCATCCCATTCCCACTGCTACTATCGGTCTGCAGAGTCAGAAAGGTTGGGGACCGCTGGACTAGAGAGTCCCAAGACTTTCCTCTGCCACTGGGTAAACTTTGGGGCAGTCATTTTCTCTCGGCCAATTCATTTCAAATTGGTGTTTCTTCAGGGGAAAAGAAAAGGCAGGATAGGAAGATGTTATGTATCTGGTAATTGTGGGGATGTGGGGATGTGTGTTGGCTGCTTAACTGTAACTATGGTTAACTATTAATTGCCATATATGTATGGTAGTTAAGCATGTGTCAGTTATCTTGCAAATGTAGTCTCTGTTAGATCTGAGAACTACTGTAGAAATCAACTTAAATTTGTTAGTGTGAAATCTGCTGTAATAGTGCTAGTAGGAGACTTTGAAAGGCATTTCCTCAGTATCATGATGATCTGTGACACCCCTGTGAAATTTCCAATGCCTTTTCAACTCAAGGGATGGTCAAACTCAGGGATGGGATCCAACAGGGTTAACTATTGGTTCAGTAATTTATGAGGTTCGGTGATTTACGAAGTGCTTCCCTGCACTGTAAATCGTCATCAGCATGCTGGGTGCAGAGAAGCAGCCTTTGAAAAAGGACTTTTTCCCTGCTTTTTTATCTGCAGCTGTGCCTCATGTGGCAGCTGAAGTTGAAAAAGCAGGAAATAAAGGTCAGTTAACAACCCAGGCGGGCGGATAGGCAAAAACATAAGCAGTCTGCTGCTCTTCAGATCTACCAGTTCTACAGAGGTGGACAGAACCGGTAGAAACCCACCCCTGGTCAAACTACCCATTCTCTAAATCTAGCTCCACAGTGCATTCTAGATATCTCAGCACCCCAAGGGGCAGACACAGATGCTCCTTCTTGTTCAAACAGAGCAATAGCAGACTTGATCTTCCTTGCACAAAGAAACATTAAGAGCTGGGGCCATATTCATGCAGCTAATTCTGGGTGACTCATCATCATGAATTTCAGCAACAGATCCTTATAGATTTGTGGATCCACACTTAAAGAGCTGAAGCTAATATCTGAGGCAGCTGCATGGAGCCCAGAAGTAAAATATTGCAATTTTCTTTTATGGATGGTTTGGATTTGAATTTTCACTCAATTTGTATCTCTTCGGCCTTTATTTCTTTCTGACTTTTTAAATCAACCCTTTTGACAACCAACTTGCTAAATATCTTATCCAGTGCTTTATATTCATTGGTGCAAGAAAAGAAAAGTTACAAGATGCAGAAACCTGGAATTAGGAAGTTTTTAGCAGATTTTTTTTTTTAAGAAGTTGGTGGATCCTCTGGAGTTTTTGCTCCATTTTCTTAAATAGGCAGCCTGGAAGGAGGGAAATTATAAAGTTTAATGTCATTCGCTTTTGAGCAGTTCCTGTGGTTGAAGTGCCTAAAAAGATCAAAATCTTATGTTCTCATGAGTTAAAACCTATTATATAAAGTAGAATTAACAGCTGTCCATTATATGGAATCCAGTGGCTTGAATCCATCACTGAGGGAAGGAAAGGGGGTGAATAGAAAATCCCATTCTATGAGAATCTTCATTGCCAGTGTTAGATTTTGCCCACTGTCTATTAGTCTCCAAGGTCCCATCCATTGGCTGATGGCCTATAGTGTCATGGAATGTTTAAAAGCATTTTAACTGAAGAGGGAAAACAATTAGCAATTGAATGCTCACAAACACTAACATTTCTAAGTGGAAAGTAAAATGGTAATGTTTATCCAGCAAAAACACCATGAAGAAGAAAGAAAGGAAGGAAGGAAGGAAGGAAGGAAGGAAGGAAAGAAAGAAAGAAAGAAAGAAAAAGAAAGAAAGAAAGAAAGAAAGAAAGAAAGAAAGAAAGAAAGAAAGAAAGAAAGAAAGAAAGAAAGAACTATCTGCAGAAAGACAGAGAGTTCAGATGATAAATGAGAAAAGAGCACCTTGAATAAGGAAACTAAGATACAGGAACCCAAAGGATAGGTAATTCAGTAAAAAGAAAAACTAGAATAGGCAGTGATGGAGAAAGAAATTCATGAAGAAGACTTGCCAAAGAAAAAAGGCCTAAGGACAAGATGCTGAGGAAAACAATCAGTAATCTTATTTTCACATATTTTTAATCAGTTCTTAAGCCACAGTGATGATAATGATAACAAAGCAAACCATATTAGGGCTGAGCATGATGTCTGATCCCAGCAAATAAAAAAGAGGATAGGAAGATAAAGTACAAAATGAAGGAGAACAAAACCAAGAGTACAGCACAGAGAAGATGGCTGAAGGCCAGGAAACTAAATGACAGAAAGTAACAGAATGGGAAAGGGAAGGCAATAAGGAAGCATACTGGGCTGAAAAGAAAGAAACTGGATGAAACACTGAATTTGGGGGAAGGCAGAGACCAGGATGAGTTGCAAAATCTGCAAGGCTTTCAGGGAAAAGGACTACGAAAAACAAATCGGTTGGGCAGAGAAAGGGCAGAGTGTCACAAGATGCAGTGGTGTGTTTAAAATATTTTTACCACCGGTTCGGTGGGCGTGGCAATGTGCGCGTGCCAAATAACCACTTTGCGCAGGCGCAGAGGCGTTTTGACTCACCTCCTGCAAGCCTGAACTCTCCCTATGCGTCAGCAGCTGCCAGGCAGCAATTGCTATGCCACGCAAAGCAGCTGCGCTTCAAAAGCAGGACATAAAGGTTAGTATGGGAGCCAGGGTAGGCCCAACAGCAGAGCAACGGAGAGAACCAGTTCATTCTCTGCTGCTCATCGCCGCTACCGGCTCGGCAGAACTGGGCCAAACCTGTAGAATACCACCATTGACAAGATGGCATCAGTGTCATATTTGGTCACTCCTTGCTCAAGATGTATATCTGATATACTAGTAGCTGGTTCGTAATATCAGCCCTACCAAAATCAATCCAGAAGACCACAAAATAGTAGGGAAAAGCCATGCATTTAAGATACTAAAAATGGCATGAGAATTATGCACTAAAGGCTCTCCTAATTCTCCATCTTCTGGACGGTGATTGCTAATGAGTAAGTGACTCAGGATGGCATTCCAGAGCCTAAGTGCACTGACTGAACAGGCCTTCCAACAGAGCCTCTACTCACTGCCAATTACAAAAATGCAGCAATGAAGAGTACTTGCATCTTACAGACTGAGAAAAGCTTGCATACATACATTCAAGGCCTACGTTGACTGTTTTTTTCCCCTGTCTATTTAAGAAGAAAGGCTTTTCCCAACTGGCTGCACATGGGACACTTTTAAGCAAGTTCATCACCAGCCAACTCATCCTGAATCCTGTAATGTTGATACTAGCAGACAGGAGCATCCTGAAAATTCAGAAAACATCACACAAGACATTGAACCCCAAGTCTAGGACTCTAGGTTAATAAAACACGGGTGCTATAAAGTATTTATATCACGGAATATCAAAGAATGAACTATATTATTTCTTAATGTGATGATGTGCACTACATAATCAGTACACAATCTCTTAAAGCAATGGCTGGATTCAGAGGTGGTATTCAGCAGGTTCTGACCAGTTCTGGAGAACCGGTAGCAGAAATTTTGAGTAGTTTGGAATACCATCTCTGACTGGCCCCACCCCCATCTCTTCTCTGCTTCTCGAGTCCCAGCTGATCAGCTGGGTCTTCTTTTGTTGCCCAGCACAGGAAAATGGAGCTGGAAAGCAGGTTATTGGGGTGGGGAGGGAGGATTTTGCAGTAATCTTTCTCCTGGAGTGAGGAGGGAATGGGTTTTTTTCAGTATTCTTCCTCTGCCCTGCCCACCAAACCACACCCACTAAGCCAAGCCAAGCCACACCCACCAAGCCACGCCCACAGAACCGGTAGCAAAAATATTTGAATTCCACCACTGGCTGGATTCCTACAACATGCTGGATTAAAATTACCCAACCCACTTTTGCCCAGACAATCCATGTCTGGGTTGCAGGAATCAAGAGAACCACTGGTACCATCCGTGGCAGCAAATAGCAAGAATGTTCTGTATCACTTTACTGCCATCTATGGCTCACTTGGATTTTTTGCAGCTCGGATAATGGAGTCCCTCTTTTAACTAAGTAGGTAAAGGGGATATGAATAGGGAGATACCTGTCAGCCTTCCCAGGTAGAAAACTAAACCAGATGAGCAAATTCTATTTTATTGTAGAATCTTACAAATCTGAAAGTACAAATATCCCACTGTCTCCTTTACAGCCTGAGAAATGAGGGAGATCCCTTCTGTGCTTCTTTTTCTGCCCATTATGTAGTTGTAGGTTATGCTCTCTCTTATTTGACTGTTCCCTAGGCAGCATCTCTTCTCTCTCCCCCCACCACCACCACACATCTTTCTCAAGGTCTTTTTCACATATCATTACATCATCTTCCTACAGCTTCACTTTGTATAACAGAATGCAATCATGATTGATTTGAACTACCTATAAGTCACTAAAAGGCAGTGCAGGTTATGGCCAAAGGAGCACACACTTATTTTTATTTTAATTCCTTTAATATTTTAAAAGGTAAGAAAGAACCAAAAGTGAGGCAAATGGTAGAGAAGTACAAAATAAACAGGCAAGAAATCAGCAAGCATCATAAAATTGAGTGTACTGAGTACACATTTTCAAAACAACGTTTGTTGCACGTATTTGGATATCTTCATGTGCAGATAATTATTAGTTAATATTAGGTATCAGCAACCGTAATTAGAAGAATATAAATTGTAAATCAAAATGAAAAATTAATCTTTATCAGTTGGGGCAGGGAAACATATCCTTTAAGTTAAGAGATGTGGATGTGTCTATGAGTAGAAGATAATCCAAAAATGATTACCAAATTAGATTAAATTTTGTATACAGATTATTTTTTCAGAAAGTATTTAAAATGTAAATCATTCAGTAGAATGAAATGAAACTTAAAATACAACAGGGGTGGGTGGTGGATTTTAAAAACCCAATTCCTGAAATGGTTATCGTATTGAGAAGAAACCATACCAACAAAAACTTGAAAAAACAGCAGAGAAGGTAAAGACTGAAAGGAGACTTAGTATGGCTGGAAAGCTGAGGCAAGAAGGAGACGCGGAATCCAGAGGCCTCCACATGTCAGGAAATAGGTGTTGGAGAGAAAACGGCATGGAAAATTAAAGCAACTTAACAGCACACCAGTTTTGTGTGCTTGCAAACATAGCTCCTAACTGCAAATTCAATTGCTGTTCAAGGCTCAAAAATAATCCAAGCCCCTTTTTGTTTTAGAACTGTCCTTGGCTGAAGATCTTGTGGTTTGGCTGGTTGCTTTTCGGCCTTAATCAGTCATTTCTTCTCTAGCCCTAATCTATGGCAATGAGCAGGCTATAGTTAATCAATGCCTACATTATAAAATGTTTAGGATTTGGGATAGAAAGTGATTTATTTGGTAATAGTTTTCTCAATATGTTTTTGAAGCAAAAGCTTTCAATTTCAACAGAATTGCAGCAATACATTATTGTAGGCTGCACATACCACATCATTAATTTTACAACCTGGGAATAGTATATAAACAGCTTAGAGCTATGCTTGCAATCAGCATGTTGACAGGAAGAAAGAAGAAGCAAACAGACACAATAATCAAGCTATAAAATAAACTGTTTGGGGTAAAGCTAAAGAGGAGAAACCTTGGGTTTTAAATAAAATTAATCAGATTTCCTGTGGTTGCTTTACATCTCTAAATTTGACCAAATCCTGTCAAATTTTCCAGGGAAAATTGTTGAGGCTATATACTTTTTCAGAAAATAAGTTTCATTGAATGCATTGGGATTTGTTTTGGGGAAGACTTGTGTTGGAGGATCACATTGTAAGTTTGACAAAATCAATACTGTAGATTCATCTGTTGTATTTTGTGATACTCAGCAGATTCTGACCAGTTCTGGAGAACTGGTACTGGAAATTTTGAGCCAGCTCTGACTAGAGATTTTACAGTATCCTTCCCCTGCCAGGCCCACCAAGCCACACCCACAGAACCGGTAGTAAAAACATTTGAATCCCACCATTGATTTGGTCGTTCCACTGGTTTCACGGGGTCATGTTTGTGTGTAAAGCAAACTTAAGATTGCAATGGAAAGTTCTGCCAAAATCAATCCATTCACAAAAACAACTGCAGTATTGGATTACTGGATATTGGATTGCATATTTCTGCTTGAAAAGGGAAATAGATCCACAGTTGCAACATTCCCATCTTTTATACCAAGAACCAGTGCCCGAGTGTTTTGCTCTGCATAACAACAGCTCATAGTTAACACATTGCCAAGAGCTCTACTGTGCCTTTAATTTAGCCCTCTCTGCAATATTTATTTTTTTCCAATTTGGAATTGTTAGGGGGAGTTTTGTGCGTGTGTGCCTTTGAATCATTGCTGACTCCTGCCCAGATTACTCCCTGCAGTTTTCTTGGCAATGTTTTGGAAGTGATTTGCCTTTGCTTTCTTCTCAGGGCTGAGAGGAATGATTGGCTCAAGATCACCTGGTTGGTTTTGTGCCTAAGATAGGAATAGAACTCACTTGGTGGTCTCCCAGTTTCTAGCCCTGTAGCCTTAACCACTATACAAAACTGGCTCTTCTAATCGGTTATCTGTTCTATAAAATATATGCTAGAAAATATGGTCACATTTTATTGGCAACCATTCCGAATGTACTTCAGCAACTGCCTTTTTACAAATTAAAGACACCCAGCTATATACAGAGCAAAATCCTTTACATATCTCTTTAGAATCCCCACTGGGTTTAGTGGATTTATTCTTAGATGAATGCGTAGATAGAGGAGAAAAGAATATGAGGTTGTTTAGATATCATTCCAGCTTCTCCAGCCATCATGATCTAGGAAAATGGAAGTTGGAATCATCTTATTTTAGAGAGCTGCTGGCTGCTCTAACTCTGATGTATAGAATATTGAACTTCTAGCGACCCTGAGCAGGAAATAAAACTCTTGATTTTTGCCTTTCACACTAATAAAAAAAATGTAAAAGCAGGAACAACGTAATAAGGACTATTCCCAATAAACAGATGTGATCACAAGTCCCTGTAACCATCAGCAATTGAGTTCACCTTGTGGAATTCTTTATCTTTATCTAAAAACAAAGAGTTGACTAGGATGGCTCTTAGCTAACTGGGGGAAAGGTATGCAAAATCATTTCCATTGGTTCTTGAGAAACACAGTGAAAATGAGATTCTTCTGTCGGTGTTAGGCTGTTGAAATATCCTAATTAGTTGCAGATAGGGCCTTCTGCTTTTGCAGCACAGATTCTTGTGGTTTATCACTTTGTTGTTCTTTTTCACAAATTTTTGCCAAGTTATTAATAATACATATGATACAAGCTTCCTGAAGGCTTCGATTGGCAGAAAATGTAGGAGAGATGCCACATAAAATAAAAAGAAATGGAAATAACATTGACCTGGCATTGACATTTGGTATGGTATTTTATTTTTCTAGGCAAGTTACGCTACCCAACAAAAGTCAAACAAAGAGAAAACAAATTTAAAACAGAAATTCTTGCAATGGATGTAAATTTCCCTCTCTTGTGACTTCCATTTCAACAGAACCTTTTGCCCCCATATCAGCTGTTCAGCAAGAGGAATTTAGCCCCTAAAGGGCTTCTGGAGGAAAGACTACCCCCATACTGTAAATCATTTTTAAAATATTTAAACAAATGAATGATTTATTTATTTAATCCTCTTTTTCCTTTAATTACAAAGAAAAATAAGCAAAATTCCTTCTGTAGCTTTCCTTAGAAGCTCCAAAGAAAACGCACGCTATGATGATACTTCATACTAATAATAACAACTGAGTGAGAAGACACAAGTTGAGATGAAAAAAAGGCGGGGGAGAAAGGACGAGGAGAGCAGCCCTCTGTAAAGGATGGGAAGCTACAAGCAGTTTCTTAGGTAGAGAAGGTCTCTAGAACGTAACGCATCTCCAATGTTCAAATGCCACTGAGAGGCAGAGCGGGGAGGCTTCCTTAGATGACAGTCTTGAATCTCTATTATGCATCCAACAAATTGTCACTTGTTCATTTCTAAAGGAGGTGAAAGAAAGCCCTTTCAATGTCCAGTGCTGAAATGTTTTGGGCAACCAGAAAAAAATTGGGGAAAACAAGGAAAATTTGGCCAAAATTCAGGAGGTATTTCATTGTGAAGTTTGAAGGGCACCTAATAATTTTCACTGTATTCCACTATGGGAAACTCAGAAACATGGAGCAGAAATCCAGAGAATGAGAAATGTAAGGACGAGGGATGGCTTAAAAGATTACGCTGAGATTAGAAACATTTGACCACTGCCTTCATTCTGCTAGAAATCTGGCACAGTGTTTCTCTTAGTGCTTTCTGGTAGAAATCTATTTCTACCTAAACTATTTATGCCCATCTTTAGAAGAATGCTGGTTTCATTTGCTTCAGTGTCACAATGATAGGGCAGTATTCTTCTTATATATAAAAATATGTGGAATCCTGTGGAATCCATAAGGAGATGCCATCACACTGCCAGGCAGTTGGCTCATAATTGCCATGGTACTATCTGGTTTGCGGTTTCTCTGGATGAAAAAGTGTGCCCTTGTAGGTAGGTATGTAGAAGACAAACAACTTTGTCACTTTACAAGCAAGAGAGGAGGTAAAGTCACGAAGAAACCTAAAAACTAGTTTGCCAGGATTGGATTTGGGGAATAATGGGGGAAGGCAAGTGGAAAAGAAAAAGATCAAGGCAGTGAGGAGATCAAAGGGGCTTTTGGTGGAAAGATCTACGTCACACCAGGAAGCCAGGGCTGCAATCCAAGGATGTAGCTACCTTCTTAGGTGTGCCCAAAATGCTATGGAAATAGCTGTATATCCCATAGTAGCTGGGATAGTTTCCATTGCCAAATTGATGGTCTGAAGAGGCCTCTTCCATCATCGGTCTCAACTTACAGTTTCCAAACCTGCTGCTGACAGAGAATGCCTGGGGAAAGTTCTCCTAACCCAGTTATTGGTGCTTTAACCCCCAAGAAAGCTGGGAGTTTCCATGGCAACCCAGCAACTTGCTAGCAATACTATCAGGTAACTTAATGGTCCACAATGGATGGGGAGCCCAGCTACACCCTGCAACACATACATACGCTGACAGAGATGGTATAGGAAATACACACAAGCACACAACAATATGATTTGTAAGCCTTGGGAGCTTTATATCAAGCCTCTTCTGTTGTCATCTGGTTGAGTTACCATTAGGTAATTCAATAAGGATGCTGTATGATACAGTCAAAGGACTCATGTCCAGGGCTACTGGCCTGTGGACAATTGTGCCCCACACATTGTGCGAGATATATCTATAATCTTCACCTACCTGGCAAGATGTACACACACCATCAAATCGTGCCCGGTAGTACATGGACAGTAGGTCTTTCAGTGGCAAAAACCTGAAGCCATAAACAACCATACTCAGCTGCATAAGCCAGCTGACTCATGCACCTCTTGGCAAGTACGCCACCATCCCCAGTGATGGGAATGCCCCGCTCATTTTGCAGAATCACAAATGATGCACTGCAGATGGAGTGGCTTGCCTAAACCGGCTCATACTCAAAAGGTACACCCAGAACCCTCAGTTTGCTACATTTTGGGAATTCTCCAGAAAGACTGTTAATTTATTCAGTTTATAGTATTTGGATGCAACCCCTGTCAGATGCTTGAATGGTTTGCCATTGTAAAAACACATTGTAAAGCGATATTGAAACCTGACAAAACACATAGCAGATACTCCTAGCCTTACTAAATTATAACCACAGAGACATTCTAGGGCAGTCACAATCACTGCCAGCAAAGGATGATCTTCACCAGCCTCTTATATGAAAACAAGGCCTGGTGAACATACCTGAATACCCATGAAAAAAATACGTAATGTTAACTCCCAAAATTTGGCAGCATAAATTAGGTTGAGCCAAGGCAATGCAGTCTATCCTTTCTACCCCTAGGATTCTTGGCTTTCTTCTTACACTTACCCACCACACCATGAGCTCCTACCAGCATTTGTCCAGTGAGCCAAGGTACTCTTACTCTGATCATAAAATAAGAGTAGCTATTTTTGGTGAAGCACAAAGGAAGCAATGCAAAGTCATTTCTTTGCACTACAATGATGCACCATTCAAAAATTTCAGAGATCTGATACCTGATAGGGGTCAGCCACCCACCTACTCGCCTCCCCACCTCCAAACTGCTTACAGTACTAAATAATAATTATTCTCCTTGCCCTCCTTTTGGAGCAACCGATCTTGCTGACCTACTATTTTTAAAAACCCACACAGTTTTAAAAAGTGGTCCTTGCAAGTCGGGTTGCCTTGATGTTCGGTAGTCTTTGAGGATAAAAACGGCGCAAACTCTTCTTTGGGCTCTCAAAAATCCAGCTAACTATCTTTTGAAATAAGCACATGCTGCCTAAGGCAAAACAGTAAATATTTTATCACTGTCCCTAAATCAAGGTCCATTGTACGCTAAATATATTAAAACTCACAAGCAGTTCAATTGCTTTAGAATAATAATAATCATAATAATATATTTAAAAAACATACATTACAAAGGAGCCATCTGAGACAATAGCCTCAACTTGCCCAAAGCAAGCAAAATTCAACCCCCTTCCCCCCAAAAAATTCTTTCCTTGCAGCAGAAACATATATTTGGAATAAAAAGAGGGTAATAGCTTTCCTGGATGTGTGAGCTTTAAAGCTGGGCACAAAGATCGTACACATTAATAACTAAACAGAGAGAGAATGCAGGGATTTTTTCTTAGTTCTTCAATATTTCAGCATGCAATTCCCAGCAATGCATGTTTTTGACAACAGGATAATCTTTCCAGTGAACTCATGGCATTATAGCAGCTAACTCCAGCTTGGTGTGTTGGGTTTGAACTGATGCCATCCCCCATCAGCTTCTCTGCTGATAGGGAATTATGGGAAATAATCCAAGTAATCTGGAGCACACCAAGCTTTGGAAGGCTGCAGTTGGAAGAAGAATAAGCAAGGATCAAATCAAATAATCCTTGATTCACACTGCAATCCTTTGATTTGGCGCTCATAACTTTGCCCAACCTAAATACCAGGGTAGGGGGTGGATGGCTTAGTAGTTTCAGATTATTTCCATTGGAGGATCATGAGAATCCCAAACATTCAGGACTTTTTAGGCATAAGACCAATGAAATAAAGTGCTTGAAGTCATATCATACTCTTCTGTACAAAATCCAAGGGGACAATAGAAGAAATTTACCTCAGACTCTGGTATTCATATAGTTTTTAAGCAGAGAAGCCCAGCAAACACTAGATTCAGAAGAAAAAAAACTGCATATGGGCATGTTAAGAATCAAAACTCCTTTCTCAGAATTTCTTCCCTTTTTTTGCAGCTCACTTTCAGCTTCTTTTCTCTGTTTCTCACCTGAAATTACAGCTAGCCAACCTTGTGTTTCAAGTCTTTCCGTTGCCATAAGATCACCCGAGGGCATTTTACAAACCATCATATCTTAGATAGAAAGCAAACAATTGTTTTTGAGAGGACTAAAACTTAAAGTTTGCAAAGGTTTCTGTTTCTATAGCACATGTGCCCCTGGTTTTCATTTGTTCCACAGTTACACCCCCCTTTTTCTTTGGATAATAAAAAAAACCCACACACATATACATATATATTTTCAAATAACCCTTCTGATTTCAGTCCAGCAGAGAAGCGAATCTCATGAAAATCCTGGAAATCCTTCTGGTCTGTTCTTTATCTGTTAATCCTGTTAACCCTGTTAACCCCACTAGCAAGCATTGCTGCTTATGGTAAATTACAGGAAAGGCAACAAGTAAAAAAAATATGGAAGCTGGTTCAAATGGGTACAGTAGGTGCTGCTGGCTAAACTCATCTGCATTCAAAGGAAAGTTTGTGATAGGAAAAAAAGCTGTTCCAGAAATAAACTAAATGCAGCTTCCTCCAGATTCTATGGTCCCTGAGTAATACAGGGTGGCAGGCAGCCGTTTATGCAAATCCATTTTGTTTGTGTGTGTGTGTGTGTGTGTGTATGTGTGCAGCTTTTCTGAGTCCATGGATGCTCTTGCATCATCTAGTTCCCTGATTCACACATACCTTCAAATCTCTCTATATTTATTGTTTTACCCCTGTTTGGCATCAAGAGGTGTGAATATGTTGAAAAGCATTTCCTTGGAGGAGCTAAAAAAAGGATGCTCAGGTGGGGGCTAGATGATACCCTGTTCACATATGTGAGAACAGATAAACAGTCCCAAAATTTTGAGAAACAGGACTATTTAATAAATCCACAAGCTTAAGACTGAGTCTAATAACTCTCCCTCACTCACTGTCCCTCCCAATTCTGGTCAGCAACACCCCCACCCCACCCCCCAAATCCCTCCCTGTAAGGAAGAGTTTCTATTTACTGTACTTTTTATTTATCGTCGCATTTATTTATCTCGCACTAGAATCCAGCAAAGCTATGCGGGATGCATAGTTTGGGTCCCAGGCACAAGCCTTGCGACTGACCTTTCCACTTAAAAAGAAATGTACTCACCACTGAAGTGCGAACGCAACTCTACCAGGGCAGTTGTCGGCCAGCCTTTAGCTTTTTTATTTTTTTCCCCTCCCAGCCGGATAAGATTGTCACAAGGGCAAATTCAAACACAGCATACAAAATGTGCAAAATGTGCAGCTGAGCAGGAATTTGCCAAGGCGAAACAGATCCCAGAGCTCATCCCAGCAGATAACAGAGGTTGGTCCTTTGGACAAAGAGAATCCCAGTGATCCTCCGGCTAATTAGGAGATCAAACTGGGATGGGCTGAGGGTGGGAAGTGAGGGAACCAGTGTGGAAGTATCACAACTACAATTTGTGCTGTTGTCCTATAGTTTTATGTCACAAGCTACAGTTGCTTGGCTTTAATGAACTCTTTAAACCATCAACGGGAGCATACAGACTGCACACCACATCAAAACGAAACAAACCACTTCATGACTATGTGAACCTGACCATTGTACTTTCCCATCATCCTTTTTATTTTTTCAGACCACAGGCCTCTGGTCCTGCCTGCTGAGCCTTGAATAAAACATGTCCCTTTGTTTCAGCTGAATGCAACTAGGAAAATATTTAACCTGGTGGGGATAATGCAAGGTCTCCCAAAGCACTCCTTTCATCCCCTTTGAAGAGGAAACAAGATATATACCGGTAGAAGGTTGGGAAAGGATGTGGGAGAAGGGAAAGGAGGTAAAATGAAATGTATTTTCACTTAGCATGACAACATCGCTCGACCTGGCATGAGCGCTAATGAGCTCACAGCTTACTTACTAAAGTCCAAGTCTACGTCCACTGCACTCTCTGTAAGAGAAAGAGAGAGAACAAACAAACACAACCCACTGTATGAAGGACCAGGGGCTTGCCCAAGATCAAACAGAGCTGGAAGCTAGGCTAATGGTTTGTTCTTGCCCAAATGAGTGGCACCTCTTTTGACTACCCTTAATTTCAAGGAAGGGATCTGCAAGGGTTGGTCCAATCCTTGCAGACACAGTGAAGGCCACCAGAATTAAATCTCTCCAAAGAACCATCCCTAGATCACAAAACCATATGCCCATAAGAAAGAGGTCGGGTCATTGTTGGCTGAAATTAACAGCTTTCTTAAATGGCTCGAGCTGGACCTAAGAACAGGGCTGAATACAAAGCAGGTTCTACAGTAATGAAAACACTGCTGCACCAGACCAGGATCCCATTCCAGCTAGCTCAAACATCCTGTCCTCCATTCAGCTGCTTCTGGGAAAGCGATAAGCAGGATATGAAAAAAAAAGTCTCTTCACACTAGCGTTTTCCAGCTCCTGGGATTCAATGGTATGTTGCTTCTGGTGGCAGTTTCCATAGCCATGGAGAGATCTCCGGTGCAAGCTGGGACCATGGCAAGCAAATGTCATGCATTTATAATGATAGCCAATGCTGTTTATTTTCCTGCTTTGTATTGGTTGCCAATTGGATTAAATGTTTTGCTCTCACGGGAAATAGTGCTGTATATGTATTCGTTTGAGGAGAAAAGCAGGGAAAACTTATCTATTCCAGAGCACCATTTTATTTCAGCCTCTTTCTGAAGTGGTGTTATTTTAGTCTGTGAATTTGTAACTTCTAATTATGCAGCACATATAAACAGGACAGACTTTTTTGCTCAGTTACTTGCATAAACGCCCAGAGTTTGAACGTCATTGCTGATACATTGTTAACAAGGCATTGTCTTATAATATTTCTATAACTTTTCAACATACTTCATCACTGTAATTCCAAGGAAAGTTTTCTCTTTAATCCCGTCTGTGGGGGGATTTTTGAAACAATAGGAGGAGAGGAAATTGAGGCCTTTTAGCCCCTGGCATCCTCAAACCTCATCTTCTGCCAGCTCCAATTTGTAGATAGTGTGATATACACATAGGCACAAAATGCTCTTTGAATGAATCAATTGGATGTTATTTAGGCACAACACAAATCAGCTGAGTATCAACTGAGTATCAAAGATTCTCTGTAAATTCTCGAGTCAATCCAATCTTTTGCCCAAATTGTAAAAGAATACAATGGGGAGGAGAAGGTAAAAAAAAATGCAACTCAAAAGAAAGTCATGGGCTGCAGAGAAAGGTGGGCAAAGGGGATTCTTGATAAGAGGAATAGACAAAGAGTGTTAAGGAGATCCATTAAGGGTCTCCTAAAAGCATATTTTCCACAGTCATGAGGTTTAGCTATTCTTAGATGCCAAATCCATTGCCTATATCCCCCAAAGGCCCCAACTCTGTGTCTGAAGCCACAATTCAGTTTTGTGACAGTGGCTCTGCAGGAACCCCTGTAGAGACAATCTATTCTCGAGACTGTCAATTTGGCAATTGGCAACGAAAAGAAAGTAAGTGATTTTCTGTGCAGACGGAATCTCAAGGAAGTTGCCCCTATAAGCTGTGAAGGCACAAAGCACGAAGCGCACACATCAAGGTCCAAAGACACCAACTAATGGCAGGGCAATCTAACAGGAGCCTATTATGCACGAATGAGCACATACAAATGCGCACTGTTACAGACATCCATGAATAAATGGATGCTTTGCACATTCATGATCTTATGGGCATGCTTAAAGTAACATATGCATATGGTGCACATTACACCAATCCTGCGAATATGTGCAGAATAGTCAGTTTAATAAGCTGTCCCTGCTTTGGTAAATGAGATGGATATTCAGATACAAGCTTCCTCAAAACCCTTTTAGCCTCTGAGTGCATCTAATGCCCAAACGGAAGTATCACTGCCTGTGTGTGCATGCAAAGTAATTTTCCTTTCTGTGGAATAGTGCTCCGGCCTCTTTTATTTAACGCTCACTTACACACACAGACACACACACACATATAGAGGCATATACTCACACCTGCTCTTGAGCATCCCACCTTTCCTCAAACATGGTCCTATTCTGTCCTC
Source organism: Bungarus multicinctus (assembly GCA_023653725.1). Taxonomy (NCBI): domain Eukaryota; kingdom Metazoa; phylum Chordata; class Lepidosauria; order Squamata; family Elapidae; genus Bungarus; species Bungarus multicinctus. Next base: position 155,181,736 of record CM042834.1, on the reverse strand, counting down.
TTGTCCTAAAGATGCTTCTAAACTTTCTGACCATCCAGTGTCAAGAAAATAATTACCCTCACGTCGTTGTCCATCAAACAACACACGCCCTCCTCCCTCTTCAAGATGAGCATCCACCCTACTTCTTTCTTCCATTGGATGCTCTGGTACCCCCACCTCCACCCCGCCTTATCCCCCCATCTTCTGTCTGCCCAGCCAATTGTGAATCCCACTCCCCAGCCTCGGCCCACAGATCCAGCCGCCTCCCCGCTTTGGTTTCCCCCGTCCTACCTGGGGTGGAGCTGGGTGTCCCTCCCCCACCTGGGGCTGGCGGGCTACGTTACTGCTTGCCGCGGGGCAGAGGAGCGGCCGTCCGGGATGGCTCAGCCATGGCACGGAGTTGCCCGCCTCTGCGCTTCCTGGGCAGAGTCTGAGCGCTGCCTTGCGCTGGCAAAGAGCCCAAGTAGCGGAAGGCAGGAGCGGGAGGGAGCGGCATCTGGGAGGGGGGACGGACGGAGCGAAGAGAGACCCAGAGCCACGCGGAGAAGGACAGCCGGGGCTGGGGGGGCTGGGGGGGGGGCGGTTGGGTTGGAAGAGGCGTGTAAGGGCAGATCCTGGCAACGGCGGGCAAGCGTGTCCTTTAAAAAAAATTTTTTCCTTCAGAGGCAAAGGGCTGGCCTCCCTCCCCCCCCCTCCCCACTCCCGGCTGCCTGGAGGGGCGCCCAGAGACGCGCTGCCCCGGAGCCTCACCTGCGCGGCGCGCTTTCGCTCGGCTTCTCTCCGCCGTTGACTGCTGAGGAGTTGCGTGTGGGGGAAGAGACTCCCCGCCGAGCAGCATGGGCTCGCAAGCAGGTGCCGCTTTGCTTCTTGCCGGGGGTGGGGGTGGGGGGTGATCGACGGGCACAGCAGGGTCTCTTCGGGGGGGGGAGGAGAGAGAGGGGGGGCTTTTTTTTGGATAAGTTGGGGTGCGGGCAGTCGTGTGGGTTTCCCTCAGGAAAAAAAACGGGGCGTGGGTACAAGCGCGCGGCGTAACGCCCGCACCCACGGCGGCCTGTTGCCCCGGCGGGGTCTTGTCTTTACTTCAGAAGACGAGGCAGGATCACAACTACGGGCAAGTTCCAAGGGATCCTTCTCTTGGCCTTCAGCGTGTCTCCTTTTCAGGGGCGATGCCAAGATTGGTGGTCCGTCCAGGGTTTAATCCCCGGGCACGAGAAACAAAAGCAGCTTTTCTACAGATTAAAAACGCTGCTCCAGCGTGGCGTAGGGGGTTGCGGGTGCGCAGGCAAAATGCATTTTATGTATTTGTTTTATAGGCTGGCAGGCAGCGCGGGGGGCGGGGGGGCGCAGGCGGCTGTCCTCGGATCGGGTTCACTTTTCCTGGACGTACCACAGGTGGAGCGGGACGTGTTTTAGCTCAAAAGACCAGAAATTCACGGTCTTCAGCCGGCTCCTCTTCACGGGAACCAGAAAACGGGAATCAGACACGGCCAGGAATAGAATGGCATGGTATAAAAATGATAGGATCATCAAGGATTGTTGATGAGGAATGAGATACAGGAATGGCTGGACCAGACCCTGGGCTGAAACAAGAGATGCCCAGATGACGGGGGGTGAAAGCGGGGGAATAAGAAAAAAGAAGAAGAAAGAAACAGGAGAAAAAAAAACGGGTTTCTAAAACATTCACTATCTGGCTTCCACAGGGTCGGCTGCCATCACCTAACTGCGCATAAGCAACCATATGCATCCTAGCTGTGTGCATCCAAGCGTTTACTCCCACGTGGCATCGTGTAAACAAGAACAGGGCCTTTGCAAAAGCTGAATATTTGTTTGGTGCTATAATTCTGGGCACAGAAGGGAGCTGGAATATTCCTCTCCTGAAGTCTGTTATCCTCATTGTGTCAGGTGCTCCTCCTAGCTCACCCTATGCATACATGGGGAAAGCTGCTCACCTCAGGGTGTTCTCCTGCACACCCAACCGGTTTCTTCAGAGAGAGAGAAGGGGCACGCTCTGTGTAGAGTTGGGAGAGGGTGGCACGGATGGGGAGTTCAGAGATATGTAGCTGAGCTGAGTGCTAATGAGAGCAGAGATCCCGGGAGTGGGGGGTTGTGTGTGTGTGGGAGGGGGGAGGTTGGGGTATGTTTGGGAGTCAGACACCATTAGCCATAAGCCCCCTAAGGATCAGGTCACTTTTGCTTTAAAGCCCACCTCTCTCTCCCAAGGCTTAGTTTATGTTTTTCTTCTATTTTTATGTCATCCTATTTGTTGCTAAACAAAATGAGGCTAAGTGGCTGAGAGGTACCTGTCTTCACTCACTGCAGACAGGTGGAAATAGACTCACACCTTAAACTTCAAGCAGCTCCCTTGTCTATCCATACAAGCTGTACAGCTTTGCAGCCATTAGTGACTGACACTCATCTCTGTATTAGGAAAAGCTAGAGCTGATTTCTGAACCTTAAGCTCCAATTGAAGGCAGGAAGACAATCTCTCTCTCTCTCTTTTCCTCTCTCTCTCTGTGCGCTGGCGCACTTCAAAAGTGATTCTTTTTTTCCTGATCAACAGGGCATTCCAGTTAATAAGACCCATCACTTTGTAAATGCAGTCACATCATGCGATAAAGGTTTTGAATTGAATGCAGCCCAAGAGGCAGGAAGAATGGAGAAGTTACACAATTGTCACTCTCACCTGAACAATAAAGAATGTTTCTCTGTCCATTAAGAAAAGGAAGACCTGCTCATCGCCAGCAGAAAATGAAATTGCTAAATGTTCTTCATCTGATGAATATTTGGTATTGCTGCTTCTGCAATTTGAACATTCTCAGATTCCCCCCGTTTTGATTCTCCACCCTATATAAACCCCATTAAACCCACACATTAGCACGTATAGGGTGTGACTGTTGAAGCACGAGCTTATGCACCCTCAACAACATGTGGTTCAAATCTTTTCTGAGAGATTTTCAACTTTCCAACTCAGCAGTCTTCTGTCAAGTAGCCTCCTGGCTCAACTCTGCCTCACTTCCAAGTTCAGACATGGGCCTACGATTAGCAATAGCACTTAGACTTATATACCGCTTTATAGTGCTTTCCAGCCTGCTCTAAGAGGTTTACAGAATCAGCATTATTGCCCCCAACAATCTGGGTCCTCATTTTACCCACCTCGGAAGGATGAAAGGCTGAGTCAACCTGGAGCCTAATGGGATTTGAACTGCCAAATTGTAGGCAGCTGGGTTGCAGAAGTAGCTTGCAGTACTGCACTCTAACCACTGCACCACAGAGGCTCCTGTTGATGCTACCACCTGATTAATCCTGATGTATGGTGAAAATTGTAGGGGATGAAATTCATGTTACAAAGCCAAGTAAACCACAGATGTATATACATTTAGCCAAGAGTAAGTTGAAACATGGCCCCATTTGTAGGATTATAGCAATAGCAATAGCACTTAGACTTATATACTGCTTCACAGTGCTTTCCAGCCCACTCTAAGCGGTATACAGAGTCAGCAACTTGCCCCCAACAATCTGGGTCCTCATTTACTAGGTCTCTGCAACATCAAATCAAATTCTGTTGGCCATGTTGCATGGAACATGATGGGAATTGTGATCCAAAACATCTGCAATGCATCTCCTTCACTGAGATCTTCTAGAGGACTACCAAAGTCCTTCAGGGTTTGGGGCAGGTTTGTTCCCTAAGCTATATCTCAAACTCTTCAGGGTTTGGATACCTATAAAACAAGATTATTAGAGCGATTTAATTGGCAATTTCCAGATTTTGGTTGGAACACTAACAAAAACAACACAAAAGATCTGATTCAAAGAATGAGACATTAAAAAAGAGGTCAGAATGACTAAGTTTTCATTTAGCTACTAGAACTGTAATTGAAAAAGTTTATTAGAAACCTAAGGGCAGGCAGTTTTTTGGGTCAACTTGATTGATGGCTAGGACAAAGGAAACTTCTTTTGCAATCATATTCTTTATTGAGGGACCCCAATAAAGAATATTTGTAGCTCAAGGTTGAAATAAGGAGTCCTTGGTGCTCTCTGAGCTTGGTTGTTTTCTTGAGATGTTTCATTACCCAAACTAGGTAACATCATAAGTGCTGGTTTTTATTCTTTGTTTGCTGTATTCTCTCCCCCTTTTGACATTGAGGCAGTATACATGATTTCTCAATGTATGTCATCTCAATGGTAAACCCAGCTATAATGCTATAAACCCAGCAACTTGTCATTTTAGACCAAGGGTCTTCAAACTTGACAGCTTTAAGACTTGTGGACTTCAACTCCCAGAATTCCTGAGCTAATGTGACTGGAGGAGGAATTCTGGGAGTTGAAGTCCACAAGTCTTACAGCTGTCAAGTTTGAAGACCCCTGTTTTAGACTATCAAAATATTGCAAGGACAACGTGGATAGGAAGGAGAGACCTTGAAGAAAGGTAGGTGATGATGCAGAGAAGGCTTCTTGGAGTCCCATGAGCCTCCAAGTTCTTCCCAGCATTCTTGTTCTGAGACTGGCTATGCCACTCCCATTCCAGCAGCCATTTTTCCTAACGGGCAAGCTATAGCATCTGCAGAAGATTCTTAAAAATTTGTGCCCACTGGCTCAAAAATGTTGAGAATCCTGGCACAGTGAATACATTGATTCAATCTCCCATGACTACAGATTACGAATTTGTTCAAAATCCAAACATGTTGTGAGTGGCTTTAAACTTTCTCATTTTAATTTTCACCATCAGCAAGTGTTTGGAGTCTTCTCACTTCTTTGGGAAACCCTCTCCACGACCAAGGCATATGTTTAACAAGGAACACAATCATTTCTGTGAACCCCAGACCGTGTTAGCTTTTGATCTCCCTTTCTTCCACCTCCCCCCCCCCCACCTCCCTACATTTAACTCACAACCTCCATATGTCTGTCTGCCACACATCGAAAAGAACGCAGGCACCGTTGGGGCAGGCCTAGCCTGTGAAGCCGTCTACAAAGCTTCAACATGTTGGCAAGATGATATCACAGCTCTGCCTTGGCTGTGAATGGAGATTAGCACCATTTGCTGAATGGGAACAGCTGTGCCTGAATTAGGAGCTGCTATTCCCAGAGAGAGTGTAGCAAAACCTGGTGAAAAAGCTTAAGAAGGTGAAGAGTTAGGATGCTTGGGTACCAGCCACAGCTGAGAGGGGAGAAAAAGAGGATTGAAGCACAGGGCAGGGCTGGAATGGGGAGGAGGGAGGGGAACCCTTTGTGCTCATCTTAAGGAGTGAAGAGGTGGGGCAGAGACAATGAGAAAGCAGAGGTCCCAAAGCATTGCCTGCTGCACTCCCACGGCTGCCTGCTCGTGAAGCCCGCACATTTGTGTGTGTGTGTTTCGCGCAGGAATACATGTGAGTCATAGCTGCTTTTTGAGATGCAGTTTCTCTCTCCTCCCTCCACCAGACCAACAGTTTCTTCTTCTTGCTCTAAACCTGAGTTGCACAACTCGGGGAGACCGTTCTAGGCATGGAACGATCTGCAGAGCGACCCTCTCTCAGGCTGCTAGGGAGAAGAAAACACACAAGGAAAGCTGTGAGCGTGGGCACAGGAAACAAGCAGAGGGCCCTGTTCGCACATCCTGCTAAACTAGGCTTAAATAAGTCAGATCCCAGTTTATGCAAAGAACCGCTCGCATAACCTGCAAAGTCAGAAGTAGCCCAGTCACTGAATCTGGAACAAAGCAGGACGTGTGGGTGCAAGTAGCAGGTAATCCTCGACTTAAAACAGTTCACTTAGTGACCGTTCAAAATTACAACGGCATTGAAAAACGGGACTTAGGCCCATTTTTCAGACTTGCAAGATTCAGTTGCAAGATTCCCTTGGTCAAGCAATCAAAATTCAGATGCTTGGCAAGCAACTCATGCTTGTGACGGTCATAGCATCCTGGGATATGATATGGTAATGTGACCTTCTGACAAGCAAAGTCACTGGAGGAGCCAAATTCATTTAACAACTGTGGCAAGGAAGGTCGTAAAATGGGGCAAAAGTCCCTGAAGAAATGTCTTGCTTAACAACAGAATTTTGGGGCGAAGTTGTGGTCGTAAGTCAAGGACCGCCTGTAAAGCTTGAGGACTGGCTGCAGCTGCTGTTCCCATAAGTAAGAGGCCAAAAGTTGGTGTTTTCTTCTCCTTTCCTTTTGAAAAGCAGCTGGCAGGAGGCTTGGCTTTACCAGAACCAGCTGGCGGAAGATTATCCAATATGTTTTGTTTCCCCTTATTTCTAACACTCTTTTCTGAAGCAGCCCCCAGTGCCTGAAATTGGCCTCGTCTGTATTCTAAAAAAGAGGTTTCAGCAGAATACACAAGAAATACAGGAACAGGGAAAAAAGAAGTAGTTGATGGTAACTTTCCTCAGCTGCAGTTAGCATGGCTAGTAGTCGGAAATGATGGGAGTTGGGAGTCCTCATTATCTGATAATATATGATGAAACAGGCCTTCTATTACCATCCTCAGTTTTCTCCAATAGGGTGAAAGGGGGGGGAAGAAAAGAAATGGGGTCACCCTGCCCATCTAAACCGTTAAATAATTGTGGCCTTTTTCGACTTCAGCTACTTATAGGTAGACTTATCATCACAATTGGGAATGGAACTTCTGTTAACTGAAGTGGTCATTGAGAAGGTTGTGCCTGATTTTACAGACTTTGGGCCATCGCTGTTAAATGAATTGCACAGTCCTTAAGTGAATCTGGCTTTTCCCATTGATTTTGCTTGTCGGAAGCCAGCTGGGAAGGTCACAAATTACAACTGCATAACCCTGGGACACGCAACAGTTGTAAATGCATGCTAATTACCAAGCGCCCTACAGTTGTAAGTAGAAGGGTAGGTCATAAGTCATTTTTTTCAATGCTGTCACAACTTCGAAGAATTGCTACATAAAAGGTTGTAAGTTGAGGATTACTTGTATTTCAATCCTGTGAATGACACAAAATGCTTGCTGTTTTTTTTTTAATTTCACCTGTTCAATAAAAGATAGGGGGCCGATAGAGAGTGTTTAGCAAAAGGCTCTCTCTCTTCCTTTACATTAAAGCACAGGTGTCAAATTCGCCACATCACGTTGTATTATTATTATTATTATTACTATTATTATTATGGTCTGATCATTCGCTCCTTAGGCTAGACTTCCAGGCCGCACCTCCCCGTCGCAGGGAGACGGAGCCAACCCGATGGTTCCGCCCCAGGCGCCTGATGGACCCGGATAGGTTCCTGATGGAGCTTGGGCCGTTTCCCAATGTTCGAACACATGACTCGGTTGAGGACCTGGTGGCCACCTGGGATAGGGTGGCAGCTGGGGCCCTTGATCGGGTCGTGCCCTTGCGGCCTGTGACCCGTCGCCGATCACACTCAGCTCCTTGGTTTTCTGAGGAGTTGAGGGGAATGAAGCGCCGGAAAAGACGCCTGGAGAGTGGTTGGAGGGCCACCCACTCCGGATCCGACCGAACACTATTGTGGTCTTATATTAAGACTTAATTAGTGGCGATAAGGGTGGCGAGGCGTTCTTACTTCTCCGCCCTTATCACGTCTGCAGGAAATCGCCCAGCCGCCCTGTTTAGGGTGACCCGCTCCCTTCTAGAAGTGGGAGCGCGGGAGGATCCTTTGCAGGGATGGGCTGAGGATTTTTCGAATTTCCTGCTGGATAAAATCACTCAGATCCGGGATGGGTTGGACTCGGAATGGGGAACTCTGGACGGGGGGGTCGGGGGCGGAATTTGGGGAGGTCATCTGGGGAGAGTTTGATCCTGTGACCCCCGAGGATGTGGACAGGATACTGGGTGGGCTTAATGCCACATGTTTACTGGATCCGTGTCCCTCCTGGCTGGTATTAGCCACTCGGGAGGTGACACGAGGCTGGTTCCAGGGTATTATTAACGCTTCCTTGAGTGAGGGGTTTCTGCCTGCCGCCTTGAAAGAGGCAGTAGTGAGACCCCTCCTCAAGAAACCGTCCCTGGATCCAACTTTGTTATCTAATTATCATCCGGTCTCCAACCTTCACTTTGTGGCGAAGGCTGTTGAGAGTGTGGTGGCATGACAGCTTCCCCAGCACCTGGATGAAACTGCCTATTTGGATCCACGCCAATCAGGCTTCAGGACCGGGTACAGCACGGAGACGGCGTTGGTCGCGCTGGTGGATGATCTCTGGAGGGCCCGTGACAGAGGTTATTCCTCTGTCCTGGTCCTGTTAGATCTCTCGGCGGCTTTTGATACTGTCGACCACAGTATCCTATTGCGGCGGTTGTGGGGGTTGGGAGTGGGGGGCACTGTTCTGCGGTGGTTCTCCTCCTTCCTCTCCGACCGTTCGAAATTTGTGTTGACGGGGGGGCAGAGATCAACCCCGAGGCCCCTGATCTGTGGGGTTCCTCAGGGGTCGGTGCTCTCGCCCCTTCTGTTCAACATTTATATGAAGCCGCTGGGTGAGATCATCCGTGGCTTTGGAGTGGAGTTCCATCAGTACGCTGATGATATTCAGCTGTACATCTCTACCCCGGGCCACCCCGATGAAGCCGTAGAAGTGATGGCTCAGTGCCTGGAGGCTGTGCGGGGTTGGATGGGGCGGAACAGGCTTCAGCTCAACCCAGCTAAGACCAAGTGGCTGTGCTTTCCAGCACCCCGATACAGCCAGTTAGTCCAATCACTGGCTGTGGGGGGGGGGAAATCCTTGCCCCCACAGAGAGGTCGCGCAATCTGAGTGTCTTCTTGGACATACGGCTGTCGTTAGAAGACCACATAGCAGCCGTAGCCAGGGGGGCTTTTTGTCAGGTTTGTAGGATCTACCAGTTGCGGCCCTTTCTAGATCGGGATGCGCTTCGCACAATCACATCTGCCCTCGTTATCTCCCGCCTAGACTATGCCAACGCTCTCTACACGGGGCTCCCCTTGAAGAGCATATGGAGGCTCCAGCTGGTGCAGAATGCGGCCACGTGGGTGGTTTTGGAGGCTCTTCGGGGCTCCCATGTTATGCTACTCTTGCGCGAGCTGCATTGGCTCCTGGTGGTCCTTCGGGTGTGCTTCAAGGTGCTGGTTACCTTTAAAGCGCTCCATGGCTTGGGACCGGGGTATTTACGAGACCGCCTACTGCCACTATCGATCTCCCGTTGGCCAGTGCGCTCCCATAGAGTGGGTCTCCTCGGGGTGCCGCCAGCTGGACGGCTGGCGACCCCGAGGGTGCGGGCCTTCTCGTTGGAAGCGCCCTCCCTCTGGAATGAATTGCCCCCGGAGATGAGGACCATCCCTGACCTTTTGACCTTCCAGCGCACGTTGAAAATACATTTATTCCATCAAGCTGGTCTGGCCTAGGGTTTTTCTTGGGTTTTAAATGGCTTTTATACGGTTCTTTTTAATCCCTTGTTTGTTTCTTATTCTTCAGCCATATTATTTAATTTTTTTAACTGTTTTAAGTGTTGTATTGTTTGTTCTGTTTTAATCTGGCTATACACCGCCCTGAGTCCCGCTGGGAGAGGAGCAGTATATAAATTTAATAAATAATAATAATAATAAAATAATAACACGACAAACCCTCTGATGTGATCTCAAAAAGATTTATTAGGAATGCCGGCAGCCCTGGCAAAAATTTAATGACGCAGATTAACAAGTCCTGCTGGCCGGAAGATGAATACTTGTTTGCCACACCTATTCATCTCTGCCCCGTGCCTATTATCCCCAGGTGGAGCCTTGCTAGCAGCGGTAGCTCTTCCTTCCCCAGGATTGGCCCATGGCTTTCCACTGCTCTCCTCTTCCCTGCCTTCTGTGCATCCAGACGTCAGGCACTGGACTCTTCTTCATCAACTACCTCCAGACCTGAGGGCTGTTGACTCTCTATCTGAGGGCTGATGGATGGCCCAGGCTCCGCCTCGGTCTCTCTGACAGCTCCATTCCCTCTTCCCCCTCAGAGTTCCCAAGTTGCCCTGATGCTGACCCTGACTCGCAGGCTTCCTCCTCCTCTGAGTCAGCTGCTGGAAGGGCCAGCGGATGACAGACCACAACACCTAAACTGCCAGTGAGCTTCCATGGGTGAGGATAGACCAGAATCTGAGCATCCCCATATCATCTATCCCTTTAGCTCCTAAATCACTCTGGCTCTCCTTTGTATTGATTGCCACAGCCCTGAAAAAATTATGGAGTGATACAAGATCTTTTGCCTAGTTCTCACCACACAGAAATTGTGCACAAAACGGCCAGACTTTTTTCAGGGTAATCCCGTGAGAAACCTTGTGTCAGCATTCCAGGGAAATTCCATTCCTGTTAGTAACTCCAAGACACACACCATCTCAAGGTATTTTTATTAGAACAGTACCTGGCACATACTGGGGAAATCTGGAACTAAATCTTCCCAGCTTCCCCACAAAGTCCCAAGCTACAACCCATCCCCTTTTCCTTCATCACCAGATCATGTGCACCAATCCCAAAGTAAGTTTTAATTCTTTCTGTGCCACACTCTGTAACCTTGAACTATCAAAATAATATATTTTGTCTACTAAGAGATACACAACCCCCTCCCACTTTCTTCAACTATGTAGCTGCAATGAATTCCATAGCTGACACCTTGATTACTAGTACCCAGTATGTAGAGGCAGCAGGGAGGGGTGTGTATGTATGTGTTAATGGAGTTTGCAGTTGTATTTTAAGTATCACATCCCAGACATAAAGTGTTTCAACTCCTTCCCTCAAAATGATGCTATAGAATAGTGCACACCAGAACTAGATATAGTTTTTCCCCGAACGCCATCACTCTGCTAAACAAATAATTCCCTCAACACTGTTCAACTGTTTACAAAATCTGCATTACTATTACTATTAATCTTCTCATCACTCCTTATCGCCCATCCCCCCATTTGTGACTGTATGACTGTAACTTTGTTGCTTGTATCCTTACGATTTATATTGACTGTTTCCTAATATGATTTGATTGCTTATTGTACCCTATGACTATCATTAAGTGTTGTACCTTATGATTCTTGACTCTTGTCGAATGTATCTTTTCCTTTATGTACACTGAGAGCTTTGTACCAAGACAAATTCCTTGTGTGTCCAATCACACACAGTTGTCCAATAAAGAATTCTATTCTATTCTATTCTATATTCTATATTCTATTCTGTTCTATTCTATCAACAGCTTGTCCCAAAATGGACACAGGGTTCCTTATTCAAAGATAACCTTAAAAATAGAAGTGAGGGAAGAGCAATGTAAGGTGGGAATGACAGCACCCTTGATTTTTAAAACATACATACAATACGAAAATTTGAAAGGGAAATGACTAAAGAGATCCCAGAAATCTCTTAACTCTCCTGTGCCTAAAAAGGAGCTGTCCTTTTGGTTGCACCTCTCCTTCCATAAGCAGACTCTTGTGTTTCCAAAAACACGTGCAGCAGACAAAAATCCAACAGAAACAACAGAATGGAAGTGATATAACAGCACGGCTGTTGGATTTCTGCTTAACATGCTCCTTAAAGGCCTAATAGCCCTGCCAGAAGGATTAATCTGATGGCAGTACCAATAACTGTGCACAATGCCTTCATCCTTGTGCAGCCAACAAGCAGTATTTATCAAACTCCAACGTGAAGGGAAAAGGTACAATGCCAAGACCCCGGAGAACTGGAATCCAGGCTTATGGCCAGTAATACGTTCATGCTGGATCAGCCGGCTGCGAGGTAAGCACCATAGGCAGAAGGAGCGAGTTGAGCTATGGCAATAATGGGCAGCGATATATATATCTATATATATAGCCCTCCACTGCAAGGCACCAGGCAGAGCCATCTGCTTCAGGGTACAATTATGCCAGGGATTGGATGGTGCAGCCAAATTCAGCTAGACTCTCAATAGCTTTAAGGAGAAGCCTGGCAAGAATCCCTCCATTATCCCCCTTCCCCAAATATAGTTATATATTCTAACTATAAAAATATAGTTAGAATTCTCAACTCTGGTGTTTACATCCTTTTTCAGGTCTGGAAACTGTTGGAAATATTCTGCACCTGCCAGCCTTATGGCTCAATTTCTTTTCTCACCTTGGAAGGCCTCATGCAATGCAGTTCCTGCCCCAGCACTTCAGGTAGGATATTGATACCTAGTACTAAAAGTAGCTACAGTACAGACCAAAAAAAATAACTCCCCCTCCCCAGGGAACCATTCTAGCCTGCTCCATACAGTGAGAAGACCAAGGAGCTAAATCTCTTTTGCTCAAACCCTAGAGAGAGAGAGAGAGAGAGAGAGAGAGAAATTACAGAATGCTGACAGCCAAGATAGATATATTAGAGGTTTATTCTCAACATACAAGTAAACATTAAAGTGATCATTCTTCTTCTTCAGGAGGCAGCACAATCTTGCTAGGGTCATAGTAATAAGAGGAAAGGATGGGCAGCCCTTGTTCAATTCGCTCCTTAACTCTTCGTTCGGCTTCCCGGCGAGCCCAATGATGCATCCTACAGGGGAAAACAGAAAGAAGTTCTGAGTGAATTATGAAGAAGTGTCATCCGGAAGTGGTTATGTAGATATTGTATTCAAGCGGGCCTTTGATTCTACTCCAGGGAAAACAGCAACAAGAACTGCTAGGTATTAATCTGCCTTGGTGAGCAGAGAAATAGGATATACGTATATTGGGTAATACACAGCGATAAGCTAGAACGTTTCTAAAAAAAAATATAAAATTAGACATTGCATTACAGAAATGTTCTTTATTTCATACTGATGCAAATGTGCTTATTACATCATTTGCTCAAGCTGTGCGCTTTAAGGAGAATCAGTGTTTTTGTTGTTATGGCTAAGACAGGGAGAAATTACAGAATTTGTGTTACTTTGGAAGACGGAAAAATGGAGTGGTGGAAAAGCTGCATTCGAATTTCCCAGAAAGAATGGAATTGGCAAGCCTATTAATAGAGAAATCTATTCCTCAAAGTGAAGACTTTTCATGACTCTGAGGACTCTAAAGAAATTTGATTCAACTAAAACTGTCCGGGACGTAGAATTTAACTTGACTAGACTGAAGCCAAATGTCCTCATGTCCTCAGATCAAAAAGATATAAAGACTCTTGAAAGGAACAGAAAGATCACGTAGCACTCATCCTGACCCATCCAAGTCCCACCACTTCCCAGGGACTGTTCTCTTCCGTGCTCTCTCTTACGCAGCACGCTCTGGCAGTGTTTTTCAGCGGCACTCCCAGCTGTTTTGTCCGTAGCATCTTTGACTTGCCATCAGCAGACCGAAGTTAAGAGTATGAACCCAATCAAAGGTACAGCATTAATTACACTGTGCCGAGATGAAGCGCAAAGCTGCTTGCCTTAATTAGTGCTTCGTCAAGAAGTCATCAACCTGCTGCTTAGCTGGCGGGAATGAAGACACAATCTCCTTTTTCTTTTTCTTTTTTGGCACAGTTCTAGTCTGTTCCAGTTTGTGGGATTTGGGGAAGGGCCACCCGCAGAAAGATCAAAAATCAACAAGTGGAAAGGGAGATCTCATGTTAGATTTTCACTCGTTCCATCTGTCCAAGCATTTTCCATTCCATATTTGGACCGTTCCAGATCACTTGAGTTTCCTGCTTGAACTTAATCAGTTCAACCAGAAAGAGCGAGTCTGACATGAGATGCCCAAGTGGCTAATTTGAGCCACACGGTTTGTATGTATATATTACATAAATCTAAAATCTAAAGAGCCGGCCATCTGTTTTCATGAATTAGAGAGAAGAAACAGGGCCTGGCCTAGTTTTCAAACGCCTGCTGCTTCCTTCTCTCCTTCAAATGGAAAAGCAGGAAGTTAAGTAACTCCAACAGAGAGAGGAAAAGAGGATATTTTACATTTTCCCATCTTGGATACCACACTATTCTAGTACAACAGAGCCAAATCTGAACCAGGGCCTATCCATTTTTCTTCTCAACACCTTTCATCTCCCCAACCCCAACAATAAAGAACTCTTCTTGAGCATACAAATACACAAATCCTACACATAATTCACAGTTAATTCAGTCTACTAAGAATTAACTGGTTTGTCCAACTGGCACATGGCTCAAAAGCTTGTCATGGGAGAAGTGTCTATTTCCAGTCGTTGCAGGCTTCCCCTCTTCTCAGGCAACCAGCAAATAGACAATGGGATTCATGTCATAAAGGCAAAGGACCTCTACTTGTTTCTGCTAACTTTCTACCTTCTACCTTTTTTTCTAGCTCCAACTTTAATACATCCCCTTTCTGCAGTAAGATCCTCTTCTGCACTAGAGCTTCATTGCCCACCCAACTTTGCTAAATCGCTTTCCCCAGTTCGACCTGCTCAGGTTCCCAATAAGAGGAGGGTAGACAGGAGTGGGTTTCTACCGGTTCTGTCCACCTCTGTAGAACCGGTAGCTCTGAAGAGCAGCAGACATAGAACTAGTTCTATGTCTGCTGATGTTTTTGCCCACCTGCCCACCCGGGCTCTTACCTGACCTTTATTTCCTGATTTTTTTTCAACTTCAGCTGCTGTGCGAGGCACAGCTGCAGTTTAAAAAGCAGGAAAAAAGGGCTTTTTCAAAGGCTGCTTCTTTGCACGCAGCGTGCTGATGACGATTTACAGGCGCAGGCTGGCAGCAAAGTACATCGTAAATCACCGAACCTCGTAAATCAACCGAACTGGTAGTTAACCCTGTCGGATCCCACCCCTGAGCGTAGATACCAAGCAGCTGGCAGGAATCTCTTACTGGTGTATAACCTATTGCTCCATGCATGTTTGGCATGTCGGCCCATGTGAAAAGAAGTTGAACTTAATTTTTAAGTTGCACTTAAGAGTGGAAAAGAAGGATTAGGGGTGACATGATTGCAGTGTTCCGATATTTGAAGGTCTATCCCAAGGAAAAGGGGATCAACCTATTTTCCAAAGCATCTGAAGGCAAAACAAGAAGCAACGGATGGAAACTAATCAAGGAGGGAAGCATCTTTGAACTAAGCAGAAAATTCCTAACAGTGAGAAAAATTAACCAGTGGAATGGCTTGCCTTCAGAAGTTGTGGATGCTCCATCACTAGAGTCTTTTAAGAAGAAACTGGACAGCCACTTGTCTGGAAGGGTCTCCTCTTGAGCAGGGGGCTGGATTAGAAGACCTCCAGGATCCCTTCCAACTCTGTTATTGTGTTCTCTTCCATCGTGTAGCTTGCCCCAACTTGCTCTCAGCATGCTACATACGCCCAATGGCCTATAAAGCTGGAAAACATAATCTCTTGTTCCTTTGACAGACCCAGTTTAACAGGAAGGATTTGGCAACAGTTGGCATTATGAAAAGGGTGGGGAACTGGTTTTGTGGGCATTTTATTTATTTATGTATTTATTTTGTATCCTATCATTATTTTTTTACAAATAACAAATAAGGTGGCAAACATATCTAATATTTATTTCTCCTCCTGTTTTTCTCACAACAATCTTGCGAGATGCACTGGGCTTACTTAGAAGGACTGTTACCCAAAGTTAGCCAGCTGGCTTTCATGTGCTCTGGCGTTACACAATGGTGCACCCAGCCTTCTGTTCTTCAGCATTTGTTATGCACCAGAATGTTATGATTTACGTTTTAACTATGGTTTTTTTTAATCTTGATCCGCTGACAAATCATAAGGCTGACCAAACGTTTGGTGGCAGGAACAATTAAGATGGTGTGTGTGTGTATAAAAGCAATAATAGATGGGACAATGAGGTAAAATAGGCTGAAATATTCATTTTAAAATCATTTGGGAGGAGAGTGGTTGCTATTCATGTTTAACTACCTAACGCTTCTTTAAGGATTTGCACTACTATTTTTAAGATACATGCTTTAAAACAATGGATTTAATATATTAAATACTGTACATTTCTTTAATATGTTAAAGAAATGTATTATTTCTTTTAGCAATCGTGCCTCTGAAATTCAGATAGTCCTTGACTTATGACCACAATTGAGCCCAAAATTCCTGTGGTTAAGTGAGTTTTGCCCCATTTTACAACCTTTCTTGCTACAGTTGTTAAGTGAATCTCTGCAGTTATTATGTTAGTGACTTTTTTTTCTAGTTAACTCACAAATCACATGCTGCCAATATTGGCAGTTCTACTCTTTTTTTTAAACCAATCTGAGCGTAAAAACATTATGTTTAATTAAGCAGTTTGGGAAGCTCAGAGACAGGAAGGTCCAAACCCACTTCCATTGTTGCTTCTTAAGCATGAGCGTATAACGGACTGTCCTCTTCTGTTTTCTTGCCACTTGGGAGGGATGTTTTTTTTTGGTAAGTTTATGCCTGAACTGTATTTATTGTAATCTCAAATGCTACTTGTTGGTTTCTATTGATACTTTTCACCTTAAGGTGAAACCTCAGAATAGCAAGACTGAACTTCAGTCAACAATACAGATGTAAAGCCATACTACTTTTATATCCTTCTGCCTGCCCTCAAAGCAATCAGGACTCTCTCTCCAAGGAAAGGCTAGTGCAAACCCCAACCTGTTTTCCCCAGATGTGTTTGATTTCAACTCCCATTATACCTTGCCCACAAAAATTAGGGAAATTGCAGTTCAACGCAGCTTGAGGGTGCCGGGTTGAGAAAGGTGGATAGACAGCCAAACATAACTTGGATTGAATGCAGGGGAAAGAATAAACCCTCCACTCCCAGCAGAGGGCATTGTGGGAAACATTTTGAGTATTGCAGAAGACAGATGCAAAAGAAGGGCATTATCAGAGCAGCAGCATTTTGCACTGGGGTGATCAGTCACAGAATATAAATATATGTTAATATGCATCTACCACCCGTGGTGCACTGCTTCTGAAGGATACAAGCTTTCTCAAGACAAATCAGTCTGCTCTAGCCACTTGAATGAGCTGGAAAGAGACATAAGAAGTCAGGGAATCCGCTCTTCCGATGTTCTTGGAAGAACAGCAATGCCAAACCTTGGCCCACAGCAACTTTTAATTATTATTCCTCATTCTGCAATGACAGAAGACCTGCCTCGTCAGCTCATTAAGCCAAATATAAATGGCTGGTTGGGAGCGTTCATCTGAACCCCTCTGGTAGACAAATGGGACTGCAGTAATTCTAGAGATAAAGAAGTTTGCCGGACCAATGAGCAGCTGAATCAGGAACGGCGGACAGAAAGACATTTAAGTGGTAGGGAAAACACTTCTAGGGGAAGAAGGTTGTTAAGAATGAAGAAATGTAGACAGGGGAGCATCACTCATTAGCAACAGCCTTCAAAAGGAACAGGGGGGGGGAGGGGGGAACCCAGCCCAGGAGGAAGTTCCAAACGGCAGATTAAAAAGACCAGATTGCTCCCCTCTTCTCCCCTGCCAATCAGAGCAATATATGATGCCCCTTACGAGCACTGAAATTGCATATTAAATATGTACCAAGGACTGATGAAGCATGCTATCTCACACCCGGGAGGGTGGGGGCATGCAGAAAACACGGAAGCAAAATGAGACACGGCACACGGAGCGGGGATCCACCACAGCCCAAGGGCTGGAGTGTGAGGCAAAGGCATGCAAGATGGGAGTGGGGGGCACAGCAGCCCTCGGCCAGCCACAGAATCTGATCCGGCCTCGCGGCTCAAGACTGCCATCTGTAAAACGGAAGGCTTCCCTCCCCTCTCTCCTGAGGAAATGTAAACTCCTCCTGTGGGCCGTGGGCTGCTCTGTGGGGAAACGTAGGCTCCTGTGATTCCAGGTAATTGTATCAGAAAAGCAGAAGACCTCTCATCCCAGCATGGGTTTGTCTGTATCTTTTCCTTCCTTGACCTACGCTCTCTAAAAGCCAGTAGCTCAATTCCCTGTGGTCCCCCTCCTTCACCCGCCTAAACTAGGCAGTCAGAGATGCTCGCTGCAGCCGTGGTGTTCATTACTGGCTCCCCGAGGGCTTCGCTAATGAGACCCCCATCAATTAGAGATAAGTTACGTCTCGCAATCAGGCGCCTCCCCAGAACATGGAAGGGAGCCAGCTTTCCTCCTCACTGATGGGCAAAGCACTCCAGACAGAGGGAATGTACCTCCAGTCTTTTGCCAAGCTTCCTTCCATTTGTGAGTGACTGGATCCGGGGACAGTTGGGGTAAAAGGCCAGACTACAGGTAGTTCCTCCACTTACAACAATTCATATAGTGACCGTTCAAAGTTACAACAGCACTCAAAAAAAGCGAGGTATGACTTTTCTTCACATTTACAACCCTTACAGCCCTCCCCGTGGTCGTGCGATCAAAATGTGGATGACTGACTTCTATTTACCACCATGGCAGTGTCCGGGGTGGGAGTGGGAGGGTCATGTGATGACCTTTTGCGACCTTCTGACAAGCAAAGTCAATGGGGTAGCCGGAGTCACTTAACCACTGTGTGACTAATTTAAATGCTGCGGTGGATTCGCCTGACAACTGTGGGAGGAAAGGTCGTACAATGGGGCAAAAGTCCGCTTAACAAATGTCTCACTTAGCAACAAGAAAATTGGGGCTCCGTTGTGGTCGTTAAGTCGAGGACCCCCTGTTTTGGCCCAGCATTCTTCTCCTCATCTGAATCGGACACCTGCATAATTCAGAAGGTTACATGTCAGGGAGATGTGAGGGGAGATTGAGATCCTGAAGAAGAGATACACAGCAGAGCCGCAGAGCTGTGGTTGCCGTAAGTAGACAAAAAAGAAGGAGAAAGATTTCCTGCTGCCCCTTAGTGTTTTTTCACAGCGAGCAGCAGTCACAAGAAAGGGTTCTTCATGCGTAAAAACAAGTACAAGTTACTGCAGCAAATATTCCAGGCTACCTATTACATTTCCAAGCAACCAGGGGCTCTGAATCGTTTCCCCATCAGGTTCTTAGCCTTTACCACTGTAGGAAAGATAGAAGAGTATTTTGCTCAGAAGCATAAATGGGTTTGGCTCTCCACCCAACTTCCCTCGGCAAACGTTAAACTCGTTTGGGCCAGGGGAGCCTCGGTCCCCACAAAAACTCATTTGTCTTTTGTTGCATCATTTCACAATTAGAATACTTAGCATTCTGCACCACGGAGACCAAAATTTGATGAGCTCACATGCAATTTGCTCAGCGTTACCCAGCATTCATTAAAACCTATCATCTGGGCTTGGCGAATCTACTAGCTTCCTCCATCCTTATTGTTGCTTTCGGAGTTCTTACTCCAAGCAGGTGAATATGACTCTCCATGATGAGTAGTGATGGCAGAATACTACATGGTGGTTCACAGAAAAGGAGAAAAAAGGCAATTCCTTTGGAACTGCCTAGCCCCTCTCTTGTCAGCTGCTTTTTAAAAAAACCAAAAAAACCAAACCAAACCTGGTTTAACAAGCACATCTTTTAATCCCCAGCTGGGAGAAGTTATTTGGATGGTGCCGGTGATGAGGAAGTACGTACATATGTACCAGGTAGGTATAAGACATAAATTACAGGAATCAACTGGATGTGAAATAAGCGTTTGCTTCTCTTAATTATTTGCTTTAGTGATTAAAAAGGGGTACAATGAAGGCAAGCAGTGATTTGGAGCAGGAATGGCCAGGAATTAAAAACTAACCATAAGGATAAGAGCGCAGAGAAATAGGTGGCAGGGGGAAGAAAAGGGATGGTGTTGGAAGGAACAACAGGAACAGTCCAGGAAAGCATAGCAGAAGGGAAAAACGACCCTATGAAAACAAAGCCAAAGCCGGAACGATGAAAAATGTAGAAGAAGGCACAAAACACGCTTGCTGTAGAGAGGCAGCAAGAAAAGAGGAAAAGGTGGGATGGGGACAATGGGGGGGAGGAGAGGAAGAGAGAAAGAGTCTCCATCCATCGGAGAAGATGAAAGTCTAAGAAGAATCAACCCTGAAGTCTTGCTGCTGGCTTAACGTTGCGTATCTGCAGTCGGAAAGAAAAAAAAAAAAAGCTCAGCACAGGTCACAACTGTGTGAATAAGACTGCACACCTAGCAGTCTTATTTTTTGTTTTTTTGTTTAAAAGCAAGCCAAATGCACTTTCTCTGATATACAGTCTATTTAACTGGAATTTGGCGTCAAGAAGATGGCAGAGAGAGCGTGTTCAGACGGGATCGATTCTGCAAATTCTTCGAAGCACGCCTGCTAAGGCTGGGCCGGCAGAATCACAGATCTACATTTGGAAGTGGTAAAGCTGTAGAAGATTGATTTGTAAAGCTAGTGTTGTGCATATCTGCCTTTTAGCTGAAGCGAAGGAATAATCAAATGCACCCTATGATCCGGTATTAAATTATGTTTCGTTTAACCAAGACTTATTACCTGCCAGAACCGATATAACACGCCAGACCAAAACTAAGCACAACTCCGTGTTGACTTAATGAGTACCAATTCCCTCATTACAAAGGGAAGACGATTTCCGCAAACACCTGATACCTGGAAGCACCCTTGAGTATTATTGCCTGCAGCACAGGCAAGCTGCAACCCTGCCCCTCTGAACTCCCTGCTAATCTGCATCTCCCTACATTCAAGCTGAACCTACACCCTGCACAAAAATTGGAAGCAAAAGAGAGCTGAGGAAGAGAGAATTGAGTGAGTGGGCTTTGTACTGCTCCCGAAGGAACGTCCACTTAGAAGACAGGAGGGACAGCCACCAAGGCTCCCGGATTCCTTTCTCAGTGCAAAAAAAAGGGTGGGAGCAAAGCTCAGGTTGTTAACAGGGTTCGTCTTCAGGCTCCATCGCATGGGAACAGGAACTGTGCAAGCTGCTTCTGATCAGAAGGTTCTGCGTGCGTCAGCAGCGGAGCTGGGCTATAGCCGGCCCCTCCCTGCCAGCCAAAACAACACGCTTCCCAGTTCTGGGCCCTGGTCTATCTATATCCCATAGGCTATATATACATGCGCACACCTAGCACCAGCTGGTGCATCCCCCCAAAATAACTCCTCTGAGCACCAGTGAATTTCCACAAACGCCCCTTCTGAATAGGTTATCTTGCCTGAAAACGAATCCTTTCATCCAGCTAGGCAGGACACAAGACTGGAGAAGACACTGAAAAGGTTCTGTCCGGTGTGGGGAGGAAGAGCTGATATATGGCTTGGGAGGGATGCTTTCACACACAGCACCACGATGGCTTTCAGAGGCTGAAGGGGGCACGGTTGGTCATTGATGCTGAACCCCAAGGCTATGCTCTAAGCTGAAGTACATCTAGTTCCTGTCTGTACATATTTCCAAATGTACTGCTTTGAGACACAAACATGCTGAGTCCATTAATCGTGTTCATCATTTGGCATCCGGAGAAATATAGCTTCCTTTACAACAGTCAGGAGCAACTGTATCAGCCTTCATGGGTAGTAGAAAAATGATTTGCAGTTATGTATATAGTATTTGGTAAAGAATGGACAGTTCTTTAAGTGTGTGTGTGTGTGTGTAGTTGGTTGTTTTCTGCTTCCCACAACTTTACTTTTCAATCCTATTTTCTATGTCAATATATCTCATCTTGGCCACTTGAAGATGTGTGGTTTTTGGCTACCAGAATTCTCCAGCCAGCCATGCTGGGAATTCTGGAAGTTGAAGTTCACTCATCTTCAAATGGTCAAGGTTGAGAAATACCACTCTATAGCTTTCCTTTCCTTCCTTAAGGGTTGAACAAGGAGGCAGAAGAGTGATAACAATTACAGCTTTATTAAGCCTCTTATAAAAGGGCCAAGGTCTTCTAGATGGGGTTTTATTTAGATGGGTAAGGAGAGCTGGGGGAGACATTATTCTTGCAATGTTTTAATCATGTTTAAGCAAATTGAAGAAGACTGGAAGGCTGTGTACTTTTTCCTTCTGCTGCCAAATATAGATATGACAGCCATTCTAACTTCACATTTAACCAGTTTCCCACTAGTCATCTTGTTTGAGAAATAATGCAGGATAGCATTAAGGCTAGATAATATTGAGTTCACACGTCATGGCAAGACCACAATACCATATACCATACAATTGCAATTGTGTCAAAGTGAGCGACACTCACTCCTTTTCATTCACTTAGCTGCAATTGAGAGATCAGAAACCACCATGGATTTCTGAAGACTGAAATACATATGAGGCTACACATAATGACATGTAACTCCATTACATTCCCCCTTGACTTGTCTTTTCACTAAATGAAAAAAATACCAAAGATTGAAATTCTTTTTGCAAAGGGAAATACTTTAGCTCCAAAGTATTATGTGAATTATCCCTTGGGAGATGCTGAATCCTTTTTGATCCGCAAGTAGGATAAAAACAATGGCTATTTGATTATTATGCAGGAACAGCTTCCTAGAGACAGGATGCAATCGTCATCCTATGCTTCTGTACCCCTTTCCCATTGATTCCTCTAGGCCAGACAAAGACCCTTGAGCAAGGTAGCTTAGACTGGGAGGACAGCAAAATAGGGTCTTTCCATAACTTACTGGGGTAGTTTTGAACCTATTTGCGTTCAGTCTAAAGCCCACCTCTCAGTTCCAATGGAATTAGGCTTTTTGACTTTTACTTGCTAGATAGCTTTTCATAATGCCCTATTCTCCTCTGTTATATGGGTTTCTATAGCAAGAGAAACCCACAATTTAACACTTTTATATTTCCTCCTAACCAGACTGGTTTCTATAAAAAATTCTTTACAATCTATGGATCCATGTATAACATTCAGATGTGCCAACTGTCTTGAATTCACAGTTGAAGTCATGCTATGAATTATCTAAGACACCAAGAGGAATCCCTAATCCTTGGCACAGATGGCTAATTCTAAGATCACATGAGCCTGTTCACCTACACATAAAAATACACAAGGACATTTACTGTCACTGTTTCTGTTTTAGTAGCTTCAGAACATGCAGCTATTTAACAGGAATGCCTCTCTTCTCCATAGCCCATGCTCCAGGTCACAATGGTCTCTTTTGGACTGATAGATCTTGGAAAAAAGGTGGTGGTGGAAATAGATTAAAAATACAAACCTATCAAACATGTTTCTCTAATTTGCTTCTTTTCAGATGCATTGGGAATAGAACTCCCAGAATTTCCAGTCATGACTGTAATCATTAGGCAAAAGAACCGGGTGGTTGGTCTGATTTATGAAAAAGTATCATCCTACTTGAATTGTTAATCTTCACGATGCAAATGAAGTACTGTTTATCTTAATCTATTCAATTTCTAGTCTTTGTGTGAGTAATCCTAGATTTTCTAATTTAAGTGTAAGTGACGGAGGAGGGAAGGAGGGAGGGAGGGAGGGAGGAAGGAAGGACCCCTGTTCTTGCAATTGGTGGATTTCAAAAATGTAAAAACTAGAAAAAGCAATATAAACACTCATTTTATTTCTGGTTGATCCAAGCTATATCGCTCATTCCATTTCCTCTGATGATATTGTTGTTAACAGACATTCTTGTTTGTTTTTAGTACTTTCCATCTGCCATGACACATTCTTCCTTTTCTTCTTCTACTCAAGGTCTCTGGAGAACAAAAAAAAAAAAAAAAGGAATGCCTGCAAACGGGATTTTCCAAATTCTGTTCAAAATGTAGTTTTCCATGGTTCCAAAATGTTGCCGTCCCCAAACCAAAACTAAAAAGAAAAGTATCCCAATTCCTAACGGGAGGTTTATTTTTGCTTCCCTTATCCAAGAACAGTCACCTTTATGTGGCACAGAACAGAAACTGAAATAAAAAGTTCCCTGTTTTAATTCTGCTGAGGATAGAAATAGAAACTGTATGGGGGAAGTTAACCGAGATATTGATTGAATCTCGGTTGGTTGGTTAAACTAGGGTGGGGCAACTTTCAAAGCATTTTGGGAGGGCAGGATGGCAGTAGGTGAGGCGATGATAGTTCTTGACAAATAAAGACAACGAGAAACAATCTGATTCATTTTAGGCAACCGTAAAAACGGGCTTTTAGGAACAGCCTAGGAGGATTTTGAGGGCTCTGGGGTCCCATGTTGCTAACGCCTTGATTAAGCCTTTGCAAATGTACAACGTACAGATGCCCTCCAAGCTTATAGTAGCCACTGTCTTCTTCAGTACCTGTGAAAACTGGCACCAAACTGAGGCCTTGTCTGTGAAAGATACAATTTTATGCCACAATATTTCATAGGGATGGGCTCATCTGGAGCCATGTCAGGGATGGGAACAACAGCAAAGTTGTAGACAGAGTGCCGAACTCTTTTGGCATCAGATGCATGTATCAAATGCAGCAGGCTTAATTTCTAATCAAAGTATGATGACTGCTTCTTGCTGAGAGGGAGGGAATCTGCTTTGATAGCTTCCTGTCCATCAAATCCACTGACATCCCTAAAGGGACTTAGACCTACCACAAGCTGCAGATTCAAGGCCTTTGATTTCTTTTTTCTCTGTAATAACCTCCATCTCTGCTAAATCTTTCTCTCTGATCTCCTCCGCACAAGTTCCCTGTCTTGCCATAAAAGGACACAAAAGATAGGGAAAGCTCCCAAATATGAGGCAACTCTCTCTCTCTCCCCCCCCCCCGCTCTTTCTCCCTCTCCCTCTTTCTGTGCATGTCTGCCTGTGTGTCTGTCTGTCTGTCTGTCTGTGTTTGTGAGGCGGGAGAAAGAAATTTCTCACAGTTCCTATGTACCTGGAAGGTATCAGGTTGGGTTAGGGTTAGACTGCTTGAGTTGGTTACTATTCTTATATTATACAATAATATAATAATTTAAATTCATGCAAATGTTGC
Source organism: Bungarus multicinctus (assembly GCA_023653725.1). Lineage (NCBI taxonomy): Eukaryota > Metazoa > Chordata > Lepidosauria > Squamata > Elapidae > Bungarus > Bungarus multicinctus. Next base: position 155,157,179 of record CM042834.1, on the reverse strand, counting down.
CTTGGAAAAAAGAATTATTAAAAAAGCAGATAACAAACTTCATACCGTATAGATACCCATACCCATACCCCATCAATGCAACATTTCTGATAAAGAGCTAGAAACCCCCTAACACAGAGGGACATAACGTTTTCTGGATCATGGAGTGTACCTTTGAATGCTGTTCTGGAACACGTTCAAGAATTAATGGAAGGGTCCAGGCAAAAGGTAAACATGATTTCAATTCATTTATGAGTACACTGAGACACACATGTACCTAAAATATAACTCATATTATTCCTCTAGGTAATAATTGTCTACTTTTTCATATTGGAAATTAGGACTAGAATTAGGGATGTTACAACTGAAAGTTTCTGGGGGGACACAAACTGTGCACTTCTCCACTAACCTACTGAAATTGTACATTTGTATGCATATTTAACATTTTGTTGGTGTGCCAAGATTATGAAGAAGAATGCACACTGTCAGGCTAGAATGGTAGAGTACTCCAATATTCATTAGTTAAAACATCATCAAAAAAGCACAACAAAGAATGTTCTTTCTGTGCCAACTCAGGAAGCTCAAACTGCCCAAGGAACTGCTGATCCAGTTCTACAGAGGAATTATTGAGTCTGTCAGCTGCACCTCTATAACTGTTTGATTTGGTTTTGCAACCCAACAGGACAGACACAGAGTTCAGGGATAATTAGGACTGCAGAAAAAGCAGTTACTACCAACCTGCCTTCAATTGAGAATCTGTATACTGCACGAGTCAAAAAAAGCGCTGTGAAAATATTTACAGACCCCTCACGTCCTGGACATAAACTGTTTCAACTCCTTCCCTCAGGACGACGCTATAGAGCACTGCACACCAGAACAACAAACACAAGAACAGTTTTTTCCCAAAAGCCATCACTCTGCTAAACAAATAATTCCCTGAACACTGTTCAACTATTTACAAAGTGTACACTACTATTATTGTTAATCTTCTCATCACTCCTTATCACCCATCCCCTCCCACTTGTGATTGTAGGACTGTAACTTTGTTGTTTGTATCTTTACGATTTATATTGACTGTTTCCTAGTATGATTTGATTGTTGATTGTACCCTATGACTATCATTATGATTCTTGATCCTTAACGAATGTACCTTTTCTGTATGTATACTGAGAGTATTTACACCAAGACAAATTCCTTGTGTGTCCAATCACACTTGGCCAATATTCTATTCTATTCTATTAATACACCTCTCAGACTACTGAGCCTACATTTATAAGAGGAGAAGGTCAGCATATATGCTTTAGCTCACTAGTGCAACTAAAATGCACACTGGTAAATTGTAACATCAGTTTAAAAGCATTCAAGATGACCCTTTCCTTTCATACAAGTGACCTAAGATAAAATAGAACTATTTCTTAGTCCCTGGAATGCTGGTACCCTGTCACCTCATGTTCTAGAATATCTTTAGGTGGTCCTTAAAGAGGATTCTCACAAGGTTATTTTTATCTTATTTCTATTTGTAATGGCCCTACTCTTTTTAAGAAAGTGGTACTTGGAAAGGCAAATACGAGACTAAAAAAAATCTAGTGAACTTTGCCAGCATGGAAGCAGGGATGCATCCCTTAATAGGAAACCCAGAAGGAGCAAGAAATAAATGGAATTATGGAAATGAAAACTTGGAAATGAAGACCCGCTGGTCTTGGGGTTTGAAAACATCAAGACAAAATACACAAAAGTCTTATAAAGCAATGCACAAATGAAAACGAAATTTAGCTTGTGAATCTTACTTATGGTCAGGAAAATAATACAGGAAGGCAGTGCCCAGTACAAGACAAATAGATATTCCAAAGAAGAAGGCAGCATGCATACTCTGCACGTCAAGAACAGGATCTTCACTGAAGCCATGAAAGTCTGGATTCTGAAATGTAAAAACACAAAATGGAGTTAGATTACAGTTGCCCAAAGTGTATTCAACATATCCTCTTTGATATTTTCCCTTAAAGTTCACCTTCATATATACCCTCATTCTAAACATCGCCATCAAAAGAAAAATAGCACGGCTAATCCAACGCTAATAATGAAAATGGCATCTTGTTTTATTTTAGGGAAAAAATAAAACCACCATTCTAATGCCAAAGCCATGGAGGTTTCTTCTTTAAGCAAGGTTCTGTCTGCATTTGTCCATCCAACGTATTATGCTCCTGAAGGATAACAGAAGTTGAGGGCCATTATCTCCCATTTCTAAAGACAGGAATTTCAAAAAGTTTTAAAAATTTGAAATACACACGAGGGCAAGTTATGAAGGAATGGGAGACCCAGAAATTAATTTTACCAGTTATCACCTATCTTCAAAATCTTTCTCTAACCTGCTTACTTCAACAAAGATTCAACTAAGGAGGTATGTGCGTGATGTTTATGTGTGCTACTTCACACAAATAACTTTGCAAACTGATTCCATTAAACATTTGCCAAGGCACAAAAATGAAATGTTTGGGGGGGAAAACAGTTCTAAACTAGAAGGGCATGATGGATCTGACCTCTGGGCTCACCAGAGACCTCAGTTCCAGCATGCATCACTTTTTTTACACAAAGTGTTCAATAAACCTGAAGCCATTTTGCTAAGATTAGAAGCCAGATGGGAAAAAGGGGAATAAAATGAATGTTGCCAAAAATCTTTCCCCAGCTGTGTAGAAAGGAAAAGGTGAAAATTACTAGAATACACTAGTGGAGACCAACTCTAAGTAGGGAAGGGGAGTAAGGTATGAACTTCAAGCATTTTCTGGATTGGACAGGTACATTCATGTGCGCCTATGATAGATTATCTTATATAAATGTGTTGTGGCCTGTTGGCCGTCGGCCCCTGCAGTAGCCGAATCAGAGGAGGAGGAAGCAGAGTGGGAGTCAGGGTCAGCATCAGGGCAACCTAGGAGCTCTGAGGGGGAAAATTACGAAATAAATAAAATAAATAAGAGAGAATGGAACTGGCAGAGAGAGAGAGAGACAGAGGCAGAGCCTGGGCCATCTGTCAGACCTCAGATGGACAATCAATAGCCCCCAGATCTGGAGGTGGTTGATTAATAAGAGGAGGAACAGCTGCAGAGGTGGGTATTCAGCAGGTTCTGACCGGTTCTGGAGAACCGGTAGCGGAAATTTTGAGTAGTTCAGAGAACCGGCAAATACCACCTCTGACTGGCCCCGCCCCCATCTGTTCTCTGTCTCCTGAGTGCCAGCTGATTGGCTGGGTCTTCTTTTACTGCCCTGCACAGGAGAACAGAGCTGGAAAGCAGGTTAGTGGGGTGGGAATGGGGATTTTGCAGTAACCTTCCCCTGCCATGCCCACCAAGTCACGCCCACAGAACCAGCAGTAAAAAAATTTGAATCCCACCACTGAACAACTGGGTCCAGTGCCTGACACGTGGCTGCGCAGAAGGCTGAGAAGAGGAGAGCAATGGAAAGCCGTGGGTTGATCCTGGGGAAGGAACAGCCACCGCTGCTAGTGAGGCCCCACCCTAGCTCTGGGGATAAAAGGCAGGGGGCAAAGATGAATAAGTGTGGCAGACAAGGATTCATCTTTTGGACGGACGGACTTGTTAGCCTGCGAGAGAAAAAATCTTTTGAGTTCACATCAGAGGGTATGTCGTGTTTGGGGAGGTGGGTCAGAACAAAATGTCCCAGAAAAAGGATATCAGTACACATGATGTTTATGATACAATTGCTTCCATACTTCTTGTCCTCCTTATCTTCCTAGAATTGTGCACAGCCATTCTAAGTCTCAGGCTCTGTTGGTGTCCAACTTGCCCTTCTCGCTACAAAAGAACCTGTTCTGCCTTGGCACCGTGAACTTGAACAGAAGCACAGAGGATGCTTTTGGAGATGTGTATGTCCCCCCAGCTGTTGCTTCAGCAGCAAAAGAAGAAGAGCTTACATCTTTGCCCAGAGGCAGGCCGGTCACTAAAGAAACACACATATACCTATTGAATGAGGCAACACAATGCCCTATTCAAAAAGGTGAGGCTAGCCAGAGATGCTAGCTACCATGGCTTGTCAACCGTGGAAATCAGCAGCCATTTCTGCAGTTTCTTTTTTTCTTTTTTTAAAGGTAGATGCAAAAGTTCAAAGAACACACCGGCAGAGCAACCACAGGTATAAGGAAGCCAACTGCAGGGACATTATGTAAACAAATGCTCAGATAAATTCTTTTCCCTTCAAATTGCAGGTGCTAAGCAAAAAAGTATTTACAGACCCTTCACATCCCGGACATAAACTCTTTCAACTCCTTCCCTCAAAACGATACTATAGAGCACTGCCCACCAGAACAACTAGACACAAGGACAGTTTTTTCCTGAATACCATCACTCTGCTAAACAAATAATTCCCTCAACACTGTCCAACTATTACAAAGTCTGCACTACTATTAACCTTTTCATCACTCCTTATCACCCATCCCCTCCCACTTGTCACTGTATGACTGTAACTTTGCCACTTGTATCTTACGATTTATATTGACTGTTTCCTAGTATGATTTGATTGCTTATTGTACCCTATGACTATCACTAAGTGTTATACCTTATGATTGAATGTATCTTTTCTTTTATGTATTCTGAGAATATTTGCACCAAGACAAATTCCTTGTGTGTCCAACCACACTTGGCCAATAAAGAATTCTATTCTATTCTAAAACAGATTCAGCCTGGACTAGGTAGGCAGTAACAATAACCTTCCTAGTGATTAGCACAATTTGAATTGTAAGTGGGAACAGAGGGAAAAGGGAAGCATATTCAACTCCTTGGAAGTCTATGGTACTGGCACAGAAGGGGCTATAGTTTGAAAAAGATCTAGCATGCAGTCTAGATTATTAAAAGGTAAGCAAGATTTTAGAGTCAAAGCAATGTTATTAGTAGTTCAGATTTTCTTTAACTCATCCAAACACCCTTTCCCAGTGCAGTGCTGTAACACGAGGCAATAAATAAAATATATGTGTTCATTTACAGAATATCTCACATACATATTATTTGGGTGAATGTAGCACAATAATATAATCTACTCACTGCAAGAACAAATGGGCTAGTCAGAGCCTACATGATTCAGAGGAGATTTAAAGTGAGAAAGCATGAGACGAAGGCTTTGAACTAGAAGCAGCCTCTTTGTCTGATGGTAAATTGAAAGACGGCATACCTCCTAGTATTCAAACTTGCAGAAACCAGAACACCTTTAAGGTGGGAAGTCCACTCATTTCTCAATTCCTGCAGGAGCAAGAATCTGTACCTGTAGTTTATTACTACCTGTTTTCGGCCCGCTATTTATGCATCGACACTTGGAGTTTTATTTTCTCTTCTTGCCATCACACGTACCAAAAGGGGAAATAAAAGGAATTTCAGAAGGCTAATAAAAAACTGTAGAGCTGCAATCTCATTCAGCTGTTGCTTGGATACCCCTTTTGCCCAGTTCTAGGCGCCAGGGTTGTGAAGGACAAATCTAAGAGCTTGGGTGCTGGGAGGGGCAGAACAGCAGCCTTCAAATGAATAAAATTCTCTTGCAGCAGCCCTGCCTGCCTTCCCTTGGACACATTCTTGTTTTCCCTGACTTCCAGGGAAGCCAATAGGTATTATGCACAGAAGCCAAAGTTCATGGGTGTGATGAACTAACTCTCAGGAATTCTGCCCATGCATGGTGGGGATGAGATAACTAGCTGGTTAGAGAGCCAGTCTGGACTATGGAGTTAGGCTGTGCCACCACCCATTCTCTCCACCCCCACCCCTATGCCACACACACACACACACACACACATACACAGCAGGGGTTCCTTATTCCTTCGCCTACTTAACTAGTTGAGGCTGAGTCACACAGCAAGCCTCCAAGTACAGTCCTTTCGAGCTAAATTTTCAGTAGATTTCCCCTCCTCCTTTCTTTTGGTAGCTGAGCTGGGACAATTCAATTTGGGGAGGGGAAGGGAAGGGAAAGAAACCTGACTTGACAGTTTTATAAAAACTGCTTAGAACTGCTTGTTCCCGATCACTTAGTCAAAGTGCAGTTCCTAACCCTGAAGCCTCTGCCCAACCCCAATTTTCATTTCAATAAATCGAAGGAAGGGCACTATAATCTTACGATACAAAAGTGCTTTAAGATTGCTTTCTGCTCATTATGCCCCGCATCCAACATAACACAAAGTTCTGTAATTTTCTTTAGTTTTCTTTTTTTCTGATACGACTCCAGTGCTTTGCATCAAAACAGGTTACCACCCTACCAGAAAGAAATACTGCAAAGGCAATGTTTTGTTTTGGGGAAGACACATTTACAAAAGTTTTTCCTCCCCCCCAAAATGCTTCACGTATACGTCTATTTTTAGCTGAACCATAAACCGTATTGTTCTCTTCTCTTACCCTCAAACGTGGCAACATACACGGCAAGGCCACGGCCAACAGGAATTATTTCATTCTTTAAGAAATGAAACCTAGGAGTTATACCCAGAAGTCATGCTCTCAAACCTCATAGGTACCCAGTCTGATTACAGTGAACTTGTTCCTTCAGTGGTGAAGGAGCAAAATGCACTTGCTCAGAAAGAGTCAAGTGCTTCATCCATTTGAAGTATAAGCATAAAAAACAAGTATGGATCATTAAGCGATGCAAATGAAAGCAACTTGGCTACACTGAATGGGGATAAGAAGGTTATTTCAATGAGATCCTTCCGACCTTGACCCAATACTTTTTTTCCTCCACTTTTCTTCTTTATCCCAACTTCATACATGCTGCTTTGAAGCATTCCCTCAGGCAAGGCAGCAATTTCAGGTCCCAGCGGTTTATTTAAAAAAAAGCATGGGCAGCTTTACCGTGTCTTAAATAATTGAAGAGATTTTCCAAAGAGGAGGGGCAATTCCATGAATATGTATGCGTACATGCATGCAGGCACACAGCACAGACAAAATTAGAAGGTGCTTTGCATGCCCCAAGACTAGAGTAAGTAAGAGGATGGCAGAAGGAGGAATCTACAAACCTTTTTTTTTTCCTGGCAGTGGCTTCTGCCGTTTGCTTGTTTTAGGCTCCCGAGACAGGCTTCAACAATTCTGGTCTTTAAAGATCAGAGCCTTTCTCGCTCAATTACATACAGCTTTCGACCATGAGATACAAACTTCCATCTGGATAGTGCTACTGAAAATGGTAGAGAGACCATTTACTTCCGAATCCCCCATCATCTCTTAAACCAGATCCCCACAGGGATATGCTGAACTAGGCAGAAGGCCGTTCATCAAGTATATAAGGAAGGCAAGGATTCATTAAATTGCTACAACTGCTTTTCTAGGTTTGGAAAGAAGAACAGGACAGGCTTGGCATGCTATTTCTGACATGGTAAAGCTGAAGCTATGCAGACCTGGCAAAGACTACCCAAGAATCCACAATTATTCTAGGGGAAATTATGCTCACAACTTTAATTGTTCATATAGGGTTGCTACAAGCGATCAGCAACATAATATACGTTTGCCACAACCTTTGTGGGAAGGTCAAAACACAAACCCAAGAATTAAAATAAAGCCCTAAGCTAGGGTTCAGCTTTTAATAGATGCATTTTAAAAAATAGATGGATTAATTATAAAGGTTGGTTCAATATTCATTTTCTAAAACTGTAGATCAGGGTTGTCAAACACGATTGTATTGAGGGCCGCAACAGGGTTGTGTTTGACCTCAGGGGACCGGGTGGGCATGGCCAGGATGGGCGTGGCCATCTCAACATCATTTGTGTCGGGGGTACCTGTGGTGGCCCAGGCGGGCCTGGGGGGAATCCTCCTGCAGCCCTCTGCCAGAGAAAATGGAATTTGGGTGCCCGAGCTCCGTCTTCACTGACAGAGGTGGCCCCGTGGGCCAAATCTAAGCACCCTGTGGGCTGGATCTGGCCCCGGGTCTTGAGTTTGATATCACTGCTGTAAACAGTCCATAACTGTCTTAATTCCATAATGATGACATAGCAACATTGTGCTGCTCTGCCCCCTCCAAAAGTGAATAAGAGTTAGCTTCACACCTCCCTCTGGCAACAGCTTGAGCCTTCTTTAAAGGAAATCAACATTACATATTTGTTAGGACACCCACATTCAGACATTAACTTGTGTTTGTGTGGAAAAAGTAGCTAAATTTTAAAAGACCAGAATTCCAATGCTCTTTAATCCCTTCCTTATCCTGAGATGCCACCTCCAGAGACATAAGCATCATCCTGTCTCAAATCATTAGGGTTTCTTCTGCATCAATTCTGGTGTCACAAAAATTGAGATTTTTTTTTTGTGGGGGGAATAAAATTACAGAATTTTGCTCCCCTCCTCGCAAGCCCAGCTTTGTGTCATGCATTAACTTGGCAGATTCATAAGTGGAGGTGTCTGTCATGACAAGCTGTCAGTAAAATCTTATTATTTCTTTATTGGCAAGTCTGCTGTGATACCTGACCTTCCTCACCTACATCACACTCAGAGCAAGCATGTTCCTCCATCCAACACAAAACACCCTGTTTGGCGCTTGAAGTCCAAGCGAGGCCAGCAGCTCAATGCTTCCTCTGAGATATTTTTGAAGATACGTTGTTCTTGGGACCAATCCTCCAGGAAGAAAAGCAAGAAATCTTTACAGTTATTGTAGTAGAAAGAAAAATGATGCAGCTTTCTTACAAAGCGATAACAAGCCCCAGCCCTAGAACTGTCTCAAACAGATTTTACTCAAATCCTATTCGTTCCTTTTTGGATGATATGTGTGAATGTATTAATAAAACTCTTGACTTTTTTGGAGGTTGACTGTTACTGTGGAGGTATTCAAAGGCTGAAGCCGCCCAATATTCACAACTTCCTTTTATAAATAACATGCCCTTCAGCTCTAGTAATTCAGGCTCCAGTTGTTTTAAAAAAGAGACAGCATGGTGCTAAACTCATGGCTGCAAGGGAATGATGGGAAATATACAGTGGTATTTTAAAGTATAACAAGGCTTCTAATGAGTAGTCAGCATGATTTTACAACAGGTGGCTGTTCAGGTATGGTTTTTTTCCCTTCCTAAGGCTACTATTCAGGTTCTAAAAGCTGTCTCACATCCTCTGTCTGCATGTCTCCTCGTCTGGCCATATTGCAAGTCTTTTTAGATGGGATAAGGCAGATGGGTGAGATTAACAGACATAGCCAACAGCCTTGTGAGTGACTCTTAATGCAGCTTTGGCAGTCTTTGAAAGATAGTTTTAATCATATTAAAAATGGAAGAGATCAAGCACTGTATAATAAAATAGAAAAAAAACCCAAGTGATCATTCACTGCATTTAATGCAAAGTAATTAGTCTGCCGAATGAATCTCAACTGCATTGTTCAATAATGCTGGAGATTTCTTCCAATTCGTACTCATTTTTTGGGTTGGCCCTTTTCCAAGGAATAGTTGCCAGTAGATTATGCTTTCAGGGTGCAACAAACTTCAATCTAAAGTTCCACAAAAAGGCAGAAGAAAACTTACCTCTCCATCCATCTACACCAGGGGTCGCCAACCTTGGCAACTTTAAGACTTGTGGACTTCAATTCCCAGAATTCCTCAGCCAGCTTTGGAGTTGAAGTCCACAAATCTTAAAATTGCCAAGGTTGGAGACCCCTGATCTACACGATACAGTATTGCATTTGGGAATATTATTAGAGCAGGATTGTTTAACTATAGCTTATTGCACAAACCAGTTTCCTACATCATGCTATGCCAAAAAAAAAACCCAAATCACATTAAGGCTTAGTGATATGCTGTTAAGAGTAGAAAACAAATCCAGAAAGCACACTGATTCAGCAGGATTCATTAACTTCTTTATATACATAATAATCTATGAGTAAAATGTACAACACAAATAGTGGATTCTTCCAATGTGGTGGTAGTTACAAACAAAACACAAGCAGCAGCTTCAGAGCTCACAGCAGATAGTTTCAGTTCTCAGCACAGCACTCAGGCTACTTCCAGTTTCAGTTTCCAATTCAGCTCCCATTGGCAGGTCTGTTGCCATGTTGCTATTCATTGGCTGACCGTGTTACCATGTCTCTGCCAGTTCATGAATATTCTGACATATGCATCAATTGTACCCAAATAAAGAGAAAATATTCACCATACTCATCTGCTCTGCATACTGTCCACCCTGGAATAATTCAGTGGAATTTTTGGTCTTAGTGTAACAGAAGAAGCCCCCACCCACGATTTTTTAAAAGATTATTTTGAATTGAGAAGTGCTAATATGAAATGGAAAAGAAAATGCCCCCAAAAGACATATTGCCTACAATAAAATATATTTAGTATATTTTAAATTCGTAACATATTTCAGAAAACTACTGTCGTTTCAATAATACAAAAAGGTTTAATAAAATTGAAACTACTGTATTGAAGCAGCTGCTTTACTAAACATCTCAAAGTAGACAGTCCTAATTCCTGCGACATTTCTCTTTCTCTTAATTCCTGGGACATCACATGTAATTCTTCCTTTTTTCAGGCAATCTCTTCTGATACCAGACATCAGAAAAGGTTTATTTATTTATGAGGTGGGGGAGAGGTAATTTGGAGTGACAAGTCAGACTTGCCATGTTGATACAGACTGAGCAATGACCTCTTGCACTTCATGTCTGTTTCCCTTCCATTAACATTTCTGGTTGCCAGACCTAATCGTGCTTTGTGCTTGTTGTCAAATACTCTGTTGGAAACGATACAATACTTTTACATGGGTCTCTGTGAAGCAGACAGACATCTCTTGTATACTTCCATGACCTCCACCTCTTTGGGCAATCTTTGTATAGCAATTATTCAGTCAAACTATCTTGGAAATGGATGCATTTTGTAACATCAGTGGTCAAAATTTAAAACCGCCATACCTCATATTTTTTATTTAGAGTGTAACCGTCAGTAGAGAGAGGAGGACGAGGGTATCTCAAGTATAAAGCTGTCTATCATTGCCAAATAAATTCCCACAATAGGAAAAACTCAAATTATGCAGACAAGACTTGCAACAAAACGCCATATAAAAGCATTGTGCATATTCAACGCTATGAACAGATATGGGTGGAGCAGTGTAACAGAATCAAAAGATGTGAAAATCAGGCAAGGAGTAGATGAATATGGCTGAAGAGAAGATCTCAAGGGAGAAAGTAGTTGTCATTCCTGATCACTCCCTAAACACTCAGAAGTGCCAGAAGACAAGTTTTCAATGTCCTTTCTGAAAGATAGTTAACTCGCATAAAAGCAAGGAAAACATGGCTTCTTAGAACTCAAAAGTGGCACGCGAAATTGCACATACCTCACTGCTCATTTGCACGTCTGTCTACAAACCATCATTTTACTGGACAATAATTGCACTTGCATGCAGCAACAGTCAAGTTAGTGATGCTTCTGTGGGCTCAATCAATGCTTCCCACTGTGGCCCTGAAAAGCCAGGCTATTATTAAATTTGCAAAGTAAGCGTGAACCCCTTTTACCTTTTAGCCCCAGAAGTTTGAATGGGAGGAACCGTTTCCATTTAGCCCTCTTTTGTGACATACGTTATTCTCAAGAAGGTTAAAACACCCAGCAATAGCATCCTGCTGTAACTTGAACCAACCAAACCTGGTGCATCCTGACTCCTTTGAGTTCCCCTATTCCGTAGAATTTAAATATATAGTTTCAATTTTCTCAGAGTAGAATCAGTCCATTCTTTCTTTTTTCCCTTTGGTAACAAAGGGCAGATAACCTTGCTCTCTTTTTCTACTCATGAAATATGCCTTAATTTAAAAAGTACAAATATACCTATTTGTACTTTTAAAACCTGTACTTCCCCAGGGCTCCCTTTCTTTGTTCACCAATTAATTTATTTAATGGAGATGGAAGGGTCTCCTGGGACTGATTTTCTTCTCTCCAAAAGGCAATCTGAAGTACGACACTACCAAAATAGAGAAGAGGAAGGTGGAAGCAAGCAAGTCCTTTTCTTTTTTTTTAAAGAAGAAAGCCAATTCCAGCCATTGGAGAAGGCAGGAGGCAGAGACAGCCTACAATTTGGCTTCCTGCTGCAGGATAGCAGGACTACGATCTGTTCTTTCATAGGCCATCAGCCCGGCATTCCAAGCTAGGAAGTCAATAGATTTCTTCTAGGAGACCTCAAAGCTGTTGTACCCATGCTGAAGCACCATAAAGGGTACTATCCTATTCTCCCCATTCTTCACATTCTCCGGCGTAATTGTATTTTTATGAATGCTCAAACTTTAAAGACAATCTTGCAGGGATTCACCAAAAGAACAGGCGACACAGTAAAGTCATAAAAATTCCTTCTTTCATATATCACCAGCAAAAGCTGAATTAGTATTCATCAACTAGTGAAAAACAAAAGCTGCAAGTTTAGACCTATACTAACAATCCACTCGTTTAGTGAAATGGGGCAATTTAATACTACGATTGAGAATTGTTGAAAAATGGGGAGCTCGATGGTTTTGTTCTTCAGAACACTGTGTGTTTTTCTCTTTTGTTCTATGTTTTTTAATATTGCTTTTATTTATAAGCTGTCCAGAATTGCCATGTTCACTCTGTGTGTGTGTGTGTGTGTGTGTGTGTGATTCTCTCACCTCTATTAGCCCTTTTTTAAAAAAATAAAGTTTTATTTGAGATTTCACAAAAAAACCCCAATACAAACAAAACATCTTTTTTGAGAATAGCATGGTTCTAGGTTATCACTTCTCTATACAGACACGAACTCAATTTCATAATCATCTTTATATTCTATTCCATATCTTACTATTTTAACTTTTTCTCCATAACTTTAATTTACTCAATATTCTTAATTATCGCATATCTAAATCCAATAATATATATTTTTCTAAATTCCAATGTCTTTCTACTCATTGTATTTATATTTTATCTGCCTGTTTTAAATTTTGTATCATCTTTTATCATTAACCAAATTTTGATTAAAATATGACACCTTTATATCTCTTAATTTCAACTCTTGTTTAAACTTCGATTTATGCCTTTGAAATTCCATATAATACATCCAAATCAAATTATATTTAATACCTTCTTAAAATACACACTATATTCTTTAAACAAAAAAATATATAACAATAGTAGATAAGATACTCATTCCCCTCCAATTCAATTCTATCTTTAATATTAGTTTATTTTTAATTATCTCACATCTTCAATGCTATGTGTTTTTGCAAGTTTTAATATCTTTCTGTTCAGCCTTTAAGGAAACTTCAGCTTACATAAATGTTCAAAAAGGAAAACAAATAAGAGAAGAATTAGTACAAAATGTAAAGAGTAAGGAAGATTATTTTGGAGGAGATATTTAGAAACAATTGCCAAAATGTATTTTTAAAGAATGAAATAACATCTGGAAATGGGTCAGGTAAATGCCTCTCTAATTCAGAAGTGGGGAGGAAGTACAATACAATCAGACTTGCACGATTCTGATATTCTAGCTAAAATGCAGTTGTAGCCTTTCAGAGGATTTTCTGCTCTGGTCTACTAATGGAGCTGACATAGGACTTCACTTGATAATGTTTACCAACTGACCATAAACTTTCACTTAGATTCTGATATAGCAATTCAGAAAATAACCTGAAGTGCCTCAAACCTTTTCAGAAGCTGCCCAATTCAACTCAAGGTCTGAATCCAAAGTTCAGACAAAACCTTCATGCCACAGATTATAATCATCCAGTTGATAACTAAGAAACAACATATAATTTCAGTTTTTCTATTTGTAACCAATGTCTAAGCACCCAAGACTACCATCATGCTGACTCCAAAAAAAACAAAAAAAAACTTAGTAACATTACTATAGATGACAGGCAGACCTCACAATACTGAATATTGAAAATACAGTACCATTATTTTAGGCCCACAGAGCACTGCGTATAGGAAGACCTGGTAAAGCAATAGGCTGTGATTAATGGTTTATTTATTTTATTTATTGATTACATTTTTACACCGCTCATCTCCCTTACAAGGTGACTCTGGACGGCTTACAAGTTATAAAAGAAACAAAAAATAATTAAAATATTAAAACATGAAAATACACATTAAAATATTATTAAAAACTGGACTAAAACTGAAACTAAGAGAGCTAAGAGACAGACAGGGTAGGGATGATATCTTCTTACCCCTTTAGCCACCTTCAGTGTTGAGCACCTCCCTTGGGGCCCCAGGCCAGCCAGCAAAGCCAGGTTTTGATACCTTTTGGGAAGGCCAAGAGGGAGGGGGCAGTCCTCATCTCCGGTGGTATAGTGTTCCACAGGGATGGAGCCACAGCAGAAAAGGCTTTTTTCCTTGACCTTGCTGGCTTCAATTCCTTAGCAGATGGGATCCGTAGCAGGCTTCTTCGGCTGGCATGAGTGGGGCGGATTTGTCTCATTGGGGAAAGATGGCTCCTCAGATAGAGTGATTACTTTAAAAAACTCTATCCCTGCCTCCATTCCCACAGTGGGCTTTTCCTCCTATTCCTTTTTCCTTGGGGAGAAATATATCCATTTTCAAAGTCACACTGACCTGCTTCACACATTGCCTTAAAGCCATGATGTTTAATTACTTAGTTGTATAATACACTATAGGCTGAGATTTGCATTGTGTTAAGCTACCTGCTACAATTTACAAGGCACCGCTGCAAGATTTTTATAACAGGGTAAATCAAACTAAGCTAGGTTGTGGTTGTGTGAAATGCCTGTATGTCCTTTGAATTACTCATATATTATCAGAAGAGTCTAATTCAAAGAAGCAAACACTTTGTTTAACTGAAACACCTTTTGAATCTTTCTAAATCAAGACTGATTCAGCACTGGTTTTGGACAAAACTGAAACAGACCATATGATTAACAATGAAGAGCAGATTCTATTTTATATTGTATGTAATACAATGAAATCACTACCAAGGGTCCAATTAAAGCCAAAAACCCTAATCTATCTTTGAGAGAGATGAGGGGCACTAAGGCTATCCCTTTGCTTTGGCCAGGACAGCCTACCATTTACTCCTCCATTCTCCAACCTTCTTCAGCTATCATTTCAAGAATAATGAGATAATTTGTCATAATTTTAAAAACTACTACCTGAACTTGCCAGTTTTCTTCCTTGCTCTTTCCCCCCCTTTTTGGCATGAGGATAGGGACTCTGCTATGTTTCACTTTTTGTTGAGTGTCTAGAACATTTTGGCTGCCTCTATAAATATCCATAATTATACGTTCACAACTACCAGTCTAAAAAATTCCCAGTCAATCAATTATTTCTATTTTAAATTGATTGAAAGCCTTAATAATGTGGCAAACTTTTGATTTATTTTAGTTCCTCGATGGCCTAGGGAAGCAGCTTCTGTTTTATATCTTGACTGTAGCATGAAAAACGTCCAGGTTATTGAAATGAACACTGCTGCGACTATTTAATTGTGAAGTTTATCTACGTTTCTTTAGTTGAACTCAGGGTGGATATAAAGGCCTTATAAAGTAAAGACACAGATTAAAAAACATTACCCTTACAATGGCTTAAATCAGCAGATCAACTCATTGTCATAAATCTTAGTCACATACTTGTATCAATTTATTTTATAACTGGGTTCTGCAGAACAATAAATAATCTTGTTTTCCGATCAGTTTAAAAATTACAGTTTGAAACATGCAAACTTGTATGCTTTACAGTTATCACAACACACTGAGGAAATCCATATTTTTGTATGGTAAAAGCCCTACCTTTATGGGGCTTGACTTTGTAAAGTGTTTAGAAACTGTACCTCATGGAGAATGTCTCATCCAAAGTGTTACTAGCACATGCAATTTGTCCATGCATGTAAACACAAAGTTACTATATTACTAATATCAAGCAATTTAAAGAACTTATTTTTGGTTATCTTTGATAACCAAAGCGTCAGTATTGACTCCTGGCAACCTGCCTGGACTAATCTCTACAGTCTTTTGGGTAAGATTTTGGAAGTGGCTTGCCTCCTTCCTAGGGCTGAGAGAAAGTGTCCGGCCCAAGGTCCCCAGGCTGGCATTGTGCTTAAGATGGGACTAGAACTCATAGTCTCTTATCCCAAAGATGCTTTTTCAAGAGGCAACTGGATTTTCTTGTTTTTCTTTGAAGACATTTTGCTTCTCATCCAAGAAGCTTCTTCAGGCTGAAGAAGTTTCTTGGATGAGAAGCTAAATGTTTTCAAAGAAAAACAAGAAAATCCAGTTGCCTTTTGAAAAAGCACCTTAGGGACAACCCTGGCCTGGATGACTGAGAATCTCCATAGTCCTATTATGGGGAGAATCTCCATAGTTCTATTTTGATACCCTTACCACTAGACCAAATGAGTGACTCAGTGGTACTTAAAGAATGGCCTTCTTCAGGGTGATCTTTCTTTCTGGCTTAGATCTTTGGGGGGGAAATCCTATCATAAAAGCTCTGACAGTACAACTACTACATGTATACTATCAGTGGATCTGCAATGATAGCTGACTGGGAAATTCCCTTTCCCAATAAGCTTACTTATCCTCCCATTGGCATTTTGTTACCTGGTTGAAAAGTATTCTGCTTTATTTTACTCTGGGTCCTCCTCTATACAATCTCAAGTTATATTGCTTGTAATTTAAGTCCTTCTTGATTTATTTTATTAATTTTACTGTTGCTCTTGTACTATTAGTTTATGTTCTGCTGTTTGATTATACTATTATGATTTTGTTATCTTTTGCTTAAGCTTCTTACCAGTGGTAGAGAAAAAAAAACACACAGAAATTTAAACTTCCTGGAAAATAACTCCTGCTCAAGCGGGAAGAAGTGAGTCCCCTGGTTTCAAGGAAGCAATCAAAAGTACTTTCCCTACAGAAATGCAACGCTAACCTTTTTAATTTGAAGGTTACTGGACCAGAGGAAAAGTGGAAGTTTGACAGCAGCCACGCAGCTGACAGAAAACTGGCTGTCATCTTCTGAACTTTAGTCTTTCCTACCCCCATTTGTCCTCCTTTCAATCAGACCTAGCCTCCTTCGCATCCCTTTCAAAGGGGTGTTATACCACCATTTTCAGGTCATAGACTCTGAACGGAAAGCATGGGGCTGTACACCCCCTCCCCCCCCCCAAAAAAAGGTGGGGCCAAGACAACCAAATTTTGATTCAATTTACATTGAATTAGCATTTAAAAACATTTATAAAAAGTGTATAGGGCACTTTGCACTATCAACTCTGCCGTCTGGATACCATGGTTGGTTATGAGGTGACAGGAGGTTGGATTCAAGTGATAATAGCAATAGCACTTAGACTTATATACCGCTTCACAATGCTTTACAGCCTTCTCTAAGCTGTTTACAAAGTCAGCATATTGTCCCCCAACAATATGGCTCCTCATTTTACCAACCTCAGAAGGATGGAAAGCTGAGTCAACCTTAAGAATGGTGAGAAGTAGCCTGCAGTACTGCACTCTAACCACTTCTTTGAGTGAAGTGTTCCCATGACCTCTGTAAGGGGTTGTAGTAGGCTCCCACTGAAGAAGCCTTTGTTTGACACAGCTATTTATTTGTTTGATTGATTGATCTCTATTGCCGCCCATCTCCGGACTTGTCCCCAACCTTGCCTTTACAGAGAACATTGTAGAAAAATGATGGCCCTACAATTCCAGAGGACCCTAAGCAAAGTGGATTATTTGGACATCGAGCAGTCAAGTCTCAGGTCCCTTGGTCTTTCTTGATGTCTCAGTGGCTTTCCATTCCATTGACCACAGTATTCTTTCGGGCTACCTAAATGGATTGGAGTGGGGGCATCGTTTTGTCATGGTTCTTCTTTCTAAAGGGATGGCTTCAATCAGTGATAGGAGGGTAGGAGAGATCTGGTTAGGGTTGACTTCTTTGTGGAATGCCTCAGACCTTTCTATTCTCTCCATGTCTTTTTAATATCTGCACAAAACTGCTGGGGGAAGTCATATATTCTAAAATGACCTGAAAGCAATAGATGCTGATTATACTGTCAGCCTTTCTAAGAAGATTAGATTAGGAAACCAAAGTAATATAGCCAATACTGTTTTCACTGTAAAGTTTTTAATAGCAGAATCTTGCAAGTCTAAATGCAGCTCCCCTTCACTCTCTATCATTATGCAAACTAGGAAGAGACTTGGCTGAGGTGTTTATGTACATTACTGTTCTGCCTTGGACTGTGCCTTTTTCTTAATGTGACCACTGTTTGGGCAGCAGTTCTTTCTCCAGTTCCTCAAGGTCATTCCCTCTGCCTTCTGTAAGTATCTAGTTATACATCTTGGGCCTGAGTCAAACAGGTAATACAACAGAAATGCTAATCTTGCACATAGAAGCTGTTGGGGTTGGATGGAGAGAAATAGACTCAGAACATATATCTCTAAGACAGAATGGCTTTGAGTGAGTGGCTAGTGAACCCACAATTCCACAGAATTACTAAAGTTTAACAGAGCTGTATTCCTCCGATCAGAGATGGCCCACAGTTTGGAGGTCCTCCTGCCTCATAGCTTCCGCTTAATCAGAAGATGGCAATTATGCTCAGAAGAACTTCTGTACAGTATTATGTGCCAATTGTGGCCTTTCCTAGATCAGGAGGCCATGCTCATAGTCACTCATGACTTAGTCACCTCCTGCTTGGATGATTGTAATCCATATTACATGGAATTGTCCTTGGAAAGCATTGAGAAACTGCATCTGGTACAAAACATGGCAGCCTGGACAGGATGAATCTATTATTTTGGGAGCTGTGTGGTGTCAGTTGCTGTGGGTGCAATTCAAAGTACTAGCTGTCTCTTTTAAAGCTCTTCTTGGTTGTAGGATTAGGCCACGGGTGCCAAACTTCCCGTGCCACATTGCCGTCATGTGATATTTTGTGATATTTTTCCATTCATGGAGCTAGGGTAGGCATGGTCTGCGCATGACGCATCCAGCCCGCAGGCTGCCAGTTTAACACCCCTGGACTAGACTATCGAGGACCATCTTCTCCCATATTCATCTGTCCATCTGATCAAGTTGAAGAGGATCCGCTCCCTCCAGGGTTTTGCTTAAGATCAAATCATTTGATCATGGCTTGGGAGGAGACCTTTTCAATGACTGTTCTTATATTCTGGAATTCCTCCTCCATGGAGATGGGACGTTGGTCTTACCTGAATGCTTCTTCTCATGAAGGATGAAGGGAGAGTCCAGACTGGGTTATCTCTAGTCTTCTAGCTCTGCAGACCGAGTTGAAAAAACTGAGGACACATACCCTGGTCACCGTCCCCAGTTCTGAACGACGTTGAAACGAAATCAGCTGCTCCTTGCCTTCAAACAAACATCAAGGCGGTTCCTGCAAAAAAAAGGGGGTGACCTCCCTTCCCCCTTCTGACCTGACAGACTACCGGGCAGGACTGGACTCTCCCTTCATCCCTCATGAGAAGAAGCATTCAGGTAAGACCAACATCCCTTCTCCATGGGGCTGAAGGGAGAGTCCAGACTGGGACCTACAAAAGCTAGCTGACGGCAGTCCTATGGGAGGGAACTGGAGAGGTCGGAGGTCCCCACTGCTGTATGAACTCCCTGCAGAACTCGCCTACCAAAAGCAGTCTCAGCCGAGGCAAATGAATCAATCTTGTAATGCCTAATAAATGGGGTTAGTGACGACCAAATCGCTGCCCTACAAATGTCCAGAATTGAAGCCTGAGTAGCCCAGGCAGCCGTAGTCGCAGCACTCCTGGTCGAGTGTGCAGTGATATTCCCGGGAACCGGAAGACTCTGCGCCTCATAGGCTTTGGCTATACAAGTCCGAAGCCAACGACCTACTGTATAAGATGTTACTCTGCATCCCAGACATGACGGCTGAAAGGAAACAAACAGGGCCTCAGTCTTCCTGTGGGAAGAAGTTCTCTTGATGTAAATACGGAGGGCCCTCCTAACATCCAAGGTATGCCATTTCCTCTCCAGTGTGTGGAAAGGCCCCAGACAGAAGTTAGGCAAAATTAACTCCTGTGAACGATGAAATAAGGAGTTCGCCGTGGCAGAAAGGAAGGGTCCAACCTCAAAACTACCCTGTCTGTGTGGAAAATGCATAAATCCTTTCTAATGGACAGGGCCGCCAACTCCGAGATGCGCCTAGCCGAGGTAATGGCTACCAAAAAAGCCACCTTGTAAGACAGCAAGCTAAGGCTGACCTCACGCAAGGGTTCAAATGGAAAAGATGTCAGGGCCTGCAATACCTTAGGTAAGGCCCATGTGGGATAACGGTGGACAACTGGAGGCCTCAAATTCGAGGTTCCTCTAAGGAAAGCCTTAACTCTAGGATGTTGCGCCAAAGCAGCACATCCCCTAACCGAACTCACCGATGCCAAGGCTACCACCTGCCTCTTCAAGGTATTGGGGGAGAGACCTCTATCCAACCCATGCTGCAAAAATTCTAAAACATCCGTGATAGAAACCTTGGTAGGATCCACCTGATGACAAGCACACCACCTACAGAAAACTTTCCAAGTCGCATTGTATATTCTGACTGTGGAAGGTCTTCTGGCCTGAATGGTCTGAATGACCTTAGGAGAAAAATTATCCCGCCTCAAGATCTCCCGTTCAAGTGCCAGACGGTTAGACGAAACCAGGCTGGATCTGGATGTTCGATTGGACCCTGGCTGAGAGATATCCTGTGCAGGGGAATTCTCCAAGGCCTGGCAATTGACAGACCCACCAGATCGGCGAACCAAGGTTGCCTGGGCCAATAAGGGGCCACCAAGAGCACCTCCGCCCTCTCTATCAACACTTTCCTGATTGTCCCCGGAATCAGGGGAAGAGGAGGAAAGGCATATAATAGACCCCGGGGCCACCTGCACCTGAGGGCATCGACCCCGTCTGCTCCCTGAGCTGGGAACCGAGACAAGAACCTCGGAAGCTGAGTGTTCTCTGGGGAAGCAAATAGGTCCATGAGCGGAAGACCGAATCGCTTCGTCATCTCCTGAAACAGGCTGGGATGAAGATGCCATTCCGCCTGGTCCACCGAGGCCCTGCTCAGCCAATCTGCTCTCACATTGGATACCCCTGAAATATGCTCCGCTTGCAGGGACAAAAGGTTCCTCTCCACCCATTTGCACAAACGAGTCGCCTCCAGCATCAACGGTCTGGAGCAAGTGCCCCCCTGTCGATTTATGTGGGCCTTGGTAGCCACATTGTCTGTGAGGAGAAGGACATGTTTCCCCATCACCTGCTCTCTTAGATCTTTTAGCACTAGACGGGCCGCCCTGAGCTCTAGCCAATTGATATTGTGAGCAAGCTCCTCTCGGGACCACATCCCCTGGGTCACCAGAACTCCCAAGTGAGCTCCCCAGCCACACAGACTGGCATCTGTTGTTATGGTAATCCTCTGAGGCTCCCTGAACAGGCAACCCTGATTCATGGCCTTGGACTGCCACCAACGTAGAGAATGACGGACTGGCAGGGGAACACCAACTCTTGACGAGTCGCCCTTGTTCAACCTCTGATAAGGTAGCAGAAACCACTGGAGAGGGCGAGCATGAAATCTGGCCCAAGGAACAATCCCGATGCACGATATCATCTTGCCGAGGAGTTGAGACAGCAAGATGATCGGTGCCTTTCTGGTAGACAGGATCAGAGAAGATATTTCCCTGATACAATCTCGACGTTCCTGAGAGAGGAAAACCTGCCCGGTCAAGGTGTCTATGACCGCCCCCAAATGCAGAAGCCGATTCGACGGTACTAGGTGACATTTTTGCAGGTTTATTGAGAAACCGTGCTCTCAAAGAATTCTGATAGCTGAAACCAAATCCTCCTCCGCCTGATGACAGGAAGAGGATGCTATCAGGATATCGTCCAAATAGCACTGGATCCTTATGGGCAAGACCCTGAGGGAAGCTGCTACCGCCGCCAGAAGCTTGGTAAAGGTGCGAGGGGCCGATGACAGGCCAAAGGGAAGAGCCCTGTACTGGAAATGACGGCTGCCGTAGCAAAACCTCAGAAACTGTCGGTGTTTGGGGTGAATGGGCACGTGAAGGTAGGCTTCTGTTAAATCTATCGAGGCCAAAAAATCTCCCTCCCGCAGACCCTGAAGAATGGAGTGGAGGGAGTGCATCTTGAACCTGCGATAGACTAGGTGTCTTGTTGAGCCCTTTAAGGTTGAGAATTGCCCTCCATCCCCCCGAGGCCTTCGGAATCACGAATAAAATTGAATAGAAACCCTATCCTTCCTGATCACTGGAACCGGCTGTATAGCCCGAATCTCCAAAAGATGACGGATTGCCGATTCCATGAGATCCCTCTTGGCCGGAACATTGGAGACTGGACAGCAGAGAAAGACCTTGGGGGTGGGGGGGAAGGAACTCTAGGGAGAGACCTGATCTTAAAGTGGACAGGACCCAAGTGTCTGTTGTGGTCCATTCCCACCTTTGCCAGAACAGACCCAGACGTCCCCCTATGGGAACTGTGGGTTCGGCATCATTTGTTGCATCTAAAGGGTCTATTGGAACCTCGAAAGGCCCTCCTGCCTCTGTCGCCCTCTGGCTGAGGAGGTCTGTCTATCGGCCTGTGATAATGATCTCTGGAAAAAGAGCCTAGATTGACGGGAAAAGCCTGCCCCAGCTTCCCCCTGCCTGAAGGAGGGCTTCCTATAATAAGGTGAAGCCCTGGAATCAAAACGCCTTCCCTGAGAAGGAAGGATCTTTCTTTTGTCCCTGGTCACCGTTAAAAATGGGCCCAAAGCCTCTCCAAAACGTTTCTCTCCTTTAAAAGGAGCAGATGCCAGCTTCCATTTGGTCCTGCCATCCATCTGCCAATTTCTCAACCAGAGAAGCCGACGAGCAGAGATGGAAGAAGCCATGGCTCGGGACCCGAATTTGGCTGAGGTCAAGGTGGCATCAGCAGTCAATTGAGCCGCAGCTATAATCATATTCAGGTCTTGATGCAGTCTGAGATCCTCAGATGGGATTCTCCCCTGAAGCTGTTTCAGCCAACTCAACGATGCCCGGGTGAAGAAAGAGGCAGTAGTTGATGCTCTGATGGCCCAGGCGTTGGCCTGATGAGCTCTCCGGAGCGCCATCTCCTCTTTCCGGTCCTCTGCCTTCAAGATGTCTTCCTCATCAGGAGGGATAACAGAAGACGAGGCTAAGGCTACCACTGGGCCATCTACCTTTGGCACCTCTATAGTGTCCAAAAGGACCTTGTCTACATTAAATAAAGTAGTCTCAGATCCAGTGGGGCGGATATACAATCCCGGGTTCTCCCACTGCTTCTTTATCAAGTCCAGAAACATCTGGGGCATAGGTACAGCGTCCACCACAGATGTCTTTTCCGTAAATAGGAAGTCCTCCTGATCATCCCCTTCTAAACTTCTAGCTATTCAGAGCCTCAAAGAAGTGGTCTGAACACGCTGAGACCGAGGGAAGAACTGGGGACGGTGACCAGTGGGTGTGTCCACAGTTTTTTCAACTCGGTCTGCAGAGCTAGAAGACTAGAGATAACCCAGTCTGGACTCTCCCTTCAGCCCCATGGAGAACCAGCCTGTTCTTTCCCTTCTGGGATTCAGGATAGCAGTTAAGACTTGGGTATTCCATCATGTACAGGAGGACAGGCTATGTTTGAAAAATTTAATTTGGAGGAGGCACATTTTTCTATAATTTTAAATATAATTTTGAGACTGTGTTTGGTATATTTTATAGGTGTTGCTCAGAGTTAAATGGCAGCACTAAATATAACATAACATATAGGGATCACTCTTGCAGAATATGGTTTGGTAGTTTATAGTTCTTCACCATAAAGCCCAACTCACCGATTGAAGGGGAGGCAACATTTTAGTATTTCATGAGCCACATTCTCCTTGGTGGAAAATTTCTCAGGCAGAAATTTATTCTCTCCTTTCTCTCCTGAGCCTTCAGAAATATAGCAGGCATTACAATTAATTTCCCCTGGGCCTAATAAATGCCTACCCCCAGGGCTCCACAGTTGCTGTATTTTCCTTGCAGCATCAGTATTGACATACGTGGAACCTGTATAAAACATTGCCTAAAGCTACAAAACCAACTCCTTACTAAAGGTACGGCAGTCAATGTATCATGCATTGACTCTGGCAGCCCCCTCCCCACCTCCTTCTTCCAGCCCACCCAGTACTGAGGGCTAATTATGGAGCCAGGTTCAAAATTGTTCCCAAGACGCTTAGACGTTTCCTTACATTTCCATCCAGCATGAAAGGTATAAGTCTGTTCTGGCTTCTGGGTAATGTCAATTTTGAGATTTGCAGAGAGAACGGCTGCTAAAATGAACCTGGCAGGAGATTTATGACAGCGGTATTGCCAGTCTGGAAAAATCTAATTTCTCTACAGCAGGGGCTTCTTAACTATTCACTTATTGTGAACTGAAGTGGATTGCGATTCTAATATTCCTGATACAGTCTGCTGCTATCCTACGAAAAATTAGACATCATGCTACTTAGAAAAAATTAGCCATCACAACCCTCTTCAGGGCAAACATCAGTTGCCTAGTATTGAACTATAATTGTAAGAACAGAAATACATCTCCAAGGCCAGACTTAGTGCCAAGCTGGCAAGTACAATTAGAAGTGGTTTGCAGACTGTGCAAGCTAATTCCCAATTTCACTAAAGAACGCTTCAATACAAGATACTACACAGCATCTCACTACCATCACCTTTGATGAATAATGTCACTGAACAGATACATGTCACAAAACAGAGGTTGAGTAATCAGCTATGGTCTAACAATTGGGAAGGAAGCAATATTCAGTTTTAATAAGATTTTCCTAACTTTTCTTGCCGTTTAGTGACATTAATATCTAGCCTGCATTTAAATCCCTTAAGGCAGGACATATAATGCTTACAACTGTGTGAGGTTCCATGAAGTGCAGTGTGAAAGGCTGAAGTTCAGTTGCATGGCTGATGCTTTGCAAGTATAAAATCTTAAGATTCAAATCCTGGGAACTCCGGCTCTGGTTTTGAGAAAACCATCGAATAAAAATCCCGGCAAGATACTATCCGTCAGTTTAGACAAGATTGAGTTAGAAGATTTACCAATACCTTCTCACACCAGCTCTTTTCCATAGCACCATCTTATAACCAGATAATCAAAAGTGTAGGACTGGCAAGAACAATAAAACAGATTTAGAATAGCATGAATGAGCTGGAAGGGACCTTGGAGGTCCTCTAGTCCAGGCCTCTGCTCAAGCAGGAGAACCTATACTATTTCGGATAAGTGACTGTCTAGAATCTTCTTAAAAACATCCCGTGATGGAGTGTTTTTTTCTGGTGAGACCTAGTCTACCCAAATATGGGATGGAGCATAATGCTTCTGCTTTCGCCTTTCAGCCCCAATCCAAGAGCCTTTGCAGGCAGTCGCTTTTACGACAAACTATTTTGGTGTTAAATTGATATTTTATAAATATTTCTTTGCCAGTAAAATATAAATTTAACACATTCAGTGATGGAGTGCCCACGATTTCTGGAGGCAAACTGTTCCACTGGTTAATTGTCCTCATTGTTAGGAAGTTTCTCCTTCATTCCAAGTTGCTTCACTCTTTGGTTAGTTTCCAACCATTGTTTCTTGTCCTGCCTTCTGGTGACTTGGAGAATAATTTGATCCTCTCTTCTTTGTGGCAGCCCCTCAAGTATTGTAATACTGCTATCATGTCACCCCCAATTCTTCTTTTCCTTAGACTAGCGAGACCCAAATCCTTCAGCTGTTCTTCATATATTTTAGTCTCCAGGCATTTGATCATCTTAGTTGCTCTCCTCTGAACTTTTCCCAAAGTCTCAACAATTTATATGGAGTGGAGAAAAAACAACAACAGAAAGATTTAGAATTTTGCAAGATTAAAAAGAAAGACGTGGTCTTGCATTTCCTAATCTTAAATTATATTATGATGGTAGCGGTCTAACATGGATAACGAAATGGATAATAGCAGAACATCTACCAATATCATGAAAGCAGCTGGCTTAGGCATGTTGGTATCTTATGGTATCAGGAAAAGAAAGAGGAAAAGAATTTGAAAGGACATACCTATAGGCCAAAGTCTGATAAAAATATGGCATTGGAAAAATAAAGGATAAGTCCATTTACTTCCCCATCAAATGCCTTTTACTTTATGATAAACAAATTGGGAAAGATGGGTATATTGCCAATATGTTTAGACTAGCCTATCTAGCCAGTAGCTTTTGAAACCACAATTCCTCTGTACAGTTCTTTTTATCTTTCTACATTACCTATCTATTTAGTGAATACCATTTTTCATGATTATAAATATTGCTGTTTATTGACATATAAGCGTGCATGCTCTAAAATACATGCTCTAAAATGCCAATAAAGAGCAATGTTTTCCCAATCATCAAAGAGGAAACACTCAACACTAAGGAAAATTTGAGAGGTCAAATAAAACATTGAAGCAGAAGCTGTCTAAGCCATGTATTGTTTCCTATAACAAACGAGGTGACATTGAAAAGTAACTTAACATTCACTGTCACTTGAGATGAGTGCTAGAAATAGCAATGAAACACTGAGAAGTGTATGCAGCCTACAAGACAATGGCTGGGTTCACAATACAATATTTATTCACAAAACAATAACTTTAAGGTGTTTACTTTGATTTTACCTCACATAAGGAAATGATTGTAATGAGTTATGACTCATTTAACAGACCGTAGTTTAATTGAACACATGTTGTCTTTGAACACATTGCATACAATTGACAAAATAGAAGATGCTGACCTATCTTGTTTGATAGCAAATAATGTATTTAATAACTTTGGCTCTCTATCCTCTAATTCAGGCTTCTCCAACTTGCTATCTTTCTAATGACACAGATTATGCACATCATAATCTTCTCTGCCCATGGTCATTGATTAAGAATGGATGAAGCTGCAGTCCAATACTTGTGGAAGGAAGCAAGCCAGGAAATGCTGTGAACAGCAGTAATGATCCAACTGGATCAGATTATAGGCGTTCTACAGTCTCTTTCCTTTCACCACTACCTAAATTGCCTACTGCTTGCTATTTCTTTTATAAATGTACATAAAGCAAGCCTCCATGCTATTGAAAGATACTAGTGACAAAATTAAATTTCCAAGGTTGCATTAACGACCTTGTCTCAATTCATTTTACAATGGAATGTATGGATTCAGTGTAAATACATATTACATTTCCTTGATTGCTACTACCAGTCTAGATCCTCTAGTCCACATGAGACAGAATCCCTCTCAATTGATAAATTTTAAGTGCCAAATCTGAGTAGAGACAGGTTTAATTGCATTGGCACCTTCCATTGTACAATCAGAAACACAGGGTTGGAATGGACATACTATATGATCAAGCCTAAACATCCGCTCAGTGCAGGAATCCAAATTAAAGCATTTTTAAAGCACATGAATATGAGGTCATGGGATTGAACTGAAAGCCCTCTCCCCTGCCTTTTAAATGATTCTTAACATTTTTTGCTTCTTTTTTATTTTATATATTGTTTTTTCATGCTTTTAATATTTTATCCTACACTGGCTCAGATTCCCTCTATCAGGCAGATGGGCGATTCTTAAATATGACAAAATAAATAATTTCAGACAATCTAGATTTTGTTTGAGTACACCGAATGAGGATGAGATCTGCACTTCTCTTAATAATTAGTTCTAGCACTAAACTTCACTTTACTGTTACAAGGTGGGTTTTTTTTCTAATGCTCAGGGGTTCCCACAGAGTACAGTTTAAAAAAAGTCAACATGATGGCTGAAATAGAGCAATCAAAGTGTTTTTTATGTTCATTGTATGCACAATCCAATAAAAAACAGATATAGCTTCAATCAGGACCCTTGTGGCTACCATCTTAACTTTTTTTTAACCATAGCCAGTGGATACCTCTTATAACAAATATGAAAAATATGTCTTTCAAAAATTTAAATCCATTCTTCCGTATCCGGCACTCCGAATACAAGGGAACAGCTTTTGCTTTCTTCTGTGATCTCCTTTCAAATATTTCGAGAATAGTATCCCCATCCAGTCATCTTTTCTCCAGGCTAAATCATAGTCAGCTCCTTTTGTCTCTTTTCATATGGATGAGTGAATATCTAATGTTCTGATCATTGTCACTGTCATTCTCTAAATCTATCTTTCAGCGTGATACTCCAAACAAGACAAAGTGGGGTGTGACCAAAGCAGAATAAAGTATAACCATTACAATCCTTTCCATGATTTGGAATGTATATTTTTCTTGGTACAAATCAACAGTGCATTTACCCTTTCTTCAGCATATCATATAACTTCTTATATATTAAATGTATTTATTTCTTCAATATGTAGGCTCTCCAACAGTATCCCAACTCTAAAGTAGGATACAAGATAAGATCAACATAGGATGATCAGGGGCCTGGAGACTAAATCATATGAAGAATGGCCGCAGGATTTGGGTTTGGCTAGTCTAAAGAAAAGAAAAAAATAAGGGGTGATATGATAGCAGTATTCCATAATTTGAGGGGCTGCTGCAAAGAAGAAGGGGTCAAATTATTTTACAAAGCATCAGAAGACAAGAAACAATGGTTGGAAACTAACCAAAGAGAGAAGCAACCTGGAATTAACGAGAAATTCTACTCTACTTTACTCCCAAATAAATAAACTAACACCTGGAAAAAGCACACCAAAACTATCAAAACAAAGATCACCAATACATCCACCAACCATTAACTTGAGGCCTTTAAATTGGGTTAGGGCGAGAGCTATGCAATCTCTGGGGAGAGATCATTCCAGAAGGGAGGTCCTGTGATAAACAAGGCACCTTACTTGGATTCCATCAGGTTACACTGTCTAATCAATGAGAGCCAAAACACATTGATTACCGGTGTATAGGATGTATGGGAGCTATGGAATATAGCGGGTCCCATAAACCACTAGACCTTATGCCCTGAAGGGTTTTATACATGATAACTAGCATCTTAAATTATTCCTGAAAACTTACTGGTAAGCAAGGAAGACAAGGCTCACAAAACAATGCTTTTACATGGATATGCTGTAACATGTTCCCTTTGTGCCTTTGCCACAGTGTTCTGGATTAGCTGCAGCTCCTGAGTGGCCTTCATGGACAAATGACTGTAGATCACATTGCAACAGCCCAAACATAACATGAATAAAGCATCGGTGATTGTCTTCCCAGTCTAGCTATGGGCACAAGGGGTGCACTAATTATACAATGATAAAATGTCATGAAACTGAAGGAAGCTTTTGCTACATGAAAAACATACCTTGCAAAATACAGAAATTCTTGGAATTTGAATTTGAAATGAAACTATAACTCTTCTTATTAGGTATACTTTCAGAAAATCAATATCATAATTTAATGAGATACAATACATGTTTACAGCAGCAAGAATAAATTTTGCTTACCAGGGAAAAAGATACAATTCCAACAATATCTGATTTGAAATTTAAAATTTGGGGGGTAAGCATTAATGGCAAAACTAATAGTATATATAATGTATACACAATAGAAGTGTATATTTAATTTAAGCCAAAAATTAAACCAAAAGTCATACGTTCAAGACATTACACAGCAGGGCAAATATAATACAGCTTCTAATGGGGTCTATATGCCTACAGATATTGCAAATTAGCAAAACTATAAAAAGGAGGAAATCAGAAGTCTTAAGAGTTTTTTTCTTTTCTTTTTTCTTCACTCCCTCCCTCCCTCACATAACCCATAAACAAACACACACATACATACACACACAACCCTAGAAACAAACAGTTGAGACTATTTATTTATTTAACACATTATTATGGCTATGCAATTCATAAATGACAACTCTGGATGACTTACAACAATATTTAGTATTTAGTTTAGTAATATTAATATTTAATATTAAGTAATTTGTTTAAGATTAATATCTTTATCATATAACAAATACTCTGATGTGAGTCATAGCAGTTCTTTTTTCAGTATAAAATTCAATTTTGAATAAAAAAGCCAAATTATGTTATGCTTGTGAGGTTTGATATCTGAAATTATGGGTGATATGTAGAATACTTTGTACTTTTCTCTATTTTCAGTACTCTATCTGTAATAATGGAATGTCAATAATCTTTAATTATATAAACATCACTGTACTGAAATAATGCAATGTATCAAAATTTATAACAACATAGTAAAAGGGGGGGGGGGGAATTTGCACAAATTTGTGCAAAAGCCTTCCAAGCCACAGCAATCACCTACTCCTGAAGTAGGAGCTATGACTCTAAGAAGATCCCCAGTTGCTCATTAGCCTAAGGTGGATATAACTCCATTCATTTTTCAGTCCTAGAAGTGTGTGTGTGTATGTGTGTTGCTCTCAGTTGATATACAGCAGCTTCCCCTGACAGTGTTGATGGGATTGTTTTCTCCTTGGTAGTTCCTTGATTAGGCTGTTGTTTACTACTTGAGTGTTTGATTAGGTAGTTCCCTGATTAGGGTATTATTTACTGCTGGATTGTTCTCCTGATGTTCACCCTGCTTATCTGAATGTTGATTGCTCATGAGAGTTGTTCTGTTTTTGTTTCCTCCTTAGCATTTTTGTTGCTGTTTTTTATTTTATTTATATTTACTTTATCGTTTTATTTGTTTGGATTCCTTCCTGTAGTGAGCCACAAATCATCACGGCTTTTCTCTTAGCCTTCTTCCAGAGTATATTTCTGTCCTTTATAAATTTACTATGATGTTTTTTTTTTCTTCCTACTAAATGCTCAGAACATGTTTCATCTCTAAAATCTGTTTGTCAGTTCCACAGTACAGAATACCATCCACATCCTATTCTTCTAGTTGTTACTTGCAGCTATTGTTGCTAATCCTCCATTTTGGTTGTCTTCCTGAACTGAAAATGCTGTTTTACTGTCAGCTTCTGTTGTACAATCTCCTTGTACAACTGATAAATCCTCATCTTTTCTCAACAGCTAAAGGGCTCTAATCCTTTGCCTGTTTCTTCAAGGAAATGTACAAGCCAGCAATTACTGCATATATGTTAGCTTGTTTTAAAGTAGGAGTGTATAGTTGATCCCAACGTACGACAACAATTAAGCCTGGAATTATGGTCTTTACATCATGCAGGTTGTTAACTGGGTCATCACGTGACACAATTTTTTTTTTTTTTTGGTGGCTGTTAAGTGAGCATCACGGTGGTTAAGTGAACCTATTGCCTGGTTTCTGGCAAAAAATGTAAATCATGGTCACATGACCGAGGGATAACTACAAATGGCTGCAAATTGCAGGCTAGTTGCTGAGCACCCAAAATGTGAGCATTTGACACTACAACTTTGAATCTGGGTTGTAAGTAACATTTTTGGGGTCTGTCTTAATTTAAAATGGTCGCTAAGCAACTGGTCACAAATCATAATTGTTGACTTGTATTCATTCATTCAACCTCAATTTTGCTTACTGGGGCACAATGAATAGAAAGATTTTTAATGCTTTTTGCTCTCTTGGTAGATTGTCAGATTAGCCAAATACTAGCTCTCGATTTACAGGAAAAAATTTTAGGGGCTTCTCCACTGGTTCTTCTGGCAAACTCCTGGGGTCTATGTCAATTCTCTGTGGCCAACTTGCCACGGTCAACTCACCATGGCCAATCCGTTGTGGGACAACTTGCAACAATCAATTCACTGCAGGACAAGAGTTACACTAATATCAAAGAAATAGTGGAAAAGAATCATTAAAAAAGGATGTAAAAGGAGGGACAGAATGAAATGTGAATGGCAAAAACCAGAATAATTAATTATAAATAAATAGAATTGTTAAATTGTCCTGCAGTGAGTTGTACCTCATGGCAAGTTGACTGTGGCAAGTTGTCCCATTCTGAACTCAAACTCCTGTTGTTTCAGCTAGTGAGGTAATTCCCTGGATCATGGTTGTATTATAATTGCTCCAACAGTCCTGTTCATTCAACAAGAAGCAATCACTTGGTCCTCACCTCTAAAGACATATTCTTGAGATCAGAGTTAGGGGGTGACATTTTCACAATTCAAGGTTCACATTTCCATATTCTCCTGCACAAATACTGTGAGATTGGTATGCAAGCAACAGGTGCTCCTGTTTCAATTGGTGAAACAACAGCACTATTTATATGTTATACTCTTAGGTGTAAAGTTTTAAATTGGATCTGATCCAGCTCTTTCTTTCAATGGAACTCAAATGGAACAGCTAGAAGAAGAGTAAAGGGATACTGCTGCTTTGGGCATCTACTAGGAAAAAGCAGGATGGGTGCAGTAGGCAGATGCTCCAGTAGGAATGCCTCCCTGGAAGGGAAGCAATCAGCCAGCTGTTCAATGCTTCCAAGAAGCCTGGATCCCAGCTGTCCATTCAACAGATATGCTGGCTCTGAACCCCATCCACCAGAGCACCATATGCAAAGCCATAGCTGCTCCTTAACACTAGGATTTAGGATTCTCATCATCCCAGTCACATGCCAAGTAAGAAAGTATTAAAAAGGACTTGTGGACAAAATTAGTGTCCCCATTTCAGCATGCATAGCAAGCACAAAACCTCTGTGACATCTTAAGATATGGACAATTCTCTATCCCAATACAGCCGCCACACATTTCTGAGAAACAAGAAGCTGCAAATTCCGGCTACAGTAGAAGTTTCCCTTGTGTATTCAATAAATCTTATACCTGCATTGCTATGTTTCCTCTGACCCACATAGTATCATTGCAAGGATTAGAAATGAGATCTGAAAAAGGAAAGTAGATCAAAGGTGTCAAGATGCAGTTGGTACTGTGCCCAGATTTGAGGGATGAAGGATGGGAAAGGAAGTGTACTTATAAATGAAGCAGGAGACACAATGATAGTACTGTACAGTTTCAATTAATCTTGAAAACTTTGTTCCCAAAAGAATTGGGGGCAGATGGGATTTCAGAATTCAATTACAAATAATCTTCTTTCCCTGCAATTTACTTTCCACTCTTTCCTGAAACTATAATGCAATTGAGCTGTTTTTCCTTTCATCCTCATTCTTTCTTGCTTGACTGCAGTCCTGTATCTTGCTAAGTCATGGCTTCTATTACTTTTAGTTATTGCAACATCTACATTTAGCTATGTTTGAGTAACTTACAAGTCAAAATCAAACAAAATACATTACCACTTAGTGTTCTGCATAATCTTTAACAAACACAGCATTTGTTTATTATGCTAAGAACAAGGCTTCCCCTGATGTTATTCAAGAGTGGTATGAATACATGATACAACAGTCCATTTGTTAATGGAGGACAGTCAATGACAGAATCACACCAACTTTCCATCCGACACAGGAACTCCCTTTTAAAACATAATTCACATTAACTTAAAATTATTTGTCAGTCTCTACTGATGGTGTTAAAGGACCATGATTATTACTTTCTACAACAAGTTCAATCAAGAAGGGCACAATTATGAATTTTCTCTGAAGAACTCAAAACTCACATTATTTATCTGGAAATCTCTTAAAGTTCAGCCATCATCAGAAATAGCATTACCTCTGAGGCAGCGGCCCCCAACCTTTTGGGAGTCAGGGACTGGTTTAGTGAAGAGAGGTTTTTCTGTGGACTGAAGGGGGTTTTTTTTGCGTGCTGCCAGCATCCTGCAGATGGGACTTCCCTTGTTTGCCAGGCTTAGTTGCTGGCATGCCACAGTATGGTGCCAGCCTACAAACTGGGGGGTTAGGGCCACCTGCTTTACGATATTCTCAGAAACAGCAGGAAAAGAAATATATGTAAAGATACTATTTTTAATCACGAAAAAGAAATCTATACAAATATACTATTTTTAATCTCTCGTAACTATAGAAAAGCCCTAATTTCATCCCATCTTTGGTCAAATTCATAGATTATTCTGGTGACAGTAACCTAACTTTCAAGGACATTGCCCCTTAAAATTCAGGACAGCACAGTATCATAATGGCTTCACTATCACCACAGTAATGGAAACAGTGGGTCTCAGAGGCACAAGTGAGTGAATTCTTGACTGCATAACTTTGACAGAGAAAATGCTGTTCGCCTGCTTACCAGACATCAAATTCAGTACTACGATATAGGAAAGTTTATGGTTATCATAATAACAAAGCAACTGAGACAGAAAATCAGAAACCTATTCAGAAAGAAGAATAACAGACAAAGGGGCCATTTTGTGGAAGAATCTTTTTTTTTTAAATAAAAATTTAAAAGCAAAATAAAAATATGAATATTTAAAATGAAAAAAAAAAGAAAAACGAAAGAAAAAACAAAAGAGCAAAGACAAAAGTGCAGTAATCAAAGAAAAGTAAAGAACAGTAAAGGAGTGACTTCCAATTTTCTCTAGCAGCAGTTGTAAGTAAAAATATAAAATAATTTCTTTTATGGTTATAGAGTTGACTTGTGCTCTGGTGAGTAGCAAACCAATTTAACTAAATAAATACAGCATTGTTTACGTTTTCTTCATAATTTATTATTTTTAATCTAATCCTCAAAACAATATATTATGTCTTCTTTTGCTTCCCATAAAAAGTCAATAAGAGATTTCCAATCATTAAATTTACACCATGTCCTTTCTCTAAAGCAGTCAAACTGGACATTTCATGAGCTTCCATCATCTGCACTATCATTCCTCCATTGTGGGTAAAGTCCAATCTTTCCACCTTTGTGCATGTAACAGTGTTGATATTTTGTGGAAGAAACATCTGACTAATTGTAAAGATGTTAATTCAAACAACATTCTTCTTTTTCAACTCTGGCCTTCTATTTCCAGAATGCCTTTCTTGGCAAAGTATTTCTGATTCCTGCTTTATGATTTTTTCAGATGTAGGAAAGGATATTTTTATTCTCCAAGGCTTTTAAATAGTTAAACATGCATTAAACCAACAGCTATAGTTTACAAATCACTACAGCTGAATTTATATATTCCCACAAAGCCAAAAATCAGAAAACACTTCCTGATGTATTGTTTGAGAAATTACATAATATAATTTTATATTCACAATAGGATATTACGTAGTACTCAACAGAAACATTCATAGCACTGGGTACATAATACCAATTATAAAAAATAGCAACCCACATAATCCTACCTCCCTATAAACTAGAAATTATATTTGGTGAAATATATAGGATGATAAATATTTGGAGTCAGGAAAATTGTGCAGCAGTGAGTAGTCTGAACTGGCTAATGCAAATAACTTCACTTATTTTATGATAAACTGCTGATGAAGCTGTACTTCATCAGTAGCCAATTAGAAATTCAGCTCCAACTGAACTGAAGATTCAACTGCATACAAAGGAATACCAGTATCCTATGGTAGAGATATCAGTACCGATTAAAAAAAAAAAAAAAAGGTAGCTTGTAAGATGTGGGGTGCAGAAAAATAACTGCTGGTCAAAGAACTTTCCAAGATCCCCAGCACAGTCTTAAATTCTACCACCCCTGCTATTGTATTCTTGGTAGCTTTGGGCCCTGCAAATCAAGAAACAAGTGGAGATGGTTTCTAGCTTCTTGACCTAAGTGAGAAAAGCATACGTATTTAGTTGTTCATTCAAGAGACAAAACATGGATTTTTCAACAACACTCTCAGCTATGTAGTCTTTGTCAAAATCTTATAATGCATTTGAGATTTTCATTTGCTTGCATCTTGTCAAGCAGAGATGTGTTTGTTCTTTGCAAATGTTGACATAGTTTCTCAGTAGCAGAAAATTCCACTAAAATGCCTGAATAGGTAACAATCTGTATTCATTGGTTCTCTAGCAACTACTCTAAGTAAAACCATCATGCTTTCCTGTAAAGTTTCCTTTTACCAACTATCAGACCACAATCCATATCGAAAAGAGAGAAAGAAATTAGAGAAACAGGAACAAAGAAAATTATTTTAGTTAACAGAAACTGGGAGAGGATGCCGAAGTTATTAGCAATGGGGGGGGGGGGGGGGGAAACATACATGGGTAAGAAAGAATTAAGCAACATCCAACTCCTCCAATAATACATTTTCCCGCCTAGTAGCAAATAACTACAATTCTGTCTAAACATAATGGATATTATGATGTCCTTTTTTTAGCTCTTGTTTTGCTTAACCAGACAATGAGATGACTGAATAGAATATTTCAATAATGGTAATGGTAAATGTGAACTGCTTCCTCTCTTGCTCTGCTACTTAAAATTTCCTTGAGGCACCAAAGCTACATAGAGGGAAGGAATAACAATCACACATGCTACATAGCAATTAAAAAACAGAACAAAAACCCTAGTTATAATGGCACATGGAGTCACAGCGCCACCATGTGGCCAGATGTAACAGTTATTGCAAGATCAGAGGATGTAGCTGAGAAGTCAAGCGTATCCTTAAGTTATGACATTTAACAAAAGGACTCCGAACATTATAAAGCAGCCTGGAAACTCTTACCTAGCACTGACAAGTAGGAAAATCTTCTGTTTATTTCAGGGCAATAAAATCCAGGATGGGGTTTTTGTTTTCCTCTT
This sequence comes from Bungarus multicinctus, assembly GCA_023653725.1. NCBI lineage: Eukaryota > Metazoa > Chordata > Lepidosauria > Squamata > Elapidae > Bungarus > Bungarus multicinctus. Next base: position 155,120,847 of record CM042834.1, on the reverse strand, counting down.
GGTAGTTTCTTGATTTGCTGGATACCATAGTTGGCATATGGTTGTTGAATTACGGTGATTCAAGGTTAGGCTGCTGCTTAATCAATCAGCCTAATCAAGGAACTACAAAGGAAAAAACAATACCCCACCAACTATGACAAGGCAAGCTGATGTATTGGTAATCCTCAACTTAAAAACCATTTGTTTAGTGACCAAAGTTATAATGGCACTGAAAAAAGTGGCATATGACCATTTTTCACACTTACAACTCTTTGCAGCATCACGTGATCAAAATACAGTTGTTTCGCAACTGGCTCAAATTTATGACAGTTACGGTGTCCTGGGGTCATGTGATCACCTTTTGTCACCTTCTGACAAAGTCGATGGGGAAGCCAGATCCATTTAACTACCGTGTTACTAACTGAACAATTGCAGGGACACTTAACAAACGTGGCAGGAAAGATCATACAATGGGGCAAAACTCATTTAAGAACTATCTCATTTTGCAATAGAAATTTTGGACTCAATTGTGGTCGTAAGTCAAAGACTATCTGTATATAAACAGAGAGGAAACCTCACTTCCTTATAGCACTGATGATGTTACCTTGTTTGGTAATGAAAAGTCTGCAGAAAAAAAGCCAAATTCAGAGAGCACCAAGGATTCCACAGGTCAACCCGAACCCCATATGTTCTCTAAAGCTAACAATGAATATGTATTGTCCTAAAAATCTACAAAATTGGAAAGCAAATACTGGCTTAAGAATACTCATCTCTGAAAAGGCCAAGGACTACAAAAGAATATGACCATAATAAACAATTTATATAAGAGGGTTAGCCATTGGAAAGCTGACTTAATCTCCAATGACTTCTGAAGGTTATTTTTAATAGCATTCATTTAAGTGTACAGTATCCATTTAGCTCTTTAAAAGTTCCTAGCTTATTTATTCTTGGAGCTAAAACCTTGAGATTCAAAGGATACTGAAATCTGTATTCAATATTAAACAAGAAAAATTCAAAAGGGATGAAATGTTTCAGACCATAAAATGACATTGATCTGCTACAAATGGTATGATTCCTACCATAGTTACCAAAGAAATCAATGTTGGATTCCAAATTAAATCATAGATCAAAAAGAAACTATAAAGAAAAATTATGGAACTATTCAAGAATGATATAAACCACAATATTCTAAGTTAAGGGAACTATGAACATGAGATAATGAGACTTGTATTACAGATAAACATAAATCAAGAACCTAAATCAAATTCCTGGCTTCCCTTCCCTTTCAAATTCCTCCCCTTTCAAAGGAAAAAACACTATTATTTTCTAGTTCAGGAACTCTTGCCTTTATTTTTAAATGATTTTTTTTTTCTATCTCTAGCAGAAGTCTGAATTAAGTAAAATTAGTACTGGCAGTCTTGTATCAGAAACTGTACTCATTTGAGAAGACAGATTGATTGTCCTTCATGAAGGGATGGCATACACAACCACTTTTAACAATAAACTATTGTGGCAATTGAAAACAGTGCTTTAAAGCTCAAATAAAATATTTAAAATATGAACTAAAAGAACAAAATCTAACCACAAAACCCTTTATGAATAAAATAATCATATCCAAGAATATATTTTATCCCTAAAATAAAGTGCTCTTTAAAAAAGTACAACTTTTCCCATCACAACAATTTTTCATTACTCTCTTTTAGTAAGTCACTCCCAATAACATTATAATCTCATTGGAAGACATTTGCTTCCACTAGGAAAAATCTAATCTCTGATCAGAAAGCATGAGCTGATGTAATATATTAACAGTGATTATAATATTCAGTTGAGTACTCATTATTAATAAACTTACACAGAACTTTAATGCTTTAAATCCCCAAACAAAATACATCCAGTCAAAGTGCTAAGGGCAAAACTGAATTTTTATTTTGCTATGATTCTCTTTCAGAACAGCTTCCTTTATCCTTTACCTTTCTTTAACAGTATCTTCAGCAAAGACATTCAAGTTCCAGAAGAATAAAGAAATCCCATACTGGCTGAACTCATGCATCACATTAAACCACTGTGGCTTTTTTTCACAAGTGGTAACAAAAGCAAATTATATCTTAACATGATAGGTTAATCTAATCACTAATCATAAATATCATAAATATTCATTACTTAAATCATTGCAGATTTGTAGATGAAGTTCTCTTCTCACAAGACCTGGAAGAGTTACAAAGACACATACAAGAGCTGCACAAAACAGGAGAACCATTTGGCTTAAAAATAAACCTGAAAAAGAGCCAGGTTATGTTTAATAAATTCACCAAAGAAATATTTTTTAAAACATCTGGCGAAGAACTAGATGTAGTAGACCATTATATATAGTATACATTGTCCAATGGATCTCAATGGAAGGTGATGCAATAAAGGAAATTGAACACCATGTTAAATGTGGTTGGCAGGCATTCAGCAAGCTAAGCATGATTTTCAAGAACCTCCCCCTATGCCTGAAGTTTTCAATCAGTGTATGCTACCTGCTTTAACATATGCAGGTGAAATATGGATGCTAACGTCACCATCAATATGAATGCTACAAGTGGCGCAGAGAGCCATGGAAAGATACATGCTGGGCATTACAAGACAAGATAGAAAAACCTGCACATGGATTAGAGAAGAAACAAAAGTCTATGATATCATCAAGAGAGTAGAAGAATTGAAATGGAAATGGGCTGATCACATAGCCAGAAGAATTGATGGCAGGTGGACCAAGGCAGTCATAGAATGGATCCCACTTGATAAAAACCATCCATAAAAGAGACCTACAAGATGGATCAAACATCAGCAAGTATTGTGAGCCTAATCAACAAAAGAAAGCTAAGGACTGTATAGGTTGGAAACATGTGGAAGAGTCTCCATCCTACAGTGGACAATGGCTAAAATGATGATTTATCATTTGCTTAATTCTAATAGGTCAGAAAATTTCTTTTTTTAATCTCTCCCACAAAAGGAGTTGAAGAAGATTGCCTTAATAATTACTTAGAGCGGAGTGGGTGTTCTGATTTGGAACATATGTATTGATCCAGCAAGAAGAGAGAAATTTAGCAACAGCAATAGCACTTATATACCACTTTACAGTGCTTTTACAGCCCTCTCTAAGCGGTTTACAGAATCAACATATTGCCATCAACAATCTGGGTCGTCGTTTTACCCATCTCGGAAGGATGGAAGGCTGAGTCAACCTTGAACCTGGTGAGATTTCAACTGCCAAATTGCAGGCAGCCGGCAGGCAGCAGAAGCAGCCTGCAATACTGCACTCTAACCATTGTGGCACCATGGCTCATGATAATATTTGGCTTTATAGCAATCACTGAAAAGTTGGACCTTTCAGAACTTCCAGCCTTACATTTTATTGTCTGAATCCCTTTTAGAATTTTTCATTTGAAAACATACAACTGAATAATTGTAACCAGATAAAAGGTATCTATCTATACAGATATAAATTACAATTCTTATTTTCTTAAAACAGCTGATTTTAATAATTTTTACAAGCATGGTAAAAACTGAAGACACAACCATCCTTTTAATAAAAAGTTATACTTTTTAAAGCTGTGGCTTAATATGGTAAAATGAAAAATATATACAAAGAACAGTTTACATTTTATTTATGTAAAATATTTGATGTTCAGTTTTAATTTATTTAAAACATTTATATAGCTGCCTATCTTCCAACCAACTCTGGGTCGCTCCCAATATGTGCCACATTCAACTGATTAAGTTTTATTTCTGAGTAGAGAATCATATAGATAGGTTCACACTATGCCATGGCTTGTTTAATGACAGAATTTTGAATAAGTATAATTGTCTAGGCTCATACAACATGCTGCTTTAAACAAACTACTATAATTAATGTAAAATGGGAAGCCAATCACTAAATTGCATATTAAGATTATGAAAAAGAAATCAGGTGATTAATGATCAGATGTTTATATAATGCTCACAAGCCTCAGGTCTATGTTTAACAGATAATTGTTATGGCAAGTATATACAGGTAGTTAAAAATCATTGTTTATTATACATACTGATTTTTGTTTGTACTTTATTTTAATTCTCTCTTTTGTCATAATAGTTGCAATCAGTTACAGCATTTATGAGATCAAGTTTAATGTAGCGGTTAAAGCATTAAGCTAGATTATGGGAGAATGTGTTCTAGTTCCACTTTTAAGGGACAAAGCTAATTGGGTGATGATGGGCTAGTTACTTTCTCTCAGCTACAGGAAAGAGGCAATGGCAAATCACTTTGGAAAAATTTGGTCAATAAAACTGTAGGGACTTGTCCAGGCAAACTCTAGAACCGTGATGGTGAACCTATGGCATGTGTGCTGGAAGTGGCACGCAAAGCCGTCTCTGTGGGCACGCGAGCCTTCGCCCCGGCTCAATTCTACTGTGCATGTGTGCGCGCCTCTCATCACCCAGCTGATTTTGGGGTATCTGCCATGCATGCATGGGGGATAGGGCGCATGCGGGAGAGTGTGCGCACATGCAGGGGGGTGGGGGAGCATGGGGGGGGTTGTGTGTGCATTGCATTATGGGTGCAAGCACACATGCACACTCTTTCTCGCGCATTTTCAGCACGCGATGACAAAAAGGTTAACCATCACTGCTCTAGAACTAGTCACAACTGCATGGAAGAAAAAAAAACCATTTATATACTCTTCTATTTAATACAGTATACATTTGATTATACAGTTCACTATCAGTAGTTCAGTACATTGTATTGCTCGCTACAAGATCCCACTGTTGCTATTTTTTTTAACAAGATACAATTAACATATTTATTAGCTACTTTGGAACTCCTGTATCTATAGATCTATAGTTATTTATCATTTATTGATTTTGTTTTTATGTCATGCAGGCACATAAGAGAGATTTTGGTGGTTAATACACTGCATGAAAGCAAGGCTTGTTTCAATATATCACAACTGTACTTTATATGACAATTTTATGAATGTTTGCTGAGAAATAACTTCCAAGACAGTATTTATTTCCAGATAAGTGAGAATGTTAAAATCCCATATAATTGAATGAAATTTTATTTTAAAAGACTGAACTCATACATATTTCACATAAACAATTCTGCAAACCGTGAAAGTATCAATTTATAAATGGGAATGAAACTAAGAATTAAATACCTGACCAAGACATTCCACATGCATGTGAGAGAGAATAAGCATTAATCTTATTCAATCCCAGGGGCCTTACCATGAAAAAGCAAGGCCTAATATAATATAATAATATGTATGGCATAATGCTAATCAACAAGTGGATATTGTTTAAATACTATGATGCTATCTTAGGCTTCAATTTAAACAATACACTAGAGTGAAATATCGGAATCATTTGTCTTTGTTCATGATTCTTTTATGTTGTGACAGCAATTTGATTAATGTTTGTAAAAATCCTTCTAGAACCTTCTATCTCCCACTGATGTTGAGGTTGCATACTGCACTGAATATGGTTTGGAGATGACGATTTTCAAGATTCTTTCCAATGATAATTCTATGACATAATGGCTCTCTAAAATAGAAAGAAAAAAGACAGAACTGTTTCAAAACTACAGCCTAAACTCAACAAGCCTCTCTAGTGATCACATCAGCAATTCAGGATTCTGAAAGACTGAAATTAGATATACTAACATTTTCACTTAACAGAGTGAAGAAAACGTACATAACACTAGTTTCCCCTTCTCTCCATGCAACATAAATCCTGAGTGAAAGAAACATAAAGGATGCAGTCTTGAGCAGAATCCTTCAAATACTCTTATTACCCTACATTTACTCCAGTACAGATAATCCTCGACTACAATTGAGCCCAAAATTTAAGTTGGTGAAAAATTTGTAAAGTGAATTTTGCCTTTTCCCACATTTGTTAAGTGAATGACTACAGTTCTTAAATTAGTAACATGTTTGTTAAATGAATCTGATTTCCCCATAGATTGTCAAAAGGTCGCCAAAGGGGAACACATGACTCCAGGATATTGCAAACATCATAAATGTAAGTCAGTTGTCATGCATCCGAATGCAACTGGTATAACTATGGGGATGCTGCAATGGTCATAAGTGTGAAAAATGGTTAGTGCCGTTGTAACTAAACAAAGTATTGCAGGTTGAGGACTACCTATAGTTGCATCCTTGGGATACAGGGTTAGTATTAAGGGTATTATTTTGCAGCTACGAACAGGGACCATCAAATACTCATAATTCCAGGATAGACATTTGTACATTTTAGAAAGCTGTAGACGTGTCCGCCAGATCACTCTCAAATATTTATTTTTATTTATTTATTTTTATTTTGTCAAGCAATTATTAGATAACAGGCATAAGTATAAATATGGTTATGAATACATGAAATGGATACATATGAGAGAGAAAAAAGAAACAAAAGGACAGGGACGGTAGGCACGTTGGTGCGCTTATGCATGCTCCCTATATAATCTGTAATATAATAATCTGGCTGAGAATCCTACAAACTGTATCCCGACCTACACAGAGGGCACCATAGCACAGAAAGCTGTTCTTTGAAAAACCAAGTCTCTTTCCAAAAGAAACCGCATCTCTTTTCCAAACAGAAATGGAACGGAGCCCGTACTCAGCTGCCCCTTAAGCTCTCCCGCTCTGAACAGTTCTCACCTTGATGAAAGGGTTCTTCTCCTGTTTCTTATCCATTGGGTGCCACTCCACCACGTCCAGAGGGCGAGAGGCCGGGGAGATCCGGGCTGAAACCGCGGTATTCGCTGTTGGGCCGGAGGAGACCGCACGAACCGGTAACCCCAGCAACCTCTGCGAGCCCGCCAGCCTCCGCAACGCCGCCATGGTCAACAATCTAACCGGAAGTGGAACCAGGTCCTCCGGAAGTTACTCTGGGAGGGAGGAAAACCGAATGCTTCACGGTCTTGTTTTTTTTTTTTTAAAGTCTGGATACGGCAGTAGTAGAGAAGAACCGATATTTCGGAACTGCGGAGAGACTATTTAAAAAATAATAATAATAAAAGCCCCTGATTGAGAAAGCCTTTGTGATGGTTTATGACTGAATACTATTTAGATCAGGGCCCCCCAAATTTGGCAACTTTAAGATTTGTGGACTTCAACTCCCAGAATTCTCCAACCAGCTATGCTGGAGTTCTGGGAGTTGAAGTCCACAAGTCTTAAAGTTGCCAAGTTTGGCGATCTCTAATTTAAATTGTTGGAACGTGGTAATGAACGCCAAAAACTTATCAGCAAAAATAAATCTCCCGCTTATGGCTTTCTCTTCTAATGGTCCCTACTCTGCTGCCTGGAATTTGCATTGCGAAGCTAATAGGCTTGACAGGTGAATAATAGATCAATTGCCCCACCTATCTCTTTTCTTCTGAAAAGGAATGTTTCATCACTTTATTTTAAAAAGCATACTTCAGCTCAATTGTCAGTTTTCCTTATTGCAACTATTAAGAGTGCAACTATTTTTTTAAAAAAAAATTCTATGTAGAAAATGTCTCAAGAATTCATGGAAAGGGGAGATTACTCCAATAGCAACAGCACTTAGCCTTATATACCGCTTCAATAGTGCTCTCTAAGCGGTTTACAAAGTCAGCATATTGTCCCTCAGCAGTCTGAGTCCAAGTACAACACCCTCCTGACTTCATAATGGCAAAAGTGACTTAGAAAGGAAGACAGGTAAAAATATTCCCTTGATGTCTGCTCCAGCTGTATTCTTTCCTCAAGACCAGTGCCACTAAATATTATTTAATATTTTTAATGTATAATGATTTACCAGCTTCTAAGCCTCTTTGGAAAATGCATAATACATAAAAGGAAAGATGCAACGGTTAATAAATATTTCCATTTATGGTTTACACAACGTAGTAGACTGAACTGGGTTTTGGTGCGTAATTCAAACCTAGGTGGTGAAGTTAGTGTGCTGTTTAATATGATGCCCAAGGCAATTAACGCAGAAACGGATGGTTACTGTATTAATGAACTGTTCCGCACAGCTGGGCATCTCCAACTCCTTTTGCAAAGAGGTTTTTGCAAACAGGAGCCGATCTTTCTCCAATTACTAACCCAAAAAAAACATTCGCATCTGCCGACAAACGAACCAAACGAAATCAAAGCAGTTCGGAGGACCAGCTCAGCGACCGGGCACGAGAAAGAAAGGCGAGCGAGCTCGAGCGACGGAGTCCCCTGCCAATCCTAACCCAGAGCGGGCAGTCGCTACGACGGCTTGCGAACCAATGGGTGTGCGCGGACGGGCTTTCCTTGCGCGCTGGGGGGAAACGAGGAAGGCGGTCGGAACGCTCCGGTGTCACCGACGACGACCGTGACGAAGGGAGTCTTGGGAAAGAGGCGGGGGGAGGAAAGGCGGCTTGGAGGAGCGCCGCCATTTTGCGAGGCGAGACGGATGGCTCGGTGGTCGCGAGCCCCGGGGAAGCGTTCGCCAGGTGAGGAAGGCGGCGGGAGAGGAGAGGCCGGGGAAGGTGAGACATAGTGGCCTGGACGGGCGGTGTAAGCTGGGCCTCCCTCGAGGCGCCGCAGGCAACCATGGAGAACGAGTCGTTCTTTCCTCTTGGTCGAGAAGAAAACCGCCCAGCTTTGGATGCTGGCGGAAACCGATCCAAAGCCCGCTTAGTGTTTTCCGCGCTTGGAAAACCCTCCCCAATTTTTGCCCCCGTATCCGAATACAAAATTTGAGGAAGGGGAAGAAACCTGCTCAGTAGTGCGGGCTGGGGTGGGGGGAGAGGGCTGGGAAAGCTCCTATTGAGAGGGGCCTGGGCTCGCCTCCTCTGCTCTGTTGTGTATATGAACGTGGCTTTTTGTGGCAGGTGCAGGTCAACAACAAACATCGACCGTGGAGCAAGCTTTTTTGAGGTCTAGGATCTTGTTTTCTCTGGGGATCGGAAGGGCAGGCCCTGCGAAACGCTGGCTTCAAAGCGGAAACGTTGAAACCAGAGCGAGCTAAACGGCCAGGTAATGTAAGAGAGACAGTTAGTCTGTAACACTTGTAAACGATGTCTATGCAGTTTATGATAACAAAGAACCCCCAGTTTGCCAGTTGCTGGTAATAGTGCTTTCTTTAATATGACAAGCCCACTCGTACCTAGGAGTGTCTTCTATTGAATTTATTGACATTTATTTTCGAGTAGAAACAGTCGTTTAGTACCGCTTTATAAAGCCGTAATACTGTTAAGACCACAGTACTGGAGAATACAGTACTGCATCCAGTTTTGGTCACCATATTATCAAAAAAGATGTTGAAATTCTGGAAAGAGTGCAGAAAAGAGCAATAAAGATGATTAAAGGGGGCTGGAGGGTAAATATATATCAAGAATGGTTACAGGAATTGGTTATGCCTGGTCTAGTGAAAAGAAGGGCTTGTGGTGACACGATCGCAGTGTTCCAAGCAAGGTTGGGCTAGAAGACTTTCAGGATCCCTTCTAACTCTTATTCTGTTATTTCTGTTTTTTGAGAAATGATGGTTCAAGTTGCAGTACTTGATGGGAATGGAGTCTTCCGTATTTTACTGTTCCTAAATTTGATTTAAGTTTAATATTTAAGTTTTATATGAATTTAAATTACAGCAAGTAGAATGATTTCTGTATCTTGATAGAGTATTTAAGAAATATAGGAAAAGGAATGGAGAAATGTTAGGATTATAATATTGATAAAAAGAAGTGGGTAATATATGAGCTGTTGAAATGTTACTCCTTTCTGTATTTGCAAATATACCTACTTGCTGAAATTTATTTCTAACCACACAATCAATACTCGTAGCACTTTCACGGTCATTTGTGGATATGAAGAAAAGCAAAAAAATTGAGTTATACATTGAAGTTTTCAGTATTTGCTAATTCAGTTTTTCACTGTGACTTTATACAACATAACTATTATGAATAATGAGAAACTTCCACATGTTTGGATGATTTAGTGATGTAGAGAGAATCAGACTGAATCACAAATCCAGTATAAGAAGGAAGAGAAGAGAAAGATGTGAAAGTCATGGTTAGTTGAATAGAGTTGGTAAAGATCCTTCAAAGGAAAGAGTTGAGAATTTAAAAATAAAAGGAAATGTAAAAAGCAGTGTATGAAAATGATAAAAACAAGGTTGTTGCAAGGATAGAAGGATATGTATGGAGTGATGCAGTGATAATTTTGATATAAATTAGATTTAGCTGTATTTTCTCTTTCTGTCTGATGCCTTCATACTTTGACTTATTTTTACTCCTTTCCTGCACTTTGCAAAGCATTGTTTTTATATATATGCTAGTTTTTTCCCTCAGTACCCCTGTATCCTGTATATACTCATGGATAAGCCCATCTACACCTAAGCAGATCCTTGAATTTTTAACCAAAATAATAATAAAGAATGCACTATCTGCAGATAAGCCAATTGTGAAAATTTTTAAAAAATCTTTTTGAGGTATGGCTTATTTGATGGTGTCACATTTTTCATGATGCTTTGGTTAAAAATTGGAGGGTCATCTTATCCACAGATGGACATATGTGGGTATATATTGCTTGCATGTACTGTACAGTACTGCTGTTTAATAAACATGTTATAGAATGTGTAATGGGGCTGTGAGAGTGATCTTGGGAGATGAGGAAGACCTTCAGCTTAGACAATAGTCAGACAAGAGGTATATCAACCTATGAAAGGAAATAGGGGCATGGGAAATGTTTCAAAAGAGACCCATTCCCTCAGTTTTCTGAAAAGTAAAAGCAAAGCAGTAGAGAAGTGCTTTTAGATTTGCAAGACTTTGTTACTACTAAAAGTAGTATTGGTACTCTTGGTTTTGGTCCAGATTAACTTGAAGCACTGACAGAATGGCTTTATTAATGAAAAAAAATTGCTTCTTTCGTACTAGATATCAAGCCAGTAATTTGACAGTCTGGCTATTCTCATCAAAGTAAGTTCGAAACATCAAAATGAAGACAAAGTAATCAAAATTTTGGAAGATGAGAGAATAGAATAGAATAGAATTCTTTATTAGCCAAGTGTGATTGGACACACAAGGGATTTGTCTTGGTGCATATGCTCTCAGTGTACATAAAGGAAAAATACATTCATCAAGAATCATAAGGTATCCAAAATTATCCAAAACTTTGATTCTGGAGTTTTTTTTTTAAAAAAGTGATATTTGGTATGTGAAAGCTGATGCTAATCTCAGCAATAAGATATAACCTTGGTTCCTAAATCACATTAGTTAGATTCATAGAACTTGCTAAGCAAGCGACAAACTGTATTATGCTTAATCTATGAGATAAATCTATGAAGCTAAAAATACATTTTCAAACTTAAAAAAATAAAAATTCACAGCCACTGAATCTCAGCATGGTGATCTGCAAATGTATATTTCATCTGACATGCTTGGGAAGGAAGGTAGAGTAAGTGTTAAAATATTTTTGACTAGATTTAAATTAAACATCAGAGGAGAAGATACTGATGGGAAATAAAAGATGTAGTGACTGATTTGGCCACTGGGAATTTCTTGGTCAGTTTTAATTAGTTTGGTTATTAAACTTTGGTTTGGATGTTTGTTCTAAAGATGCGGAAGTAAAACTTTATGTATCTTGAATAAGAAAGCAGATGATAGAATAATAGTCATGCATGCGCATAGAAACTGGTAATACTTATATCCTCTGTATGTCTCAACTTCCATTAGCAATAGCATGTAGACTTATATACCACTCCATAGTGCTTTACAGTACTCTCTGAGTACTCTCAATATGTCAGCATACTGTTCCCCAACAATCTGGGTCCTCATTTTACCAGCCTTGGAAATATGGAAGGCTGAGTCAACCTTGAACCCATCAGTATCAAACTCCAGACTGTGGGCAGTGTTAGCCTGTACTACTGCATTCTAGCCACTGTGCCACTACAATAAAAGCTGCAGTTTTGTGATGATTTAATTGTACCTTACCTTTAGATTAACACTACATGAATGGGAACTAGTAAGCCAAGCATAGGTCCTACAAAGGCCCTTAAATTTATCGGACAGGGATAAGAACATCTTTATTTCTTAAAAGGTGAATTCCGGTCCTCATGAGAACCATTATAGAGAGATGTGTAAATAATGGTAGCAAAGTACAGGTGGTCCTTGGAGTATGGCCATTTGTTTAGCAACCATTCAAACTTGGTGATTGCACTGAACAAGGGATTTATAACTGGTCCTTGGAGTTCCAGCCATTACAGTGCATTCCCTGGTCATGTGACTGTGATTTCCAATGTTCCCTGCTAGGTTCCCACCAGGAAAGTCAATGGAGAGGTTGGAAGTCATGGTCACGTATGATCCCTGCTTAATGATGGCAACTGGGACTACTGGAATTGTTGCTAAGTGACATGGTTATGTGATGTTGCATTTTACATCTGTGTCAATTAGCAGTGGCAATTCCCATCTCAATTACTGTTGTAAGGTGAGGATAACATTTGCTGTGGAACTCACAAAGAATTCACAATTTTGAATTACATGTGTTTGTTGTTTTCCATGTTGAAAATTCATGGAATTCAGTTTTAATAAGCAATTGATCTCTAAGAAACATAATTACTTCTGGAATTCTACAAGGGAAATAACAGATAATGAATGTTTCTACTCTGAAAGGATTCTCTTTTTGTTTGTTAGTGGAGGCTTTGTGTACTGAGAATCAAAGTGCTTTCGACCCATAAATCTTTCTAAATCTGATTCAAACATCAAAAATTCAGAAGATTATTTGACTGATAAAACACAGGAATTATGTACTCAAGGCCAGATAGCCAGCCTATTAAAAAGCTAAGAATGCATTTGTAAAGTTTTAACTAGTATGAATATATGCAAGATTAGAATTTAGTCTCTTTCTGAAGCTCAGGAAATGAGTGGGAAAAGTAGTGGTCTGTCCTTATCTGCTTATGTTTTCTGAAACTACCATTTTCCTTATGAACATTTTACAATAAACTCTTCACATTATTTAATAATAACCAGTGATACAAATTTGACCTTAGTTATATACTTAGCTGATTCCAGCAATAAGATTTATATTTATATTAACATGTATTTGCAAAGTTGAAGATAATAGTTGGAGTTTTTGTGAAATTGTGAGTTACCGCTGTGCGGAATTGCAGATTTGAGAACCTGTAACCATTCTTGACTTATAACGCAATATATGGATTTGTGCCATATCCAGAATTTTGTTTTTCTTATTTACAGAATTATATCTTAATCAGATCTTTCAATTTTATTATTGATCTAATGCATTGCTTACTGTTCATAGTTTTGTCAGTGATTAGTACTGCATTGACCAAGTGTGTTCAATTCAGAGTTCAATCAGAATAATTATCTGTATCTTATTTCTTGTGTTTACATGTTCTGTATTTTTTACTCACATTCTTTTCACTTCCTTCAAAATATTAAATACAATTAATTTTAAAATAATTAAGCCTGTACACATGAAGCTGGAAACATTTTGGTTTTAAAGTTGCTTTAGAAGTTACTGCTGCTGGGATTATAAGCTACATGAGCATTTGAATAAAAACATTGTATTTTATTTTCTCTACAGAAATTTTTATAATCCACTTCTTATGACCTTCTGGAATGGCAGTTACCCATTGAAAGGTTTGTGCTGGATGATTCCTGAGGCATTTGTACTTCACAGATAGCAATGGAGTATGAGAGAAGGTAAAATATTATTTCGATTACTTTACAACCTAGGAAGAAATATATTGTATCTTTTTTTCTTAAGAATTTCTAGGGTTAGATAAGTAATGTTGTTAAGCAAAGACGTTTTGAAAAGAAATCAATGCTAATTTTAGGATCTGTTCTATTAAAACTTCATACAACCAAAATGATGCCTCTATATATGGACATGACCAAATATAATATATAGAAATCATATTGACTATATTATTGCTAATAATAAGGAGGAACTCAAATATAGCATCAAAGGCATGATCAGGTGCTGACTGTGGAACAAACCATGAACTACTTAAAAGAAAAAGAAACCCAGTCAGTTTCCAGGATATGATCTTGATTAAATACCAACAATTTTCAAGAAAAGCGTCACTATGCAGTCTTGAACTTCATTGATAGAGAATCAGAGAAATTATGGAATGAACTTAAACAAGTAATTAAGGATAAATGTGAAAAGAGGTTGTCGAAAAAGAAGAAAAAAAACGGTGTTAGAATAAATCATGGAAATTCAAGAAGCCAAGAAAGACAAAAAAAAAGACGGAAAGAAACTTAACAATGAGTTTCAAAGAGCTGTTAAAAGAGACGAGAAGCAGTATATTACAGCAACATTGAAGAAGGCATTGAAGTTGAAAAGAAACAGAAAAAAGGAATGTCTTTTAAAAAGAAAGTTCCAACCTCAAATTAGTATCCTAAAGGACGCTACAGATGGTAACCAATTCAAAGGAAGTTGGAAGTATTTTAAAATACTATACAGTAGAGATGTCAACATCTAAGATACCTTAGAAGCAGTGGTGGGATTCAAATTTTTTTACTACCGGTTCTGTGGGCGTGGCAGGGGAAGGATACTGTAAAATCTCCAGTCAGAGGTGGGATTTGCTGGTTCTCAAAATTTCCGCTACCAGTTCTCCAGAACTGGTCAGAACCTGCTGAATACCAACTCTGCTTAGAAGATATTTGTTATTTATGACAACTTCTAGTACTAGAAGATGAAGTTATATCAGCACTTCAGTCATTACTAAATTGGAAAGCTGCAAGAACTGATGGAATACCTAATAAAAATGGTAAGCAAAAAACAACATCCCAATCCGAATCAAGTTATGTCAGCAAATCTGAAGAATGACACAGGAGCAAACCAATTAAAAGAGATCAATCTATGTTCCAATACCAAAAAAAGGTTTTTTTTAATAATTTTTTTTTATTTTTATATTTTAAAAACATCTCTTTTGGTGAACAATGTGGTTCCAGCTTTTTACCTTTCAATACAAACATGACCTTAGTTACATATTTATCTTTCATATTCGATTTCATATATCATTACTTTTCCCATTTTCTTATAAATTTCTCAAATATTCTTACATTCATCACATTTTATCCATTTTCAATTCATATCTTAACTTATTTCATTTTTCTTTAAGTATTATGTCTTATTTTATAATATCTAAAATTTTTGTTTCATTTCTATATTCATTATACTTTTATCTGTCACATTTGCAATTTTATCACATACTTTTATTTCATTATTCAGTAAGTTTCATCTTAATTCTAATAGTTCAAAAATTATCCCTTTAATTATCAATTCGAATGTGCCACCCCTTTGTTTTATACATCCCTCAATTTACTCCCCTTTAATTCATAGTAAAAATTTATAATAATGTAATCACTTTTTACTTATCACATTCTAGATTAATAACAATAATCTAACTACTATACATCACATATATATATTTTAAGTCAGATTCCACATGGTATTCTTTCCCTCGATTACATTCTAAGTCATTATTTCAAATGTATTAATCTGTCCAATGAAGACTTTTCCGCTATAGCACATTCTTATTTTCCCGGACTGCCTCCTGTCTTCATGATGGCCATTTTTGACATGCAGCTCATGTTCTGAGAGAGGTTTCCTTAGCGAGGAGGGTTCCTTGCGGCTCCCCTCAACCCTCCAATCCCCCTTTCTTCACCACCCCTCCAGGGTGGTTCCAGTCCCAATTGGGACCCTCCAACAAGGGAGCATGGAGCAAAAACTTTAACCTTCGACTGTCTACTATTGACCTCACCCCTTTCCTAAGAGGTCTGTAAGGGCGTGCATAAGTGCACCAACGTGCCTACCGTCCCTCTCCTATTGTTTCTTTTTTATTTTTCTTATATGTATCCATGTATTCATAACTATGTTTTTACTTACACCTATTATCTTGTAAGCAATTGACAAATAAAAATAATAATAATAAAATTGTGCACAATTGCGGATTTCGCTCTGACACGACAGGAAGACAATCGGAAATCCCCCCTGTTCTGTTCTTACACAGAGGTATATTTATAGCTGTGCAGATGCAGATAGATAATTCAACAAAGCTCCCATAACAAAGTTCATTTATTGGTACATCTGGTATCCTCATAACTCACATTTGTGACAAAGTTCCTCTTTCAATGACCATTCCTTTGTATATCTGCCTTGTACATGAAAGATAGTTATCTCCTAACCCATCTTGTAGCGATAGAAGGAAAAGATGTTATCTGTCCATGAGTGCAGGCAAGAATGGAGAGCAACCTCCTTCAACCCCTCGAGGGTCAATTTAGTGGCCAATCAGGATTACAGATGTGGCCACGTGACATGAACTACATTTCCCAGGATACCTTTAACTACATTTCCCATGACACATTCCCTTAAGGGGACAGCTCACAATTCCTAAGTAACTAACCAATTCCCATAGACTAGCTGGGACAGCACACTCCCCGCCTGGAATTGTAAATTCCACTATAAAAGGAAGAGAAGAAAAAACATTAACTATAAACTAAGATAAGCAGTAAACAGCAATACTAACTGAATAGCATATAACTATATAACTAAGAAAAAAGGTAAACATTAATAAAGCATCAAACAAAGCAAAATATGCAAAGCTTGAGGTTCGATCTTCAAGGTCAGCCTCTTGGTGCAAGTCTGCTGGTCACCTCTGGCGGCCTTTAGGATGTACAGGTACTGTTGTAGGCAAAGGTGCAAGGCTGGTGGTCGCTTCTGGCGGCCTTCTAGGGTGGACAGGTACACTTGGTAAAGGTGAAAGTCTGGAGGTCTCATCAGGCGGGCTTTTAGGGTTGACAGGTATTCTAGGTACCAATAGTGTTGCTTCTGGTAGCCTTCTAAGAGTGGAATGGTACTCTTGCTTCCACAGTGTCAAAGGGCATCAGGAAGCTGTTGGAAAGGGCATTGCGGAGGTATATGCCTGTGTAGAGTTTCTTAGTGGACGTCTGGAGGTTGTTGGCAGCTGTTTAGGGTGTCCTAGCGAATGTGTACTGATCGGCGGCAGCCTTTGAGGTTGGAACTTCATTCTTGTTTTCGGTGGTGCCAAAGGGCGTCAGAAGGAGGGTGGAATGGATGGTGGTAAGGTATTTGCCAGGGTTGGAGCCTGCATCTGGGCGTCACTGACAGTTCCTATGATCCCCCATCCTAGAGGAGATTTGATGGCCACTAGGCCATCTACAGGACCGCCTACTGACTCAGAGAAGAGAAAGGCGCTGTGGGGCATTATTTCCCAGTAAGAGTAGGATATCAGCCTCTGGATCTAGAGCGGGAAGGTGAGGAGCAAGGTGCTGTAGTGAGGAATGCTACTTATGACTTCAGGTGTGGTGATCTGATTGCGGTCATTCGATATCCCATCGCATTCAAATATGGGTGGTAGCTGGGAAATGGGAACTTCCATCTAAGGATTCTATGTAAACTCCTCGCCATGCTTCTTGGTCCGTGGCACGTTGATACCATGAAGGGAAGTGTGGCCTGTTGCACCTCAAAGAGGTCGAAGAATGCGGTCTGGCCAGGGTGCAGGTGCTTTGAGTGTCTATCCGCACGTACATTTTCAGGCTGTCTTCAGGGCATCCTTCAGGATACACTTTGGTTAAGCAGATGGGAAGACACGAACGAGGGGGTAGTGAGTTGGTGCACAGTGCTGTGCAGTTGACGCTCATCCTTGGTTTAGGTTGCAGTTTGTCAGTTTGTCGAGGAGCCCTGCATGATTCTATGTCACATTGTGGCTCCTTGTCCGAAGGAGGGATACGAAGTATCTGCCGTGGCGGCTCAGTGTCTGGATGCAGCGCGGTCGGATGTTGGTCACTTTTGCAGATATGACATTGCACTTTGGTTGTGCAGTATTCAGGTGAATGTGTGGATTCGCAACACTTGTAGCAGTATTGATACTCTCTTAGCAATTCTTTTTGTTGGGTCAGTGATTTCGCTGCAAACCCAATGCAGCTGTTTAGTGAGTGATGAGTGTTGTGCATAGGACAAAACTGGTTTCTCCTTGTAGTGGGAGATCTAAATTGGGGTGGATGGGATGTGGTCCCTCCCCAACTGTGTGTGGATGAAGAATCGATCTCGGTGTTCTGGACAATCATGGAGGGTCTATCTCTGGTATTAAGTATGGGGCCTGAGGGCGATATATGGTTGCTGCTGTATCTTCTGGTATTAGCAGAACTAACAGCTATAAGGCCACGGGCTCAGTATGTGTTGCACACTGTCGCTTGGTGGGAGACAAATTCCTCCAGAAGTGTGAAGGGTACAAAGCGATGTCGACCTTTGGCCATGAAGGTGTCAGTCAACTGGAGCCACTTTTCAATTAGCATCTGTGGAAGTTTTCGAACAATTTTGTTCTGTGTGTCGACGTGATCAAGACAGGTGAGTGTCGGTAAGTTGGGATCCCCTTGTGCCGTTCTCAGCTGGACGAGTATGTTAGCGAGGTCTATGATTCGGCGAGGCTTGTCGATAGGAATTTTAAGAAAACTGTTGAGGCTATCCAAGAGTGTTGCTTCTACGTCCTCGGGAGTGCCATACAATTCGTCAAGCCTTTGCCATGATAATCGTAGGACAGCGGCTGGGTCTTCATAGTGGGATATCATAAGTGCCCTTGGTATGCCGGAAGACTGTGGCCCTAGCCATGCTATCAAGTGTCCGATTATCTCGTCGGGGTTCAGACGGGATGCCTGAATGGGGTGCAGGAAAAGTTTCTTCTGTTGTAAGGCAACGACGGGGTGCAGTCTACTTCCCAGTACTTACAGAGAATGTTGTCCTCCCATACTGGGGACGATGGTCAAGCGTCACGCTGCTGTGTAGGCTGGGCCTGGTTACTTTGTGCCTGGGAGCCATATTGGTATTGAGGTTGTGGCAGGAATGCTGCTGCCTGTGGATTGAGTGTGGCAGTTGTGGTTGATGTCGACTCGTCGAGAAGTTGGTGTGAGCACTGGTGGGCTAATTTGCTCACCTGGTAGGCCATGAGACGTTGGAGTAGGGTTGGTAGTGTTGGACAGAGAATCTCAGACCTTATTACATACAATATCAGTTGGGGAAAGTTTGCTGTTGGAGGAAAGTGAATCTTGTACTTTGGGTCATACGTCAGTAGCGTAACTAACGTACAGAGTCTGTGGTTGAGATTCTTCCCTGTGCTTCCCTGGTTATGGGAGACTGCTAGGCAACTGAGGCGGTTGTATCTGCTTGTTGCTAAGCGAGTGCTGCTCATTCACGTAGGCCTTGACCCGTATATCTGGGCTCTCTTCTCCCAACTCTTCGAGATTGGATTGGAGGGAAGTGTTGTCAGCCATCTTTCGCCATGTTGCGGCACGTGCCATCTTTGTTATAGCTTCTCTTTGCTGTTCGGCCAACTCCAATTTGGCCTGTGCTTTGGCCATTTCTGCCTGTTGAATGTCTGGGCTTTGGCCATTTCTGCCTGTTGAGTGGCTTGGGCTTTGCCTATTTCTGCCTGTTGAGCCGCCATTTTCAGCCTGTTGAGCTGCTATTGCTGCCTTCTGCCATGTTACCTCCTCTGTGGCGCGTAGCTCTGTGTCTGCTACTGCAGCTTCTACTTCAGCTTCTGCAGCCCGTTCGGCGTAACTTGCTGCTTTGGAGGCCTGAGATGCTCTGCTACGATGGGAGGATGTTCTGGAAGGATGGTGGGAGCCAGCAGCAGAGAATTGGTGCGAGACACTAGAACCTGCCTGCGATCTAGCCAGTTTAGAATAAACGGAAGAAGACACGTGTGATTGAGGAGCTATGTCGGATGTGGCCTGCTCCCTTGACGCAACTCCCCGCCGTACCGCGTCGTGGAGCGTTGCCTGGAGGGCTGTCTTGCTTTCCTGGACATTGTCTTCGCATTCCGTGTGAATTTCCTCGAAGTATTGGATGTGTGTTAGGAGTTTGGGGTCACCCAGTCTTGACTATATGGACTTGAAGTTGTTTTTGCTGCATGTCCACCATGCGAAAAGGGCATCTAGATCATATAGCAATGTGCGGAGTTTCTCAGGGGGCAGCTTATGTTTTGGGGCATCGCAGATCTTCTCAAGCTTCACCCATGAGTCTATGTAGCAGCGATATTGCTGCTGCCAATCATTCTTCAAGAATTCTTCCATGGGTTCGGTAAGCTTCTTACTCTTTCTAAGGTCGTAGGCTTTCAGAGGTATTGCGGCTTCTCCATAGGGTTGGACATCTAAAGGCGGTTTTTGGGAATCAGGCTCCAAAAGGTTGGCGATCCCTGGCCTAAATTGATGCCTTTCAATTGATGACTAGGACTATTTATTTCAATCATACCTATTATAAGGGATTATCAGTATTATTACTGAAGTGCAGTGAATACTCCGATTTCCATTGATTTCTTCATGAGGGTTAAGAACAATTCACTACAGCCGCAAAGCTTGCTGGCTAGAGAATGAAACATCACAGATATGTTGACTTGACAGTCAACAAACTTTAATAGGTGAAAAACAGCTACTGTAAATTAGGAATTTTAGTCTGAATATAGTACTGAAGAGGATTTCACAAAGATTGTGTCCATCTACCTTGAATGATAGTTGCATTTAACAACCCTATTCATTGCACTCTAGCATGCAAGTAATTTAAGTTGCAGCCAGAGCAATACTCTCTTGCTGATTTTAATTCCTAATGAGGAAGTTATAGCCATTTAAATAATGTTAGTCTACAACATTCGTCTTCAATCCATCTCCCTTGCTGCCTGGGATAACTTCAATACTGTCCTGAAGCCACAAGCTCTCAGCCCATGTTGTTTTCATGAAGACAGATTTGTTGTACGCTGCCCAGAATGACTTGATTGTGAGATGGGCAGCTATATGGATAAATATAAGTACATAACACACTTCTTGTAAACCAGAGTAACCAGATTAAGGAAAATAATACTCTTTAGAAGCCCTGACTTCTTCTTCTTGTTTTTTCTGTTTCAATCGTGGTGTTAAGAATCTGTAACAGAAAGTTTAAGTAGGGCATGTGCTCCCCTCTTAGTAGTGTACTTTACAATTCTTTTTTTTAACATTTCTTCTTTTTGTACATTGTAGAGGTGGCCGTGGGGATCGGACAGGTCGATATGGTGCTGTTGAACAAGTTCAGGATGAAAACTCAGAAGGCCGGAATCAGAGGGACCATGATTACAGAGATATGGATTATCGATCCTACTTGAGAGATTTCAACAGCCAGGAGCCTGCTAATGATTATGATGATTCCTCCGAAGAACACAGTGTGGAGGTAAGCTGAGGGTAAAGTTTCCTTCCAGTAAATCTTGTCTCCTGATCATTTAATGGTCACCTTCATGCAGTTTTCTCAGCCAATAGTAGAGTAATGGCTTTTCTGAGCAATTACCTAACTTGGAGCCTTTGAGTAACTGCTGCCTCGTGGGTAAGGATTCCTTCGGCTCATGCTTCGGAATGTCTTTCGTCCTTTAGAAAATTAAATTCCTTAAGGAAATTCCATACCATTCAAAGTGGAGCTGATTGTGTGGAGGTCAAATTTATTTGTTGCTTCATTTTTATCTCGCCCATCTCTCCTGGAGGCAGCTTATAATAATTAAAAACTAATAAAAATCTTAAAACAATAAATAGCAACCTTAAATTAATTTGAAATTGACATAGATGGTAAGAAAGAAAGCAAAAGCGTGCGGTGGGTGGTGGGGAGGGAATCTTACCTAGTTTGATAGCCACTTCCAGAATAGTCTGATCCCATTGGGGCCCTCAGGCCAGTTGGCAGAATCAGATCTTCAAGCCCTTTGAGATGATCAAAAGGGTGGGTGCTGATCTCACCTTGGAGGGGTGCACAATGTTCCAAAGGGCAGGAACCATGGCAGAAAAAGCTCTTCTCTGGGACTTCCAATCCAGGAAAGGGTGTAACTGGCACACAACACAAAGTTGTGCAAAGGCTCTCCTAGCCATGACTATCACTTGCTCTTCAAGCAGGAGTCATGAGGAGAACCTCCAGGTTGCGCACTAGATCTGTGTGGGGTAGTACAAGCCCTCCAGAAATAAAAATATTAAAAGTCCCGGATCCTGAAGGTCTGTGCACCCAAAGCCATTCGGTCTCATCAGGGTTCATCCAAAACCTGTTATCCCCCATCCAGATCTCCATAGTCTCCAGGCACAGCAGCATTTGTATCACTGGGAATGGAAATACAACGTTGAGTATCATTAGCGTATTGATTGTACCTCATCTCATGGTGGTGGATGATCTCACCCAATGGCTTAATGTAGATGTTAAAAAGGAGTGAAATACTGAACCCTGCTACCCGCCACAAAGGCAGCCATGGACCGGACTTCTCATTCCCTATCAACACCAATTGGGACCTGCGTTGGAGAAAGGAGACAAGCCAGTGCAAGACTAAGTCTCCCAGCCCTAAGCCCTGCAACCAGCCCCAAAGGATACCATGGTTAATGGTATCAAAGGCCTCTGAGAGGTCAAGGAAAGCGAGGATGGATACACTAACCCCATACCACTCTCATCAAAGATCAGCAGCCATAGTAACAATAGTATTTAGGTTTATATACCGCCCATAACTCTATATAGCACTCTCTGGATAGTTTACAGTATAAGCAATATTTGCATATTGCCCCCAATAATCTGGGTCCTCTTTTTTACTGACTTCAGAAGGATGGAAGGCTATGTCAGTCTTGATCCCCGTCAAGATTGAACTCCAGATAGTGGGACAGAGTTTGTCGGCAATACTACACTTTAACCACTGTGCCACCAGTACTATTTCTGTCCCCAAACCAGACTGAATACTCTGAAGCAGCCAAGCCATAACCTTTTATACCATTTTCCCTAGAAAGGGAAGATGGGAGATTGGATGAAAATTGTCCAGGCAGTTGGAATCAAGAGATGTTTTTTTTTTTTATGAGAGTGTGAACTAGGCTCCCCCCCTTGAAAAATCCTGGAAATGTCTCCTACTGCAATGAAGAATTTATCATTACCTGAACCCACCTGTCACCAAACAGGAGGAATAGGAATATAATTGACAGGTGGTTGCACTGACAGCATCAAGGACCCTGTCTACTTTCTCAGGTACCACAGGATTGGGTAAGACCTTTCCCCAGGGATCTCCAATAGACCTGCATCTTACATGCATTCCAGCTGGGAGCGAATCCAAGTGACTTTGTTTGCCAGTTGTTCAGCAGATTCCTCTGTATGGCCCTGGAGAGGATCACTTGAGTCCTCCTGTCCCAGGAGAGACCAGGTGATCCCGAACAGGGCTGCCAGGCAACAGTCTGCAGATGCAACAAGAGTGGAGAAATAATGGTGTTTTGCCTCTCTTACCACTGCAAGGTAGACCTTAGTAGCAAATATAGGTGATGTCTGGTTGGATTCATCCCTTGTTTTCTTCCTGCGGGCTATATAAGGAAATCATGTAGAACTAAGTGCAAAATAATTTAGACGCTGGACCTGGCTTTGTCGATAAAACATGGTGTCTATTTGGCAGAATGCTTGAGGGCAGTGTGGTTGTCTTGCTAGGTCTTCACCTGCAAGCTTGAGGGCTTCTTTTTCTATGTCAGTTTTGGCCTTCCACCTGCTAAGGTGTTGTCTTCTGTGCTGTTATTTCTTAGGATTCTTATGAGGCCTCCTCCGGATCAGAGACACAACACAGAAAACGAGATAGCCCAAATGAGCATTTGGGATTTCCTGGTGATGGCGATTACCGGGACCAAGACTACCGGACTGAACAAGAAGAAGAAGAACAGAAGGCTAGCAGTATCATTATGCTGAGGATGTTACCTCAATCTGCCACTGAGAGTGATGTAAGTTGGTTGGTTGCTTGGACTAAAAGGCATTTTGGGATCTTTGATTCAGGAATAGAGAATGTATAGACCTCCTCCCCCCCAAATGTTACTGAACTCCATTGGCATGGTGGTTGGGATTTAACAGCATCTTGTAGGAAAAGCCCATATAAGAATTCATTAATGTTCACTACTTCTTTCAGTGTTAATGGAGATTCTCAATCATCCAGATCATGGCTGTCTGAAAGGTGCTTTTTCAAGAGGCAACTGGACTTCTTTCAGTGATTGTTATATTAAAGCCTCTTGTTACTGGCATTATTAACAGGTTTTTTGCATCCGTAGATCCGGGCTCAGCTGCAGGCACACGGATTCCAGCCCCGTGAGGTGCGACTGATGCGAAATAAAGCCTCAGGTGAGCTTCTGTTCACAGTTTTTTCTACTCCTTTCTTTTGATATGGTTGTAATGGTTCAACTAGCATTTGACACACTGCAAACTAGAATGTGGTATGTTATGCATGTGTGCTTGTGGAGCAGTTTTGCCCTGTGGCATTATTCAATTGTAGCTTCTGCTGTAGCGTATTTAGGATCTGCCAATCAGTGATAAGGATAAGTCAGTTTTCCAGATGTTAGCAGTTGATTCAGAGGTAGTCCTTTAAGTGCTATTGTCTGTTATCAAAATACTATAAATGTGGGCCTCAGTGGTTCTTCTGTGAGATTGGCCTGAAAAAGTAGCAGAAGATGTGGCCTGTCTTTTCCAAGTTTCATGTATTCTGCATAAGTGTGACTCTTGGAGGTTTAGTGGTTCAATGTTGTTTTTCTCATTAAGATGAATTCTTACTTGTTCTCTATCTTTCTTACTTGGCCTCTTTCACAAATACATGGCAAAGGATGAAGACAACCTTTTGGTTATATATTGCACTTTCTATTTGACCATATTTTATCAGATACGTCGGTGTATACCTTTTTAGAACTTTGCAGCCTGAATTAGACTCCATTTTAAGATTGATACCGATGAAACTTATACCTGGGTGTGTGTCTGACTTTTGACCTCGCCAGGTTAACTATAATTTTCCAGGCACTTGTGATTCACCAAGGAAACTCCTGGCTTTTTTCTGCCTTTTTTGTGATGGGATAGGCGATTGTCAAGCCCCTGTGTGAATACAGCACTTGATTAGTGAACTTGCTCAGTTTAATAGACCATAAATAGTGCCAGCCTGCATTAAGGAAGACAGGTTGCCAACAATGTAGAACTGTTCTGAGAATAAAGTAAGTTGTTTAATCAAGCAGGTAAGTATATTTCTTCTTGCCAAGGTTATTCCCTACCTATCACACACACACTTGCAGGCCCAAGATAGGGCTGTGTACCTTTCTTTTCTCTCCCCCCCTTCCTTTATTTTAAAACAAGGTTTATGTTTTTGATGATAGTCCTCCATATCTGCCCTTGTTGTTCAAGGCCTGAAGTGGACTGGCAGATACTGCAAGATGGAGGGTACAGAAAGGCACCCTGCTTCTATGGGCAACCAGAGGCTAAGAGAAGACAATTACAATGCAAAATGAATTTTACATTTCAGCAGAGACTGGAATTGCAGACTTTAAGAAAGAGCTTCCCAAAATTAGTCTCTTGAACATTCCCATTTAGTGGACTGGTCTTGCCTAATGTCAGTTTGGTTTCCCTTTAAACATTTTATCTTAATTCCAGTGCTACTAAGGAAAAAAGTGGGAATCAGTGCCTTTTTGGTATTTTAATAAACTTCTCTCAGTCTAGGCACTTGAATTTGTTACATTTATGTAAGCAACTTTATTGCAATAGAAAGAAACTATTGTTGTTTCTGTTGGACAGATGGACCAATAAGATTGAAAGAGTGATTGATGGAGTCATCAGATGAATTTTAAACTGGAATTTAAATCCAGTTCTTTCAGAATCAAGTTCAGCAGACTGCAGTATTTTATGTGGGGTTATTTTAACCTTTGTTAAACAGCAAAGTCAGTAGGACAAGTGCCATATGTAGCCTCCTGCATAGATTCTTTTAACCAGCTATTTCTTAAAATATGAAAAAAGATAATTGATTCTGTTAGTTCTAGAAATAGATTTCTTCAAAATTCCCCCTCTTGTCCTTTATCCTTTCGGAAATACAGGGTAGATAAGCATTGACCTGGAAGTTGGGACACCACAATTCTCTTCTCAGTTCTAGGAAAAATAAACAACTAGGTGGTTTGAGTAGCAGTGAATAGCATCTGTCCATCAAAAATACCTTACTGGAATGATCATAAGAGATGCTGGTGACCAGCATTTGAGTCTGCACCACTCCATTTTGCAACTTAGGGTGCCTTTTCTGTGCCTTCCCACTCTACTTTATTTTCTCCCCTGCGCCCTGCCCTTGCCCCATTTGGTACAGCAACAGGGGTGCGTGATGTTGGCTGGATCTGTTGACTAACACACTGCGTCTGTATCTGAATGCTGTCCTCCAGGTCAGAGCCGGGGCTTCGCCTTCGTCGAGTTTAATCACTTGCAGGACGCTACACGATGGATGGAAGCCAATCAGGTTGCTTTGCTGCACTTGAAACCCACAAGTACTGCTACTGTTAATGACCAATCTCAACACCTGGTTCATGTGACAAATCCTAGATGCCTTCCCCCTTAGGGAATCACTGAACTGGGATTAGGAAGAGCAGCTAGAACTGAAAGTCAGCTATCTTGCCTTGTTTACAATTCCAGGAATCAAACAGAGTACTGGGTGTTTGACTTCTGGGGTCTACTCATGATCTGAAAAAAAGAGGGGTGGGTTCAAGAAAATAGGGCTTCAAAGTGACATTAAAAAATTCAGGCAGCAAGTCAGAACTGGATTTAGTTTCCACCATGGGGATGATAGCGGGATGTGACAAGTTGAGCAGGGGAATTTAGATGCTGATCCCCATTAAGGGAATTGTGGGAGTTCCTAGCAGTAAGAAATAGGGGCTTGGGAAATCATGAGTCCTGTGTTCTTCCTGCTCTGAAAATATGCATGCTCAGTGTGACTCTGGCAGTTTATAGCTGTAGCTGAACAGTAGATATTGAAGCTGGCCACCTGTCAGTGGGTGTCTTTTTCTCCATAATCTGCCAGAGATTATTATGACAGGAGTGCAAGTCTAAAATGGAAACTTCCCTAGGAAGATTTTTTTCTCTCCTTTATCATAACAGCTGTTCCTTGACAGCCTTTCTGTCTAAGACCCCATGTTCTCTTTAGCACCATAGGTTTACAGTAGAAATGATGTGACATGCCAAGTTTTTAGGACCAAACTATATCTGTTCTGACTAGTTTAAAACTGTACTCTTATTTCCAAGTGACTATAATTCTGGATGAAAATGCAATCCTAGCCCCGACTGGGTTTCCTGGGATTTATGCAGCTATGGCAGTTACCTTTGCCATCTCCTTTTCTTCCTGTTTTCTTGTATTGACAATAAAGTTGGGCCACATGTGCGCATCCCCAGTGGGAGCTGACATGTGTAGCCGCAAGCATGGCTGAGATGATACATGTTGCTCTGGATGTTGGGGGGAATGTGGAAAAATTGGGTTGAGAGACATATGATGAGGGTTTCCTTTTAAAGCACAGACTGTACAACTGTGTGTGAAACTGGCAGCGTTTCTCTCCGAAAGTTGGCAGTGGGCAAGAGATAGGAAAGGTTCTTGCATGTACCAGAAAGAGGTTCTAGTTAACTAGGCCTTGACTTAGCAGATTTTAGGACTTGGTTTTGGAAAGTGGTTTGGCTTAGTGTTCTGGTCCTCATGGATTATATGCCCCTAAAATGGTTTGATGTCTTCACCAAATGTTGAGACCTTGCAGTTAAGTAAAATAGCAATTTTGATAGGCCTTTTAGGGAGTATATGGTTAGAGCAGACAGTTAAATTGGGGTGTTGTGTATGGTAGAACAGAATAGAAGTCTAGGGATGTGTGCATAATTAAAAACCTTCTTTAATCTCTCCCCAAAGTTTTCATTTTTAAGGGAGATTGAGCATTTCTCTAAGCATGTCCTTAAATGCTTGACACTACTGCAGCAGAGATTTGTATTGAATGAGGGAGCGGGTAGGGAAATACGCCCGTTGTGGGGGCACAGTGGCACTGGGTTGGGAGAAGAGAAAAAAGAGAAATGGTGGGGCAGAAGGTCAACAAAGGCTATTCTAGTGGTCTAGAGGTATTGTATAGTGGTATCTCACAGCACGGCTGCATTTCTCTTGTCTGTTTCTCCTTTTCTTCATCTTTCTCTCTTTCTCTCTCCAACACTCTCCCTCCATCACAGCAACCGGACGTCCCGGTGCCTTGGGTAGAAACAGGTGTCGGCCAGATTAGGTGTGCACTAGCCAAATAGTCAAGTTCCAAAACTCTCTCAGCCTATGCTCCCTTCCCTCCCTCACCCTCATCCATTCAGCTGAAGGGTTTGAACCTCTCCTCCTTTCTGCTGCGGCAGTGATGGGCACCTTCTCTCTCCCTCCACTTCAGAATCTCATTGAGGTGTTTCTCTCCCTGCAGCATTCACTCTCCATCCTTGGTCAGAAAGTCTCCATGCACTACAGTGACCCTAAACCCAAGATCAATGAGGATTGGCTCTGCAGCAAGGTATCTACTTTTTTCAATCAGGTTGTAGAAGTATTCCGTGATGTGATACTCAGAGCTGTGGGTCTGGACTGCAGTGCAAAGGATGTTGTCCTGCTGAGGAAACAAGATTAGTGGGCTCAGTAGTGGCCTGGTGTACTTAGAACAATGGCTGTGACTTTTTCTAGTGGCAAGGGGTTAATGTTGAATATTAATCAAAGGCAGAAGCAAAACCTCCCTGTTTCTATGATGAAGGTTCAGCCCTCTTGCTTATCTTGAATAATTTTGCTTCTAAAATAAGTATAAAAGTGTTATTTTCCTTAATACTTTCTAAAATGAGAATTGCAAATGTTTTTGTCAAAGATTGCAACAAGAAAATAAAAGATACAGAGAAGTTTAGGAAGCTTGACTTTATGAGCAAAGACTGAGACATAATAGTAGGACAAAGGGATTATTTCCTAAGTTTTTATTGAATATTTTTCAATGCTTTTTCATCACAACCATGAGGACAGAATTTAAATTTATGCGTTAAGGGATAGTACTAGCAGTACAGTGGCTTTCATTCCCAAAGATCCTATTTCAATAGAATATCTACTGATAACAAAGAACACATGCGGAAAAAGCTTGTTTGCAAGCATAAAATAATACAAAATCATGAAAAAAACTGAGCTCTGAGCTACAGTACATTATGGACACCAAAATCAGGTTGTATATTTTCCAACTTTAATTATTTGAAACCACAGCAGTGGTGGGACTCAAATTTTTTTTACTACCAGTTCTGTGGGCATGATGGGAAAGATACTGTAAAATCTCCAGTCAAAGGTGGTATTTGCCGGTTCTCCGAAATACTCAAAATTTCCACTACCGGTTCTCCAGAACTGGTCAGAACCTGCTGAATGCCACCTCTGAACCAGAGGTACCAAATCCTTGGATAATGAGAGCTACTTGTGATTTTGCAATAAGGAATATATCCTGATAGGGAAACACTTTTATGAAAGTGTTTAAACACTTTTATAAAAGACTGCTCCGTGGAAGACATTTCTTTGAAAAGATTGTCTTTTTTTCTCTTCTCAACAGTGTGGAGTTCAGAATTTCAAGCGCAGAGAGAAATGTTTCAAATGTGGCATTCCCAGATCTGGTAAGATTAATAGCCCAGTTCTTTTAGCTCTGTTTGTGCCTGTAGAAACTACTCTTAATTCCCCTCCCCTCTCAATTCATCACTCTCCACTTTGCAACAGAAGCTGAGCAGAAGCTACCCCCTGGCGGTCGCTTAGATCAACTAGTGGCATTATCAGGGCGTGAACTCAGCCAAGGTCTTCTGCCTCTCCCGCAGCCATACCAGGTGTCAGCAGCTCTGTCCACTCAGCCTACGACCCCCATGTCTGAACCATGTGCAGAGAATGCTAATGACAGTGAGTATAAAATTTGATATACAACAGCAATAAAGTCATTCAATTTTCACAGGTGTTCCCCCATGAAACTGTTAATTGTTGTAGATGAGAGGGTTGAGGTTTATTAATTAGGTTTTTTCACTTGATTTATGAATTTAAAAACATCAAGCTTCTGAGGAAGGTTCCATAACATTTTACATACAGTAGTTGAATGTGTATGTTCAGGCTCAGAAGTCGGTTGGCAGGCCCAGCTTGGTTGTAAAATAGAAATTGGCTGGTTTAATTTGTGTAGCTTTTAAATGTAACTCCTAGCTCTAGAAATTGAGCGCAGATTGGTAAGTTTGGTTGGCAAATAGGGGGAAATGTGCTAATGTGTAGATGTTTTATTGTAGGTTTTGAAATCTTATACTGAAGAAAGCTCTTGCAAAAGTAGGTTCTGCTGTTGGGATGAATTATGTCAACTGTTTTTGAAAGTAATCCGATATTGTAATTGGTTTGAAATGGATAATGGAGTATTTATAATGCAGAAACAGGAAATATAGAAAAGAAGAAACATAAAGACACTGCAAAACAAAGATAGTTTATGAAAATTATGGAGAAATGTGTGATTGCAGTGAGCTCAATACACACACTCACACAAACATACACACACTATAGCTAATGGTCAGCTATTTTATTATTGTTACCTTGTTCCGTTCTCCTGTTGAGGAAAAATATACCACAGCCTCTTATTTGATAAGAAATATTTTTCCTTCCAGGAGAAGAAAATAGTTGCAATAGCAGTAAGAAAAATGAGAAGAGATTCCCTCCCCAAACAATTGAATACTTATCTGCTCTGAGAATAGAATAGAAAAGAATTCCTTATTGACCAAGTGTGATTGGACACACAAGGAATTTGTCTTGGTGCAAATACTCTCAGTGTACATAAAAGAAAAGATACATTCATCAAGAATCAAGAATCATCAGGTACAACACTTAATGATAGTCAGAGGGCACAATAAGCAATCAAATCATACTAGGAAACAGTCAATATAAATTGTAAAGATACAAGCGACAAAGTTACAATCATACAGTCACAAGTGGGAGGGAATGGGTGATAAGGAGTGATGAGATTAACAGTAATAGTAGTGCAGACTTTGTAAATAGTTGGACAGTGTTGAGGGAATTATTTGTTTAGCAGAGTGATGGCGTTCGGGAAAAAACTGTCCTTGTGTCTAATTGTTCTGGTATGCAGTGCTCTATAGCATCATTTTGAGGGTAAGAGTTGAAACGATTTATGTCCGGGATGTGAGGGGTCTGTAGATATTTTCACAGCCCTCTTTTTGACTCGTGCAGTATACAGGTCCTCGATTGAAGAGTGCTGACAATATCATTTAAGCTGTTTAATTCGAATTTGGTTTGGCTTCCTATTATATTTAACAGAAAACAACGATAATTAGATTTCCTTTATGGACATGAGGGCCAGAGTCCAGGGAATTGGCAGTATATAAATGCTATTTATTATCATCAATAAAAGAGGAACCCAAAATTTTATTGGCTTTTTATTAACAGTACTTTCTTAGCTGTGCAGAGTTTTAAATTCCTTCAGGTGAAAATTCCTCATAAGTTACAGTTCCAACTACCATACTGTTTCTTATTCTGCCAGCCATTATCTTGCGAAACCTGAATCCACATAGCACTATGGACTCCATTTTAAGTTCCTTGGCACCCTATGCAGTTCTCTCCTCATCGAATGTCCGTGTTATTAAAGACAAGCAGACACAACTCAATCGTGGTTTTGCTTTCATTCAGCTCTCTACTATTGTGGTGAGTACAACAATAGCATATGTGGCAATTCTGTTTTGTGTTAGAGGTTGAGATCATGAGAACGATGGGCTTTAGGAAGATAATATAATAGCTTAGAAAACAGCTTAATTGAACTTTTAGTCTGAGGAAAGCCAAGGGAAAGCTATGTAGAATATCTTTTGGACTCAGGACATTATTTCCCTCCCTTCTTATTACAGCTAGAGACTTGAGGCGAAGAAACAGAAAAGGGCAGAAAAGTAATATAGACTAAATTATTTCAGTGTCTGGTTTTGCAGCTGATGGGAAAATAAGCATACTAATACTTACTTTAATATTGGAGAGCAAAACAACCTTGGTGCTACTTTAGAGCACAATCAAAAATCTTTTCTGTCTTGAGTCCATGCACTGTAGAATTATCTGTAGTACAAAATGGAGAATGGAGTGAGGATTAATAAGATTTTGTTCACCTCTGAGTTGTACCCTCAAGGACATTTAAAGAAGTTGCTAAGACTAAATGCCAGTAGGATTCGTGTTTCTTTTGGCAGACGGAAAGCAATGCTGCAAAATAGGTTGGATTGAGACAGTCTATTTGGGATCAAAGATAACCCAGTGATCCTTTGTAGTTGAGAGGAAAGTTGAATTTGTGTATTGCTGATTCACCCCTACAACACACTTAACATCATATTAGGCAAACAGTATGTTTGTTTTTCTGGGGGTTTTCATTTCTTGTCTTTTCGTCTCTCAGGAGGCAGCTCAATTGCTGCAGATACTTCAGGCCCTGCATCCACCACTAAACATAGATGGCAAGACAATTAATGTGGAATTTGCAAAAGGTTCCAAACGGTTAGTAAGAAATCATTTGCCTAGAACTGAGTCTTCTGTTTGTCTGGGAACGTTCGAGTCATTGAGCTTGGGTAGGTACAAGTTGAATACAATAAAATTTAAAAATTCTTTATCCCTTTCAGGGACCTAAGTTCATCAGATGGAAACCGTATTAGTGCTGCTTCAGTAGCCAGCACTGCCATTGCAGCTGCACAGTGGGCTATCTCACAGGTAACTGATTGAGGGAACAGAAAGGAAAGAAGGTTGAACAGGTTTTGGACACAGAGGAGAAATGGGGGACTTATTCTCATTTCTCCTCAAACATATTCTGGAAAATATTCTGACTTGTTAGAGCACCTCTGGGCAAAAGGGAAACCATGTAGAAGTATTTCATACAGCACAGAAACGCTTTTCTTCTCATGCAGCCATATACAGTGAACTGCTGCTAAGTTTCTCTGAAAATAGAATCTACTCTGAAAATAAGCCGTAGTCTAATTTTTAAGCATGTGTCTAATATCCCTACCCCAAAAATAACCCCTAGTGAAGGGGTTGGGCATGGCCAGCAGAGGAGGTGGTGAGCATGTGCAGGCCGAGGGTCTCAGAAAGCCAAGAGTCAGCGGAGCGGCTGGCTGGCTGCAGCCCACTGACTCGGCTTTCCCATGGCCTGCGTGGCGCCTCCAGATCACCTGCCTCCCCCTGCGCCTCTGCCTCTGTCTACTGCTTGGATAGGGAATTAACGAACCAGCTCAGCCCCAGAGTGTGACGACCAAGGGACCGGCAGGTTGCATCAGTTGCTGGATACATAATTATGTATATAATTTAATATTACAAAGCGTAGTGCTGTAAAATAATTATCTTTTTAAAAAAAGAAAACATCTGCGTCTAACTGTTTGAATCTCTTTTTTATTACTGTGTGGGGAAAAGTGTAATTACTACCCTGCCTTAGTAACAGATTTCCTCTTATATTTGGTCTTCCAAATAGGCATCGCAGGGCCGAGAGTCCTCGTGGGCTACCCAGGATGAGCAGTCTGCTGATTATGGTTATTACCAGCATGATGAACCTTATAGTGCTCAAGAAGCCACAGCATACTCGCAGGGGGGATACCTGAAAGGATCCCAGTCTCAGTCTGGCTCCTCTGGGACAGCAGCTGTTGGGAAGGCAGACAAGATCCAGGGGGAAGGATCAGTAACAGGTAAGCTCCTCTGCCTCCTATTCTTTCTAACCTATTGTAGGATGTTTTGTACCTCCTGACTGACTGGCGACTTTGCCTCTCTGACTCTTCTGTTGCAAAATAGCTGAGGGATCACAGGAACCTGGTGTGCCAGGTATTGATCCAATGCCTGTCCTACCAACTTTCCCTCGTACCACCCAGAACGCAGCTGTATCAGCCACGTACCAGGCCGGCGGAAGCTCTGAAGGGGCAAGCCCAGCCCAAGGAAATGCTGCTGTTGCTCAGGTACAACTGGAGTGATTTAAGCGCATGTATTAAAAGATTTCATAACCTATGCACCTACCGATCTACTCTCTCCCCTATTCTCAGTCATACACCATAGTTTCACCAGCTGTATTGAAGCCCGATGTGCCTAATGCTGCCCAGCCTTCCAGTGCAACTCCCGGCATGTCCACCAGCACTTCCAGTTTGCCAGCTGGCTCTGCTGGACAGGAACCTTACACACAATACCGTGAGTGGGGAGGAAAGAGGGATTGGTGTGTATTCAGATCTTCTAGGGAACAGGAATCCCATTAGGAGGGGAGAGCAGAATAGATGGCCAACTCTCCTAGGCTGTGTGGCTGCTTTTGCTCATTGCTTTCTCTCTTTCTGACCACTAGCTGTCCCAGATGTCTCCACGTATCAGTATGATGAAAGTTCTGGCTACTATTATGACCCTCTTACTGGGCTCTACTATGACCCTAATTCCCAGGTGAGTTTGTCTGTCTTTGGGCAGACTTTGTTACTTTCTGCATATGGCAAAGAGATGAGAACAATGAGCTGAAAGTTTGACTCGTCTTGTAGTGCTAACAGTAGCTCTCAAATTGCCCAACGTCCTGCAGTACCCAAAGATGAGCTATGTCAATGTTTCTTCCCAGTATTACTACAATGCTCAGATGCAGCAGTATCTGTACTGGGAAAGTGAGAGATGCACTTACATCCCAGCCTCAGACCAAGCGGCTGACAGCCACAAGGATGGTAGCGGTTCAGGGGGTGGCAGCAGCAAAGAGGGAAAAGAGAAAAAGGAGAAGCATAAGACAAAAACAGCCCAGCAGGTGAGCATCACCCTTTTTTTCTCATGCTGTTTCTCTTCATCTGCCTTTGAATTTAGGTGTTTCACATCTGAAGACTTTTTAGAGCAGGTGTGTCAAACTCAAAAGCCTGCGAGCTGGATTCAGTCTGCGGGGTGCTTAGATCTGGCCTGCTGGGATGCCCTGGAAACAACAAAGGACTGGCCCACGGTGCCTCTGCCAGTGAAAACAGAGCTTGGGAGAGCCCTCCCGAGCTCCATTTTCACTAGCAGAGGATTACAGGAACCATCCCTGTCGAAAATGGAGCTCGGTACCCTATTTTCGCTGGCAGAATGCTCGGGCCACTGCAAGCCCCCCCGACACAAGTGACATTGAGCTGGCCATGCCCCCTGGATCCACCAAAATTAAACACAACCCTGATGCAGCCCTCAATTAAATCAAGTTTGACACCCATTTTAGAGTTTTCTGGAAAGCTGGTATAGTTATAATTCTGTCTTGGACTAGTTAGAAGGTTCTGCTTTCATCAAGGTGCATTGCTCTCTAGACTGAAGAACTATTGCATTTTTTTTTTTCAAGGCAGGAAAATATATCCACAATGACTGGAAACAGTAGTAAGGCATCCCCTAATGGGAAAAAAGGCAGTTCTCCCTGGAGCCCTTTTGATAGCAATTTATTTTTCTCTTTCAGTCTTGTTAACATTCTTCCTCTTTTGAAGTTAGGGTATCTTTACAATATGAAGTGAGAGCTCATTTATCCTTGTTTTTTTCCCTTTTTCCCCCTATATACTTTTCCTTCCTTTTTATGGACTGTCTTCCAGATTGCAAAGGATATGGAACGCTGGGCCCGCAGCCTCAATAAACAGAAGGAAAATTTCAAAAACAGCTTTCAGCCGGTCTCCTCCATACGAGAGGATGAAAGGCGGGAATCAGCCACAGCTGATGCAGGCTATGCTATCCTTGAGAAGAAGGTACAATTTGTGGGGAGTGCACCACTAAACCAGGAATATACCTATAACAAAATAATCTGATACAGGTAGTCCTTGACTTTCAACCACAATTGAACCCCAGGTTTTTGTGGGCTAAGTGAAACAATTGTTAAGTGAATGTTGCCCCATTTTACGACCTTTCTTGCCACAATTGTTAAGTGAATAACTGTAATTATTGTTAGTAATAAGGTTATTAAGTGAATCTGGCTCCCCCATTGCTTGTCAGAAGACCGCAAAAGATTATCATATGACTCAGGGACGCTTCAAATGTTAAATATGAGTTAGTTGCCAAGCATCTGAATTTTGATCACGTTACCATGGGTTGTTAAAAGTGTGAAAAACGGTCATAAGTCACTTTTTTCAATGCCATTGTAATTTCAAATGGTCAATAAATGAACTGTTGTAAGTCAAGGACTGCCTGTAGCTAATAAAGGTATGCATGATTTATCGGCATTTGTTAACTAATAAAGAACTATATTGGATGTTATTTCAGCATTAAAGTAAATATATTGTATAATTGCTGTTGCAATGTGGTATTTTATACATTTTTTAAAAATGCAATCATACAGAAATAGAGGGGGAATTGTTATATTTGAGATAACGTTTATTATCATGCAACATTCTGAATGACCTTCTTGTGTAGTTTGAGAGACTGCTGAGTAGAAAAAATATATTTTCATTAAGAATAATGATTAAATACTTCCCTGCTTTCTTTTGTTTGTTCTTAGGGAGCACTGGCTGAGAGGCAGCATAGTAGCATGGACTTGTCCAAGTTTACGGGCGATGACCGGCTGGTAAGCTTCTCCTCTCGACTTTCTCTGAAATTTAAACTTTCTGGGTTTCACTCTGAATGACCCGAAGAATGGGTAAAGATGTAGAGATTCTGCAAATCTGACTGATGATTATTACATTGAGGTATAAAATACAGAGAGACCAATGTTTTATGTATCACGGGAAGTCTTGAACACAAGAACTCTTCAGTGTCAAAAGCTATTTCTGAGGTAATCCAGAACAAGTGGGGATTATGGGAGTTAACTCGCCCAGGGAACACTACATTGAAAAAGCAGATTAGGATAATAGTTCTGATTCTGGCATATACTTCTCCCCACTTTCAGAGTCCGCCCCGAGGCTTAGTGGCTGCATACAGTGGTGAAAGCGACAGTGAAGAGGAACAAGAGAAGGCAGCTGATCGGGAGGAGAAATTAACCGATTGGCACAAACTGGCTTGCCTGCTTTGTCGCCGACAGTTTCCCAGCAAGGAGGCTCTTATTCGTCACCAGCAGCTCTCGGGCTTACATAAGGTATGCGGCTGACAAGAGCCCGTCGTTTTCAGTATATGTGGCCCTTGACTTACGACCACAATTGAGCCCAGGATTTATATTGCCAAGTGAGAAATTTGTTAAGAGAGTTTTGCCCCACTTTACGGCTTTTCTTGCCATGTTTGTTAAGTGAATCCCTGCAGTTGTTAAATTAGTAACAAGGTTGTTAAATGAATCTGGCTTCCCCATTGACTTGGCTTGTCAGAAGGTCGCAAGAGGGGGGCCACGTGGCCCGGCACACTGCAATCCGTCGTAAATCACGTGACCATGGGGGTGCTACAAGTGTGGAAAATGGTCATAATAGCTATAGTACTTAGACTTTGATACCATTTCACAGTGCTTTTATAGCCCTCTATAAGCCATTTACAGACTCCGCATATTGCATATACGGTCACTAAATGAACTGTTGTAAATCAAGGACTACCTGTACAATTGACAATAGCAGCTAATTGGACTACTTGGATTAGAGGCCATGGGGGAATTTTGTGATGATTCTAGTTCTTCCTAGGCAGAGCTTTAACACTTTGAGCATGCAAGAGCCAGCAAAATGCCATTGTTCCTAGCTCATAAATTGTTAGAGAGCAACTTTTTTCTTGTCAACCTGCTGAACAGGTTGTTACTGTTCTGAATTAGTATTATTTATAATCTAAGATCAATCATAAAAGCAAATTACAACAGATGCAAAAAATATAATAATTACATTAAAAACCTGAAACAGTTAATATTGTGAAAGAGATTATGTGAAGGAGACACTAAGTGGTTTATAAGAATCATGGCTATCAGTAAGAATATTGCAATTTTTACATAAAGGTTTTTGAGAATTGATCAAATAGGAAAATATTTTATTGTAAGAGCAAGTGAAATTACTGACAATGGGAGATAGGAGTTTTGATTCCCATTAGTTGTATAACAGGAATTTTAATAACATGATGTAGATTCAACCTTTATATCTGTACAGGCAACTACTGCTTTCATATAGAAGAGTTAGTTAATAGCACTTAAGAGTGTTTTACAGCCCTCTCTGAGCGGTTTAGAGTCAGCCTATTGCCTCCAACAATCTGAGTCCTCATTTTACCCACCTTGGAAGGATGGAAGGCTGAGTCAACCTTGAACCTGGTGGAATTTGAACTGCCAAATTGCAGTCAGCTGGTCGTCAGCAGAAGTAGCCTGCAGTACTGCACTAACCACTGCGCAACCACGGCTCATATTAGCCAGTTGTCCGGATAGGTAGTATCTCGGTGGCGCAGTGGTTAGAGTGCTGTACTGCAAGCTACTCTGCTGCAGCCAGCTGCCTGCAATTTGGCAGATCAAATCTCACCAAGCTCAAGGTTGATTCAGCCTTCCATCTTTCCGAGGTGAGTAAAATAAGAACCCAGATTGTTGGGGGCAATAGGCTGACTCTGTAAACTGCTTAGAGAGGGCTGTAAAGCACTATAAAGCTATATGTAAGTCTAAGTGCTATTGCTATCTCAGTTTGTGCCAAAGTCTCCAATGAAGAATGTATAAGATACTAAAATCTAGATCTGAGGAGGGGACCAATTATGTTGTAGGAAAGATAGGAAGCATTGCTTTGGATTTGAGTATCTAAATCCCAAATCCTCTGCTTCAGTTTATCCTGGCCAAGAGCAGAAAATGTCAGCGAGGAAAGCCAAATCATTGTTATTTTGCCTCCTTAGGATAAAGCCAAACCTAGCTAGCAAGACAGGAGATTTTAAGAACATGAAAAGAGACGAATACACAGAAGACACACTAATTTGCTGAAGTTGTTCCTAAATTACACTATAATTCCTTCATTACTTCATTGGAGGAAAGTTTCCCAAATGGGAAATATTAAATATTACTTTATATTTGATATTTGGTGAAGAGAAACTAGGTTTAAATGGAATTTGATACCAAGCTTAGTTCAGATTGCTGTTGAATGAAAATCTGGAGGCAAATAATTGAAGGCATGTCCTGTTAAATCTGAAACTGCATATGAGATTTGACTAGGAAATGATAGAAGGTCTCTGCATGCTCCATCAGAAGTGAGATTTGTAGGACTGCCGGAAAGCATTCTTGGTTGAGTTTGGATCCTTTAGTAAGGTTTAGATGCAATCTGAAAATGTTCGTTACTGTTTCACTTATATGGTTTTTATACTTATGTATTTTTAATTTGTTATTAATTTTAAGATGCTTACTGCCTTTGATGCTTCAGGAATAAAATATTAAGTCAAAATATACACATAATAATGCTAATACAGAAATGATTGCATGTCTTGGGAGCAAACATGGCTCTCCAGAGTCTGTTTTGATTTTGATTCTACCTCCACCCCTCCATTCTTCTATACTTTCTCTCCCCTGCAGCAAAATTTGGAGATTCACCGAAGGGCACATTTGTCAGAGCAAGAGCTTGAGGCCCTTGAAAAGAATGACATGGAGGTACAATAGATGGAACAGATAATTGGGGAGGGGGCAATCCAAGGGAATCTGTTTTACAGGAGGAAGCATCTCATCAGCTAACACTTGTCCCTTCATCGCTATTTTCAGATGAAGTATCGAGATCGTGCGGCTGAGCGAAGGGAAAAATACGGTGTTCCTGAGCCACCAGAACCCAAGAAAAGAAAATACTCAGCTGTGACTCCAGCCACGGTGTAAGTTTTACACTACATGTTTCATTTTTAGAAGAGGCGTTTCTTAGCAAAGTGTCCTTGCTGTTTTCTTTGGTCTTGTTTGGCAGAAGAGAGAGCTCTCTCTCTTATCTCTTAGCTCTCTAATTCATCCTTTCCCCCATTTGCAAAGGGATTTTGAACAACCAACACGAGATGGCCTGGGAAGCGACAACATTGGCAGCCGTATGCTACAAGCCATGGGTTGGAAAGAGGGCAGTGGATTGGGTCGCAAGAAACAGGGCATTGTAACTCCTATTGAGGTAATTTTTCAGATTGCTCTATATGTAAAAAAAAATAGATTTTGTATTCTGGAAGGGCATGCGGTCTCTCCAGTTGTTTTCTCTTATTATATACTGGCTTTGCATAAAGGGAAAGTCTTTGAGTCTTATTGCATAGTATTAGAGTGTTGATAGATCAATTTATGTACATTGCCTTGGGTTTCTTCTGTCCCATGTATTACTTTGTCTGTAAAAAAGGAAATTGCTGCGCTAGCTAGGAAACATGATCGTTAAGAAATAGAAATTGGGAGCAAGAACTGAACTGTTCCATAAGAAGGGAGTTGATGGTGTGGCTGTGTGACATCAATAAAATGATGTCATGCAATGAGAAAAATGGCAAAGTAGGGCAAAGAGTAGATCTGTGATGAAGGGTTTTTTTCTCCACCCCCCACTTGCGCTACAATGCATTACCTTGTTTGGAGGCTCAGTGTGATTTTATTTTTCCTTCTCTCTTAGGCCCCAACTCGAGTACGAGGGTCTGGTCTTGGCGCCCGTGGCAGCTCTTATGGGGCTGTAGCATCAGAGTCATACCGGGAAGCATTGCACAAGACAATGCTCACTCGTTTCAACGAGTCAGACTGAACTTTGTAAGAAGCACCTCCTGTACAGTATTTTGCTGCTGTCTCCCCCTACTCCCCTGCCTTCCAACTTTCAGAATGTTCTTTTGGTTGACTTTTTTTTTAATTAAATGTTCAAATGGACAAAAGAGGATTTTACATGGCTGAAGCATGTGGAAAATGAACAATACACTTGGTGTTCTTGTGACCATTA
The DNA here is from genome assembly GCA_023653725.1 of Bungarus multicinctus. NCBI lineage: Eukaryota > Metazoa > Chordata > Lepidosauria > Squamata > Elapidae > Bungarus > Bungarus multicinctus. The sequence continues at coordinate 155,080,360 of CM042834.1, read as the reverse complement.
AGCATTTCCAATGTTCATTATGTGTAAATATGGTACAGTAAACTATTTTGAGTTTACAAGCTTTCCACATATAGGTACAAAAAGGCAATAATTGTAGCCTTGACCAGGATCTTGTAGTCTTAGTCCTCGGTGTTCCCATCCGAGATGCTGGTCTTGTCTTAGCAAAAAGAAAACATAGGGAAAACTCTCTTATCATCTCAATAGGCAGTCCTTGGCTTTTCAAAGGCTCTGGTGTAGCCCTTCCACCAACTCTACATAATGGGATTCTGAAAAGAGAGAAGCAGAGGAAAACTCTGAATGCATGGTACTCACTATCCTTCAAGTGTGTTTCTACAAAGAAGCCTGTCTGTTATTTTCTCCCCCATCTGTCTTCCCCTAGTTCATTTTTTTTTTTACTTTGACCATAGCCGACATTGAAGACATCTACCTTGATCAGGTTGAATGTAACTATGTCTGATTAGAAAATCCAGAGCTACCATTGCGCAGTTGGGCTTAAAATCAGAAGATCCAATGGCCTCTCTCACCTGCATGGGAAGATTTACAATTAACATACAAAGTAGAAATGGCAGTTAGCCTCCAACCTCATACCTGGACTAAGATAAGGGCTACCATAGCACAGAATTCATGAGAATGTGTGCTAAATAAAGTTAAACACTAAACATAGTAACGAGCTAGGAAACTACAGGAGAGCTATAGTCCTTCCGTCTCTTGTTTGAAATATGCCACAAAATGGTACAGGATCCATAACATATAATCAGTTCTCATTGGGATTTCCTGAGATAGACTCATCATCACCAATGGGAACAACAAAGAAAATTGCTTGTTTGTGAGAGGCCTCATCCGTGCTATCTTTCACTGTTCAAAAGGGGCCTTTATTGGTAAGCAATATAGCACCTACGAACCTTATCAAGTGACCAAAGATGGAATTCTTGCACTTCTCCATCTCCCACTTGGGGCATAAATTCTTCAGGTAGCTCCAGGTCATATACAAACTGGCATTCAGGATAGATGCCTCCATCTGACCCTTCATACGTGTAGCTGGGATAGGAAAAGAATAATTCAATCGCACCAGTGACTTGAGTAGAGAATGTCTAGGTAGGTTCTCATGTGGAGTAACACTGTTTCGAGTTAGAGAGGAAATGACATCATTCACAGGAGCCCAAGCCATCTTTATATACAGCTTCCTGGATTCCTATGAAATTAGGAGTGACGTTTAGAAATCCATGTATGCTTTATGGATAAATACTGTGTTACATCAAGGCAAGTTGTGGTCTGGAAATTCTACATATTAACACTGCTTCCACGTTAGATATTTGTTTTCATGATTCAGCTGGAATATGTAGCAAACAAGAAAATCATTAATATAGTACTTGAATGAGAAATTACTGGTTATAAATACAGTACGTTCCCTCAATGTCAACTTCAAGGGAAATAATATATGTATATATGCACATAAGCAAACATAAATATTGCTACATTACAATGTACCTTGGATTTTAGAACTTTCAACATTACCTGATAGTTCCAACAGATTTAGATAATGTAGCAAGGGAAGCAGGAATGCAAGCCTCTTCTTGGCACTCTTTTATTAGTGTCTCTCTCACACCCAGCTCTGATGAAATGCCACCTGCAGCCTAACCCAAAAAGAAAAAAATCAAGTAAATTGTGGTTCAGCATAAAGCAAGCAGTCAACATTAGCTATTTTTAGTATTTAAGAAAGATTTTTTCTGTCCAACAAATAGAAGAATAATTTCTGAGTTGGCAAGTTAGATAAACATTCAAAGTTACAATAGCACAGAAAAAGATGATTTATGACTGGTCCTCATAATTAGAACTATTGTCGCCCATAGTCATGATCTAAAATTGGGTGCTTAATAACTGGCATGAATATACTAGTTACAGCGTCCTGGGATCATATGATCACCATTTGTGACCTTCCCAAATGGCTTCTGACAAGCAAAGTCAATGGGGGAAATCCAGATTTGCTTAATTACTGTGTATTTCATGTTAACTGCAGTGGTTCGCTTACTGTAGCAAAAAAAGTCATAAAATGGAGTGCAACTCTCTTTAACTGCCTTGCTTAGCAAGAGAAATTCTGGTCCCAATTGTAGATCAAGGACTACTATATATGCTTTTAATTTGTAAGAAAAATGTCAGTAGGAAGAACTTCTCTATTTACATTGCTAAGGAAAATGATTAATGCTTAAATTACAATTTTGCATAAGTAATAAAGCCTTGTTTGTATTTTGGGCATTCAACTCATCTTGTGGCCTGCCCAAGCTCATTAAGTGATTTCTTTTGACTGTATTGGACCAATAAGAATACTTAAGACAGTTGTCAGCTAATATTTTCAGATGAGATATTCTGTTTGTCATCCTATTTTGTCTCTTACCAAATTATCCAATAAGCCAGGATATGTGGGTTTGTTCAAAGCCCTACGGGCCAGCCACATGTGCATTTCATCATTTCGCCAAGTATAGCCATTCAGATGGGCACCATAGCTCTTAACTCCCAATAGTGCTAAATCAAGAGAAATCAGATATGAATTTAGGCAGCATTTCTTGCTGCCTAAACCAAACACCTTTGCACCATATGTTCTGATTTTATGAGTAATTTCATCTGCTTAAGCCTTCATAACATATTTACTATTAATAGTATTTACTATTAAAATACTACCTATGTTGGGGAATGTTGACAAGGAATAGGATATTAAAAGAACAGCAAGAGTGTCCATAAACACAATTCCAATGCAATATCAGAAGAATTCTTAGCAAGTTCAAACTTTTCTCTAGAGATGCTGAAATTGATCCAAGATTGGTGGTCCATTAAAAATACCTAAAAACCAATCCCAAATTTTCAATAATGAGAATTTTGCACTGAAGAGACTGCATTGTGGTTAATGCCAATGCAGAAAACAAATTATTATTGATTCTTCTGAAGTGATTTGCCTGTGCTTAGCTTCCTATACACTGATATATCAAGCCCCATGGAAGTCTGATATTTCTAATTGTTGAGTTTATGGAAGAGGAATGCTTGGTATGAACAATTTTTTTCATAGTATAATGTTGGTGAGGAAGAAATCTAATTTTTCATAGGAAAGGAAAATTAGTGTCTGCTTAGGGTGTTTTTGTTTTGGTGTGGAGTGATCTTTACATGCTTTATTGTATTCATCCTCACAATTTGAAGGGATACAATCTACCCTTTATGTCCAAACTATGCCATCTGTTTTAAAATAAAATTATAAAATGTGTATTCAAAGGCCTATGAAATTATACACTGGTATTCAAGGAAGCAATATTGGAGAAAAATGTAATTGCAAGGTTAATAAAATATTCCTATTTTTGGGTTGGGAAATAGGAAGAAAATATAATTTTCCTTTAGAATTGGTGAACATGCCTAAATAAATGCAGATATTTATTTTACACTTGCCCACGGGACACCTTAATAATAAAATAGTTTCTAAAACAAATGGAGTATTTACAGTATTTAAACAATTGTCAGTGCATACATTTATAACAATGTCCGCAAGGAAGCTACATTCTTCATTGAGATTTCTTCACTAAGGCATTTCTTATCTAAATTTCCTAAATAGATGAAAATAGTATGGACTCTGATTTGACAGGAATGCCATAAGTTCTTTGGTTGAGGCTTTATCCCATGTCTCTGCACCTTAAAAGAATTTTGTTAAATTGAAACCCCACATTTTGCATAAACTTCAAAGCATCATAGTGCACCCTTCTAGTTTTCCTCATAGCAACAGCCCAGTAAGGTAAGATAAACAGAAAAAATGATTAGCCCAGTTACCCAATGAATTTCCATGATGGGGTGGACTAGAATCTTGGCCTCTCTGCCCCAATACAACACATTAACACACCACTCTGGCTCTCTTTTCTAAGATAATATATAATTTTTAAAATTAGTTATTTACCGTGGAGTTATTTACTTTGCACAAGTCAGGTCTTTCCTCTACAGCATAGTGGTAAGATTTTTAAATTTTAAACTTACGTGTTGCAGCACGTTCCATCCTGAAGAAAGGTGTGTCACAAAAATAAGGCATTACATTGTACATCTGAAACAGAGGCATATTTTTATTAGTGAATAGCTCTGGTTTCGCACCTCACTGCACTGTCTTCCTTCTAAGCTATTCAGAATAGAAGCACTGGACTTTTCTTGCCTACATCTCTTCTGTAGTCACAAACAGAAGAGAGTCCCCTTCCTTTTGCTTGGTTGCACCAAGTCCTCTCACCTCATCCCTCCATCCTTTCAAACAAGGAAAAGCTTGCTGTGCTTTCAGCTCCTTGAGCACCCTTTGTACAGCAGCTGTCCTCTGGTCACAAGAAGTCAGTTGTTTGTTAAGTTCCACACGTGGAAGGGCTTCATCTCTCTGAGACACTGAGAAAACAGTTGGGTACTGATGTAGACATTTGGCTACAGCCGGTGGGACATACCCTACTTGTTGTCCAGCGATTATAAATGGGAAACACAGTGCCTTGGAAGAACCTGCAAAGAAACCAACCTAAATCAATACTCTATTGCAGCCAAAATCTAGTTTCTACAAATAAGTCAAAACTGCCAAAGTGCTGCTTTGATCTGTGGGTTACTAACTTAACAACTGCTGTGATTCACTTAACAACTGTGGCAAGAATGGTCCCAAAATGGGGCAAAATTAACACATGTCTTGCTTAGCAACAGAAATGTTGGATTCAATTGGGCTCGCAAGTCAAGGACTACCTGTACAAACCCAAAGGTGATGTAGAGAAAGTAGCTTTTGTGGTAACAAAACTTACAGCAAAATCATTTTGAGGAAAGGGTTAATAAGAGTTCTAGAGCCTGAAGAAAAAATGCCTACATAGACCAACATTTTCTTCTTACAGAGTAAACAGGTGACCATGTGAAGGTTACAAGTACCATGCAAACAACCACTACTGAAAAGAACTTTATTGATATTTATCTGCATGGTAAGTGTCATAGATAACTTTATTGATGAATTTATTCAATTTTGTTTCAAGCAATTCAAGTTGATGACTATCATGTAGTAAGCTAAAAAAGCTTCAAACTGCTTTCTTTTGACAGATTACTTGAGCTTTTGCATTTTCTTTTCTGTACTTTTCTAAATCCTACAATTTTTTAAGGTGCAGTGATCAAAACCTGAATAGGGATATTACACGATATCATTGTACACATTTGTGAAAAATCATTACTGCATCTGATTTTTTAATTCATTTCCTACTTATCCAAGTTATGTAGAACTTGGCTTTTCAGAGCAATTGCCACAATTCAGTTGGAGTCTTCATCCATAAATTCACTACATTCCCAGTTTCTTTCCTGGACATCATCTCATCTCAGATTCACCCAGAACACATAAAATTAAGCATTGCACCCCATTGCTTTTACATGACTTATCTTAAACCAGATTTGCCATTTGATGTCCGTTTCCCTGTTTGCAAAGAGTTTCATTCCAGATCATTTTAGGAAGGCGCTGAAAGCATTAGTAGCAACAATGTTTGCAAAAACTGTCCATTTGTGTGGACAGTTATGTGTGTGTGTGTGTATATATATATATATGAATTCAGTCTTTTTCTCGTTTATTTCTTCCGCGCTTTTAAAAGAAGTGGCGGTTACCGTTATATGTTCCATTATTTGGGTTTCTCCCCATAGCAGAGCTGGAGGTAATGCCATATGCCCTTACGAGGTCAAGCTCTCCTTGGCTTACCTTTTGACTGAAGCTTTCTGCATTTCTAGCGGTTGAATTTCAATCCTGTCCAGGACCTTTAATAGTGAAAGGCGTCTAAACGCTCCGGTGGCTAAATCCTGTAGAAAACGGCTAACGCGGAAAGGCCGCGGTCGTACCTTCTCCATGAAAGGAATTCATTGTTTTCAGCAGCTTCCGCACTCGCTCTGACCACCCTTCGGCCGCCATGGTTGCTCTTGTATAAAGCCCGCCCTTACTCCTGCTCAACACGCCGGGCCGTTCCAAACGTAAATCTCATTGGCTCGAACAGTCGTTCTGATTCCTGATTGGCCTTCACCCTTCGAATTCCTTCGGGAAGCTCTGGAGAACTCAAGAGATCGATTGAAGGAGCGCTGCGCCTCTTTTAGCGTCGGATGTTTTCTCGTGTTGGTGTCTGGAGGTGAGAAACAAGTTTAAAAACATCACCACCCTTGCACGGAGAGAATTATGGCTTAGACACGGAGGGGTACGACTCAATTCCAAAAAAGAATCAGAGGATTTTTTTTTTTTTTTAGGAAAGCTTCTAGTTAGTAGAAAACTTGGGAAGCGACCAACTATTGCAATACATAGGGAATGAAAAGGACGTGGATCTGCATTCATTGGAAGATCTCTGGAGTTTGCTGTACAGTATACTAGATAGCAAGGGTATCCAACTCTTCGTGGTTTAATAATGCAGACACAGGTATCCATCATACTGTTCTCTTTCAGAAAATAAAACTTTATCCAAAGTGGACAAAGGAGAAGTAGAAGACAAAGGAAATTGAAATCATAAGAGGGAAAAAAGAAATCTAATTACATTTAACTGACAGCAACTCTACTGGAGGGAGATGGATAGTTAAGTGTGAAACAAACATACATACATAAATACATACACGCATACATGCTGTTGACATGGCCCTTGCCTCGTGCCCATTAGACTCCCTGCCTTAATCTATTTTAATTTTCAAATAATTAAGTGGAAAGATGATAAGTAAACCAGCAAATCACCTTTATATTTACAAGAGTGGCATTTGATTTGGTAGAAAATAAAAATGGTGGATGCCCACTATCCCACACTGTCTGGGTGGGGGAGAAGGGCAAACGTTTTGTAAGTGATTACAACATGCTTTCCAATATTTTAACGTCCTTCTGAACCTAAAGGAATAGTTGTTCTTTTGTTCATATGTTAATAAGGATTGTTCAATTTCTGTTCTTTGTGGTCAGAGGATTTAATTTTTGGGAAACATTGAACCTTACAACCCAACTTCAGTGTGTAAATGACACAGCCAGGAAAAACTTCACCATTTGATTCAGGTAGATTTATTACCCTGACTTCCAGATTGAGGCCAGGTAAATCCAACCCTTTCTGCCAGTCTGATGATATGACTTACTGGTACATGTTTATATAAAAGATGTAGAAATGTATTTCTTTAGAAAATAATGTCAAATGCCAGATTAATATCTTCTATAATAGATTAAAATATCAAGAATGACCTAGTGGGAAGCTTCCGTTCACCTCAGCATGTAATCATGCTGGCCACATGATGATGGAAATGTCTTTGGACAATGCTGGCTCCCTCGGCTAAGAAACAGTGATGAGTATTACCCCCTAGAGTTGGATATGACTGGATAGGGGAAACTTTTAATCAGAAATAATGTGCAAGAGTATGAAAGTTCACTTGTGTCATTGATTTCATTCTAATGTAGCTGTTAATCTGCACTGATATTATTCAAACAGTTTAGCTACTTAGAGCATTATGGAGAAAGCAGGGCAGAAAATAACAATTCTGTTCTAATTACACTGGCTATCTGGTTTCAGTGTACCGTTGGCTTTGAACTTTAAAACACTCAACTTTGCACAATTAGGTCATCCAAAGGACCTCTTGCCTCCTGAGAACCTGCTCAAGATTGATAAATTAAGCTACTGAATTTAAAAGAAATATTACATAGTTTATATTGGTACTTTCTTTCCATCGCTGGCCAAACACATGCTTCTCCTAAATACTGCCCATAACTATGTATCTAGGATATACTTACATAGTGGTACCTTGGTACTCAACTGCTTTGAAACTTATCTAATTTGGTACCCAACACATTTTGACATGAAAATTTGTACTTGTTTGGTACTTGACGCACAAGCTAGAACTTGTTGATGTAGGTTGCCTTGTGGCTCACTACAATATTCCTTGTGGGGAAAAAATTGTTTCTTACTCATCGTTTTTTGGTACTCATTGCACCTCCCGGAACCAATTAATGATGAGTGCCAGGGTACCACTGTATATTGAATTAAGTCATATCCTTGGCTTTTACAGTACCTCAAACCAGAAATCAATGAATTAGGCTAAGGAAAATTTTGGAAAAAGCTCTTCTCCAAGATTTAAAAAAAGCTTGTATGTTATATAGATGCAGCTACATGATGTCTTACTAAACTTGATGAAATATGTTGTATGAAAACAACCAATGTGTGAAAATAGTTTTTCATTATTTAGTTCAGAGTCCAATAACAGAAATGTGCTGCTCTAATAGGGGCTCCATTCAGCCATAAATTTTAATTCCAGTTCAAAAGAATCAAACTTCAGTCATATTGAGTTAGGGAAACAATCTTCTTTATTTTTATAATTATTAATATTACACTTTGAATATTTTTACATTTTTCTTTCTATTCTTTTCCCTAAGGTGTCTGATCTCTTTAAGAATTTGTTTTTTTATCACAATGGCCAGTAGAAAAATAACCAAACTCTTAGAAACAAAGACGCTCTTTTAGCGCTTCCCATAAAGATCAGGAGAAAAGAGGACCGTGGAACAGTGCAGAGTGGAGACAGTTTACAATATGGGGTGAGGAAGCAATGGGTCTAGAGCATATCACAAAGGGACTCACGGTTTACTATGTACAGAGCAGCTAGTGTCAATGGGTGTGCAAGTGCCCTGCTTTGAATCAAATAGTTGGGAATGCGAGGCTGAGTCATAAACCCTGTATAGTGGTTTGTAGAAAACTAATTTTCTTCAGTGATTAATTTTAATTTAGACTTGATGGGCCTCTTATGACCCACCAAGTAGCAGAACTCCTTTGGGATTGTAATGGGACTGGGAAGTTGGAGCTGTTGCTTCATCTTTCCAGGTTAGGAATAGAACCAAGAAATTATTGTTTTTCTGTGAAATTTATACTGTAGCAAGAGATCCAGAAAAACGAAGCATCATTTCTAAAAAAAAGGGATGTGGGAAAACTATTTTAAAAGATACTCCCTGTTGGCTATTTCATCTCAGGGGAACATATCAGTGGTATATCCTGTTAAATCTAGCTTGTTCTACTTGTTATCCCAGTCTCCAATATAAGCCTAGTTGACTGGCTTTGCTCAGTAATCCACTGAAGATACCCAGTCATTCTGCTTGCCTGCTTGGGATTGTATAAAAGTATGGATTGGTATTATCATCAAACTTTTTGGAAGCTGCCACACCCTGCTAATATGCTAGGTTTGGGTTTGGGTTGCTAGGTCAAAAGTCACGCGCCCTTTTTTTAATGTGATCACCTTGCTTCCTTAGCTCTCCCTTTGGAAGCATGGTCTCCACGCTCACTTCCAACATGTCCCATCATTTCTAGAGAGGTGAGACACCTTCTCAATATTGTATCATGATTAAAAAAAAGTGCTTCCACCCCACACAAAAGGGCCTGGCCCAGAGGCAAAAGTATCTATGCCTACTTGCTCCCTTTCTTCAAAGCTGGGCCGTTTCTGGATTGAATATTGCATCTTGGTACTAGAACCAAATACCTTAGGTCTCCTCACATTTTCATGTAAGGCAAAGCAGATGATTCACAAAAGTATCCAGATGATTGTCTTTATAACGGATTTCTTTTCCCTATAAATTCCATTGCATCATGAAAGAACTAGAACCACCTCCAATGTACTAAACACCGCTTAGATCGATCTATAGATGTTCTCAACAAATTAATAAATAAGAACCGGCCTCCTCATCCTGCCTCAGCCTCTTAATTCTTCGTGCTTATTAAAACACTTCAAAAAAAATCGTATTTGCTGAAGGAGAGAGAGGATGGACATTTACTCTAGAACAGACTTTAAGCAGCTGATGGCCATCTTCAGATACATTGGTTATGCAGACTGAGAATCTAAAGACAACCAGGTTAGGGAAGAATGTTCCAGAGCATTTTAGGAATTGGTTTGGCTGATGTTGGAGTCCAGCGGTTACAGATTTGACTGCAGGGAACGTTCGGTGTTCAGATCCAGATTCTAAGGTCTTTCCTACAAGACCGATATTGCTGCTTTACCGATAGCATCCAAAGAAGTTGCATCACTATGCCATCCAGGATGAAAGTTGGAGTCCCTTGGTCTTCCAAGTAGCAGAGAGAGAGATGTGTAAAGAAAGAAAGACTCTTGTGTTACATTGGGCTGGCTTTTCTCTTCACAGCCTCATCTTCAACAGAAAGAGGGTTCTATAGCAAAACACCAGATAGACTGACAGTCTTTCAAAGGACGGAGAATCAGTGAGAGTTCTGTTCAGATGATTTTCATTTGCTGAAATTGAGATTCGTGGGGAGGAAGAAGAAACCTGACCCCTCACTACATGCACAGACATATACACAATCTAGTATTAAGAAATACCCTACCCTTGAAGCTATTTGTGAGGGATTAAATAACAGACAGCTGACCAACAGCTACTGTAATTTCTAAACTAGTAAATTGATGGTTAAAAAAAAAAAAAAGCAGGATTCTCCAGCCAAAGGCCTGTTCTCTCTCTATGCAGTCTGTTTGAAAAAGTTTCCCTTTCTCTACCCAAAAACCCAGGAAGGCTGACACATTTAGACACCAAAGAATTCTCCGGGGGTGGGGGGTTTACTGGTGCAAAACTGCATCCATCTTTACCGAAGGGGGGGGAAATAGATGTGTGCCAGTCATCGATGCCCTGATGTTGGTCTAGACAGTAGGCTTAGCTCTTAAGACTTATAACCTACATTTCCATAGAGAAGCAAGCAATCCAGCAACAAAGCCAGCTCAATCATCCTATCTTGTGGTTTCCTACCTCACTTTTTACTTTTGATGGGACAAAAAAATAGTTTGTTGCGTACTTCAGTAGACAGCATGCTTTCTTGGCACCCATCTGAAAATAAGCCGGCTCTTAAAAGAAGACCAGTTCGCAAATAGAACTGAACAAATCTGCACGGCTTGGACAGACCTGAGAATACTTCATTTAAAAAAAAAAGACATCTCCTTAGCTTATGGGAGGTACTGTATGCATCCATCGTGCTCTATAGGGATCCCCACATGAACCTGCGTTTTAAGCTGTCCGAAGGGATTAAATGCCTACCTTATTATCGCCCATCTCTTTAGCTTTACACCCGTTGCTGGCAATTCATGTACACGTGTAATCCACATGCTCACACATATCATACATAGGCTCACACGTGGATTGCCCTAATGGAGGAAAGGAGAGCCATCCCCCAACTGCAAAGAAGACCTGGGACACAAAGATTGTTTTTCAAATGAAGACTTGGTGCAGTGCCCTTTAAGAGAGGCCCTGCCCCTCGTGATCCATATCCAAAAGTGCGCAGGGTGGCAGGAGGGCTGCCCTCATTCAGCAGAGGTGTCCCTGGGGCCTCAAAAGGTATCAGAGCACAGTGTTCTCCGTGCAGCTGCCACCCAGCGATGAGCGGAACGCCTGCAGCTGGGAGACCCCATGAAGATGGACACAGGCAGCTGCAACCACCAAGACGTGGAAGATCTGGTGTGAATGGAACTAGAAAGAAAGGAGAAGAGAGGCATTGGAGCCCAAGCTGCCTCATATTGAGCCATCACCACATTATGAGATTTCCTTTTGTTTTTGATGTTCACAATTTAAACAAAAAACAAAGAAGCTGGGGCTTCTGCAGAATTTGTGACTTAAGGTCCCCAGGTGAGCCATGCATTAAGCGTACTCATACTCTGGTTTCTCTTCAGATCATATAAATCTGTCATCTAGGTGTTTTGCAGCACTTAATTCCGTGTTTTTCATTAATTTTATACTGCTTGCATGCAAACACACATTGATTAAGTACATTAATAATGTACACAATTTTGTATAAATTTGACTTGTTTTTTTTTAATCTTGCTTTTATGGATTGCATGCTGTCACATCCTCGGGGTAGGCTATCCTTAAGCTTCCTTATATTCTCCTGCTTAAAAAAAATGGGAGGGGGGAGAGGCAAAAATGTCACTCTGCCTATTCTGGGAATGTTGCCATGTCACCATTTCTCTTGTTTGAAAAAAGGTTGCCTACCTTGTCTGATTTGGTATGAGCCCTGACCGTTTGCCAAGGCAAAGTGCTTATCTTAATTTGCCTATCCTGATATTTTGGACATGCCAAAAATGAAGGGTCAAATTTATCATAGACCGAAGCTATGGCTTTTACTAAGAGAAAAGATGATGTGGAACTCATATGAAGACTCACTCTCAGTTTCAGTTTAAATACCTCCATCCCTTTTTCATATTTTATTGCCAAAGACATACCCAGATGTCACACTTGCCGGGGAAGAAACGTTCAGGAATGCGGGCAGCATACAAGCCCACTCCCAAGATGTAGAGGACTGCCATGAGGAAGAGCCAGCCAATCTGTCCCACTGTTGTGGCCTTGATAAAACCTTCAGTGATCATGAAATGGAGGGTGGGCACCAGTCCACTCAGCCCTAGGCCCAGAAATACACCTACCCCAAAAACAAAGAGAATGTAACTTGGATGGACAGTTCCGTGGCTTTAACATCAATCCAACTAATAAAATCTTAATCCACAAACTGGACTCTTAATGTTACTAATGAAGGAGCAGATGTTGTTAGTTTTGTTAGACAACAAAAACACACACATATTTTCATATTGAACTGATGTTGTTGGCACTGGCTATCGTATTATGCTAGTTATTGTTTTATTCCTGCATCTTTTATGTTAATTCAGTATGCCAGCTGTTCCCAACCTGGTTCCCTCCAAATGTGCTGGGATTACAACTTCTTTTTCACGTTGGACTTTCCTCACATTTAGACAATGTTAGGTTTAGGAAGGCTGCATTGTGCTAGGCAAGTTCCTCTATATTATATAATTACTTTGGTTTCCAATGATCAGGTTATGACTGGTTTTTGTGTATCAAAAATGAAACAATTGAAAAACACAAGAAAAGTCTTGGAATCTTGGCACCCATGAGATTTCCAGGAGCATATAAATAGAAGACTCCAAAATCTAGTGAGAACTGTGTGGCCAAAAACAAACGGTTGTGGGAAGAGAGGAGTGGAAAGACAAAGGAAACAACCAAAAGACTGGAAAGCAACCAACAGTATTACCCGTTTTTAATAGGTTTCTCTACATAATGTAGCAGTGCGAGGATGCAGTCAAATCAAGAATAGTTACCTGCCCGCACTGCCCGATACTGTGGCGTGGCAAAGTGATCCCACTGCGACACCATGATGGCTGTTATACCCAGCACACAGATGATGATGAGGTAGATGAGCTGGGGTTGTGGTGAGCAGTAGAACGAATAATACAACCAGGGAACAAAACTGCCCATGGTGAGCAGGGCAATTCCAGAGTAATCCAATCTGTACAGAAGGTACCATAGAAAGCAAGGTTGGGTGATCAGTAGACATCATGCATAGAGCAGGGCTTGGTGTATAAAGTTTAAATACAGGAACCTTTAAACTATTTTGCTATACAATTCTCTATAACCACAGTGTGGGTAAGATACTGTGAATAACCTCTAGCCTTCCTTCCTTCTTTATTTATTTATTTTATTTAATATTGCCGCCTATTCACCCATGGCAACTCGAGGTGGCTTACACAATGTAAAACTATATTTAAAATAAAAAATAAAAAAACAATAAAAACTAACAAAAAGAATCAATTAAATTAGTGAAGTACAATAGAACAAAATTTGGGAAAAACTAAAAAAAACACCAACTCCCACCCCCTGCCCTGATGACAGCAGATCACATTAGCCATTTGGTGGGCCCCATCCCTCTCTGGATTCCCCAGACCCGCTGGCAAAACCAGGTCTTCAGTGCCTTTCAGAAGAGTGCTGGAGTGGGGGCCATTCTAATCTCGGGGAATGATGTTCCAGAGAGAGGAAGCCACCACAGAGAAGGCCTTTCTTCTAGGTCCCACCAGGTGTATCTCCCTCAGGGGTGGGACCCGCAACATTCCCTGCCTCCTCGCTCTAATGGGTCGGGTAGATGTGACCAGCAAGAGACGTTCCCTCAGATAACCTTTTCCCAAGCCATGAAGGGCTTTAAAGGTGACAACCAGCACCTTGAATTGCACCTGGAAGCAAATCGGCAACCAATGCAGCTCCTGCAGGAGAGGTGACACATGTGCACACAGGGGTCTGCACAAAACCATGCGGGCCGCTGCATTTTGCACCAACTGGAGCTTCCGGATGATCTTCAAGGGCAGCCCCATGTAGAGTGCGTTGCAATAATCAAGATAGGAAGTGACCAGGGCATGAGTGACTGTGAGTAGGGGCCTTTGGTCCAGGAAAGGGTGTAACTGGTGCAGTTGCGCAAAGGCCCTCCTGGCCATGACTGCCACCTGCTCTTTGAACAGGAGTCATGAATCCAGGAAAATCCCTAGATTACGCACGGGGTCTGTTTGGGGTAGTGCCACCCATCCAAGACTAAAGGTGGTAATTCTCCCTGAGCCAACGAACCCCAAACCCAGAATCACTCGGTCTTGCAAGGGTGTAGTTTCAACCCGTTGCTCCCCATCCAGCCCCTAACAGCCTCCAGGCACGGTGAGAGGGAGGACACAGCAACACTTAACTCACCATGGGCCCGAGACATACAGCTGAGTATCATCAGCATATTGGTGATACCTCGGTCCATGGTGACAGATGATCTCACCCAGCGGTTTCATATAAATGTTGAACAGGAGCGGAGAGAGTACTGAGCCCTGCGGAACCCCGTAAAACAGTGGGCGAGGGTTGGATCTTTCCCCTCCTATCAGCGCTGACTGAGAGCGGCCGCAGAGGAAGGAAGTGAACCAAGACAGCATAAGGCCTCCCACTCCCATCCCTCGAAGCAGTCCCAGGAGAATCCCATGGTCAATGGTATCAAAAGCCGCTGAGAGGTCAAGTAGAGCAAGGATGGATGCACTACCCCCATCCCGCTCCTGCCAGAGATCATCTAAAAGTACAACCAATGCTGTTTCTGTCCCAAATCGAGGCCTGAATCCTGACTGGTAGGAATCGAGATAATCCATTTCATCCAGAAACCTCTGGAGCTGCTGCACGTCCACCTTCTCAACAACCTTCCCCAAAAAGGGAAGATTGGAGACAGGTCGGAAATTATCCAACCGGGTGGAGTCCAGCGATGGTTTCTTATGAAGAGGGTGTACCACAGCCTCCTTAAAGTGCTGGGGAACCATCCCCTCCTGTAGGGAAGCATTAATCATCGCCAGAGTCCACCTGCCTGTCACCTCCTGAGAAGCTTTCACAAGCCAGGAGGGACATGGGTCTAAAATACAGGTGCTTGCACCGCCAAGATGATCCATGTTATTGGAAGCATGTATGCAGGCATCAGAGATAGAAGGATTGTGCCTACATTCCAGTTTCTACAAGGGGGAATCACATTATGATGGCTTGGTTGGAAGTAGAACAATGAATTCCTCTTTTATGAACTAGTAACTGATGTTGTCACCTAAAATGGAGGCATTCTCCATAGATATCGCACTATAATCCCTGCCCACAGATTTTACAGGCTTCTGTAGCACTAACCAGAGACAAGAAAGGAAACGTTACGGGTATCACAAACAGCCAGGGCTCTTTCACAGGCCTGCACTTCCTGTGGCCCACTGTGTCAGCCTTCAAATTCCCAGCCAGCACAACCTTTGACTTGGCTGTCTGGGAATCGCCATCTGAACAGAATCAAGGAAGTGCTCGGGAGGTGAAAAGATGCACTAGACTAAATGAAGCTCACCCATTATTGGCTCAAGAAGTCTTGAGGAAAAGTGCTGTCTATTGGCTTGCCTGTGATAAGCAATAGCATGGTGAGAGACCCTTCTGAAATCCCCCAAATCTCTCTTGTGTAACACCTCCCACAAATACCTCTTGTGTAACTCTTGTATATGGTATATTTACCATACAGATACTTTGTGACTTATTGTCCTTGGGAAACCATTTAGAGCAGTGTTTCTCAACTTCAGCAACATTTAAGGTATGAGGGAGAATTTTGGAAGTGGAAGTCCACACATCTTAACATTGAGGAGGTTGAGGAACCCTGATTTATAGTGCTCTAAAGAACATCACTTCATAGGCATTGTTACAAAAATGAATCAGATGACTCCAAGATACAACTTCAATTGGAGCAGAGCATTTTTATTAAGTTTCAAATGATGAAGCATCAGCTGCGAGGTCCTATCAGGACCCTAGGTTGTTCCCAAATGCTGCATGCTGCTACAGGCCAGCCCAGACACATTGGCATACCAAAGCTTTGGTGCACTTCCATCGCTTGTTGCTTGTGTAGCACAGAACAGAAGAAAAAAGTGGGGGTGAGGAGATTAGCAAACTCCTGACAGATTCCAATACCTGATCCGTCATCTACTTTGGCTTGATGGGGATTTTCTTTTACAATAAGAAAAGGCTATCCAGTTATCAGCCAAAGAAGAAATTTGCCTCAAATATTCTAAGCATACATCCTCATGTTTCATTATGAGAGAAAACATCTTGATTCTTAATTCTTGCCTGCTGGTCACGTGCCCCAGAAGTTTGTGGGAGGATGGAGAGAGGAGGGGAAATCAACTTACTTGGAGAAGGTGCGAGAAACTTTCTCAGAGTGGCAATAGACCGTGTGAA
This sequence comes from Bungarus multicinctus, assembly GCA_023653725.1. Taxonomy (NCBI): domain Eukaryota; kingdom Metazoa; phylum Chordata; class Lepidosauria; order Squamata; family Elapidae; genus Bungarus; species Bungarus multicinctus. The sequence goes on along the minus strand of CM042834.1, from coordinate 155,063,835 downwards.
ATAGCCAGGAGAAACAAAGACAGAGAATGGCTCCGAGGAAAAACATGCCAAAGACCACACGCTCCTGAATGGGGGCCACATATTTCATGTTGGGACTGAACATGTAGCCAATGCCCAAAACCAGGAAGAAGAGGAACCCTGAGGAGAAGGAAGAAAGTTACCATTATATAAATGTTTCTGCATATATTCAAATACTGGGACATGTTCGGAAATGGGAAACATACATCTGGTTTGATAGGGACTGACTGTAGGGATCCTTTCTGAATCTACCCCTGAAGAGACTCCATTTCAGGAATTGACATAGGCCTTTCTCAAGTTGGGAGAATCAATGTGTGAAATGGGACACTGAAGAAGTATAGGTGGCTTCTGGTGTGAGTCATGGTTGACTGAAGACATCTCTGTGAACGAATGGAGATAACCACTATGAAAACAAAAGACCAGTGAGCAGATTGATTGTTCGAGTCTCTCCAGAGAAGGGGAGAATTGGAGATTGCCTAGGAGTGCTCTGCATGGCAACTCCCCATGAGAAACAAGAACTTTTTGTTCTGAGCAGCAGTCGAAGCCTTTTATAAGGTCACAAAGGAAATGTTCAATTTAATTACTTTATGGATATTAAAGACATTCAAATGGCAAACTTAATTTGATGCCTGATGAGTTTTGCTTCCTTCCTTAGATTTAACGAACTTTAAGCAAGAGTCTTAAGAATTTTAAATAAATCTGAAAAATACAGCAATGGTGTATGGCACTCACAAACTAGGCTGGTGAAAACTTTGAAGGCTTTTAAATGCCAGAGTGATGAAAGATTGAATCCTGTGATTTGCATAGGAATGATTTAAAGATCAAGGCTGTATATAATGAAAAGAAAGAATGAAAATTTGGATTATTTGATCAGGGATAATGTTTGATATTCCTAGAAACACACACTTTTTGCTGAACTAGATTTGAAAAGATGATGATTTCTGGATTGTGCATAGATAAAAGGCTATGAGGATGAAAAGTTATTATATTTGCTTATGTTTGGTATAATGAAGGTTGGAAGCCACTAATTTATTACTGTCTTTTCTTTTTCTTTTTCTGCACCTTCTGAACTTTTTTTCTCTTCTAGTTTAGCTTGTATTAATTTTTACTATGTTTATTAAAAACTTCAATAACATTATTAGAGACAGAACAAGCATTGTTCAATTAGCTAGGAGAGGGAAGGCAAAAAAATTGACCAAAGCTAGCCTAGCCTGCTACCTTAAAATTCAAGAAGCAGCCACTGAGTTAGTCCTATATTTATCATGTCACCCATAAACTAGATTTGGGGCCACAGTGATCTTTCAAACTGTAGGTCCTTCTCTTACACATAAATCCTCAAATATATGTATTACAAGAGATGGATCATGGCTGATTGAATTGCCTTTCTCCTGCTAGTTGGATAAACTTTATAGTATCCGTCAATGTCAGATCAGGTTTGGTGCTGGACATCTCATATTGAAAGAGGATTTTAAGATCTAAGAGTACATTGTTCCCAAGAAACTGGGCAGATGTGATTATGTGAAAAGGCATCCAAGAGTAAATGTTAAAGTCCCTGACATTGTCATCACTGGGGTAATTGCCAAAATGTATGCCTCCTCAATGTAGAATTCAAAGTTGTTGTTTTTTTAAATGCTTTTTTTTATTTTGCAGACATGGTTTCTTAATGCAAAATTGTGCCAACTAGATACTGGATCCCTAGCTCCATCTAGTTGCACAATAATGATACAATCCATGGACCAAAAAGCTTTGTGGGGCAGTAGAATAAATTTATTACATACAAATAGGAAGTCATGAGACAGGAGTACTTCCTTTGTGTGAAAACAAACTTCTTTCTCTACCCTTGTACAGTAGTTACTTTTATAGCAATGGAAGGGCAATTTGCTTTGGCTTTTGGTGGGTGAAAGAACAAGGCTGGAGAGAAGAGGCCACTATTTCTAGGACCAATGTCTTCTTCCGCCAACCTTGAAGCACAAAGAGAATTCAATTATATTCTGATCTCCTTTCACTCCCTAGTGATTACTATGGAGGGAAGGGAGAGAGGAGGATATTTGGCTTAGAACAGGGCCAAATTTTCTTTCATTCATATTGTCCAGGATGTAATGTCAGCTGTCATTAAACATCCCTGGTGGAGAATCATAACTTTTAGCCAAGTTTGATGCTAGATGTGTTTTGTTTTAAAAAAAAAAAGTGAAAAAGCACTTACATTGTGGAAACCAAAGAATTTGAGGTGATAGAGTGCAATGTGTTTCCCACCCTCTTTGTTCCCTCCTCAGACTATAGAGCTGTACAGTCCTCTGCCCCGTGACTGACCAAGCAGATGAGTCCAGATGTTGCCAGTCTCGGTGTGGAGCCGGAAGATGCTGCGGAAACAGGCGCGGAAGGAAGGCATGGGTGGCCGATGTCCGTGCAGGAGAAAATCGTTGTCTTTCAGCCAGTCAGGCAGCACATCATAGGGCATAACACGCCAACGGCCCTCCCAAACCTGCAACAGCAGAAGAGAGGCTAGAAGAGTCATACCCTTCCTTCTGTGAGCTGAGAACATCAAAACTGTGAGTATGTTTGTATGCTTGGGGCTATGGTAGGCTTCTTGGAGAGCGGGGGAAACCAACCCTAGAGAGAAGAATTTCTAGAGTTTTCAGAAAGAATTTTTCTAGTGTTCACTTCACTGAGTTTCAAAGTAAGAGGGTTTTTTTTTTTTTTGCCTTCATTTCCTATAAGCCTAGGGGTGGGGGTGGAGCTCTCGCCTCACAATCCAGAGGCTGTGAGTTCAATCCAATTCTCTCTTGGCACAATGAGAAAATTTCTGCTGTGAACTCCACATTGGCAACAGGAAGGGCACCCAGCCAGTAAACACACAGCTCCATTCAGCTGCCCCAACTCCACCCCGATGCAAGGGATTACGGGGTTGTTAAAAGACCAAAAATAAAAATAAAAATTCAAGGTTCCAAAGTGCTTTGAAGTTAGGGCAAAGTTGCCCCTCACCCCTATGATTTAGATGGGGCCCTCCAAACCTTCCAAGCAAATTGGTATTTTTCATGCCAAAGTGGAGGAGAGCAACAGAATCCATCAGGAATGAATTATATTCAAAGGATATATTGAATTTAATGTCATTTGAAATAAATCTATTCAAATTTAAATGCACTGCATGGATCCTCTTTCAATATGAGATGTCTTTTTTCCTGATGCACAGACACCATATGCCACCCAGAGCATGCTGAAAAAAAATATATTGACATCCTTAAGGTAAACCAAAGCAAACAAACTACAGGGGCATATGTATTTAGTATGGAGATGCACCCACTCGTCTTGATTCTATATTTTGAAAACAGGCAGTGGGGTATCTCCCAGCTGATCATTAATTTTAAGTAAACTTATTATTTTTTGCATGGGGAAGTTCCCAATGATCTCCAGCTAGAACCTTTTGTTATAAACAAGCCTAGTCCGCCTCACAGACTTGACTGGAGCTCCTTGAAGAAAGACAAGGTGTAATTCATTTTTATTTTATTTTTAAATATCATGATTAAAACCATAACAGGAGTCATCAATTGCTTTCAGGCTCTTCTTTAACAACGCCCTGGGTCCCCAATCCCTTCTGCTTTGCTTGTTCATTTGTTAGCTGCAGAAGACAAGCAAGCAAGCCAGCCAAGCAGTGCCAGCCCTGCTTTCAACAGCGTTTACTTTCCACCTTGATTGAATGTTCTGGTTGAAAACAAGCACTCCCGCAATGGGGAAAAAAAAAACGATTGTAATTTCTTACCGTTCAAATCAAAGAGCTTTGGTTATAAAAAAATGTGGCAAGTTTTGATCATATAAACTTTTTGAATAGGTGAAATGAGAATGTCTTGGAGAGACAGCAAGCAGGAAGAGAGTCGCAATCTGGGCAACTTAGGGGTAGTCCAGATAAAAAGCCCCGATTCCTTCTGTGGACTCAGCAACCTCTTATTAAACTGTCACAACATCTGTGGCTCCTCCTCCTGTTCCTCAAAACAGCCTCACAGACCATTATAGAGAGGGATACAGAGATAGACAGAGGAGTTTGCAAAAAAAAAAAAATGGCAATAAAATCAAATAACCATCTGAGTTGGGGTGATGTACTGACCAAGAAGCCTTATTTCAGGAACAAGCCATCTTTACAGGCCATGGGCACCACTGCATCATTTAGAAGCATGGAAATAATAGGAATTATATTATTACATATACAACAATATGAAATCACAGCTGTCAGTTTTTTAGTTTTCATACGCAACAAGTTCTTTCCAAGAACCTAGGATTCATAATGTACCAGTGCATTATTATTATTGTTGTTGTTGTTAATCTTCATTTTGATTCACAATCTGGGACTGATAAAAGTTCAAGTCTTAACCAAGGACCTAAGAGCTATTAAGGTGGTGTCTGAATATATGGACAATTCCAAGTAGGGTGGTTTTTTGCAAAGTCATTATATTCAAATCTAATAAGTTCAAAATTTTCATGTATGTAGGAATCCCTTTGGATATTGTTCCAAGGACTCCTATCGCTATTGGTACCTTATTGTTTTTGTTATTATTAATAGTAGTATTTCATGCCAGAACATGGAGTTATTTTGGGATGTAATTTCCTTGGGAAATTGCAGCTGTTTAAACAACAGCAACAAGAAGTATTCAATTTTGGCAATCTAATAGTGCTGTTGGTATCTGCAGGGAACATATTGCCAATTCTGGCCTTACAGAGGTTCTGGGAATGTCAGTCATGGTTAAGTGGAGGTTTTAATGTAATCTTTATATTCAATGTTTGAGACACTGTGCTATTTGATGCATTTTTTACTTAGACGTCAAAGGGAATTTAAATTCAAGTAAATGGATATAGGATTGTGACAGTATCTCAAGTTCTAATTCTATTTTATCAAATTCAATAGAGCTAATGGGAAACTGTCTATTAATTGCAAGTCTTTCCTTTGAGAAATAAAACAGGTAGAAGAAAGGAATAAAAAATAAGGGGATATTCTCTTCTTCCCACCTTTCTGTTCCTTTCACCTTCTTCTAATATTTTCTTTTAACAAAAATACCAAAAATGAACCAAGGAATAAATGAATTCCTGGAAAAAGAAAAGAAATGGGCAGGAGTAAGAGACCTTACCTGCCATCATCTACATGACCTTCTTAATGTAAACAAAATAAAACAAAAACAAAACTTCCTTTCCTTTTTTTTTCAGTGAATAAATTATCTGCCTTCCTCTGAGATTCTGGTCAGGCTTCTATCACAAATTCATTTTCTGGCCTTCTTAAAAGTTAGTCATTGATGATCCACAATATCAAATGATGCAGTGAGGAACTCTAGACCATAGATGTAATGATCTTATTTGAGAAGGGGGCTCTTATATAGCAACACACATACATATATACATACATAGTTACATACATACATACATATATACATACATACATACATACATACATACATTTGACTTTGGACCGAATTTCTGGGAGTCCCAGATAAGATATTTTACATGCTAGAGTTGAGTCAATTTCAAAAGTAGGCTGGACATAGCTTACAAAAACAGAGGACAATACTGATCCAGGAGAATACTGTTCCCACTTGCCTTTATCTGGCAGTAGTTCACCTCCAAATCTTTGGAAGTGTAGTCTTTTGCTCCTTGTGCTGCCTTATGTTTCCTTCCCATGGCCTCCCTCAGATGTGGGCCTGAAGGGAACTCAGCTGGGTGACTGAGTTGCATGTCAGAAGAGTGAGCCCACAGCATTTCCAATTTTGCTCCTCCTGGTCTTCCTGGTTCTGGGTAATGTGGCCAGATAGCCTTGCCCCTCTATGAACCTGCCCAGAAGCTGGCTCAGAATGGGTTGTCATGGCAGAGAGGAGACTCTCTTCCCCGGGGTAAAGGATGGAAATCTTATGGCTCTCCCACTCCCAATCACTTGATAAAAGGGGCTATTTTCCCCAGCTTTGTAAAGCTGAGAAAAAGAAGGATGTTGGTCAGCAGCTGAAGTCATAATGATGCTTCCTGGAGTACTGCTGTGACATATTGGCTTGCCTCAAAATCAATAGGACTCATTCAAGAGTTGATTGCTGGACAACAGGTGTAGAAGAATGAAGTTACAGTAGAAAGAGTGTGACATCCAAGAAAGCTTAATTTAATTGGTGTAACTTGCCTTCAAAACAAATTCTTCCATCTTCTCCATGGCATGCTGGGCCTGAAGTGGCAACATCAAGACCCGCACAGGATCTGGACCTGTATCTTCTTCCTCTATCTCTGGATCATCTGATCCCCAACCTGTGGGCTCAACCTTCATTTCAATACCATCCTGAAAAAGAAGATGCATACACTGGCCAATGGAATTGTATAGAAAGAGAGATAATCTGAGAAGAGATAGGAGGAAAGAAGGAAAGCCAGGAATAACATTTCCCTTTTATGCCATATAGTTCAGTATTCTGCTGATAGTTTAACAGGGAGGTTCAAGGTCACTTCCCTCTTGATGCAAGGGATAAAGGATAGGGCCAGAATTAATATAAAGAACTTCCTCCTTCGAAGAATCATGATCAAGAACAATTGGTTTAGATCTGGCCTGCAGGGCTACTCTGTCAACCAGCCACTAGATCCAGAGCACCAAGAATGACCTACAGGCGCTATTTTATGATCTTACAGTCCAGTGCTGTAGACATGCTAGCTTTTAATCTGATCTGCTGGATATGGTGCTTGTAATGCTACTGTTGGAAGACCAGCAGAAGACAGAACAATGGAACTAATGCTGAAGTGATTCCATAAGCCAGACAGAAAAAAATAGTAGTGTTGCTCTGGCCAGAAATCATACTTTCAGCTTTGAGTTCTGACTTTTCTTGAAACCTCAGCCCAGCAAAGCCATTTTTACATTCTTAGACAAATGTAATTAGTCTTATTGAACAGAGTTGGGGTCACGATGACTTCACACAAAAGAAAGATGCAGAAGACAGTAATAAGAAGAGACACCCAATGAGTGGTCCTCCTGATACTCACCTGTCCAGCATTTTCTGGTAGCAAAGGTCTCATTTCAGCCACAGCCTCCTCCCCCAAGTACCCTGCGCACCACCCAGCCCGCTCCTTCAAGGGCTCCATGATGGGGGAGGAGGGGGGGCATATAGTTGAAGCCTCTTCACAGGCAGAGGCTCAGTCCCCTCTGCAAGCCACCAGCCCCATCGTCCCCACTGTCTCTGTGAGAAAGCAGAGAGGGGGTAAGGGATGCAGAGGGATGAATCTCTGGATCCTTCTGTTCTCCTCACCTGAGGATTTGCCATATCTCCCCCTTCAGCTCCTACTTCCCAAACCATCCTGCCTGCTTGTCCACAAGAGCCGTGCTTGACATCCTACCCCTTCCTCTTTGCCCCCCACCCCGAAATCTCTACCTCTTTTCAATTCAGTTGTTTCCCCAGTCTCTTTTGTTCTTACTCCTCTCATCCCTATCATTCCTCATCCCTCTCAAATATGATATCTTGCTCCCTAGTTATATTGATTTGAACTCCAAATACTGGTACTCTCCACCTTAACAATTTATGTTACTGCTTGAATTCTGTCCTTGCTCCCAGCAAGGGTTTGGGGAGAGTTTTATCTGCTTCCCCTAGATTCCTAATATAGTACAGATAAGCAGTAAGATCTATGCCATCCCATGGTTGACTTCACAAATGGGGGCAATACACAATGTCTTGAAGCTTTGTAAGTGGAATCCAAGGAGGAATAGTACTTATCTATAGCCATTGCTTGGTGTCCCTTCCTTGCTTTCAAGCATAGTTAACATTTATAAATTTCATCAACCCACACAAAATCCACTCTTTGGCTATTTCCTTCTGCCCCATAGCATCCCTGGCCATACTTCTTCCTTGTCCCCATTCCCTTGAGGCCCTCCCAAATATTTCTGCCCTCCCTTCCCCTCTCTGTTGCTCCATCACCTTTCTTTCCATTCTACTCTCCCAGCCCCTTCATTATACCCTCACCCAAGAGCCCTAGCAGCAGCATCGGGACCCAGCTGTCCCTTAAAACCCCGCCTCCCACTCCGATAAGCCTTGGCACCTGCCCATCAAATTGGGATCACTTCCTGCCAGAAGCCGAGCATCCTCGCTTGCTTGGATTGGGCAATGCGCGCGCGGGATGTGGGGAAATCCACTGCGGATAACTTCCGGCTGACTCTGGAAGCCTTCCTTTCATTGTTGCCATGGTGACCCTTAAAAGAACGGTGCCCTTTGTTTTTGTAGCGTTCGACAAGGGAAGCATGAATCGTTTTGCAGCTGGGGTGTGTGTGCAGAAGGGGGGTGGGAATCATCTGCCGCCTGTCATTAAATTTTGTAAATTTAATAAATTTACAAAAGATCAGAACATTTATTCTCAGGCACAGATCTGGGGGTCTGCCCGCAGAAATGGTGTGTAAGATATCTGTGCGTAGATAAGCTGCTTTTTTTTACGAGGGAAGCGACGCGTGTCGGTATAGCCGTGCATGTAACGCGTACGAGGGAGAAATTGTATGTCTCGATGCAGGTGCACAATTGAATGAGGCAGGTTTAAACGCACCTGCGTAGGTTTTATTTTATTTATTTATTTGTCAGTTGTCAATTGCTTACAAGATAATTGGTATAAGTAAAAACATAGTTATGAATACATGGATATATATAAGAAAAATAAAAAAAATATAAAAGAAACGATAGGACAGGGACGGTAGGCACGTTGGTGCGCTTATGGACGCCCCCTACAGACCTCTTAGGAAAGGGCTGAGGTCAATAGTCGACAGTCTAAGGTTAAAGTTTTTGAGGTTTGGGGAAGAAACCACAGAGTCAGGTAGAGTATTCCAGACATTGACCACGCTGTTGCTGAAGTCGTATTTCCTGCTATCGAGTTTGGTGCGACTAACCTTGAGTTTGTATCATACTGCTTATGCTTTGTGTCTGGGACAGCTGGACACAACTCCTAAGTCTTCCTTACGAATCGCCCTAATCTCGTTTGAAGGCATCTGCATGAATCAGCCGAAGCCAATGCCCTCCATTGATCACACTCCAGGACTGGCAATTAAAGTAGCCCGATGGGATCCTTTGGAAGACCCGTTCGATTTCCATTAGAGCTGTAATTCTTCTCAAGTTCCAGAAAACGTTTAAGATGCGTGGACATCAACTCCCAGAAATCCCCAGCCAGCACGTTGGCTTTGGAAAGCCGGGAGTTGAAGTCCACGCATTTTAAAGTTGCTGAGAAAATTGCATAATAATGGAACTAATAGTGATTTTTTTTTTAATTCGAAAAGATTTGGTGAAACTGACAAAGAAAGGACACAGGTTCCCCGATACATTTTTTTAAAATCCTTATTTTATTTTGCACATTTTAATTGAGCTTGGCGTTTCAATTTTCAAACGTGTTCATTAATGTTTAAAACGTCAGTCTGTCACTTTTCTACTGAAAACCACAAAAAGTTTATGCGAAGGAGGTTGGATTTTGAATGACGACTTGCTGCAATTCCTAAACATACCTGTAGGGGCAGAAACGATTTTTATGGCTTAGATTGGACCACCATTTCCTGGAACTGTTTTCTAAGTCCTTCCCATATGGTCTAGCGGTTAGGATTCCTGGTTTTCACCCAGGCGGCCCGGGTTCGACTCCCGGTATGGGAAGAAAGGTTTTTTTTGGGAGGGTGCTCCATTTTTTATTTTTAGGAATTCTCTTCCATTTTTTTTTTCTAATTTCAAAATACCGTACAGTACTGTATACTTTGTTCTTTAGAAATCGAAAGCGCACAGATTATTGAAGATGAGAACGATTACTAAACACTATAATATCAACTTAGTTCACAAGAAACGAAATTACGTCTTCTCCCATATGGTCTAGCGGTTAGGATTCCTGGTTTTCACCCAGGCGGCCCGGGTTCGACTCCCGGTATGGGAAAAGCATTTTTTGTTTTAAAAAATAAAATAAAAATGGGTTTCTTCCTAATTAAAATCATTAAAATCCACTGAAATTTCAAACTTACTTGATTACAAAGAGCAGTGTATCAGGTTCTAGAGGTTCTTTCAATGTAAGCAAGATTCTTAAAAGAGGACAAACACAGAATTGATGCATCAACTGGACAAAAAGAACATGGAGGTGATTTGTATAACTTCCCATAAATATTTTGATCATTGATTTCTTTAGAGGCTTCATAAAATGCGTCTGTTGTAACTTATAAGATCTGAAGCCGGATGCTCCCTTTCTTCATTTTAAAAACAGCACGAAAGTTCGTGTTTAGCATTTTTTTACAAAGGCAAAAAACCCCGCTAATTCTTTTTCATGAATTAAGGAATGGAACATGATGGGAATGGGAGAATTTTATTATAAAATTCCAACTTTCCCATACCGGGAGTCGAACCCGGGCCGCCTGGGTGAAAACCAGGAATCCTAACCGCTAGACCATATGGGAGTATGTAAAACTTGGTAAAACTACCAGAAGTTCAATCTGATGTTCCAGGTTAAATTCTGCCACTACCAGATTCGCAAGAATGAATGAATGTAACATGATATCTAGGCAACTTCTCCAGGAAAGTAGAGAGACTCCAATTCACTTCGGGGCATGTCAAATCCACGTATCGGCTCTCAAGTTTGACGAGGTTCGCCTTGAACGAAGGCCTCTTTGGACGACCCTGCGTGCAAACCGTCCGAGGCTTTCGATCCCTTTTCTTCAGCAAGGGAGTTTCAGACTCGTGAAGGGCAGCAGGCTGGCCTTCTTTTGGGCCGGGGCTAACCGAACAGAGGAAGCCCCTTCCCGCTTTGCTGAAAGCCGGGGAAAAGTGACTCCAGACTTCAGAAAAGATACCGGTCCCTACTTGGTCGCGTCTAATAACTTAAAACCGGTGCTTTAAGGATGCGAACCCAGATGTGGGATCTAGATGCAATTCCCCTCCACCGTTGCCTCTTCTCGAATCTCTGAAAACTAGGGGATTTTGCATTATTTTTGCATTATTATTAATTTATTTGCAAGACAGATTTTGAGTTCACATTGCCACATTAGAGGCAACTTTACATAAGAACAGGCACGCGAACTGTTAAAAATGTGGCCGCTGCGATGTTCTTCGTGCCACGCCGAGCTATAGGTTGCCTTTATTAAAGGCCCCCATTCCTGCTCCTAACCTCACCAAGATCAAATGTTTCTTCCTTGTCCGCTCCCCCTCCACCCCCGCTTCCGCATAGCGGTATTTTTGGAAAGCAACTCTAAAGGCGTAGCGACCCCTACTGATAGGCCAGGGAAATGCGCCTTTAAAGGTCCCAGCAAGTACAAGTCTGGCCTCAGATGCCCGGCCATTTTTTTTCTTGCAAAAAAAAAAAAAAAAATCCGATTCTTTTTATGTCTTATCTACACACACATACACGAGAGTAACTATAAAGAGGCCGAGCTGCATATTGTGGGCTCTCTCTAAACATCTCTGTCAGCAAGAAGCTCTTTCTAAGGTTCGCTTCTTTTAGAGTCCCGGGGGACGAAACTGTCTTCCTATTAGCTCTCGATCCAATAACAAAAAGCAGAAGTTGTTTTGCTAACGCTCGTCTCTACAGTGAACGATTTAGAAATTTTTTTTTAAAAAAAACTATTCTTCCCATACCGGGAGTCGAACCCGGGCCGCCTGGGTGAAAACCAGGAATCCTAACCGCTAGACCATATGGGAGGAAACTGTCCAAACGGTAGCACAACTGACTGATAGAGATAACAGCTCAATTAAGGCAATTACAGTTCTCAAAAGTCTTGAATTTCTTGTACCAATTACTATCCAATTTTTTTAAAAATATTGGTAGCTTTAGTTAGCATCCCTAATGCACTAAGCTATATATTTTTATCTTCTCACCCATTCCTCAGGAATAAAATCACTAAACTTGAAAATCTCATGAAGCATTTTCTGGTCTTGTTTCTTTCTTGCACTTGGACAGCGGTGGTAGACTTAAGCCTCAACAGCTTTGTGCTCTGAATCAGCCAGGTCTTTTTAAAGACATTCTGCAGCAGCTCACCATGTATCTAGATGTGTCTGTCTTCTTTTTCTCCCCACAGTGGGATTTGCACTATGTCTGAGTTCATCATGACAAACCCTTGCAAGGGAGGTACACTTCTTCAGCATTTGAGCTCACCTTTGTGGGAATCCTTTGGCTCCAATTTGCTGGAGCAACTCCAACAGATATAAGAAGGAACATCTCCACCTGAAACCCCCAAATCCAATTGCCTACTAAAATAGAATAAGGCAACAGGTGACTTTACAGTAGGTTTACTCAACAGCACCCTGATTTAGTGTGAATGTGAACTCAGTGTAGCTTTATTTATTTAGGAATTTTATTTAGATAAACATGGTGATACAAGGCACCTTACAAGGAGGAAAAACAGCACATAAAATAAATAAAAATTAAACACCCCCCCCCCACTGTGTGATTTGATTTGAGGCAATTTCCAATATTCCTCTCTCAATCTCAGTACCTTCAATCTCAGTAACTTTAAAAGAGTGATTTAGGGGCTCATTTTCAAAATCACCACAACTTTGTCATTAGAAGAAATTAAAATATCAGCAATCCCAACAGGCAGGGGAGAAATTTTTATTAAAATAAAAACCAGTTTCACTGTTGAACTTTTTCTTAAAGAGGTACACATCCAAGTCAGACAATATAGGGACCTATTTCTTTGGGGTTTCCACTTTTTTCCTTCCAGATATTTTAAAAAGCCCCTACAACATTAATCATAATCAAAACTTGAGCCTCATGTAAATCTGTTTTTGGTTTGAAAGACAGAAAAGTTTTGCTTATGAGGAAAGCATATAAGACATATGAAAATCAAACTACAAATCAAAGACATTTGTTTCAATACTTTAAGAGACATATTGCCTCAGACAAATAAGAAAAAAGGGCAAAATGAAGACTATATACACTAAGCTAGATTTTCCAGCTATGCTTTATTTTAAAATACATACATCCATTTTTAGCTTAATGCAAACAATCTTTCTAAAGTGCATCTGTAACTTACAAAGCCATTAATAATTATAATTATCTTTTACATAGAGATTTAAAAACAGTTCAGAACAAATATGGAGATTTCCAAAACTGCTCCAGTAAATATAAGCTAAAGTTTACAGCTTATATTGAATCAGCAGAGATGATCATTATTGATCAAGGAGAGTACTGCTTCTTTCCAGCTACCAGTTTTTGTTTTTTTTCCAGCAGTGACTGGTAATAACTTCTAGTGGCCTCAATTTCACTTTGTATTGAGGCAATTTCTGCAGCCAGGTGGATCCCTGAAACAGGGCAAGACGAAAAAGGGGTTATCAATAGACAAATCTAAATAGTATTTTTAAAAAGAAAAATTCCATTCTACACTGTCCCCTAAATTGGATTGTTTCCAGATATGATAGAACGGCCAACTTCCATTTTGCCAAGCTATAACTAGGAATTCTAGGAGCAGGAATCTACTTTTATCCATGTGGCATTTGGGTTGGAAAAACTGTTTTATGAATGGTGAAGATCTCTAAAAAGCTCATTGACTTGGACCAGCCACTCTCTCAGTCCAACCCATCTCACATGGTTGCTGTTGAGGGGAAAATCAGAAGGAGGAGCATTATTTATGCTCACCATCTTGCATTGTTTATAAAAATGATAGATGGGATAGAAAATAAATTAACAATAAATACATAAATTACAGATCAGAAGCAACGCCCTTATTGCTTGTAGGAAGTGCCACAATAGAATTGGTTTGAATTGAATACCAGAAATTTAGTCTAATTCCTCAGATAGTGACTACCATAATATGAACAGAATTTAGTCACTGAGCAACTCCCCCAACTGATGTTCTGCTACCCAAGTAGCAGCTTTCACATAAGAAAGCAACAGCTGCATGATAGTAATTTTCTTAGATCTTTAGACAAGGAATCAGAAGGGGACAGAAGTGCAGATGGCGTTCATTGTGATTATCCCAGCTGCCATTTGCCTCACCTTCTCGGAAAGTTTTCTGAGCTTGTCGGAGGCTTTGAGGCACAAGAATGCCAAACCAGTTCAAGGGATCTTGGTGGCCTAAGGTCTCTGCAGGCTGGGATGCTGCATTCTGGGGTTGGGCCACATCCTCTGCTTTTCCTGGACCTTTTCGTCGTCGTAGAACTAGAAGCAATCAAAGAGTATCTTCAATCAAAGGAGACTGGCAAACAAGGAAATGGATGTTGTTGAACTACAAATCTCAGGATGCCTATTGTAGGTTGTTTTAGAAAGCACAGTTGGACAATTCTCATCCCTATCTTTGAAGAGTGATTGAGGCTGATTTCTGATATTTCCAGAAATGGTTGTATTGTAAGTGTTCATATTATTGGGGACAATGAATTTCTGATTGACTGTTTCCTAGTATGATTGACTGCTGATTGTACCTTATGACTATCATTAAGTGTTGTACATTATGATTCTTGATTCTTAACGAATGTTCCTTCTTTATGTATACTGAGAGTATTTATACCAAGACAAATTCCTTGTGTGTCCAATCACACTTGGCCAATAAAAGTATTCTATTCTATTCTATTCTGATTTGTGTTTCTACTGTACAAAGTTTATTTCACCAAATTGTTACATCTTTGATTTTTAGTACTAATATAGTAACCTATAGTCATTTTAAGAGCCAGAGAAAGATTCAGACAGACTTTGGGAAATGATTGCAGTTTCTTATGAATTCTGATCAAGTGGGCTCAAAAATATTATGGGTTTTGTTCCTTTACCTTGTTCACTGGGGCCAATCTCTTCCACAAAAGCTGGGCTTTCATCCTTCCCTTTGAAAGCATCTTCTGTGATCACCTGAAATTGAGTCTGCCCATCTTCTGCTTTGCTAGATGGAACAAATAGAGAGTCATATACAAGACTGAGCATTTAGCTTGAAACCAACTCACTTCCAAGGAATAGGCACTCTCTTTCTCCATAGAGAAAGAGAGAGTATATTATAATTGCCTCTATCAATGTTATTCCAGAACAACACTGTGATGTAGATCAGGTTATGAGGGAACTATTGGGTCAAGATTTTTCAAAGAGTTTTCCACATGGAATGGGGATTTGAATCTGTTTCTCCAGTCCTCATCCCAAAATCAAAGAAATAAAACAATCTTCCGGTACTGATTTTATCAACAAAACAATCCAAAATGATCCATAGTAAAACTTATCTCACTTGTCTAAAACCTTAGAGATCACAAAGCTCTCATAATTGAATACAGCCAAGTGAAACAGTCCCTTCTTACAAAAGGAGTTGGATTAACAATTCTTGGAATTATTAGGGTGACCTGATGTTCTGGAAAAGCTATTATGGAATGGAGCAAACTTCCCCAACCTGATGCATCCAGCTATTTAATTCCTACCATTCCCATGCTGGATGGCAATGGAAATAATAGCGCTAAATATTTGAAATAATAGTTTAAATATTTGCAGGGAGGTTCCAATAAAAATAACACAAAATAGATGTCATCTATTTTTAGAAAAATTCAAAAGGCAAGAGGAAAAGCACCTAGTTATTCTTTTTCCTTTCCATTGAAAGTCATTATACTGGCTAGCTACTTACTATTAGCCCCTGGATTAAGAATATTTGATTTATAGACATCTTATATCTGTGAATGGGCTGGCTATTATTAAAATGATGGAAGGCATTCTATTTCCTTGAGATGATAAACCACTGAAGCCATACAATGTTTGAATGAACTGTTGAAGTCATGTGCATTTTTAATGTTGGATAAAGAGATGGCCAGAATATAAATTTATTAATAAATAATATAGACTGTTTTCAGCAGTTCATGAAAACATTGTGTGGTTTCAGTGGTTCATAGGCTTGAGAAAGGAAAATTCTGTCCACCATTTGTACTAATAGGCAGTCTATTCATAAGTCCAAGTTCTGAGTTAGATAGAAATTTGAGATAAAGACAGACAGATGATTGGAACTTGACTGAGTTTATACAATACATTAAGCCATAAATCATAATTTATTAAGCACAATGAGTGTGTCTGTACAACTAAACCAAAACCAAGTCAACCATATTTTGGTTTAGCACAATGTATGATTGCAGTTGCTGCCTTTATTCCTCACCATAGAATTTCCCTCCTTGCCAATATCCAGCAATTTTCCCACTCACCTAGTTTCTATCCGAATAGATGGTGTCATCTGGTGTCCATATTGCAGGGTAGATACAGATTTGTTACCCATGGCATAGCGAGATTTGGAGAGTGAGAACCAACCCTGGAAAGGCAAAATCAAAAACACAACTTACAGCAATCTTTCTGACCAGATAACTTTAATGTTACAACTGCCAGAATTCTTAGTCATCTTGAAAAGGGAATGAACTGATACTGGATTTTCTGACATTGGGAAGACAAAGGCTATGTCTATGACACATTTCCCAAAAAGGAATCAACAGCTCTGCTCAACTGCAGCAAGAGCTGGGGAAAGGGAAAAGGACCCCATCATTTGGTAGCATGCCCTTGGCCTTTTCTCAGGTCTTATGTGCCATGTTCTCACCTGCTCCACCATTCCATTGAAAGCTTCTCTCTTCGTCTGGAGCATTTCAAGAGCATCAAAAAGGTGAAGGATAACACGGTCCAATTCCTCGCATATTTCAATTTGTCCAATGTCCTCTGCGGGAGCCATCTGAATGGAAAATTGCGCAATTGATCCTATTTGACCTTGTGTCACACAGGTTTCAAGAGTTTCTGCTGAAATAGATAAACATCCATGTTGATGTAAATTGTTACCTTATATATTTAATTTGCGCACTTCTTTTCCATCAAATAGTGTTCAAAACCACAACAGGAAAAATACGAGTAAGATCACAAATTAAGCAATTAAATCCATTTGCAACCTATTCAACCATCAGTTAGAGCCAGATTTAGATGCATACAACTTGTAGAAGCAGATTCCTTGCCTTTTGTCCCAACAGCAGTATTTTTTTCAAAATATTTTAGAGATGGACAAACCCACTGAATGGAATATGCTCCAGTGAAGAATGAAGGACCTCTGAAAACAAGGTAAAGTGAGCAATAGGGGGCGTGCATAAGCGCACCAATGTGCCTACCGTTCCTGTACTATTGTTTCTTTTACATTTTATTTTTCTTATATGTATCCATGTATTCATAACTATGTTTTACTTATACCTATTATCTTGTAAGTAACTGATAAATAATAATAATAATAACAACAACAATAATAATGACAGAATGATCTTTTTAAAGGATTCCACTATCTTTTCAGGCTCTCTACCTCATTTAGCAGTACCTTACAACAGTTTGTGCACTATTTAGAAAGCATGTAGTACTACAAGAGAAAGGAAAGGTGAGAAAAGCTTGTTTCTTTCCATCCAGATATACAATATTTGGATCTGTGTCCATATTTACAAAACATTCTCAGCTAAAAACTTGTCTGAATCAATACAACTTCTGCTAATGGAAAGGCATACAGGAAGACTCAAAATAAGCTTCCTTTGGCAAACAATTTTCCTTTGGCAATAGGAGCAATCACAGTCTGGTATTGTGGTGATAATACTAGCCAAAAACCCACTGAAGTCAGGAAGACTTACTTCTGAGTAAATATATCCAGAATTGCTCTGCTTCATTAGGCCCAATATCACCCCACCTCACCTTTCTCTTCCCTTTTAAAACATGTAAATTGCATATTCGATACTTTATTTTTCCAATCTTCCTCCAGAATTCAAAGTGTTCACGATATTTGAGGACATTTGAGGACCATGAGTCTATTCTGCTTTGCTACACCCGTCATTTCAAGGGCCAGACATTACACGAGCGTGTTGCATTACTGTAAAGCTAATGATGAATCTGTGTTGATATTAGAGAATCACAGTTTTACTCAAATAGCAGTATTCCAGTATTTGAAGGGCTGCCACAAAGAAGAGGGGGTCAAGCATTGCCAAAAGGCATTAAAAGTTGTAAATGTAATCTTACGAAGTTTCTCCTCTAGAAATATTGAATTGCTAACTAGGGCATACAAAACCTTTGCTAGACCAATACTCGAATACAGCTCATCTGTCTGGAATCCGTACTGTATATCGGATATTAATACAATTGAGTGAGTCCAGAAGTATTTCACGAGAAGAGTACTACACTCCTCTACTCGCAACAGAATACCCTATATCACCAGGCTTGAAATTTTGGGCTTGGACAATCTTGAACTACGCCCACTTACAGTTGGACTTAAGCGTAGTACACAAAATTATCTGCTACAATGTCCTACCAGTCAATGACTACTTCAGCTTCAACCGCAACAATAGAAGAGCACACAACAGATACAAACTCAATGTTAACCGCTCCAAACTTGATTGCAGAATGTACGACTTCAGCAAGAGAGTGGTCAATGCCTAGAATGCACTACCTGACTCTGTTGTTACAGCCCCTAACCCCCACTCCTTTAACCTCAAACTATCCACTATTGACCTCACCCCATTCCTAAGAGGTCTGTAAGGGGCTTGCATAAGTGCACCATACGTGCCTCCCGTCCCTGTCCTATTGTCCCCATTTATTCATACCTAATCCCTGTATTCTTACTCATGTTTATACTTATACCTATTATCTTGTAAGTGATTGACAAATCAAATAAATAAATAAAATAAACGTATTCTCCAAAGCACCAGAGGGCAGGACAAGAAACAATGGTTGGAAACTAACCAAAGAGAGAAACAACCTGGAATTAAGGAGAAACTTCCTAACAATGAGGACTATTAACCAGTGGAACCGCTTGCCTCCAGAAATCATGGGCGCTCCACCACTGGAGGTTTTTAAGAAGAGTCTAGAGTCAGTCAATTATCTGAAATAGTATAGTTCTCTTGCTTGAACAGGGGGCTGGGCTAGAAGACCTCCAAGGTCCCTTCCAGCTCATTCTACTCTAATTCTAAGTTATGACGCCAACAACATAAGAATCCTGAGACGCCAACAAACCCCTCATTCTTTCTACCTGCAACTGTGATCGGCAATCGAAAGAAAGAAGATACCTTCGTCAGCAAATATATCAGCGTAACTTCATAGGTCTTCCTCTAGCCAAGACAGCTGATCGCTCAACCTTCCTGCCCTGAGTTCTAACCACTGTACCCGACCCGCTTTTCTCAATTGACTTCCTGTACCTCTGCCTTTGAAACATGACTCCACCTTCTCTTCTTCCACGGCCAATGAGATCAGAAATGTTCATCTTTAACCAACCGGCTGCAAACCGGGGTACAAAAGCGACAATACAGCTTCGGATAATAAGCATAAGCCGCTTCCGGTTGTGAAGTCCTCCCCCCCCCCTTTTTATCTCTAGAGTGACGTTTTTCAATCTCAGCAGTTATATGGGGGCTTCAACTCCCAGAGTTCTCCAACCAGCTCGCTGAAGTCCGCATAAGGTGAAGTTGCTGGGGTGGAGAAACATTGTTCTAGAGCAGGGGTCCCCAAACTTGGCAACTTTAAGACGTGTGGACTTCAACTCCCAGAATTCCTCAGCTGGGAGTTGAAGTCCATACGTCTTAAAGTTGCCAAATTTGGAGACCTCTTCTAAAGGCTTAAACAGGGATCATGCTTATTAAGGGGCTTGTATGTATGCAGCACCCTCTGATATTTCGGGCAAGTGTGGTGATGGGATCTCTTTTGAATCGATAAAGCTGGCCAAATAGATATCCCCCCTCCCCACACACACACACAAACCAAAGGCCGGGGAATATATGGGTATCAGATAGGGGCTGAAAAAAAATCCAGTGGATCGAAATATTTTGTGCGGGCAGTCTCGCGATGGTATAAATGCTGGCAACTCAGTTCCAGTTTCTCTCCAGGAAGCCCACAAGAGCATTTTCATTTGTCCTTCAGATTAGAATCTATGGGGGCAGAAGTGTGGAAAAATATACGAAATATGAAACGGGATCCACTAGATCTTTCTTCCGCATTTATGCTTTCTTCGCCTAGAGTTGGAAGGGAATCGGATTTGGAGAGGCACAGAAAGAAGGCAGAGGGGAGAAAAAAAAACTAGACCTCAGTATTTCAAAGATTCCATTAGTAAAGAAAATCTCAACAATGTCACCCGGTACTCAACAGCCTATAAAGCTATAAAGGCACTGTGAAGCGGTATATAAATCTAAGGGCTATTGCTATTCGGAAGCATCATTAGACTTTGCAACCCCACATCATGTGCGCGCGCATTTTAGCGACGTCGCCGTGGAGGCTTCGGGCACGCGTTCTCATTACGTCACCTTCCTTTGTTCTGCCATGTTTGGTGTGGGCCTGAGGCTTCCCTTTGGCTTTTTCATTCTCATCTGTTATAGGCCGTTTCTCCTGACCAATGAGAACCGATCTCAAGGGCGGAAGTGATTGAAAGAAAGTGAATCGTAACGTGGTAGAGTCTGAGATGTTCTAATCTAGGGAGATCATGGTAAGAACTGAATTTTGTGCATCGAGCAGTATTTCCTTTTTGGAAAAATGAGCAGTAATTGGTTTTGCTTTCTGGCTAAGAGAATGGAGACAGAGTTTACAGATAGTTCAGTTTAGACTTTGTCCAACGATTCGAATTAATGAAGCCTTGGGATAGTAGACATTCTAATCTAGACTAATTCGGAGCAAAGATCATAGATTTTGTGTATACTTTTAGAAGTTACCTATACTTTGATCAGACTTCTCGGCCTGTTGCTTTCTAGGTACATTGAATTACAGTAGTTGGCAGTATTGGTTACATTTTTAAAAAATTAGCCCATAATTCTTCAAATGTTTACTTAGGAATCCAACTAAATTTGATAGGACTTATACTGAAGGCATGTAACTCAAAAGTTAAAATTTTTTGGATTTTTAACAAATGTTTCAGGACAGATCCATTTTCTCCCATCACTAGGTATATTGAAGTCAAAAAATATCTTAATGAATCTAATTGGTGCATTTCTACTTTTTTAGTTACGTCGCGAGGCTCGTCAGAGGCGGGAGTATCTTTACCGCAAAGCTCAAGAAGAAAAACTCCAGGACTCTTCAAGAAAAGAAAGAAAAAATTAAAAAGGCGTTGGATGGTACACGTTAATGACTTGGAATTGCAATATATAACAACAGGATTATATTTTGTGAGAATGTGAAACACTGAGAGCTTATGCCCCGAAGACAAATTCCTTGTGTGTCCAATCACACTTGGCTAATAAAGAATTCTATTCTATTTTATTCTATTCTTCTTGAGGGCCACTTGGCCTTTAAGTAAGCCCTATTAAACTTAATGGCTCCTGTAGCTAAGAAAGCATGTATAGTTTGTCGTAAAACTGAACCAATGTGCTTTTTTATTCGCTTATTACAATTGTTCCCCATGTTTCCTTTCATTTACTCAAGATTTCTCCTCAAAAGGGATCTTCACAAATAACCTTGAGAGGTAGACAAAGTGCACAATTATCCATGAATTAATAGCGTTATGGAGATTTGAAACTAAGTGTCTTGTAGTGCTTGTCTGGCATTCTAATCGAACAAAGGTTGGGTTTTAAAGGATATGCTGATGTATTAAACCATGTTATATTTCAGCCAGCCAATCTCACAGAATTGTTGAAAAGTAATTTTGAGAAAGCCAGTATAGTGTAATGATTGTACTGGGATAAGGAAGAGCCAGATTAAAGGCTCTCTTCAGCCCTGGAGCTGACATTTCACCAGGCAGTTTCTGTTTACCAATTTCAAAAGATGGCCATTCTGGGTATAAAATTGGAGAGAAATAAGATGTTTTGGAAAATGGAAAGAAAGTATATAATTCTAATAAATACAGAAATAAAATAGGTGGGAATGTTGTCCTCATAAACTTTTCAAAAGCCAATTGAAAGAGCTAGGCCTTGCAGTTCTTACAGTACTCATCTAAAATTAATGATGGGCATGCTAGCTGGTGAATGGAAGAATCCTCTCACCTCAGCTTTGCTTCCTCATAAGGAATTAATCTTATATTTGTCTTATTTTTTCTTTACCTTATTTGTTTTTTTATGTTCAGTCTGCTTGATTTATTCTATTTTATATATTTTATACTATACAATCAAAGTTATATTATTTGTATAATGTTTTGTGATTTTTACTTTAAGTGGTAAACCATCTAGAGTTGTTGGGAGTTGGGAGAATTACAATTTGTTTAAATGAACCAATAACACACAATAATGCAGATTTTTACAATTTTTTAAAAGTCACCTGTGTCTTTTCCCTTCCAGAGAACTGCCTGATTCCCACAGAACTTCGGAAAGAAGCCCTGGTCCTCCAGAAAGCACTGGAGTTTGATGACGGAGGGGCAGAAGGTGAGTGGATCATTGGAGCCAAACCTTTGGGCTACCATGCCCAATCAGGACCCCTCTAAATGCTTTCTGGGGAATCTGTCTGTCTCTGGGAAGGTTTGTAATTCTGACATTGGCCTGGCAGGAGTGACGAGTCATATAGATGATGAATACCGCTGGGCTGGAGTGGAGGATCCCCGTATTATGGTCACCACTTCCCGTGACCCCAGTTCCCGCCTCAAGATGTTTGCCAAAGTAAGTAAACAGTAAATGTCTTGTCCTGCTGTAGGCGGAGGCATGGCTTTAGAAAGCAGGTTGATGGGGAGGCTTAAATCAGCAGCCTAGTAGAAATGTTACTTTGCTCATCGGAGGACCTGTAGTCTTTCTGGGACTACTTCATACAAAACATGACTACCAGAACCTGCCAGAAGAGATTGAAGAGGTTTACTTTGAGCCAGACATCAAACCCAGTTCAGTTCAGCTCTGGGCAATTAGGAGATCAGAGCAAATGGACTAAGAGAGACTGCGTGCTAGAATCATCTTAAGATCTCAGCTCAAGCTTTCCAGATTAAAAAAAAGTCAGTGTGAATCTAACCCGTGTTATTAAGGTACAGTGACTTTGGTTGCTTCTGCTCAGAAATCTGATTGTAAATGGCTGCTTATAATTTCATGTGTTTTTCCCATGTTCTGTTTAGGAAGTGAAGCTAGTTTTCCCTGGGGCCCAGCGAATGAACCGAGGCAGGCATGAGGTGGGTGCTTTGGTCCGTGCCTGCAAAGCCAATGGGATCACCGACCTGCTGGTGGTGCATGAGCATAGAGGGGTGCCAGGTAAGAGATTTGCAAGCAATACAAACTCAATAGATAGTTGTGGTTTGAATTCGGTAGCTATCACAGCATATCCAGTAGAGATTCAGTGGTCACTTTATTTCATTTGTACTGGACTGGAGGAGGACAGTTTGATGGAATCATACAGAAGGTGCAACTTTGCTTATTTGGAAATGAGCTGAAGTTGCTTGTTTGATGTCAGATCCAACGACAGTGGCTCTACTCTTCAGAAGCAATTTAATGCCTTCCAGATACTTTATGTTATAGTTCGACAATCCCTTTGCCAACTTGCCTCAGGTTGACAAGAGCTGAAATCCACTATGCTGCTTACTTGACTCTAGGTAGAAGTTAATATTTAGTGGTAAAGTGTAGGCTGTGCACCCACCCAGGTTCAGTGACCAGATTTCCAAATAGAGTTGGGAAGTCTTCCATTTGAAGCTTCTGATAATGTTGAGCTAGATGGAGTAGCTGGATATGAGCAAGGCAGAATTGGTGGATAAAGCATCATTCCCACACATCAAGGGGTGTCATGATGATTTCTTTTTTCAGTGGGTTCACCTTCTTCCATTGATAGCAACTGGGCCTAACTAGTTTCTCTGCTCCTTGTTCCCACTTCTTCATTACTTAGATGGACTCATAGTTAGCCACCTGCCTTTTGGACCCACTGCCTACTTCACCCTCTGCAACGTGGTCATGCGCCATGATATCCCAGACATCGGCACCATGTCAGAAGCCAATCCCCACCTCATCTTCCACAATTTCACATCTCGTCTTGGACAGAGGGTAAGATGAAGTGGTAGATCAGAATGTTGTTTCCTCCATATTTGACTATTGTTTAGCCTGAGATTGAGCATCAAAATGGAGAAGGTAACTAGCCGGTATGCAAAACGTCAGAGACATGGCAGGGCAGGAAATCCTTTTTGACTTGGCAGTAAGATCTACTGGCAAAAATGTGTGCCAAATCACTAAATGTGATTACTGTTTTCTGGGTTTACAAAATGTATCATAAAGCAGCTGAACACACTAGGTCTATTAAGTAGACTAAGCTACAAGTTTAAAAAATGGTTAAAGCTTCTAGATCTTTTACTGTCCTAGGTTAGCATGTTGTGAACTCAGCCCCTGAAAGCAGTGGAACCCACTCTACAGAAGTGAATATAGGACTACCACCTGGATTCGTCAGTGTTCTTTATATGGTATTTTGGGCAAAGTAAAGATGTATCAGAGAAACGGCATAATCACAGGAGGTTTTCTCACATTTTTATGCACCAGAAATCATACAAATAATATTTTGGTTGAGTTGCTAAAGATCATTCTAGCTGGGAATTATAGGAGGTCCATGGTCAATCACATTCAAAGGCTGTCATGTGAGTTGAGTCTGATTTATCGGCTTGATCTTGCAATTGTGTTCAGTTATGTATGTCTTTAAATCTGATCCCATTAAGGGAAAACTTGACTTCGAGACTACAGGACCATTTGATACTTCTTTCACTACATCATCTACTTTCTACTCCCAAGGTTCTGACATTTCCCACTTTCTCCTTCATAGGTCACTAGCATTCTCAAGTACTTGTTTCCAGTACCTAAAGATGACAGCAAGCGGGTCATCACTTTTGCCAACCAAGATGATTATATCTCCTTCAGGTACGTGTATCTGGTTTGGATTCTGGGTGAGGCTGAGCAGAAATGCTTACCAGAGTGGAGCCAAGAGAACACAAACCTCACTGGTGCTAGATTCACTCTTCATTGCTGCCAGTTGTGAGGTCTTATTCATGGACAATGCTCTGTGTGGTAGTAACAACCTGCAATTTTGTCCCTTCTGAATAGTTGGATTATAATTGCTATACTTGTTGCAGATTGGGGTAAATGTTATCCCAACACGTGAAGGGACTCAGGCTGAAGAAAGATGAGGGAGCATTTTTCAAGCTGCTTTGGAAATAAGATGAATGGGCAGCCATGGAGGGTATTTGGGGGCTTATGTGTGGATTTGCTTTAGTTCTGCACTTTATTGATTCTTTCAAAATGCCAAAGGAGGGAAGCCACAGCATTTTTCTTTAGCTAGTGCTGCCTGCTATCAGTTTGAGGTTGTCGTTATTTAATAATTGCCACTAGATGCCAAATACAATAGGTCATGAAAGTTGCCTCTGCAGAGTCTTCAGTTATCTAGCGGGCAACTTAAACACTTTATGTGTAATACCTGTCCATCATTGAAGTACCCAATGGTGGGCAGGATAAGTTTGTAAATAAAGAAATAAACTTTATCCCTGGCTTCTGTTCCACTTGGAGCATGCTGCAGTTGGGTTCATGCAACGTGTAACACCAAAATATAGTTTTATCTGTTGTTTAATGTAGAATCAATTAAAGTCAACCAACAAGTTGTGTTGTTAGCAGTGCCCTCAAAGAAAATATAAATGCAGAAGTTAACAGATAGTGCTGTTAATTGTAGAGAGGATGAATTGTGTGCATGTATGCATCCGGTAGCTGGCTCTGCCATGGGGAGAATGAAGAGATAACCTCAGATGTGCCACTTGAAAAGGCAGACAACTATCCGTTTGATTTATCTTTGGTCATGAAATATATGGAGATACTTTTACCAATATGGGGTGTGTGTGGCTTTTGCTGCTTTGCTTGAAATGATGAAGTGTTTGCCTTTTGTCCATGTTTTAGCAGCTGGGATTTGGGTTGTATTTGTGTTTAATGGGTGTGGGGGACTCAGGAGGAGGTGGGGCCAAAGAGTCTGATTGCTGAGGAAGAGGACTGCTCTTAATTCTTCCCAGTGCTTACTCTGAAATTTTCCAATACTATCTGGGGCAGGCACCATGTTTACAAGAAGACTGACCATCGGAATGTGGAGCTCTCTGAGGTTGGGCCAAGGTTTGAAATGAAATGTAAGTACCGCCATCAAACTGTGAACTGTGAAATCAGAAATTTTGCCTCCATTGCTGACTTGCCAGAGCAGTTTTAACCGAGTCAATGTTCTCTTACCATATGCTACTTTATTTATATGTGGAGTTTTTTTTTAAAAAAAAATTATAAGTAACTCAAGGCAGTGAACGTATCCAATACACTTTCCTCCTCCTATTTTCCCCACAACAACTCTGTGAGGTGAACTGGGCTGAGAAAAAATGATTGTCCAAGGTCACCCAACTGGCTTTTATGCCTAAGGCGAGACTCATGGTCTCGCCTAAGGTCGATTCATGGTCTCCTGCTTTCTAGCTTGGTACTTTAATCACTAGACCAAACTGGATTTGTGTGTGTGTGTGTGAGAGAGAGAGAGAGAGAGAGAGAGTGATATATGTATCTATGTATTTCACATGGGTATTGGGAATCCAGTTAAGTGGTTGGGAGAGATAGAAGTCTGAACATGGCAGCTGATTGGCAAGTGGACTGAATAAATATGTGAAAAACAAATCTGCAATGAACAGAGGGGCAACTTCAACTTTGTAGCAATAGCGCTTAGACTTATGTACCACTTCACAGTGCTTTACAGCCCTCTAAGCGGTTTACAGAGTCAGTATATTGCCCTCAGCAATCTGGGTCCCCATTTTGTGGACCTCGGAAGGATGGAAGTCTGAGTCAACCTTTTGATACTGTATTTGATACTTGATACTGTAAGTATCAAAAGCATTGAAGAAGAAAAAGGAGAAGGAAGAGGAGGAAATTTTGGAAAAACCTTCTATCTGTTGGAGCAAGTCCTACTGGGAATTCTAGATATTGTTCAGCATCCCTTGGATGGGCAAAGCTAATATATTGATAATGTCACTACATTGCAGGCTTAAACGGAATGGCTTTTTCAGGTAAAACCTCTAAATCAATATTAGAAATACCAAGCTTTGAGTAAACAAGTGTAGAAAGGAAATCCATCTTTTTCTCCGGCTTTCTTTCTCTCCATCTTTTTAAAAAATATGTCTGACTCCACAGTAAAGAAACACCCATCTCCAGCCCTACTATTTGCAACAAATGGCAATTAAAGCAATAAGACACAGTGTACTGTATGCAAATTGCAGCATTTTTTTACTGGAGTCCTCAGTTATTTTTCTCACAATTAGAGTCAAAGGCTATAATCTGATTTCCCCTGAGGTTTACAACAGTGTTTTTCAAAGGGATCTCTAGTTCTAGCATGAGTCAATCTACTTATTTCCTTCCTAACAAAAAGAGGCAACGTTTATGATAATTTTTAATGGAACAGTTTTCTGCTGATGTTGACTGTAAGGCTGCTTCTTAAAAGAAATTGGCTTCCTTGTTCAAGAACGGTGCTTTCTAGTTATATTTGGTCAAGTCTTGTAATTCATAGGCTATGGCAGGGGTGGGATTCAAATTTTTTAACAACCAGTTCTGTAGGTGTGGCTTAGGTGGTGGGTGTGGCTTGGTGGTCATGTGACCGGGTGGACATGGCTTGATGGTCATGTTATTGGCTGGGTGTGGCCAACTCAATATCACTCACATCAAGGCATGCATCTCCTCGCCTGGCCTCTCATGACTGTGGGGATTCAGCAACAGTTCTAAGTGTGAAAAATGGTCATAAGTCACTTTTTTCAGTGCCATTGTAACTTTGAATGGTCACTCCACACAAACAAAGTACCAGCAAAGGAGGGGAAAAAAAACTCCAGAGATGTTCCTGGGACAGGAAGTTTAGTCCTGCCAAGAACGTAATAAGGGTTAACGGAGAGGCAGTTTCTATAAGCAAAACCAGAATGTTTCCTTCCTGCCTTCCTTATAGGATTAGGCCAGTAATTTCTTCTAACAACCGGTTCTCTGAACTGCTTAGAATGTTAACCAATTCTAGCGAATAGGTGCGAACTGATAGAAACCCACCCCTGGGCTATGGCTACATTGGCTGGAAATTATGAGAATTATAGTTTACCACATTTGATTGAGCACCACATTTGAGAATGCTGTGCAAAAGAAATCTTTTGCTGCCGTGCTTCTTGTGCTTTCATATGTAACTCATATTACATGGATTTTCACTATGCACTTTAAAAACTGGACCAGTATGTAAATTTGTCTATGACTCTTGTCCTTCTGGAGGAAAAAAATCCCTTCTATGCACTTGCTTCAGGGAAGAGAAAAATAGTTATTCAATATTTATGGGTCACAAGATGTTTCAAATGACTGCTATGTCTGTTGAACACTAGAATGGATTGGATCACCCTTCTCAGAGTTCAGTATGATTCTCTTCCTGTTCCCATTCTGATCTAAAGACTAATGTGGTTAGGAGCATGTATAATGATCAAGAAGTTGCTGATTCAAATCTCAGCTGACACATTAAGAAGCTGAGAGGCTTCTTGTGAATCAGAATCTTGGTTTTTGTCCATCAGAATCATTGCACTATGGAGGGGAGGATAACTACCATTCAACAATGGCTTCTGGTTACTGGGTTCACCTATTGCAGTAACTCTAATGTGGTTTCCTCAACTTTAGAATAATCTGTTATTGCTTACTTCATGATTCATCCTTAAACGTACTGTTGCTTAATGTAATCTGTGAGACTTAAATGCTGGGAA
Organism: Bungarus multicinctus; assembly: GCA_023653725.1. Classification (NCBI taxonomy): domain Eukaryota; kingdom Metazoa; phylum Chordata; class Lepidosauria; order Squamata; family Elapidae; genus Bungarus; species Bungarus multicinctus. The sequence goes on along the minus strand of CM042834.1, from coordinate 155,035,307 downwards.
TGATTATTGTGGTTTGAGGGTTTGCTTTCAGAAGTATCTGGTTGGCTGTTTGGAGGTTGTTGTCCTAGAACAATTTCGGATGTGTCCCAGCTAGGTCACTTAACTGTAATTTAGAAAATAATGGTAGTTTGAGTTCACATATATTGCAGTTCCCTAACCTCTGGTTGTGTTACATTGGTTAGGGTCTCAACATACTAAGCCAAAATTTAACAAACCCCATTAACGTTTAACTGCACATGTGAACTCCACTACAGCATAAAATGCTGTGAATTTTAAGGATTGTTTCCATTGTTTGGGTAGGATTTATCTTTCCTTGTCCTCTGTCCTACAGAATCATTTTCTGTGGACATTCAGAGACTGCATTTGAACTAGACTGAAAATAGAATTGTAGGGTTTATTCCCTGAAGCACAGAGCATGACAGCCAGCTCAAACTTTTCTTCTCTTATATTGCAGTATATATGATTAAACTGGGAACCTTGGAGCAAGAGAACACCGCTGACGTGGAGTGGCGCTGGCACCCCTACACCCATACAGCCAAGAAGAGAAAATTCCTCAGTGTTGAGTAGCAGTCCCTCAAAACTGCCACTTTCTCATCCAAAAAACAGACTGTATATTGGACCTTAAATGAACTAGATTGTTCAAGCTTGCTCCCATAAATACATTTTTCTTTCTTTCTGCCTGTTCTAGGAGTGATCATCTTTTTGGTTCATGTCAGAATTTGGTTCTCACCCATTCCAGGACTTCCCCATTCTGGCATGGAACTTGTGATGTTTGTCCAGCACAAAGGTTTTTTTGCATTTCTTTGTTCTGACTGGTTGGCCTTCCTGGCTAACATGTATAAAGCAGAAGCATACTGGGTAACATTGGAATTGGCTGTCCAGTTCTAAAGATGTCTATGGGGAATTGATTTTGAAAGCTACATTAGCAGCAAAGAAGACAGTCAAATAGCAGTTGTTAAGACTCAAAACTATGGAGAACACATTCATTATAATTTACCATAGCATTGCGTGACTCTAGTGCTTTCTCAGCCCTCCAGTTGGGTTTTATTATTTCATGCCTGCAATTTTCCTGCAATAACTTAATTCCTCTTTTGATGTCTATGATAGTAATGCTACCTAAACATATAAATAGGACTAATAAAGAGATAACAAAATGGGGCAGGAGACTTTCCTCACCTGCTCTGTCATTTTTGCTTTGCTAGATGTGTCTGTTTGAGCCCACTCCAAATGTCTGGGTTCTAATTCATTAAGATGTAGTTAACTAACTAATCCACACTGGCTAGGCTTACAACAGACATAGCTAAAATGCAGCACAATCACTTTACATTATCAGGTTATCAGAGTTACATTGGAAGTTATGTTGAAGAGGAACATATGGGAGAATGAATTAGAGATTCCTTTCCAAATAGTGTAGTTATCTATCCATATGGATCATGCAAAATATGTTTCTTCTGAAGATTGAATTAGCCAAACCCATTCTAATGCAATTATTTGGAAGTGCATAATTGTACGAGAGGAACCCTTTCTTCAGCATTGAACGTTCATAACTTTCATACAATCATTTTCTCTTAGCTCTGTTTTCTGTTTTCTATGCTTTCCATTAGAAAGTGAGACCATCAGTGATAAAGGAGAATAATTATAATAATCTATTACATCAAACAAAAAAAGACTTAGAATTAGAATAGCAGCCATAAAAATGTCTATATTACCAAAATTTATTTTATCCCAAACCATTCCAGTTAAATTAGAAAAGACCTTTTTCATAATCTTAATAAAATGACAGCAAAATTTATTTGGCAGGGTAAAAAACCCAGAATAAAAATGAAACTACTACAAGATATGAAGAGCAGAGGAAGCTTTGGATTGCCAAATTGGGAATTTTATTATAGTGCAGCAACATTAGTTTGGCTAAAAAATTGGATTAATTTAAAGAATAAAAGAATATTAGCTATAGAAGATCATGATCTTCAGAGAGGATGGCATGCCTTTCTTTGGGACACAGGACCTAGCAAACAAAATATTTCCACAGACATCTGATTAGAGATTCGCTGATATACAACTGGATCAAAGTGAAAAAGAAACACTATATAAAAATCCCAATCTGGCTATCTACAATGGAAGCGATGATCCACCCAAATAATTTAGACCTGAATAAAATGTTAAAAGTATAAAGACTTATTGGATACCCATGGAAACTTAAAAACAATACAAGAGCTCCAAGAACAAGGGCTCTGAGTAGACCGGTGGGCTTATCTTCAAATACAAAGCCGATATAAAAAGAATGTGAGACCATCCAAATGTTAGTCCCAGGTTAGACTCACACCCTATATAAGTCAAAATCTTCAAACAACATGAATGCTCAAACACAATAAATAGCATCCTATAAGGCTTATCCTTACTTCAATGGCTGCAACTTAAGGAGAATATTATATTAACATCCATATATTTTGTTTAATTGTCCCAACTGTTCTGAATTTCCCTGGCATGATTATACCCAGTACTGGATCTAAATGATTATTGCTAAAAATCTCCAAGCCAGCCACACTCTTGGCTCCCACCAAACAAGACCTGGTAAAGAAAAATTCATGTCAAAATAAGTTCTAACTGGAGGATTCGGTCTTAGAAATGTCCTGAGTTTTAGGTGCTCATAGTAGTTGTCTTCTTTGTAGTCAGAAAAACATGCTGTTTTTGCGTAGTTGCTCCTTATGAAGGAGGTCAGCATCTAGTATTCAGTGCTTCTGTTTGGCAGAAGCAGAAGCCTTCTTTCCTCCCTGCTGTTAAAGAGTGTCCTTTCCAGAAGTGCAGCCTATACTCTGCTCCACTCAGCAGGAGGGTCTCTTGGTCCTTTTGGCTTCCCGATCCGGATATTAAATCCTATGGGAGAATAGGAAAGGCGTTAGACACCATACTGAGAGCTTTGGTGGTTTTTTTCCAAGGATTTTGCCCACCTGACCTTTTCCTTACATAGCTCAGCCTAAGGTACACAGTGGACCTTTAATTCTCGTTTTATCAGTATGTCGCAGAAAATACAAGGCGTAAGTCCTGTGCAGTAACATGGAGGGACATTCGTATAGCACTTGTCACTGTCTCATTAAAGCAGCTGTCTCTTTCCTAGAATTGTAAGCCAGCAATGCAGGGAAAGATGCAACTTTTTAAAAGGGTTACTGAAAGTGCTATGTGAATGTATGCACCACAACATCTTTCCCTCTTAAAGACTGAACAGCCCAAGTAGATACTGACGGAAGTCTTTGCCCTCTTTCAAATTTTCTGAATAGTTGCATCTCTTTGTTACTGAACATAAGAGCTTCACATTAGTACTATTGACATATAGGGGGACTCTGAGTGAACAAGTAACACTATTTAAAGTTTTATTTCTCCATAAACAAAGTCATTCAACATGCAATGTGCCGCTGTAAAAAATTGACAAATACAGTAACTAGCACCACTTTTAGCTAAAGTGACAGCAGCGAAATGCTTCCTTTAACTGGTAACTGTTCTCTGACCTCATTGTACTGGAATTTTGGGGCATTCTACGGTGAACTATTTCAGCTAAGTAATGGGTTTTTAGCATAAACTACTTGATTCAGGTCATGCCACATTTCCATGGGGATTAAATTCTGTAGAATTCTTTGATATAGTGTAGAAATGATGGAAGTGTTAAGGTCCTGAGGAAAAAGTATTCCCAAACTATGATACTACCAGCTCCTTGCTGTACAATTTGTATATTTTTATTGTGTATTGGGGTGTTTTGTTTCTATCAGATGTAATGAGGACCATACAACCTGAAAAGTTGTACTGTTGGCTCATCTTGCCTAGAATATTCCTCCAAACAATATTTTCTTCTTTAGCATTAAAAACATAAATGATATAAAAAGTTCACTGTTGATGCAGAAAATTGCTGTTTAATTGAGTCAAGATTTAGTTACAATTAAAAGCTATGTGTATTCAGTTTCAAATACTGAAAAATGCTCCCCATCCTAAAGTGTCATCCTAAAGTGTCACATTGACCTAAAGATCTCCTTACTCACCCATGGCAGAAGACCCTGCAGTATTTGGGCAAGTCCTGAGTGGGGTGTCGGCCACATCTTCATATGTTTGCACAGGGACAGTCCGAGACAATGATGATACTGTTCAGGGACAAAAATAATTTTCTGATACTTGCCAATCGAGTGCAAGACACAAGTTAAGCAAGCATTCTGCTAGAGCCAGAAAGCTTAAGAGAGCCTCACTTCCGAACCTGATTCAAGTGTCATAAAAGGGGTGTTTAAAAAAAGGGAAAACAGTTTCCATTTAAAGTCTTTTGGTATAGTGATGCCTTGGCTAAATGCAAAATAGTTAAAAATTAAGCAATGCAACTGGCTGTGGGTTATATTAGCTGCATCACATTCGTACTCCAAATGTTTCAAAACAAAACATTTTGCACACTCCTAACTATTTTAAGGTCATCCAGAGGACCTGTCATTATTGGGAGATTTAAAGCTGTCCAGTTTTGAAGTGACATACAAATGTTATAATACAGATAGTCCTCAACTTACCATAATTCATTTAGTGACTTTTTGAAGTTACAACAGCACAGAAAAAAGTGACTTTTCACACTTATGGCTGTTGCAGCATCCCCATGGTCATGTGATTTGCATTCAGATGCTTAGCAACTGGCTCACATTTATGACGATTGCAGTACCCTGCGGTCACATGATCGCCTTTTGCAATTTTCTGACCAGCAAAGTCATAGGGGAAGCCAGATTCACTTAACAACCTTGTTGCTAATTTAACAACTGCAGTGATTCCCTTAACAAATGTGGCAAGAAAAGTCATAAAATCGGACAAAACTCATTTAACAAATTTCTCACTTAACAAACATACATTTTGGGCTCAATTGTGAACGTAAGTTGAGGACTACCTGTACAAGGACAGCTTAGTTCTACTGAATTATCCTGAAGAGTAAGAACTCTCTGATGCCTCAGTAGAGATCATTCTTGTAAATGGGTACTATATATCAAAAGGGGGTAACATATGGCTTTGACGTGTTGTTGATTTACTACTTGCAACATGGCAAAGGAGTGCAAGAGTTGGCTCAGCAATATCTCGAAGATCACATCTTTGAATCTTCCCCATCTTTGAATCACAACAAAGGCCATCTCTGTTGCTGAAGTGAGTTACCAATAAAGGAGAATAGTTCTAGCTCTGGATTGAAATGAGGAGTTTCATTACCCAAACTAGGTAACATCATCAATGCACGAATGGATAATGAAACATCTACAAAGACATACAATCAAGTCCAGAGAGCACCAAGGATGCCTGAAGTGAGTTAGCTGGAAAAGATATAGATACATTATAGAGAATCTGTTTGGTGTGGCAGTTAAGGGATCAGGAGAAACTAGAAGAGTGTGAGTTCTAGTTCCGCCTTAAGCAAAAAGCCAGCTGGGTGACTTTGGGCTAATCACTCTCTCTTAGACCAACCCACCTCACAGAGTTGTTGTGAGGAAAACAGGAGGAAGAAGTATTAGGTACCTCCACAGCTTTGAGTTATTTATCAAATAATAAAGGGTAGCATAAAATTCTAATAAAGGTCTAATAAAAATCTTTTAACAAAGTTAGGCAGAATGAAGCTTTATATTCAATAGACTGTGAGCTTCTCTTATATAAATTTGATAAATGAATATACTTTTTTGAGCTTGACTCTATGGTTCCCTCTTTGTAATTTCCTTGGCAACAGCCCTAAATTGGCTTGTTGCTCACTTCCAGATAGAAGGTGAATCCTATATAAGCCCATTTATTCTTACCTTTCTTTCCAGATGAGGAGATAAAAGCCTAAGAAGAAGAAGGTGAAAAAATAAAATTGAATAAAAAGAACTTTTCATTTTGTCCCCCCAAAAAATGAGTCCTACAATATCTGTGAATTACAAAACTGAGGCTCATTTAGCTGGATGTTGCAACCATTATTCTGGATGTTCTTCAAACACCCCTGCTACCTACATAGCAGTTATCCTTACACTGCTTGCTTGTCTGGTCACTAGCTTCACTCACAAAACATGCTAAATCATCATTAGGGGCTTGTACAAATTAAGATTCTTTTGTTGAGTTTACAGTTCAGGACATTGTGCAAACCTAGGAAGTGGATTAATTTAGTAACCAAGCTATGCATGATGTATGTGTCAACAACAGGTAATACAATACTCAAGTGGAAAGAGAAATTTACTTTCATTTCTTTGGCTCAATGTGAATTAAGCCAAAGCTGAGCATGCATTTGCCTTGGTCATTGCCCACCTGTTTCAAAAGGTTGGTTAGGAGTCATGAAACATAATTACTGCCTAACTATATCAACATCCTAGATTTCTGGTTTAGTTTTTATGGGGCAATAATCATTACTCGCAAGAGGATGATGAAAAAATTTCCTTTTTCATAAGAAAAGAACTACTGTATCTTTTCCAGGCAGTGTATAAATAAATATTCACTGAAAAGCAGAAATAGGCCATGCTTACAAAATAGGCAGAATAATGGCTACTCAACTTCTAGAAGGACTAAAGATGAATTCTTTTAAAAACTAATAAATGGGATTTGTATATTATGGCATCTATAGGTAGGGCTTGGGAAACAAAGAAAAAAGATCAGTCTACATACTGGGGGCATCAGATTCCTGAGAAGAGTTTTCCCAAGTCCATTTGTATGAGATGGAGAGGAAGCAACTCCAGAACTGGATTCTCCTGAAGAAGAGATGTCAGGGGGGAAAAACTATTTTTATTCAGATTATAAGAATAAAGAACCCAGAAAACCCCAATCTAACCACCCCAAGGTTTTCTGTATGTAATTCCAGTTTGTCAAAAAAAACAACAACTTGCAGTTACACTACTGAGATCTTAATAAACAATGAGATCTAGCCATTTCATATTTTATTATTGATATTTTCATTGGCTTTACTAAAAGCAAAATCTATACCCAATAATGCTAGATTCCCATTAGTGTTTTCTTAAATTCTGCTAAATATTGCAAATGGTCAGAAAAGTCAAAATCTGACATTCCATTCATTTTTAGAGTTACAAAGATATTTATCCCTAAACTTTCATTTTGTAATCCTCAATGGGCTTAGAACTAATTTAGCACAGTCAAGTAAGAAAATATAATATAGTTTAGGACCTATTTACGATGAATTTCACACATCCATCGTGCCTTGGTTAATTGTAGAAGGCCTAATGTATTTGTTCAGACCATGATATCCCATAAGCCATATATTGTTACCTATAGTGTCTGGGTTCCCACATCAGATTAAGCCAAAATCAAGCACAATCTCATTATGGCTAAATACAAATGCAAACCCAGTTCAAAAACTTCTTCAGCTATTAACTGACAAACAATTCACATATGCTTACTTAAAGGTAAATGCCAAGAGTTCAAGATAGGCATTTTCAGGATTCCAGTTATAATGGCTTTGGATCAGATAGCAATCTTTTAGCACATCTATATTTTGTACCTTCAGTAAAATATGGTTTGATAATTTTCACAAGGTTGATATAAGGATAAAGTTTATGATGAGTTTTGATAGCTACATAAATACTAAAATTAACTTCACATAAAAAATTAACCTATGGCTTATTTAGCTGTGGTATATTGTGCAATTCAAATTATTTGGGTTAAAACCATATGCCAAACCATAAAGAATAGTTTCCTTATCACAAGAGCTGGGTTCACATAACACATAGCCTTAAATGGCTATATTCATTTGAAACATTAACTCATATGACTTGGACTTGTTTTTGTTTCATTATTGCCATAACTGAGCCTTAAAGGATTGTCAGTATGACTTTAAGTTATTATTACTTGTCAAAATTATATATATTTTTTTAGCTATATCCCGGTACACAGTATTTAAAATTGATCAAGCCATCAACAATTGTGGATTCTTCTTTCAGGTGAAGGAGGATTATGTGGACCCAAAGTCATTAATGGATAATATTGGAACACATCTGAATTATATCAATGGACTGAGGAAATGCACCTTTTGGTCCACATTTGTATTAATTGGTTTAAGGGGGAGTAGAGAGACAAAAGAAAGTTTTGATTAATCAGATCAAATTTTATGGAACTATTTTGCTAATCGTATGGTTTCTAAGCATCTATAATTCTGTTCTCTTTGAATTGTACTTTTAAATTATGCCTATTATTATTACATGTGATTTGCTTGCTATTGCTTAAGACAATGTGTGTGCAGGCATGCACACAGACATGCATGCACATAAAATCCTTAGCCAAAGTCACAGACTTTATATTGGCTAAGTTAAAGTAGTTCTGTAAGCCAATAGAATTTAGCTCCTAGCATGCTATATGAACCTCAGCATCATGATTTATCAACAGTGGTTTACAGCTGAATTTGTAATATGGATTCTGCTTTAGTTTTTTTAAAAAAAACCCTTTGGTTAAGCAATCTACAGCTAAACATGCAGTATGTAAAAGTACGAATTCTTTAGCTTAGCAAAATGAATAAACCCAATCTAAAATGTATATTTCTGCATTTATATATCCAGTTAATCTCACACATCACCTGTCAGGGATGAATTAAGATGGGCATTTTCACAAGCTGTGTTCGGAGATGCCTTGTGTACAGGACTTCCAGGCAGAGAGTGACTGGCCTGAACTCCCACAAAGGCACTGGGGTCTATTGATGGAAAGTCAGCCACAGTGCTGTTGCGGGGCTTCACCGCAGTATAAAGCTGTGCCTCTCCAATAGACTTGTCCTCACTGGCGGGAGGAACAGAAGAAGCTCCTGCTGCATTTCGTCGGAGTTTGTTCACAACAGCGTAAGTGTCACCCATATTCTTGACAAGTTTTCTTGGCTGTTCAGGAAGTGGTGCTGGTGTTGGATCAGCAGGCACCGAGATGCTTCTAGATCAGAAAAACAAACAAACAAACAAAAAAGGCCAAAATGAAATTCCAGGCATTGACCAGAGTGGTCACTCCTTTAACTTCAAACGATCCACTATTGACCTCACCCCATTCCTAAGAGGTCTGTAAGGGGCGTGCATAAGTGCACCATTGTGCCTCCGGTCCCTGTCCTATTGTCCCCATTTATTCGTACCTATTTCCTTTATTCTTACTCATGTTTATACTCATACCTATTATCTTGTAAGCGATTGACAAATCAAATCAAATCTATAAATAAATATCACCTATTAGGATTTCAGCATAGTGAAATTTGTCTCAATTGAAGAATTAGAAGGAGATATGCTTTGTGATGTACAATGGTACATGATCCAATTCTTTTCCTGCCCAGCTGAACATTTTCCACATATGTCTTTCTGAGATGTCCAGACCTAATGCTGATAATTGGGAGATGAGGCCAGAAAGAACCTCATTGCTCTTCAATCATATTTAGTTTCTTTCTTGACTACCATGGCAGTTGTTACTTTTTGTATTTATTTACTCTATTTACTCACACCAGTAAAAGACATTATCATCCTCCATACGTCCAAGATGATTTAAAACTCAACACAAACATTTACAAGGCAAAACAACAAAACAATACAAGCACAATTATTAAATCAACCCCTACAAAATACGACATACACGAGTAGGCATCAGTCTTATTAGAAGGGTTTTCACTCCCTCCTTAACATTGGACTCAGCGTACACCCACCCCCTGGCTTTTCCCACAAGGGGTCATTACAGAAAAGGCTCTGCTCTTCTAGGGCTGACCATGTCCCATTGCCAAGGCCCTGACTCTCAGCTTTCTTTACCGGAGGATAGAGCTTCGCTTCAGCAAAGGAGCAGCCGATGATTGCCGGAGGGAGAGGGCGTCGTCATAAAGGGGAAGACGATTCTGTGCAAAACCAAAGAGAAGGGAAGTGAAAAATGTTTTAGATGAGGACAGCTGTTTGAACTTCCTGTAGCAGGAAATTTACCATAAGCCAGATTAACCCTGAAGTAGCCCTCCCCATGCCAAAGAGAGAAAAGAGCAACTAGAATTCTTCCTTGAATTACTGTTCTTTATTAAAATCTATCCTGTGCTTCATTGCTTTTTGAAAAGTTTCCTTTTTCTGAGCTTAGCATTTTGTGTTTTGTCTACCATATGGTAGCTTGTATTTAATTTTGGCAATAAAAATTAAAATAATTAACATTAAAATAAATAATAAATTTTTGCAATAAAACAGTCAAAAGGAAAACTTCAAATAAAGATCCAGTTTGGTCTAACCCAGGGGTATCAAACTTTGGCCCACGGGGTGCTTAGAGCTGGCCCACAGGGCTGCCCTGGAAACAGCAAAGGACCGGCCCGTGGTGCCTCTGCCAGTGAAAACGGAGCTCAGGAGGGCTGTGTACGGTCATCCTGTGCTCTGTTTTCACCCACAGTGGTTGCAAGAGGCTGTCACAGCCGAAAATGGAGCTTGGGAGCCCAGAGCACTCAGGCCACCACAGGCGTCCCCAACAGGAGTGACGTCGAGCTGGCCACGTGCACCCCAGCCCCCGAGGTCAAATACAACCCTAACGTGGCCCTCAATGAAATTGAGTTTGACACTCCTGATGTAGCAGTTAAGGTACCAGATTAGAAAGCAGAAGAGTAGTGGTGGGATTCAAAAAATTTTACTACCGTTTCTGTGGGGGTGGCTTGGTGGGCGTGGCAGGGGAAGGATACTGTAAAATCTTCAGAGGTGGTATTTGCCGGTTTTCCAAACTACTCAAACTTTCCGCTACCGGTTCTCCAGAACTGGTCAGAACCTGCTAAATACCACCTCTACAGAAGACCCTGAATTCATAACCTGCCTGAAAGCCAGCTCGGTGACCTTGGGCTCTTAGCCCAACCCACCGTGCAGGTGGTTGTGTGAACAACAGGAGGAGAAAAGTGCATTAGATATGTTAAGTGCCTTGAATTATTTGTAAAAATAATAAAGGCAGGTTTAAAAATAAATAAATAATTGGTCCTTAAAATATCTCTGGAACTCAGGATTCTATTCTGATAGACGCATGAATAAGAACATCAAAGCCAAGATGTATACAATTTTAAGAGACAGGTCTAGCTATATCCTGCTCCAAAGTGGATTTCCATATAAGTGAATGCTTAAATTTGGGTTTCTGTGGAAAGCAGGGAATAGGATCTGATGGCATATGAGAAAAGCGGAAGAAAGAAAATATTACCCCTACCAAATTGCCATGATTCATTTCAGAGATACACACAGAGAAAAATAATTGAATTATTCTGAAACAGCCCAAGCTCCTATAACAAAGAACTTTTACATGAAAGTGCGCTATTGGATTTGCAATTCTTCTAGGACAGAGACCTGTGTCCTGTAAAAGGACCAACCATTGTGAAAATGTCTCTAGATTCCAAGCCAACAAGATAGAATGGTTGGAAGAAAGTTTTCTTTGAGTAACAGAAGACTGTGGTAGAAAAGATTCAAAAAGCTGATCAGGTATCTCTTTCCTTCCTGCCCAGCTGCAAGATACCATCCTAAGAAAGGAAACAAATGGGGTGTGTGTGCATTGGGCTCTCAAACCGGGTTCCGGCAGTTACTTCAATTAAATCATGATCCTCGAACATTTTGTATACAGGTTTTTTTTAGTTGACACCATGTCAATGATAATAATATAAACTTTCTTTGGCAAACCTCTGGAGAGAGGAGTCATCTCAAAATCCATAGCAGAAGGCATTTGTGGGTGTGAAAGGGGAATTTATGATGAGAGTGAAATGAAAGCAAAAATGAGGATCACTGATAGCCTGTTCAAGTTATTTTCCATGCAATGGTGGACTGTGACCAGAGAGGCCTAGATTCACCTCCATTCTCAAACCATGGAAGCTTACTCGGGCTATGAGACACCATGGTATTTTTGGTGGTATGCCAGGCCTCCAGACTTTTGTTGTGTGAGAGGGCTCTACTCTAGTGTGACCTCTGGAGCCTCCCAAAAGCACACAAGAATGAGGTGTGCTTTCCTGATGTTTTTGGCAGGCCGTAAGTTCACGCAAGAGCATTTTCCAAAGTTTCCAGCTTTGTGTACCTGGGAGCTGCCTTGCAGAGACATTTAGAAAAATACATACTATTATGTAAGTATTTATTCATTTATTAAATAATAAATTTATATATTTTAAGTTATTTAATGCAGGGTGGATTTGATTTAAATCAAACTGATTTAATTCACAATTTAAATCACGATTTAAATCACTAGCAAGTAAGGCTTGATTTAAATCATAGTTTTCTACATAAAGACTAATTCTTGCTGGTATAACTTTAATATGCAAGTAGGTGAAGATTTTTAGAATAACAACTTTTCATATTAGTTTTTTTATCCCCAGTTTAATAGGTTAATCATTCATATTTGGACAACTTTTCTGTTGTACTTAGGAAGGAGAAAAATAATCATTACCTTAATAATTTCATGATGGAATAGCCTTTGGATGGTAATATATTTTCCTCAAAAAGCATTTTATTTTAAAAAAATCTGATTTAAATAAAAAAAATCTGATTTAAATTTAAAAAAATCTGATTTTTTTGATTTTTTTAAAAAACAATCATTGATTTTTATCCACCCTGATTTAATGCATTATTCTATTATGAATTGTTTCTTTTTTCTCCAGGATGTGTGTGAGATATGTGAGGGGGTATGAGTAGTGTGTGTGTGAGGGGGGGAGAGAGAGAGTAACAAAGAGAGAGACAGAAAGAGAAAGAGAGAGAGAGAAAGAGAAAGAGAGAGAGAGAGAGAGAGAGAGACAGAAAGAGAGACAGAAAGAAAAAGAGATAGAAAGAGACAGACAGAAAGAGAAAGAGACAGAAAGAGAGACAGAAAGAGAGACAGAAAGAAAGAAAGAAAGAAAGAAAGAAAGAAAGAAAGAAAGAAAGAAAGAAAGAAAGAAAGAAAGAAAGAAAGACAGACAGAAAGAGAAAGACAGAAAGAGAGAAAGAGAAGGAGAGTCAGAGGGAAAAAGAGGCAGAAAGAGTGGGGGAGGGAGGGAGAGAGGGAAGTAATACAGGATGTAACTCTAACAAATAAAGAATAATTTACACAGAAATCTACTTTTGGCTGGAGTGAGACCATAGTCCCCTCAAAGGACTGTAGCAACTGCCAAGCCATCTTTTTTTCTTTTCTTTTTAAACCCCACCACCTTCATGACGTTTAACTTTTAAAGTTAAAATGGAAACAACTCTTTTTCTGTTGGTGATGAATATTTTTATTTCTTTTCAGGTGGGAAAAAGGAACCAATTGGGGCAGGGCAGGGAGAGACGATAGGTTTTAAATTCTCCAATAGGGAAATAACTCACAGCTTTTTTCATCCTGCCAGGGTGAATGCTTATATAGTGGCATTTTCCCGCTATTTGCAGAAATAACAGTAGCATTGGGTAGAGAAAATACAATTTTAAAAAGGTTAAATCTTTCTTTCTCAGCACCACCGCAGCAATGAAAGAGGGAGCTCCTACCTTGAATCACAAGATAATCGGAGGATTTTTTTCATCTTTGCATGCTGAGCACAGAATTAACATCACTAAATACAAAGGACCTAGCTTTAGAAGCCAGAGTAAACATTTGGGAAATGAAAGACAATTATGGGGATTAACACGTTCATATGAATGAGAGGGAAATCTAAATCTAAATCCTGAGTCTCATGGGGATAAATTGTCGTATCTTATACTAAACACATAAAATACGGTGAACAATACAGTAACTGGATTTAATTTTTGCCTGCATTAAACCAAGTATTTCAAAGTTGTTCTTATAAGGTTGCTTCAAGAAAGCAAAATTGCCTTATAACTGTCAAGCCTAAGGAAAAAAAACCCCCTCCATTTTTCATAGAACAGGGAAGTTATCACGCCCCCTGTGGAAAAGGCTTGTTTGGTCCCATCTCTTACCTCTTTGAGATTTTCATAATTTGGGCAGGAAATGGCCAGGGCATCCTGGAACATTTCAGTGACTGCACGATACACAAACTCATACTGTTCCTGATAAGAAAAGATGTGACATAGATGAGTGGGAAACCTATAGTTTGTAAACTATAAGCATATAGTTCGTTCATGCAGATAGGCCTATTGTATCTAGGCTGCTGTAAACCGTAGGCAACCATTAAATGATAGCAAGAAAGCACCAAAAAGGCTAGCTCTTTGCTGCCCTCTAGGAAGGAGGTGGATTTGTGTACAGATAGTCCTCCATTTACAACCACAACGGAGCCCAACATTTTCATTGCAAAGCAAGACAGTTGTTAAGTGACTTTTTTGCCCCATGATCTTTTTTGTCACAGTTGTAAAGTGAATCATGAAGCTGTTAAGTGAATCTGGCTTCCTTTATTGACTTTGCTTTTCAGAAGCCAGCTGGGAAGGTCGCAAAATGTGATCACATGACCCCAGTACAACTATCACGAGTCATGAATGCATGCCAGTTGTTAAGCTCCTGAATTTTGATCATGTGACCATTGGGATGCTGCAATAGTCATAAGTGTGAAAACCAATCACTTTTTTTCAGTGCCATTGTAACATCGAGCAATCATTAAATAAATGGTTGTTAGTCAAGGACTACCTGTAGTTGTGGACCTACATGCAAACAAGTATTTGGTAGCAATTGTCAGTGGCTCCCTTTGAGTTTTGTCAGGCGTAGTAAAACAGGCATAGGTTGGAAGCAGGAAAAAAACTGAACCTGAAGGCAGTATTAGCTTCTATCTGCTAGTGTTTCTAAGAATACCCTTATAATTTCTCTTATTATTTTAATAAATATATACAGTATGTTACCATACAATTCCTCTTAGCAGGGACATTCTTCAAGGTTCTCACTCCATAAACTACAGCTTCCTATTGAGAAATGTGGACTATTTTATACTATCTTATACCTTCAAGCCTATCACCGTGCATTTATTTTAGCTTTTTATTATAATTATTGCTTGCAATAAAGGATTTTCAGAATTCAACTTTTCTTTAGACTCAGGTAAAATGTAATTATTTCATCCCACTGAGATCTTAATATATTGGGAAGTGTGTTTTTTCAGAGATTAGTTTAATATCTGCATAGTATTCCCTAAGCTAATCTGTTCTTCCCAGCTCTGGCAGACATACCCTTTGTCTCCTGAATCACAGAATAACAGAGTTGGAAGGGATCTTGTAAGCCATCTAGTCAAGTCAGCTTCTATATAGGTAAGAAAAGAGCAGTCCTGGTATTTTGCCTCACTCAAATATCTTGAGTTGACTATGGGAACACACCTGGGTCTGGACAATAGCTGGCCTCTGCTTCCTCATTTCTAGGACTATATCAAAAATGCTGAAGTATGGAGAAATCCTCTGAAAAAGAATGAAAAACTGATAAATGAAGATACATTCTTTTTTCTCACAGAACAACATATTATTTTATATATAAATTTATGCATATTTTTTTAAAAAAATGCCCAACACTTAAAAACTGGATGTTTTAAATTATAAAAGGCTAGTACACTAAAGTATAAGAACAAGAGATATCTATTCAGCAGAAGAAAATCCATGCCAAGCAAAACTAAATCTTGCATGGATTAACTACCACCCTACTTCAAGATTTAGGAGAATAATTACATTTTAAAAGACTATCTGGAACATCATCAGAGAGGGATCTGGATCTCAATTGTGCCTTATCAAATAGAAGTTATCAGTATATATGTATGCATACACTAATCTATTTTACTATTCCCTTTAGTTATAATTCTCTTTGAGCTGTGAGGGTACCTTAATAAGAAGCCATCTGCATAAAAAAAAAGGGGGGGGGGTAAGCAACTTGGGAAGTTTTCCCAAGAAGAAGTACTTTGGTGATGAATGGTGAGCAAAAAAATAGGTCACCACTCACCATAATCTCCTTCTAATTTGGACTGAGACCTCCGGGTAGATTTGAAGGGTATTTAATTCTATACAGTGTTTGCACCTGTTATTGGCATGAAAGAAAGTTCCCTTTGAAATAAATGTATGGGGATCACCATAAACCTTAAAAGGTTAAGCTTTGGTCCAGCTCACTTAGTCAATTCTTCAAGAAAAAGAATTGGGACTATAGATCTATCCCCTATTTGCATCTAATGGATAAAACATGCCCTGCCCACCCCCCATATTCCTTCTGCTATGTTTGTACAACATGCCACAGTCATGAATGAGGTTCTGACTTAATTCATGCTTATCTTTTTCAATATTTAAATATGTTTTGAGATGTGTAAAATCTAATGTGCTTTGCTGGTTATTCTGACAGCATCACGTCAGGGAATCCTTGGGGAAGGAGAAATGTGATACTGTTGACCATTTCAGGCCGAGACCCACTCCCCCCACCTCTCAGTTATTCTGCTATTCTTGTCAGGTTTTTTTCTCCATCTGGTAGGCTGCATGGAGTTCCCAGGTTTTGAACAGGGGTTTAGAGAACTTTCCAACAGATCCTCCTGCTACTGCCAGATTTTGAGTAGATATTTAATTTTAATGGCTGCCTTCTCCTACATGGCTAAGCGCACTATGCAGAAATGTGCCTTATGACTAAATGCCATCAATTGCCTTTATGACCTCTTCTGAGGGAAAATGTACACTGAATAAATTGTGGCAACCTGGAATGTTGGAATGTTGGAACCTGGAATGTTGGAACCTGGAATTATTGCTTGGAAAGTGTATGCACATAGCAATATTAAAGGGCTGTATGTGCAGATTCACAGTATGCATTGCTGAATATCTTTTCTTCCTCATCATATGTGATACTTTAATATTTTTGCAACTGTCTCAGGTTTTTCCAAGCTGATGTTCTCCCAATAAATTATATACTATAATTCCATAGTAGTAGATAGTAGGAATCTCATTGCCCAAGGCATCTGGGAGGCTCTATGTTATATTAGTATAGACACAGGCCAGAAATAAATATAAAAAGCCACACACAAAGTCAGTTTCAGTTCACTAAGAGACCAACTTCTTTACTTTTTTGGGGGGCGAGTTTGCTTAGTATAGTCCAAGTACCTCTTTAAGCAGCAGCTGTCGTACATATTCCAATGTACAGATCACACCTGTCCGACCACAGCCAGCACTATAAAGAAAGAAAGAGGAGAAGGAAATAGTGAGAAAGGATCTAAAATAACTTCCCCTAGAATCTTGCAAATACAATTGGACAGATTCTACAATGCAACAATGAATGTTTCTTAGATATTTATCCAATATTTCTGGAATTTTTTGCAGTCTGCCTAGATCTTCTCCCTAAATGAGGGCATAGGATTCTTCTGCAACTTAAGGTGGAATTTTTATTTGCAGTTAATTTAGAGTTACTGTGTTGAGGTGTTGATACCACTGAAGGGAGTGTGTTGGAATTTTTGCCTCATTTGTTTTAGGTTTGATTGTTTTAGATTTAAAGTCAATCTGCTGTTATTGCTTGCTGTCTTAATTTTGATGGTTCAATTTTTGGGGAATTCTGGGGAAAACAAGGCAGGGTTCTGTCAGTTGCCCCCCTTTAGTTGCCCCCCTTTAGCCTAAATATGACCACCTCACTATTTATCCTTATCTCTCATAATTTAAGGTTGACATACTTCCCCACTATTGACTATACAGTAGTATCTTTTAGAATAATCCAACCATTACAGTGATAAACAAATAGTAATGCCAATTATATCACTTGAATAGCTAAAGAAGAGCTGAGTGATGTTATGAGAATGCTCTAAGGCATGACTACTGAAAAAAAAACCATTCAAGGCATTCTAATATATAATTCAGGGAATAGAACAACTCACCATGGGACAAATCACCGTGGGACAATTCAATTTAATTATTTAAAATAATTGAAAAATATTTTAATGTTTATCATTCACATTTTATTTTATCCCTCCTTTGCCATCCTTTCTTTAATTATTCTATTCCACTATTTCAATGAACTCTTGTCCTGCGGTGAGTTGTCCTGCAGTGAGTAGCCCATGGTGAGTTGTCCTGTGGCAATTTGCCCATGACGAGTTGTCCTAGGCTAGGAGATGTTGCCATATCTCCTTCTATCATGGTATGTGGGCATGACCTTGACATACAGGAGAAGAACTACATGGAACAACTGTCATATAAATGACATTTCAATCCACAGAAGGAGGGGGGTTCTTGGAAAGTGTTTCAGAAGAGACCCTCCCAATCAATCCACCAATCAATCAATTTTTACTATGATCCCAGACCAGCAATGGTATTCCCACACCCCCGCCCCAGTTTTCTGGAAAATAAAAAGAGGGGGAAGTGAAGGGAGAGAAATAGTCAAAGGAGAGGAAAAATTCTTTTAGTCTTGCAAGATTCTGTAAATGCATGATTATCCAAAGTGGTCACGATCGATTCTCAAGGGTTCATGGGACAATCAAATATTATTATGTAAACAAAAATGTGAAACACAACTACCAGTTTTTTTAGCTGCTGTTCAGTGGTGGGATTCAAATTTTTTTTACTACCAGTTCTGTGGGCATGGCTTGGTGGGCATGGCAGGGGAAGGATACTGTAAAATCTCCAGTCAGTGGTGGTATTTTCTGGTTCTCTGAACTATTCAAAATTTCTGCTCTTGGTTCTCCAGAAGTGGTCAGAACTTGCTGAATACCACCTCTACTGCTGCTGTTGGCCTTCCTATTCACTGTCCCCTTCCCAAAAGCTTAGGATGTTGTAATGTATTGGCATAATATATGTGCAGATCCAAGCAGTATGGCCTTTTGTAACTGGCAGATGGAAATTCTGTCAATACACAGATTTTCTAACTGACATCCAAGAGTTTTTGGTATGGCATGCCATATGCCGATAACCACAGGGATTATTCATATTATAATTATTGATAGTGTTATTAAAGTATATGATTAAATTAGTATAATACAATAAATGTTTGGGAGTTGATGAACAATCTGAAACTTCATGAAGGGATTAATGAGAGTTTGGGAATCCCAATGTTAATATAAGTAGGAACTCATAATTGTGTTTCTTGTCTAGATTACCTTGAAGGGCTAACATCTTCAGTGCAAAAATTATCAATATATTCCTACTCTCTGCATCATTCATTCAATTCAATTCAATTCAATTCAATTCAATTCATTCATTCATTCATTCATTCATTCATTCATTCTACAAAAAGCTTGTTTTCTCATATTCACTTGTTACATTTACTAGTAAATCAGAAATGCGGTCTTTCTACAGGGTCTTGCCACCAAATCCTTCCCTACCTGCAGTGCACACAGATGGGTACGGTGTCCTCACCCTGCTTAAATCTCACTTGCTCAATCATGTTGAGAAAGTAACCATAAGTATCTGGGATGCCTCGGTCTGGCCAAGCCACATATTGGAAATGGGAAATCACCCGTTCTTCCTGAGATAAGAAAAGTAATCCCTTATATTATAAATCAATGAGGACACACCACATTTAACACTTTAATGTAATAAAATATTACAGAAGCACTTATTGTTATTATTATTATTAAAATTTATATACCACCCCCTCTCCCAAAGGGACTCGGGTGGTGAACAGCCAGAATAAAAAATACACATATGAAACACATATACAATATTAAAAATTAAAAGAATTAAATATAATTGGCTCTACAAAGATTAAAACAAGGGGATTAAGAAAGATTAAAAACCAGATTAAAATTTAAAAACCCCTAGGCCAGACCGGCTTGCCGAAATAAATAAGTTTTCAGCGCACGACGGAAGGTCATGAGATCAGGGATGGTCCTCATCTCGGGGGATAATTCATTCCAGAGAGGGGGTACCCCCAATGAGAAGACATATACGAATCAGGTTCACAAACATATCAAATCTCACAAAAACAACCACAAACCTGTTGAATTGGAATTCTAGAAAGACCTTTTTACAACAGGGGTTTGCAACCCATAAGCTCTAACCTGCCCTCAAACAGCACCTTTGTCTCCCACAAAGCTTCCCTTTTTAAAAAAAGTATTAAAAATATTAAATACAACAACTGTATAATATAATGCCATCCTGCGAGGTCAAAGGAGCCAGTGGAAGTGCAAATGACATTTGTCAGTGTTTTCTTCATTTGTGCGTTTGTTGGAACAGATTAGCAGGTTTGTCCTCCTTGGCTAGGATTTGCATAAATGACTAGAAGTGAAAGTGTGTGTGTTTCTCTCAACATCACAGTTTTCTTTTGTGCAGTTCAAACAGCTGAACTCAAACTCTGGAGAGTTCCAAGAAATGAATTGGATCTGAATCCGTAATATACGAAGCTCACCTGCTGAAATGCCAGGGTAAGTACTCGCAAAATGACATCTGGATTTAGTTCTTGCTCTTTGACCTAAGGCAGAGAAAAGAAAACAGGCTCAAAATCCTCATGATGTTTGAATTTTGTGATTTTCCCATGAGCCATGGTGGAGTAGTAGTTACAGTGCAGTACTGCAGGCTACTTCTGCTGACTGCCAGCTTCCTGCAATTTGGCAGTTCAACTCTCACCAGGCTCAAGGTTGATGCAGTTATTCATCCTTCCAAGGTGGGTAAAATGAGGACCTAAATTGTTGGGGGCAATATGCTGACTCTGTAAACCGCTTAGAGAGGGCTGTAAGTGTAAAGCACTGTATAGAGGTATATGAGTGCGATTTCTATTCCCTCAATTATAAGGTTCCAAACATCCAAATAAACTCTGGAATGAGAGCAGTTAAATGGTAGTTTGAAGATTCAGCCCTCAACCATGACTGGACTCAACACTCTACATCAGTAAGCTTTGCCAAGCATGCATCTCCTGTTTTGGAGGTTGTTCAAGATATTCTCAATACCCAACTTTGGATATTATTAGACTTCCTGTAAATGCTGTAAATTCAGCCTTGAAGCTCCAATGAGCAAACCAGGAATGATCATCTTTTTTAATGACCTACCTGAGAACTTATATCTGGATGTCTAAATGCTGGACTGGCTTGATCTAATTTCTTTCACGCTTAATTACATTTCCAGAATTTCTGAACGAGAAACCTCGATCCTTAATCAAGCTGTCTTGAGTGGTGCAGATGTCTCTGCTAGACTTAGAAGCAACAGAGCTTGCTATGGCTTGAATTCCTCCTCCTCACATTGCTTGCTGCCTGCCCAGATATAATCATCTCACCTGTGCCACAGAGAAGGGTCCAAAATGCAAGGCTTCCTCTGCAGAAGGCCAGTAGCGTTCACACTTTTTCTGATTTTTTTAAAAGAAAGAGAGGAGGTTAGCTAAAATTCCGACATTATTTTCCCCATCAAGCCACACGCCTGAAGGGAAGCAGAAGGAAGCTTCCGTGCTTCCCAATACTGTTCCTCTGTTACTAGCTCTTACCTTGCCCATTTCTACTTCCCGGCAAGCCATGACAATCACCTGCAAAGAGAGATATTGTCAAAAACCACCTTTGTAATTTATAGTAACCAGAGGTAGAGCATGTAGAGGAAGGCAGGAGAACTCTCAGAGGGGAACGATCCTTTCTGGAGCAATTCTCAAAGGTGAGAAAGATGATATTGGAAACAACACAAGTTTTTATCTTATCTTGCCATTATCTCAGTGAAATAAAATAAAATAAAAATTCTTTTTCATCAGAAACACTGGCACCAAGCTGGCCATGCTCTCTTTGGCAATTCTATACATTACAAGGGTTATGGGATGCTTAGAGTATCTCAATCCCTTTTCCTTTTTTCCTATTTAAAAATCTTGTGCTATTGGGCATGCAAACTTTTGGATGACTATATTGGTATCTATTGTTTCTCAATGGCTTTATTTATATCAGTAGCAATCCACTCCCCTCCCCGCATCCTGGACAAGTCTGCCATTTTTACCAGGACCCTGAGGGCAAAGTTATAACTTAGGGAATCCCGTTGTCCTTTCAGGTTCTGCCTTGAGTTCAGTCATTGCCTCTGCAATCCAGTGCTACAACGTACCTTCACTTTGTATTGCCAAATCATACGCCAGAAATCAAGTATTGTATGGGCAAGAGGCCCCTGAGTAGCGATGTAGCATTTCTTGTTGTCCACACCCTGTGAGGAGGACAAAATGGAAGACGTCAGCTGCCCTTTAGATTTATTTATTTATTTTCAAAAACTCACTTTTGTCTTTTATTTGGGTCATTTAATTATTACTATGCAAATAGAGCCAATTAATGTATAGTCATGTAAAAAATATGGAAACTGAATTGATTTCTTAAAAGGGCTTTACTTCTGTAGAAGTAGAATCCTTGTATAGGATACCGCTGAAGAAATTCATGGAAAATTTATTTATTTATTTATTTGTCAGTCAATCACTTATAAGATAATAGGTATAAGTATAAACATGAGTAAGAATACAGGAAATAGGTAGGAATAAATAGGACAGGGACGGTAGGCACGATTGTGCACTTATGCACGGCCCTTAAATGCAAATGTGTAACCATGTTTTCAAAATGACATTTTTCTGGACTGACATTTTCTGACACAGTAATTCTCATACTGAGTGGTAGTAGGGTGTATTAGCATACCACAAGAGAGCTGCTAGTATATCTTGAAAAATAAAAGCATAGAAGCAAGACTAACATATCATTGGAAGATGCTGCATGTTGTATCTCTGCCTGATATTGTGCTATTCTTGCCTCTTGTTTGCTTCAAATGGAGGCTTCAGGAAGTGGGTATGAAAACCTTCCATAGTAAAGCCACAACAAAGCAATTATTATTAGAATGATTATTGGTTAGCTTCCCTGACTGACCGCTTGTTCTAGGCTCTTTCCTTCCGGTCACACACTACATCATTGGTTCTTGCAGACACACTACTGAAGATGCTCTCCCCAAACTAATTTATAGGCTATAATAAGATCAACCAACTTGTGCTTTCAGTTTTAATCTTGAATGATGAGATACCAGTTGCCCGGCTCTTAGAAATCTGATAAATTTTGCTTTAGGGATCTGCTATTTAATGGCTGTAGAGTATCTGTTACCTGAATGAAACTGGCATTGATGTAATCTGCTTGGCATTCTTCTGCTAGTAAATTCACAACAACTCTGGTTTGGTCATCTGTAAGAGAAGCACAATTAGAACTTAGTGTCATGGAGAACAGTCATGGACCAGGACAGCAGTGGAGAAAAGGGGGTCTGGGAATAGATGAGAAAGATGACTTCCTTCCTCAGGTTTAAAACATTGGATTAGTTATGTTAATCTTCCATGAACTAGGCAATGTGTAAATATCAACTGCCAGAATACCCAAGCCACATGGTTAATGCTGAGAGTTTGGGGAGTTGGTCCATGCATGCAGAAAGCACTCAGGTTGGAGGAGGCTACATTAATTGACACCATGCATTTTCAGTGTAATTAAATGCACAACTATAAGCATCTGAGAGTATGTGCACAGAAGTCATGAAACATACACCAAGACATTATGACATAAACTCCACCTTTATATACTTGATTCCTAACAGTGGACATAAGAATGAAAGTTGCAGAGTTTGCCTTATGCATCTATCATTTTTCGTCTAATATGGAAACCCATATTGTGGAGTCTCCCTTCCCCCACCCCCAATTTTTTTGATGTGATGGGCATTGCTGGGTCATTTAAGCCATTCCTTTTTAAAAGAAACAATATATCAAAATGGCTAGGGATTCTAACCCACAGTTATGGCATCAAGGATATTCCTGTGACAGTTGCTTCTCAGGCCAATGTGATATAGTAGTTCAAAGGTAGCACTTGAACTGGAGAGCCATGGACATTCACTAGCAATTTTCAGCCAGCCCTCTCTCTCATTCCTATTTATGTCATAGAGTTGTTATTGTGGGTGAAAACATAATAGGGAATGTTATGTACATCACCTTGAATGGCTAGAACAGGGTTGTCAAACTTGTGGCATCACATTGTCATAACGTAACATATCGCAACTTTATTCCCCTTCACTAAACCGGGGGTGGGCATGGCCAGCATGTGACACATCTGGCCTGTGGGCCGTGAGTTTGACACCCCTGGTCTAGAGTAGTGCTTTTCAATCTTGGCAACTTTAAGATGGGTGGACCTCAACTCCCAGAATTCCCTAGCCAGCTTGCTCCCAAGATTCTGGGAGTTGAAGTCCACCCATCTTAAAGTTGTCAATTTGCCACTGCTGTAGATGAAAGCCAGCTTATATAAATTACCAAATAACTAATTAAATAAATAACAATTCTGATGAATTCCATGCTTGATTCCTTGATGGGCTAATATATGTATATTTGTCTTCTTTCTTTAGGTATATACTGTTTGTTTAAAGAGATATCAGGTCCCCAGTATTCCAAGTAAAATAGCAAAGTTGCAATGGGAAATGTAAAAATATTAGCGAGGGACAACATTTATTTTTGGGGGGTTGGGGGTGGAGCACTCATAACTCCCATTGTGTCAGGATTCCAGCAATTGCTCTAATTAAATCATGATTCTTGAGCCAAACTTCAAAAAACTTCAAAGGATATATTAGAGGCGACATACTGGCACTGCCCTATATGAAGCCAACTCTGGCATACGTAATTTACAGTCACCTGTGTCTCTATTTCCCCCCTCCCACTCGGTGTCTCATAAACCAGATTCTCCAATTGAGCATGTTCATGGGCTGTGTGTCATCATTCACGTTCTCCAATTAAACATATTCGCAGGCAAAACTCTGGTATTTTAGTTACAATCTTTTAAGGGTAAGAGTTGGAATGTACTTTCACTTTGCTACACTATTCTTCCAGATTTCCTTCCCCCTGCCCCCCTTTTTTGGCAACTACTAAAACAGGCATAGGAATGTTTTATGAGTTGACACATTGCTTCCAGTGGCAAACCTTCTTTTGTGTTTTTCCTCTCAAGTTATCAGTAGATTTTTAGATAACCATGCTACTACACCTGATTATAGAGCTACAAAGCTCCTGATTGGTGGACCTTAGAATTCTTTTGCCATCCTGAAATGGACCCCAAACCTCTGATTTTGCAAAATCAGAGAAGAGAGCACTAGGCCATTCTTTTGCTGGAAAAGAACAGCTGTGTGTCAGTTACATTGTCCCTGGGGTGGAGTGCTCCAAGCTGAAGAATAAGATAGACCAGGTAGACCGATTGCTGAAAAGGCCGGATTAGTCCTCCAGGCTAGGGATGGAAGCTGGCCTTGGGGAAGGGAGCCCTCCATTCTTGTTAAACTCACAGGGTAGGATGTCTTTGTAACGGTTCTTCTTGATATTCTCCTTGTTGCATCCAGCCTCAGTTGAAATGGCCTGCTGTTGCCGAAATGCTAAAGTTCGGGCCTTGATTTCCTGGCAAGAGAGATTAATTTTCATTTTATTTATTTCAGGTCATTCTGTTCTGCTTTTTAAACTTAATATCTAGCCTCCAAGGTGGAAAAAAAATAGAAGACTATTGAAAGACCACACACACACACACACACACACGGATAGTACAATGGTTAGAGTGACAACATCTTTGCTGCAAGAGACCAGGCCATTAGGCATCTATGGGCAAAGGCCCCTGAATTTCCCCGGCCTACCTCAGAATATGAAACTGACACAAACTAGGAGCGTATGCCGGCTCGGACATTGTCCAGATTCAACAAGGCCCTCAACAGATATTGGAGAACAAAGACAATCTGAGGATATAATGTGGGCTACTAGAACAAATCATACATGGACAAGACAGGAACTGAACTGATGGAATCCTACTTCAACAGCAGAAGTAGCAACCAATGAGAGAGGCTAAATGAAACATATGAGGGACCTATGGATGACAGAAGACCTGTATCCACACTAACTGAGAAACAGCTAGTTACTTAACGCTTCAACTTAGTGAAGAGCCAGCTGCTACCACAACTGGAGATAGACTAATTTTACATTACATGCCATAATCAGAAGATCCAGAAGAACAACTAGATGTGCAGCCAACACCTGAAGTTAGAATGTCATTGCCATCTTCTCCATTGCAGGTACTCCTCAACTTACAACCATTTATTTAGGGACCGCTCGAAGTTACAGCTGCACTGAAAAAAAATGACCTGTGATAGGTTTTTTTTACACTTGCAACCACTGCAGCATCCACATGGTCACATGATCAGAATTCAGGCACTTGGCATGTATTTATGACTATTGCACTGTCCTGGGTCATGTGATCACCATTTGTAACCTTCCCATTGGCTTCCAACAAGCAAAATCAAGGGGGGAATTCAGATTTGCTTAACAACTGCATGATTCACTTAACAAGTGCAGCGATTCACTTAACAACTGCGGCAAAAAGGGTCATAAAATGGAGCAAAATTCACTTAACCACTGCCTGGCTTAGCAATGGAAATTTTGGGCTCAGTTGTGGTCATAAGCCAAGGACTACCTCTACAGAGCACAGCAACTGACATGAGGCATAAGATCATTTATAAATTAGCTACAATTGACTCTTTGAGGCTGATTACCAAGGTTCAGCAGAGACAGTCCATCAGATAGTATGCTAGAAGATGCCAATAATCCCTACTAATAATCCTCACAACAATCCCTACTATGACCGTAACACAAACCAATCATCTGATATACGCTACAGCCACTGTAATCCTGGAGATCCTTGGCTACATGATTTATTTATTTATTTAGCATATGGTTTTTTTGCTTTGTTTTGTTTTTGCTATGGGTTTTGAGAGCCAGGAAAGTCTACGGTCTGACTGCCATCTGTTGCTATGGTAGTTTGTTTAGTTTACACTGTTGCACTATCCAGGGTGCACCATACGGAGGCAAACTAGCTACACATCCCAGCTACACAACCAAGAAGCAATACAACCCTACCCTCCCACCCCACTCCCAGCAAATGAGGTTAGAGGCTAAAATCAAGGCAACATGGAGAGAGGTTAGCCAATTGGTGGAATTACAGAAAAGTGTGAAGATTAGGAATAAGACTAAGAAACTGAAAAATACATTATCCTGACTCTACTTGAAGCCCTTAAGACTGCTAAACAAAAGCTCATGGCACTGGCTACCAGGCTATGGAGGTAGACTAGAGAAGCACAGGAGAAGAAGATCAATGCTGTGCTTTCCAAAGAATCATCCAATATGTACTCACAATTGCAATGCAATAACATAGTAACAGCAGAGCCACCAACAACAGAAACTGAATAACATTGAAAGAACCTATGGAAAAAGAGAAGATATATAACACCAGTGGAAAATGGCTGCAGGACCTGACAACAGATCACAGCAATCTCCCAGAATAGGAACCAGTTATCATCACAGAAGGAGACATCCAACATGAAGAGATGGACAGCACATGGTCCAGTCAAGATCGCCACCTACTGGCAAAAGAAACCAATAGCAGTGTGTAGGAAGTTAGCACCCACCTCTCTCCTAGAAAAATTGAAATAGCCTAGGAAATATTAAAAAGGCAGAATATTTCTCCTAAAAAGGGTAGTCACTTAAGAAGCAGAAACTCACCCCAGAAGCAGAATCTCACCCCCACTTTTGTTAATGGGTGGGCCATTAAGGACTGGGCCAGAATACTTTACATAAGAAGGAACTCCAGGTAAAGCTATAGAAATTGCCAAAAGCCCTTTTAAGGACATAATCACCCAGCAAGGCTAGACCAAGCCTGGAACTCAGGACAGCCTACAGAGTTGTCCCTGGGAGTCTGACAGCCAATGGGATTCATTTCTTGCACAGGAACAGGAAACACTTAAGATGGGGCCCAACAGAGGTTATATAAGAGTCTCTCAGCATCTGGACTCCCCTTTTTCTTGACCTCTTCTCACCTTGAAGGATGTGATCATCCTTCCTTCTCACTTTGGAGCTCCAGGCAATGTGGTTTTGTACACCATTAAACTTTTCAAGCAACCTCCATGTTTCCAGTGTCTTTTTCCCCACTTGGAACTGAACCCAGAAGGATGTTTCTTTCAACAAGTGCATAAATGCCTAGCAGCATAGATGAACCAGCTGCTAGCAGTAGACATTCACCACTCTGGCTAACCCAGGGAAAAACAGTGCTGACCGTGAAAGACCCCCCCACACATGGAAAGTCCTATCAAGCATTATAGCGAATGAGCTACAGACCATGTGGGCCAGTACATGAGCATCACTCAGATGGGCATTGGAAACAACACCAGAAGTTCAAAATATCAGTTGCTTATGGTCTACAGAGACTAATCTGAGCACAGCCTGGAGTGGCTACAGGAAAGCCTATGACTCTATGCCACACACATGGATCTGTGAATGCCTGATGCTATACAACAGGATACTAAGGATTTTCCTCTAGAATTCAATGGGACTGTGGAACACAACCTTAGAAGTTAACACAAGACACCCCACACAAGTGACTGTCAAGGTAATGCACTGTCTCTGCTGCTGCTCTGCATAGGCTTGAACCCCCTCAGCCAGATAATCCTTGGATATGGATACAAGTTCAAGGGTTGAACTACCATCAGCATCTCCTCTACATGGATGGCATCAAGTTGTATGCAAAGAACAAATAAGAAATCAACTTGCTGATCCACCTGTCATAGATCTCCAGTGAGACCATCAAGATATCATTTAGACCAGGGAAGTAGAGCCAGGTTGTAGTCAAGAAAGGGAAAGTAGTTAAGACTGATGAGATGGAACTATCAGAAGGTCACATAGCAGACATACAGACAAGTTACAAATACCTTGGTATCCTATAATCACATGGGAACCATAAGGACGAGGCAAGGAAGAGAGCAACATCCACCAAAGGATCAGACAAGTCCTGTAGAAGATACTTAAGTGTAGAACAAGTTCCATGCCATCAATATGCATCAGATACTCTCAGGGATGGGATTCAAAAATTTTAACAACCGATTCTGTGGGCGTGGCTTAGGTGGTGGGCGTAGCTTGGTGGTCATGTGACTGGGTGGACATGGCTTGGTGGTCATGTTATTGGCTGGATGTGGCCAACTCAATATCACTCACATCGAGGCATGCATCTCCTCGCCTGGCCTCTCATGACTGTGGGGATGCTGCAACAGTCGTAAGTGTGAAAAATGGTCATAAGTCACTTCTTTCAGTGCCACTGAAACTTTGAATGGTCACTCCACACAACCAAAGTACCAGCAAAGGAGGGGAAAAAAACTCCAGAGAGGTTCCTGAGACAGGAAGTCTAGTCCTGCCAAGAACGTAATAAGGGTTAACGGAGAGGCAGTTTCTGTAAGCAACACCAGACTGTTTCCTTCCTCCCTTGCTTACAGGATTAGGCCAGTAATTTCTTCTAACAACCAGTTCTCCGAACTGCTTTGAATGTTAACAACCGGTTCTAGCGAATAGGTGCGAACTGATAGAATCCCACCCCTGGATACCCTGCCGGAACAGTGAGCTGGCCAAAGAAGGACTTGGAAACTGGTGAAGATCTGGAAGCTTCTCACAATGTATGGAGGTTTTCACCCCATGCCCAACACCCAGAGACTGTACTCCAGATGGAAAGAAGGTGGTCAGAGTGGTGGTGAGTGTCAAAGCCACCATCATGGGTGAAACCCAGAGCATCCAGGAGTACATGAGTAAGATGGTATCAGAATATGAGTTTCTGAGAGAATGCCTGAGGCAGCAGCAGATGTGGGAGGAAGATCAAGCAGAGGAAGTGCCATCGCAAAACAAGACCCTGCATGGGATGTATCCTTGACACATAGCTGAGATGGAAGACACTAGGAAATCCTACCAATGGCTGAAAAGGGCTGGACTAGAAGACATCCCTGAGGCACTGATTATAGCAGCATAAGAACAGGCACTAAGCATCAGATCCATAGAAGCAGGAGTCTACCACTCTAGTCAGGACGCAAGGTGCAGACTATGCAGAGGCTTCAGAGATAGTCCAACGCATACTGGCAGAATGTAACATGCAATCAGGAACAGCATGTACTGAATGGCACAACCAACTAGCTGGTATTGTGTACAGGAACTTCTGTACAGAATATGGGTTAGACCCTCCTAAGGCTAGATGGGAGATCCCACAAAAGGCCATAGAGAATAAGAAAGTAAGATCCTGTGAGACTTCCAGATACAGATGGACAGGCAAGTACTGGCCAGTCAACCAGACATCGTGGTAGTAGACAACAAGCAGAATATAGTGATGGTGAGAGATATAATAGTACCAAGGGACAACAACATCAAGAAGAAAGACTGTGAGTAGCTGGAGACGTCAGGAACGACGTCACAGTTTTCTGTTCAGAATAGTGCAGTGCTAGGAACATCTAAGGTACTGCACAGAATCCCCAGCCATTTTCCTTGAGTCAGAGTTGTCTGCTGGGAGCCATGTGTCCTTGATGGTTATCTGTTATAGCTACAGTAATTCCAACCACTGCTAATTTCTACCACCGGCTTTAATTTTATGTCAGTAGTAGAAATCAGCAATGATTGAAATTAAAGTCATGTGTAAATCAAACTCTTTTCTTCCTGGCACTGTTTTCTCACTTTCCATCACACTTTTTTCCCTTTGTTTTTAAGTTATTATTTTTTTTAAAAAATGAAAATGAAATCAACTTAACTATT
The DNA here is from genome assembly GCA_023653725.1 of Bungarus multicinctus. Lineage (NCBI taxonomy): Eukaryota > Metazoa > Chordata > Lepidosauria > Squamata > Elapidae > Bungarus > Bungarus multicinctus. Next base: position 155,004,995 of record CM042834.1, on the reverse strand, counting down.
AACCCATCAAAATAAATAATATTTTCATGTATGTACTTAAAGTAAAAGGAAAATTCTCATGAAAATAAAATATTTCCCCGTCAAAATTTAACATCTACTTTGGATTTGACTTAGTATATATGGCATGGATCCTAGGCTACCAGATAATTGATATTCCTGTAGAGCAACTTATTGTAGACTGTGCAATAGATAAATAGGTACAAGGAATACTACCCCCAAATTACTCATTTTCTTGACCATGACACAAGACAATGTCCTGAAGACACAGCACAAAAAAAGATGCTGCTAGGACATATTTGGGCCATGATAAAAAAAGTTCTTTGTTTGATGTTTCACAAAAATGTTCCCCCTTTAACACAGAAAAGATATGTTAAATAAAGTGAGATGCCATTGCCATTTGACGTGAGTATGTCTGCCTTACTTATAGAAACAAAGAAACATTAAAAAAAAACTATATGGCAGAAAAACACCTACTGGTCCATCGAGTCTGCCATTTGAAGGTTTTTTATTTGTTTTTTTTAAATCTATGTATTTATTATTTTTAATTATTTTTATTTTATTATTTTTAAATTTTTGACAGATGATAGATGTGTGTTTATGCCAAGCATGTTTAAACTTATCACTTTCTGATGCAATGCAGTTGTTTGGTTTGTGGAAACCTTTTTGAAAAAAATAAGTGCTGTCTTCTATCAGTATAGCTGTCTCAGCCCATCCTGCCTCATAGTTTTGTTATTATGAAGAAAAACAGGAGGAATGAGTACTGTTTATCCCACTTTGAGCTCCTAAATGAAAATCAGGCTATAAATACAAATTTAAAGTATTTTAATGATGTCAGATATAAATTGAAATGTTATAGATCTAAATTACAATCTAAATCATTTAATTAGTGATTAAAATCCGACTTTGAATCCCAAATTCATATGATATTCAGGAAGATTTCTTGTCTTTAAGAATAGTGGTACAGAGCAAACATTTACTTTTAAAATTCACTGGAAAGCCTCAGTTTAGAAAAACTGTAAAAACAAAACAAAAACATTAAAAAAATCCTAATTTATGCATTTGTGTGTAGATACCTATCATAGTTGGAATCCTGAGATTATACAACGCCAGCCATTTATATAACTTCTGTTATAAAAGTTTTATTTTCCTTCCTTCCTTCTTTTTTTTCTCTCCCTCCCTCCGTCCCTCTTTCTTTTCTTTCTTTCTTTCCTTCCTCTTCTTTCCCTCTCTCCCTCCCTTCCTCTTTCCTTTCTTCCCTCCCTCCCTCCCTCTACTTTTCCTGCAGTTACAGAAACGTAACAGCAATCTATAAGGATGAACAGCTTGTGATTCTCATCCTAATATCAAAAGGTTTCATATTCAGATTTGTGACAAATGTGATCTTCAGCCAGAAGGAAAAGGAGGGGGAAGGATGTTTGAGGGAGGGATGGATTACAGTAATTAGAAAGAACTTATAAATTGCATTTATAATACTACAGTATTATAACTGTGCTAGAATACCTCAGACAGTCACCAGAGTAGCAAAGCAATATAGAAATGTTTGATTCATTGCTGCCATCTAGTGGTCATTCAAGATATAAATTGCCTAGCACGTGAAAAGCTTGTAGATGCTGTAAATATTTATTTATTTGTTTATTTGTTAGTTGCTTACAAGATAATAGGTATAAGTAAAAACATAGTTATGAATACATGGATACATATAAGAAAAATAAAAAATATATAAAAGAAACAATAGGACAGGGACGGTAGGCACGTTGGTGCAGAATTAAAAGAGGGATCAGCCTTCAATCCCTACAAGCAGATTAAGTCCAATCCCTCTTGCATTCCATGTATCCTTATCTAATTCCAAGCAGATGCTAACCTTTAGCTGAGAAAACTCCTGTGCATAGACTGTTCAGCAATACAATCAGTTTAATTGGACCTTCACATACAGACTTGAACTTTCACACCCAACAAGTCTGCACTTCTTAAAGTTATCAAGGCTGAGAAACACTGTTCTATACTAGAGTCTACAGTTCTGCAAAAGGGTAAAGTGATAAAGCTTCAAATGGCAAGAGAAATGAACAATAATAACTGGAAGTTGCAAGTACCCATTCTGAAGAAAATTTCAGTTGCTCAATGACCAAACTAAAAGATAACCTTTCTGATCAGAAAGACTTAAATTTATTGATTGATTTAATTTGATTTGTCAATCGCTTACAAGATGATAGGTAAAAGTATATACCTAGTTATGAATACATGAAATGGGTACATATAAGAAAAATAAAAGAAACAATAGGACAGGGATGGTAGGCACATTGGTGCGCTTATGCACACCCCTACAGACCTCTTAGGAAAGGGGTGAGGTCAATAGTAGACAGTCTAAGGTTAAAGTTTTTGGGGTTTGGGAAAGAAACCACAGAGTCAGGTAGAGTCTTCCAGACATTGACCACTCTGTTGCTGAAGTCATATTTTCTGCAATCAAGTTTGTGTGATTAACCTTGAGTTTGTATCTATTGTTTGCTCTTGTGTTGTCATGGTTGAAGCTGAAGTATTCATCGACAGGTAAGTCATTGCAATGTATGATTTTATATACTATACTTAGATCGGACCAAAGGTGACGTAGTTCTAGGTTTTCTAGGTCTAGAATTTCAAGTCTGGTGGCATTAGGTATTCTGCAATGAGTTGAGGAGTGGAGAACTCTTCTTGTGAAATATTTCTGGACTTTCTCAACTGTGCTAATATCAGATACGTAATGTGGGTTCCAGACTGATGAGCTGTATTCGAATATTGCTTTAGCAAATGTTTTGTATCCTCTAGTTATTAGTGTAATATTACCAGAGAAAAAGCTATGTAAGATTAGGTTAACAACTCTTAACGCCTTTTTGGCTATATAGTTACAGTGGGCTCTAGCACTTAGATCATTAGAGATGAATACTCCAAGATCCGTGACAGTTTGGATCATCAACAAGGTCTTGATTATTCAGCCTATATTTTATTTTCTGATTTTTTTTGCCAATATGGAGGACAGAGCATTTATTTGTTGAGATTTGAAGTTGCCATTTGTTTGACCATTCTGATACATAGTCAAGGTCATTTTGAAGGGTAGCAGTATTGTCAGTGGTGTTGAATAGCTTTACATCATCAGTGAAGAGAATGCAGTTGTTTCTTCCACATAATGGGAAGGTCAGCAATGTTGACCTTCATGAAAAACTTGTTTTGCTGCCTCTTTATGCTGCTAATGTTCCTGACAGATTATTATCATCAGCATCAGCATAATTGGCATTAGAGTTTAGCTGTTTTCCACTACATGGTGTAAACTGAGTGTCCAAAAACCATATTATCATTTATCATGTTATGTGAATGAAGCTATCGCTTTAACCTATAACATGGTTTTTTATTTTAGAGTAGTATTTTACATAAACAAATCTATTGTGGTTTGTTAAGCTTTTTGTGTCACTTGTCATATGTTGCTAAAGTTCAACTCCCAGCAGTCTTAGGAAACATGTGAGAGATTCTGGGATTTTAGTTCAGAAATAATTCAAATGTCACATAGGTGGCTTGTCTCCTACTTCTCTGAACATATACATATTATATATATATATAAAATATAATGAAGCACAAGGCCGAAAACGCAAGTCTGAAGATGATGAATGAGACTTCATTGAAACGTCGCCTAGATATTTTCAATTCTACGTGGGAGAAAACCCGAAGAACCAAAGATCCACATACAAATACCCGCGAAAACCTCCGAAAACAAATATATATATATATATATATATATACTTTGTATTACAACACCCTGTTAAGCCCCAATTAAGGGAGAAAGCATACTGCTTTCTTTTCTGTCTTTCGGCTCATCACCAGAGACCATACTGACAGAAAGCTATTTGTTTCGTTGCCTTTTGTTTACATGTGTGTAAGGTTTTTTAAGCTGATAATTTTAAATAATAAATAAGGGAGACTAGTATAGATCTATTTCGAGCTAGTTAGCTCTCTTCAGCTAGCCATACCCTTACTGGGATTCGAACCAGGGAAGTATTACATGTAAGGCAGTTGTAATTGCCTCTACACCACTGGCTCTCTCCTTATCAGCTCAGGCAGGGGAATAAGTATATACTTTGTATTACAACACCCTGTTAAGCCCCAATTAAGGGAGAAAGCATACTGCTTTCTTTTCTGTCTTTCGGCTCATCACCAGAGACCATACTGACAGAAAGCTATTTGTTTCGTTGCCTTTTGTTTACATGTGTGTAAGGTTTTTTAAGCTGATAATTTTAAATAATAAATAAGGGAGACTAGTATAGATCTATTTCGAGCTAGTTAGCTCTCTTCAGCTAGCCATACCCTTACTGGGATTCGAACCAGGGAAGTATTACATGTAAGGCAGTTGTAATTGCCTCTACACCACTGGCTCTCTCCTTATCAGCTCAGGCAGGGGAATAAGTATATACTTTGTATTACAACACCCTGTTAAGCCCCAATTAAGGGAGAAAGCATACTGCTTTCTTTTCTGTCTTTCGGCTCATCACCAGAGACCATACTGACAGAAAGCTATTTGTTTCGTTGCCTTTTGTTTACATGTGTGTAAGGTTTTTTAAGCTGATAATTTTAAATAATAAATAAGGGAGACTAGTATAGATCTATTTCGAGCTAGTTAGCTCTCTTCAGCTAGCCATACCCTTACTGGGATTCGAACCAGGGAAGTATTACATGTAAGGCAGTTGTAATTGCCTCTACACCACTGGCTCTCTCCTTATCAGCTCAGGCAGGGGAATAAGTATATACTTTGTATTACAACACCCTGTTAAGCCCCAATTAAGGGAGAAAGCATACTGCTTTCTTTTCTGTCTTTCGGCTCATCACCAGAGACCATACTGACAGAAAGCTATTTGTTTCGTTGCCTTTTGTTTACATGTGTGTAAGGTTTTTTAAGCTGATAATTTTAAATTATCATAATTTTAAATTATCTTCAAAATTATCTAAATAATTTTAAATTATCTTCAGCTAGCTGAAGAGAGCTAACTAGCTCGAAATAGATCTATACTAGTCTCCCTTATTTATTATTTAAAATTATCAGCTTAAAAAACCTTACACACACATATATATATATATATATATATATATATATATATATATATATATATATATATTCAAATCCCAGTAAAGGTATGGCTAGCTGACGAGAGCTAAATAGTTCGAAATAGATCTATCCTAGTCTCCCTTGTTTATTTATCAGCTCAAAAACCTAACACACACACACACACACACATATATATGTTTTCTTATGTTTTCACGGGTATTTATATGTATGGTATTTAGGTTTCTTCGGGTATTTTCCCAGCTAATATTTGTGCTTTTATTATAGCAACTATAATATAATATATATAATTATAGTCGTTATAATAAAAGCACAAATATTAGCTGGGAAAATACTTGAAGAAACCTAAATATCATATATATATATATATATATATATATATATATATACATACATACATACATATATATATATACATACATATATATACTTTGTATTATCAGCTTAAAAACCTTACATACATATATATATATATACAATACATATATATATATATATATACATACATATACACACATATATATATACATATATATTTTAGGTAAAGAGTAAGATAGTGCTTCCCATTACATGTTTGGAAACTGACATGAGTAGCTTTTCTTTCAGGTGATGTACATCTATGGGCAAAATGCTAGTTCTGAAGGTGGAATCCTGATGGTGGGCCCATACAACTCCATCCTCCAATATTTCACTGCTGATTTCCACCCCCGCTATCTGAGGTGGGTGCCCTCCTTTTGCTAAATTGTCCTGGCTGCTCCCTGTTTATTATGTTTTTCTCGGAATAGGCCATGCCCACAGGGCACGCCCATAGAACCGGTAGTAAAAATGTTGGAATCCCACCACTGGAATAGGGTATTTGGTTTTGTGAGTTGTTTACCTCAGTGCTGAGCCAAAATTGTTGAGCAAGCAAAACAAAACAGAAATAATGACCACAGCAGTAAAAACGAAACAAAACAGGTATCCTTCAAGTCCAGCTAGCCTCCTTGTAGGTCTTCAGAAGTATGGGGTGGAGTGAAGGCAGGGGCAAAGGACAAAATGAACATTGCAATGCAAATATTGCTACTTATATAACTTCTCTGTGATGTTGTGACTCAAGCATGAAATGGTGGAGCTTGCAACATGGATATTGCATCATTTTGGCATCATTGTGGCTCAGTATGCCTATAAATAGTTCCAGGTACATTTCTTTGCACAACATGAAAGTGGTTTGTATTTGTGATTTCCTTCTTCTGAGATGGGTGGGGTTTTTTTTGTTTTTGTTTACTTCTAGATAATTGGTAGAAGAATAAAAGACGAGAGAGGCAAGGAGGGAGATGGGGAAAGAAGTTATTTTTTACTTCTAGATAACTAGCAGAATAGAATGATGAAATGGTTCACAGTGATGGTTATGAGAATGTAATTGAAGCAAAAGCTCTATACAGTACATGCATTAATTTCTATATAAATGAAGACTATACACTAAATATCATCGATATTAATTAAAATCTTGCCTAGACTCTGCCAATGAATACTTCAGCTTCAACCATAACAACACAAGAGCACACAATAGATACAAACTCAAAGTTAACCACCCCAAACTTGATTGCAGGAAATACTACTTCACCGACAGAGTGGTCAATGTCTGGAATACTCTACCTGACTCTGGGGTTTCTTCCCCAAACCCCAAAAACTTTAACCTTAGACTGTCTACTATTGACCTTACCCCTTTCCTAAGAGGTCTGTAGGGGGTGTGCATAAGCGCACCAATGTGCCTACCATCCCTGTCCTATTGTTTCTTTTATTTTTCTTATATGTACCCATTTCATGTATTCATAACTAGGTATATACTTTTACCTATCATCTTGTAAGCGATTGACAAATCAAATTAAATCAATCAATCAATAAATTTAAGTCTTTCTGATCAGAAAGGTTATTCTTTAGTTTGGTCATTGAGCAATTGAAGTTTTCTTCAGAATGGGTACTTGCAACTTCCAATTATTATTGTTCGTTTCTCTTGCCATTTGAAGCTTTATCACTTTACCCTTTTGCAGAATTGTAGACTCTAGTATAGAACAGTGTTTCTCAGCCTTGATAACTTTAAGAAGTGCAGACTTGTTGGGTGTGAAAGTTCAAGTCTGTATGTGAAGGTCCAATTAAACTGATTGTATTGCTGAACAGTCTATGCACAGGAGTTTTCTCAACTAAAGGTTAGCATCTGCTTGGAATTAGATAAGGGTACATGGAATGCAAGAGGGATTGGACTTAATCTGCTTGTAGGGATTGAAGGCTGATCCCTCTTTTAATTCTGCTGCCAGGTTCTGCCATTTCTTCTACAGCCTTCAACTCTCAGAATTCTACTGCCAGCCATTTTAAGGTTGCTGTGGTTGAGAAATATTGCTATAGAATCAGTGACATACAGAGCTCCATGAAGACTTTCAGTGGCTTTCCAGGTCACTTCTCCAGCTGATTGTAATTGTCCAGTCAGTAGCTAAATCCCTATCCCTAGTTATGAAATATCTTGGTCTCCTATAATACTGACTGTATGTTTAGACCAGAAAAGCTTCATTCAGCCCTTCTGGGAAATCATTTTCTTACTTTGATATTTCTTTCTCCAGAACTGGTTGGGCCACTTAATAGTTTCTCACATCCCCACCCAAGGTTGCTCCAGGTAGGTTTTTTTTATTTTAAAGATAACACAGACATTCCCTTGAGCCAAGCTGAGACTACATATCGGAATTAGTAGAGAGTCTGAAAATGATCAAAGTGTAACATTCAGAAATAAATCTCACATGTGGAACTATGGATTCTTTGAGAAAGCAATGGGTCACAGAACCCTTCAAGATTATAAAGTTTGTGTATTTTGGGATCATGGAGCTTAAAAAATTCCAAAGTTTATCTGATTTACCTTACTGCCAATAAAAAACGTCATCATTAGCATATTTTAGAGTCTATTAAAACAGCTTATATTCTTGGAAGGGCTCACTAATGTGTTATCAAAATCCTTTTCAGTGTAATTGGAACCAACTCTAGAGCTAACAAAAGGATATAAATCTACTTTCTCATCTACATGAGATTCTTTTAAATATTTTGAACTGGTTGTTTTAGCTTTCCAACTAATCAATATTGCTGATTAATTGCCTCAGTCAGCATCGTGGCAATGCTTCTCTTGTCATTTTGATAAAAGCCTCCAATTTTGCAGAGAGCTTTGGGGCACCACTATCAAGTTACTGATCTTCATTCTAAGGTTTTTCCTTTCCGGCATCTGGTTTGGTTTCATCTGCAGTTCTCAGATTCCTTGTTCAAATCATTATTTTATCCAAATCGATACTGAGCTTGGATCAAAACTTGGTGGTACTCCATTTGTCACTTCCCTGTGGATGGTAGAAGAGCAGACCAGGACTTAATATGGGTCATCTCATCCTCCATTTCCAATTATGGAAATGAGCAAAGTTGAGTTCTCACTGAGAACCAAAAATCTTTCCTATGATTTTAGTGCAGTCTTCCTCCTTGTATATCACTGTTGAAAGGAATCTTAGTGGGTTAAGGAGGAGGTAGCAGGGAATAGGGTTTTAGCAGTTTTCACCCAATGATTTTTATTTATTTTGTTTTGTCTACTTACCTCTCTGTATTGAAATCAGCAAAAGAAAAAATGCATAAACCAACCTCAGGACAGAATGGGGTTGTGGGTTTAAAATGGAGTTTTAGAGAAACTGGAGCTTTCTATACGATGGGTACAAAGTCTTCCAGCTAGCAGAACTGGAAGTTAGATTTGTACTCTTGAATAGGGGTTTTCAAATAACCTCAATTTGCAGAACCTGTTAGTTAAAAACAAAGTCCCCCAAAGCCCTGATCAAGTAGGAAAGTTCTAACTGATTGTGTTTGAGGTTCCACAAAAATCAGTTTGAAAAGCCTTCTAAAAAATGCAGGCTGCCCATTTAAAGCATGAGGAAAGGCATTAGGCAATGAACATTTAATTCACGGGCCTGCATTGTTTGCAGAATGTGCTATGAAAATGAAATTTTGAATATAAACCAGTGAACTGTTTATATTTTTTTTTCTTTGCTTTTGTGCATCCTTCCCTAAATACACACATTGTTTGCACCTGAGAGCTTTTTCCAGAGGTGGTATTCAGCAGGTTCTGACCAGTTCTGGAGAACCAATAGCGGAAATTTTGAGTAGTTCAGAGAATCAGCAAACACCACTTCTGACTGGCCCCGCCCCCATCTATTCTCTGCCTCCCGGATCCCAGATGATCGGCTGGGTCTTCTTTTGTTGTCCTGCACAGGAGAACAGAGCTGGAAAGCAGGTTAGTGGGGTGAGGAAGGAATGGGGATTTTGCAGTAACCTTCCTTCCCCTGCAGTGAGGAGGGAATGGAGATTTTAGAGTATCCTTCCCCTGCCATGCTCACCAAGCCATACCACACCCACCAAGCACGCCCACAGAACTGGTAGTAAAAAAATTTAAATCCCACTAGTGGCTTTTTCTATTACATTTTGAATTTGACTCCAGTTCCCAGGTGCTGATTATTATTTTAGCTTAATCAATAGATGATATTACAGTGGAACCCTGTGCTGACTAGCCTGGGTGTGCCTCTAAGACACTTTTTACTGATTTGTCCATTTCCTTTCATATTTTATTCCTATGAACTTTCTTTAGCTTCAAAGCCATGCTCAATTTTCTTTTCTGCTCTTATTCATTAGATTTGTATCCCCCTTTTTTTAGCGGGGTGGGTTACAATTCAAGACAACGTACAGTACTTCTCTTTGTACTTTCTCCACAAGGATAGCTCTGAAAAGTGGGCTGGGCTAAATTACAAGAACTGGCCCAAAGTAATCCAGCTTGTTTTTGTGTCTCTGGTATGATTAGAATTTACAATCTCCTGTTTTCTAGTCCAACACTTTCACTACTGGGCCAGTCTGGCTCTAGTTGCCGATCAAAGCCTATTTGATATGAAAATATACTTTTCAAGCAAAGGTTTTAGATTTCACACCAAAACCTTTTCCTGTATTAGATTGATCCTCAACTGTTCTTGAATCTGGAGAAAACTACCTGCATACCATTTCTTGCCTTTATTCCCAGTCAACTGGATTTCCTCCAAGATGACAAAGCTGAACAGATTTGATAGACATCAAGGTCCCTTTGGACAGATTAAGAGGAAAATTACAGGCCTCTCTCATCTTTTTAAGTGGGAGAACTTGCACAATGGGTGGCTGACTAAATACATTTTTGCCTCACTGTATATCTATACCAAAGTAGCATATTTCTTCAAGGTAAATAAGCATATTTTTCTTAGGCAACTTAGAACCCCATTTTGCAAATCAACCATTTCTTATTTATAAATTCTATGGAAGCCCACTGTGCATCCCTTTGGTGCCAAGAGACACAGATGGTTCATGGCTTTTATTCTTTTATTATTTTTAGTGGTCTAAGTTACCCAGAGTTTTATGGAAATGGGCAAGCTTTAAACTTAATAAAAACAAAAGGGGACATGGCAGACATTATTTGAACTAATTTTCCATGCTCTGTGCCTTCCAGACATCTTAGACTAATACTCCTTTCATCCTCAACCTAAAAATTGGTGAAAGCCGGATTTAAACACTTGATGGACCCTTATAGAAATTGGCTCCAGTTCTCTCATTCTCTGGGCTTTTACTGGTCATTCACAGGGCAATATACCAGTGTTTGAAAAGCTCAGATGTATTCCAAAGGCTCTTTGGAAATTCTTCAGGAAGAGAATTGAGTTATATAACAATGAGGAGGAGTGAATGTCATGGAGAACAGTTACTGTGAGTAGCCTCCTGTGGCTAGGCAGTGGAGGCTCAAACATGCTGTAGCTTGCAGAGATCTCAGTAGCTAGCAGGGAAACTGGGCTGCCTTAATGTCACTTTCAGTCTCTCAGTGGAGTAGGAAGCCTAATTGACCATATGCAGGGTGGAGGAACCTGTACTTAAAAAGGATCTGTATATATCAAAGCATTTATTTGTTAATTTGTTAAAGCTGTATATTTCTGTGTTCGCAGTTTGAAGATAACCCAAACATATAACTCAAAACATGACAACATATAATCCAAATATTCATTATATTCTCTGCGGAATATTAGTTCAAAGACAAGGACTTTTCTTCCCTATTACGCCAATTTGATGTAGTGGTTAAGGAAAGTGCTGGTTTAGAAACCAGGACACTGTGAGTTCTAATCTTGCCTTAGGCACGAAAGCCAGATAGATGACTTAGGGCCAGTCAATCTCTCTCAGCCCAACTCATCTCACAGAACGCTGGTTGTGGAGAAAATAAGAGGAGAAACATTAAATATGTTTGCTGCCTTGAGTTATTTACAAAGTAATCATTAAAGTGGGATAAAAATCTAATCAATCAATAAAAATAAATTTTCAATACATACGGTCTCTGCTTCCTCAGCCTCTAAGCTAAAAGTGAAATAGAAATGTCCACACAGACATATTTCTCTTTCACTATCTAGTTTGTGTGTGTGTGTGTGTGTGTGTGTGTATATGAAAGCCAGTAGGGAAATATTTCCATTTCCTTTTTCTGTTTAAATCAGCAGGTTATTTTATTAGGTCTATTAGCCTTGAAGTCAAGATTTCTAGCATGTGAACCAGGTTTGCACATCTATTCTTCCCCAACATGGTACCATAAGGATGCATTTGACTACAACTCCCAGAATTCTGAGCCAGCAAAGAAAGAAGTGCATTCCCGAATTTTCCATTATTTGTTATTATTAAGCAGGGTTGGACTTCTTTCAATAGTGACTACTGAAATGCTTTACTATGGTGGACAGTGTATTTAAAGGAGGAAGTTAGGAGGAGCTGAGCATTCCTAAATGATATATGCAGTACAGGTTCAAAATAAGCCCATTGAATCTGAAGCACCTTTGCTCCATCTCCTTCCTAGCAGGATGTGATTACATTATGCAAAGCAACCCTTTCCCAAATGATTTAATTCAGGATCATGTAGACATTTGTACTCTTTTTTTTAAATCTGGTATATGCTGTGTGGCTGCTGACCAAACAGGTTGAATGACATCTTAAATCTGAATTTAAATGAAATGTATCCATGTTATCAGTTAGGGCTTTCTTTGTGAACCCTTTAAAATAGCATTTTTTTACTCAGTTCAAGACCAACAAGTCTTTGAAGTATGCAGAAATATAATATTATTGTCATAGGGCTGGCAATCAGAATGACTATGAAATAATTTATAAAGGTTATTTTAAATTTGCAAGATGGATCAGTAAGGACTTCTTACACAGAATGGAAAACTATCTCTACTTCTTAAAATGTAGTTGGCATTGCAAGGACCAAAATATGACTCACAAAATATAGAGGGTTCCTGCATGTGGCCCTTTATGGTCAAATGTAGCTGGCTGTATTTTCCCATCTCTCTAAGTGAGCCAAGCAATCTAATGAGTCTTTCTAGTCAGTTCACCCATAAAGTGACCAATATCTTGGCACGTGATGTGCAGTAGCCAATTGGGATGCTGGAGGGCTTAGAAGGATTCATAATTTCAGTTGTCTAGCTGAGCACGGAAAAGTCTTGCTGGCTTTGTGTGCCAGAAACTTACAGTGTCAAAGAAAAAATCTGTATTCAGATTTATAAAGTCTAATCTACTCTTCGTTTTGCACAGCTATTGATTTCTAACAAATTGTCCCTCACAACCCTAAAAAAAGCATTCTATTTTTTGAGAGGGGGTGGAAATTGCAGAGAGAGGAGATACAATCCAGTGCATACCTTTTAAAACTTGTCTCCAGGAAACATGAAGAAATTCTATAAATATGGTTCTAATGGAAGAGAATATTTGTAGCTCAGGGTTGAATTGTGGAGTCCTTGATACCCACTGATCTCGGTTGTTTTCTTGCAGGCGTTTCATTACCAAACTAGGTAGCATCCAGTGGTGGGATTCAATTTTTTTTACTACCGGTTCTGTGGGTGTGACTTGGTGGGTGTGGCAGGGGAAGGATACCGTAAAATCTCCAGTCAGCAGTGGTATTTGCCAGTTCTCCGAACTACTCAAAATTTCCACTACCGGTTCTCCCGAACTGGTCAGAACCTGCTGAATACCACCTCTGGTAGCATCAGCTAAGTAGCACTGATGATGTTACCTGGTTTGGTAATGAAATGTCTGTGGGAAACATCCAAGCTCAGAGAGCACCAAGGATATGATTCCACAGCCCCTCCCTCTGAATCATTCCTTTCTCATTTTTTGAAATAGGGAATTATTGGCACTCTGAATAGGAATTTGAAGCAGAAATGCAAAGTCCTGCTCAACTGTGCAGCATGGCACCGTTACTACATTTTAAAGTAAGTGGTTACATATACAATATCGAGAGAGAAAGAGTTTCAACCATAATGTCCAAAGTGAGTCCATCAGTGGCTGAGAACAAATCTAACATTGCTGGTTTCTAGCATCCCCTTCTTAGTGCCTATGCCTGCAGTATGGCTGGCAACTTTTATTAGTATTAACATTAGTACTTTTGCCAGACTTTAAGATTATTTGCAGAAGGTTTAAGAGTCAAATGGGCTTTAGGATAGTACCACAGTTTGCATATGTAAAGGCTTCTGACAAAGCAGGAATCAAAGCAATACATTATAATTCAGTATTATCTTGCAAAGGGCAGGGAGGAACAGAAAGATGGTTTGCGTTCTACAGAATTTATGACAGAAATAATTAAACTAAAATAAATGAATGAATAAATAAATGAATAAATAAATATCTTGGTTCACAGTTTCTTATGTGCTCATATAAATTTAACTCTAAGTAGTATTTCTTAAAGTGGGTCCGAAAACTACCGGGGATTCCCCAAGGCCCTTTCAGGGGTCCACAAAATCAAAAATTATTTGCCTTATATTCAAGAGATTTGCAAATATTTAAAACAATGCAGCTTCTGTGATTATTTTTTTATTTAAAAGAGTATAGGGCTTTTTATGAAATGTATTTACTGACGTTTATTTATGTTAATATCCAGCGGGCTCAATATTGTTATTTTTACATAGTTCAATAAATATTCTACGAATGCATTGACTTCCATTTTTAATACAGTAAATATCAATAAATGTAACCCATACAAGCAAAAGCTCTTTTCGGGTTCTGGAGCAAAATGTTTAAGAAAACCCTTCCTCATAATACTGAATACATTGTAATTTAAGGGAAATCCCTGCCACATCTGATTGTTGGTTTACTTTGAGGGCAAATGAGACATTGCTTTCTACTAATGCCATTAAAAAAAAAACCCTTTTAGCGACCGCTCTCCTTAATACAATACCCTTTCCTCACCTGCTTACTTTACATTGTTTAAAAGAGAGATAGACTGGCCTTCTCTCTTTGCATTCCTCACCTGGCCACTTAACCTCAAGAATAAACATTGACCAGCTGTAGAAGGATCATCTTCGCTTTTCCCTTAGCTTTGGCAAAGCACCTGACAGTCTTTGCAAGATAGACATCAGGCTAGAGTTCATACAAGAGTACACATCAGCCCTTCAATACGATAAAACATGCATTGATTCTGATACATGAGTGAAAAGGCGTTTTTCAGCAGGCCAATTGCACAGAAGCATTTACCAGGTCAGTTGCGCAGCCACCACCTATGCATGGAAAAAAAAAAGGCACGGATACATGTTGTAGTTCAGACAAAAAAACCAACATGTGCATCTTTCTTGGAACAGAAACACAGAGCCAGGAACAGCTGCTGAATTTCTGTTTGCTGGTTACCTAACCAAAGCACTAGAAAACTGAGAGGAAGAGAGACAAAACTCAACGAACAGCTTTGCTGCTGCTCCACTGCTAGCAAAGACAAATCTTTGGCTGTATATAAAAAAGAGGGAAATAGGTACTGGCGGGGACAGTACAGGATAGAGTGAAGTTACTTCACAGCTTCCCCTGAGGCCCGCTCTTCATTTCCAGAGAAATAGATCTCACTCACCTGGAATTCCTCAGCCAGCTGCCCTTTTTCCTGCCCAGCCTTAGCTTCCACCTGGGCTAGAAAGCCCTTTAGGTATTCTTTACACCGACTCATCCCTCTGCTTGAGAAGAGAGATCGGTGGCAACGGTGGAGCTGAAGGTTCTGAAATGCTAAGAGGAAGTTGACATCCTTGCACCACGCCTCCAGATTGTGGCTAGTGGGTTGGGCCCAGCAGACCTGCCTGGCTCTCTGCCTGCTCTCAGGAAAGGGATGGTAGCTGTTCTGCACCCTGGAAACAGGGTGTGAACACTGAGCACCTGAGAAGTACAGGTCAACCAGCACCCTTCTTTGTATGATCTCAAAGATTTACAGCACAGATAGTAGCATCCTTAACTGTCAGTTCTCCATGTAGTATCTAGGGGAGACTATGCCTCCCTAACAAGTTCCTTACTGTACACATAAATACCTTGCCCTACCTAATTTATTTATTTTTAAATAAAACTTAATGGGAAACCAGCGTGCTTCAAAGAAAAGCATCAGCCTGAATAGACTTCCCTGTATTCCCAACGATGCCTCTTGACTCTACCAGCATTCTTAGAAAATAAAATGCTTTGTGGATGAAATCCTCCTAGCTGTCATTTAATGTGCATTTCTACCACATGCTCTGAAAATTACACACAAACATATATATCTCATTTTATCCTCTATTTGGTATTTCAGGTTTTGCTGGCTACCTTGAAGTCTTGAATGAACAGAAAAGCAGGACCTCAATCAATAAAATAAATGCAATTGTCCAAGAAACTGCTTAACCTGTTAGAACTGCTCTCAGCTGCAACAATAGTGAACATCCACACCATAATTTGTGTCATGTGGTATTTATTTTTTCCATGTTACATTTGCATCACTAGTTCTAACTTATGTGTGTTTCTTGTAAATACTGTAGAAAGTTTATCTTCACAATAGAGGGACACTATTGTATAATGTTGATATCATTTTATTACATTCTTCTCCTGTGTATAATCTCTCTTATGGTAAAAAGGCATCGTATCTGGCTATTGTTCTATTGCTGCAGTAACAACATAAACTGTGTAGTGTGAAAACATATTTCAGTGGACTAATTCAGCAGATGGATAAAATAACGAAGTCCAGGAAATAAAAAAAATAATTGTGGCAATGCAAATGATACCCTTTGCATAATTTACATTATTTGCATAGTAATATCGTCACGGGAATTTCTCTAGAATTTGATCTACCGAACCATGCAAAGTCTGTTCAGCTGAAATTAAGAAAACTGAGGACTCGGTGTATATGAAATTTCTAAGCTTATTTTTTTTCTATTTTAATTTCGTTTCTTGTTTCTAATCCTTCTAATACACATGGTTTCTTATAATAGAGGATTGAAATACTTTATTTTAAGCAGTTACATTGAGTTTTCATATTGATTTTCCTCATTCACAGGTTCCCATTACAAGACCACATTGGTTGGGTGGAGGACTTGAGAAAGAAGTATGAAGTTATGTGGTTTTGGAATCTGAAGTGAAATTGAATTAACTTTAGTTGAAAATATAACAGAGTGAAAAAAGAAGTAGCTTAAGAAATACCATGATAGCCAGTCGTTATAGGAAGAGAGGGTATAATGAATTTAGTTTATGATATTCACAACAGAAAGCTGCTGACACTAAAAAAAAAGGCCAGGAAGAGGGATGATATGAAATATTCCCCCAGGCCAGAGGTGGTATTCAGCAGGTTTTGACAAGTTCTGGAGGACCAGTAGTGGAAATTTTGAGTAGTTCGGAGAACTGGCAAATACCACCTCTGACTGGCCCCGTTCTCTGCCGCCCGAGTCCCAGCTGATCGGTTGAGTCTTCTTTTGTTGCCCTGCACAGGAGAAGGGAGCTGGAAAGCAGGTTAGTGGGGTGGGGTGGGAATGGAGATTTTACAGTATCCTTCCCCTGGAGTCAGGTGGGAATGGAGATTTTATAGTATCCTTCCTCTGCCATGCCCACCAAGCCACACCCACATAACTGGTAGTAAAATTCTTAAATCCCACCACTGCCCCAGGCCCGTGACAGCAAGTTCTTAATTCTTCAAAGAGGATAGAACCAAGAATGAGAATAGATTAGCCTACAAGGATGCGTATATGTGTGTGTGTGTGCATGTGTGTGTGTGTATGCAAAATGGAAAGGTAAGATGCATACCTACAATTTAGTATCTACTTTAATTAACAATCCTGGCAAAAGTGATGGGTTTGGGGTTGTTAAAGGTAGACCAAATGGGAGCGAATGATAATTCCCAAGGGATTACATTCAACTTTTCCCATGGCTAGTATGCTGTAGTGGTTAAGATGTTGAATTAAGAGCAATGAGTCCCAGGTTCTAGTCCATCCTCATTCTGGGTGACTTTGGGCTAGTCACTCTCTCTCAGCTCAACCTATTTTACAGGGGTATCAATAGATAGTGGAGACAAGAGATGGGAGCACCATGTATGCTGCCTTGAGGCCCTAATGGAAAGTCAGAATATAATGTATATCTAATTAATTAATTAAAAGACCCTCTCTTGCAAATCTTCATAGGCCACAAAACAGGAGGCTTTTTGGATAGCATGGCTCTAAATCACTTGGGTTTTAAATATTAATACCATATTAACACCTTAAATTGTGCCAGTTGCAGTGCTTTTGGAAAGGGGTTATATGATCTATGTACTTCCTACAATTTAGCAGCCTAGCTGTCCCATTTTGCTCGCTGCAATTTATAAATTATAAGAGTAATCCTGTGTAATATGCATGGTCAAAATGGCAGGCTTTGGACATACTTTTATTTATCAAATTTATATGCCACCCGTCTCATAGTGTGAGGCAACATAAGTTTCCTTAAACAACACTGCATGTTTGAAAAGCCCTGAAAATGAACATTTTCTCACTTAACCACATTGACTTTCCCAAGACAAGAAGAGAATGGCCACTATCATGCCCTTGGTAGAGTCGGACTCTGAGGGAGTGGAGGAACAGCCGACAGGGAGTGGAGGTGTGGCTCCGGAGGTTGTGAAGTAGACTGGGGAAGGGCAGAAGCTGGCTGAGCAGTCAGAGGAAGAACCAGGCCCATCCCCTCTGCATCCTAGATCATGCAGGGAGGAACGGAGAAGGCAACAACTTGGCTTACGAGAGAGGAAGCGGCCGTGATCTTCCTCATTGGTTGACTAGTATATAAGAGAGACGATTACAACACAGCGTTGCCAGAAGCAAAATGTGTGTTATTTTGGGCTGAAGTTATTTTGGTTGACGTCCTTCCAACAGATTGTGCCTTGTTATCTCCTTGAATTTGGTAATTACTTATCCTGGTCGTTGTGGAAATTTCATCATTGAAGTTTGTTTGGTTTTTTATTTCATCTCTATCTGCTCATTAAGTTTGGACTCTATTGCTTTCTTTTAAAGACTATTTTTGAGTACATTTTATCACCAACTGATAATTATTGAACAGTGGGGCCAAGCTGGAGGCAAATTAAAGGACATTTATTTACGATTTGGATTTTGTTACGTTTGTGTTACACTCTGGGCAATCGCAGCCACATACAAACATCTTCAAACCTTACTTTTTAAATAGGAAATTAGTTCTATAAAAAGGTTAGGTTTTGAAGATGTTTATATGTGGCCATTCTCTTCAGAAAGTTAATGTGGTTAAGCGAGAAAGTGTTCATTTACAGGACTTCAGCTGCTTTTCAATGTGCAGCATTGTTTAGAGAACTTTATGTTGCCTCACACTATGAGACAAGTGGCATATAAATTTGATAAATAAAAGTATATCCAAAGTCTGCTGTTTTGACCATTACAATGCATATTACACAGGGTTTCTCTTAGAAGTTGCAGCGGGATGCAAAATGGGCCTCACTTGGTCTCGGTTTCACCCTCTTGATTGAGCTCAGTGCGGATGAGAGAGATGTCCAAGCAGAGAAGCTCAGTAATAAAACTATTAATAACAAAATGGGCCTCATTTTTCTATTTTTAAAATATAAGTTCAGGCCTATGTCTTAAACGGTGCCATTAAAACAATCTATCCAGAATTTTGGTTGGTACAGAGATATTGAAACTTCTCTAGCTCAGTAGACCAGCTGCGCTCTAGTAAAGCTATCAGCCCTAATCTTAGAGGTTTCCAGTGTAAGCAAGTAGGAAACAAGACATGGCAAGTTTCTAAAAGAAAGTTAAAAGAAGGATATGTGCTTTAACAACTCATGTCTATTATACAACTGCCAGAAAAAGATCAACAAGTCTATGGGTTATGAATGGAATAATAGCATGTGATAAAATTGCAAATGTGACAGATAAAAGTAAATATGTGTAATGAATATAGAAATGAAATAAGAATCTTAGATAATATTGTAAAACAAGATATGAGAATATTCAAAGAAAAATGAAATAAGTTCTGATATGAATTGGAATTGGATAAAATATGTGTCATGAATATAAGAATATCTGAGAATATTTAAAGGAAAGTGGGATAAGTAACAATACAATATGAAATGGAATACGAAAGATGAATATGTAATTATGGTCATGCTTGTATTGAAATGTAAAAACCTGGAACCACATTGTTCACTAAAAGAGATGTTTTTTTAAAATATAAAAATAAAAAATTATTGAAAAAAAAGTCTATGGGTTATGAATATTCATATTTTTCTTCTCTTCTGTTTTGTAAATAATAAAATAATGTATTATATAAAAATCATTCATTGCATTACAGTTACATGAGTGACTGTATGCTCCAATTACACTAAGATAGAGATTCAATGGTATTACCAGTCTTTAGCAAGATTGGAAAGAGGTATCACAATGTCATCGAGATGCAAGAGTAATCATTATCCATGCTGTAAAGTTGGACCCATAGAAGAATTGCGGGCTTCTGTATGAGTAAGATCCATTGAACTCTGAAACTCAATAACTTAATGTAATACCATTCATGGCATTTTATTTTCTTCTTCCTCCAAACAAACCCATATAGCTTTCTTTCTTTACAATAGTCCTATGAAGAAAATTGGGCTGAGAGAAACTGAGAAATTGTCAGGATTCCGGCAGTTACCCCCATTTAAATCATGAGTCTCGAGCCAAACTTACAAAACTTAAAAAGGATTTATTGAGAGTTAACATGCCGGCACTGTCTGGGTGTAGCTGACTCTGAGACACATAATTCATTATCACCCTTGACCCTGTTTTTCCCCCACCCCCTGGGTATATAGTAATTCATATTCTCCAATGGGACACATCCATAGCCAAAAGTCATCAATCATGCTCTCCAGTTAGAATTTTGTAGGGCTGAAACTTTGGTCACCTAGTTACTATCTTTGAAAACATTTATGGAATGTACTTTCGGTTTTGCAAGCTGCTTCACTGCTCCCCCCTCCCTTTCTGTTGACAACTCTAAAAAGACCAGAGAAATATTTTATGAGTTGACAGAAACTATCCTAAGATAATTTAGTGAATTTAACAGATATAGTTAAAATCTTGGGCATATAGAACATTGACCCAGAATGTCATTTGTTTTGTTTGCTCATTTTTCAAAATGTTCCCATGAAGATGGTTCCCATCTTCAAAAAAGGACAAAAAACAGACCCAGGAAACTATAGACCAATCAGCCTAACATCAATACCCAAGAAAATACTGGAAAAGATAATAAAAAAAAACAGATCTGTCAACAACTAGAAACAAGTAAAGTAATAACTAGCAGTCAGCACGGGTTTGTTAAGAACATATCATGCCAAACCAATCTTATTTCATTCTTCAACAAAGTGACTAAATTAGTAGACCAGCAAAATACTGTGGACATAATGTATTTAGGTTTCAGCAAGACATTTGACAAAGTAGACCATAACCTACTTCTTAGTAAGCTAGAAAAAAGTGGGATAGCACCACTAGATGGACTCACAAGTGGCTGACAAACCATACTCAACGAGTAGTCCTTAATGGGTCTAAGTCTACATGGAGGGAAGTAAGCAGTGGGGTGCCAAAAGGTTCTATCTTAGGCCCAGTACCAAATTTGCAAGTGATACTAAGTTGTCAGGAATAGCTAACACCCAAGAAGATAGGCAAAAGATCCAGATGGATCTTGACAGACTAGAACACTGGGCCATATCTAACAAAATGAAATTCAATGTAGAGAAAAGTAAAGTCCTATACTTAGACAAGAAAAACCAAAAGTACACATATAGACTGGACAAAATCAGGCTCAATAGCAGTAACTGTGAGAGGGATCTTGGAGTCTTAGTGGACATCCAGCTAAATATGAGCCAGGAGTGTGCAGCAGCAGCCAAAAAAGCTAATGCAATCTTAAATTGTATTAACGGAGGGATACAATCAAGATCAAGGGAAGTACTAATACCACTCTATAAAGCCTTAGTGAGACCACATCTAGAGTATTGCATCCAGTTTTGGTTACCACATTATAAAAAAGATGTTGAGACTCTAGAAAAAGTGCAGAGAAGAGCAGGATGATTAAGAGACCGGAGACTAAAATATATGAAGAACGGTTACAGGAACTGGGCATGGCCAGTCTAGTGAAGAGAAAGACCAGGGGAGACATGATAGCAGTCTTCCAATACTTGAGGGGCTGCCACAGAGAAGAAGGGGTCAATCTATTTTCTACAGCATCTGTAGGCCAGACAAGGAATAATGGATGGAAACTGAACAAGGAGAGATTTAACCTGGAAATAAAGAGAAACTTTCTGACAGTGAGAACAATCAACCAATGGAACACCCTGCCCTCGGAAGTTGTGCGAGTGCCATCACTTGAGACTTTCAAGAAGAGATTGGACTGCCATTTGTCAGAAATGGTGTAGGGTCTCCCACTTGGGCGGGGGGGTTGGACTAAATGACCTACAAGGTCCCTTCCAACTCTGATTATCTGTTATCTGTTATTTTGCTGGGCTGCATAAACATAGTGAATTATGGTTTATTTGATAAACCATAGTTAAACAAACTTGGCTTAACATAATAAATTAAATCAGTCTAGCATTTTAGCCCCACTTTCTGCATGCTGGGGTCTTCTAGATAGTTTGGACCATACCTATCATAATAAACTATGTTAATTGCATATGGTGGGAGCTATAGTTCAACACATTAAGAGAACACAATTGCAGAAAGTTCACCTGCTCATTTTATTACACGAATACAGAATAATCAGAAAATCAGGTTCTATAGAGACAAAAGTTACAAATATGTCTTTAGCTCTTTCCTTATACTCACCAAAAGCTATGATAGACAGTATGAATTGCTTTATTTTAAATGTTATATATTAAAAAACATCTCTCAGAGTTGTAATGGAGCTGGGTGGCTTTTAAATGTTATTAAAGTAATAAATAGAACAGAATCTTTCAAATAGAGACTTTATTCCTTTTAATTTTATAATATTGGCAAACTATTGAATTTTGCAAGAAATCCCCATACTTCTACTGTACCCTTTAATTTTTATTTGCCAGACAGTAATTGTATGAATCTGTTTGACTTCTGATTCAGCTACCTGTAGGAGGAATATATTTATTTACTAGATTTTGCTATCTTGGGGGGTTGGGAAATATGATCCATTTTTCCTACTATTTAATCATGGGTCAGTGACTGTATATGGAAAGTCCCTCCAAAGATGTTGTTTGTAAATGGAAGAATGCAAAGCCAATGAGGCAGACTTGAAGTAGTTCTAACTTTCTGCACATACTTTTCAAATTCAGAATTACAGAGACTTAAGCTAAGGTTACCAGATCTGGACAGCAAATATCTGAATGGCCATAGGATGGCATCAAAGATTAAGATTTTTCTGTCCCTCTTTGCTACAGACTGAATTTTGGCAGCCCAGATCTACATGAGTTCAAGTCACTTACTCCCTTTTTCTACAAGCCTTCATTCTCCTTAGTTTTAGGTTTGTGAGAACTGATGAATCAGTGGCTGCAGTTTGTTGATGCTATCATGCGTTTTCTTGGTTGTTGTTATTTCTTACCTAAAGAAAATGTAGAGAAAGAAGTCAAAGATTGGCTTCTGGAATTCTTGCTTGTCCATTGACCAGCAGGGGCCATAAAGCTTTGTGCTTGTATGCATTGGGAAAGAAGGGGCAAGATGCATATGCTTTGCTGTGGGTCATGTGACTGGAAGAGGAGGAATGGAGCTGTGGCCAATGTTCCAAGTCATGCAGCCTAATTGGGCTCATTTTCTTCCTCCACACCAAATTTGGCTCCATTCTGTTGAGTTTTTGGAGAGCTATCTGCTGATGAACAATTCCAACCTCCTTTACATTATTTTTTTTCAACATTCCAGTTGGATTGGAAATAACAATGAATATGTCCTATGTATATATTTTGGGAGCCTAAAAGAGGAAATGAAGAGAGGAGAAACTTTATATCTTGTCGGAAAAAATCTGGATGGCTAAAGCAATTCCTGTTTGAGAAGGATGGTGTAAAAACAGAATTACCAGGATCTGCAAGAACTGAAACTAAGAAAATGTAGCTCTCTTGTATGGAAATTCTATCACTGGGTTCACACAATAGGGCTAACCCAGTGAACAGTATTTTAGCCTAATGTATTGTGTGAACCCAGAAAATGAGGTTGAACTGGTCAGAACCTGCTGAATATCACCTCTGTTCCAGGCTATGGAATGTTCTTCTGTTGTGGCTTCCTTAATGATGGTGTAGCTTACTTTTCAAAAGTATTCATTTACATATAAATTAATAATTGTCAACCTTGTTAGGTAGTCCAGACAAGGCACACGCCCAGACATACTACCAAATTTGCTGTAAAGTTACAATAACAGAATCTATTAAATCTGAAAATGCACCTCTCTCTCCCCGCTCACCTTCAGTCTAACATACTAGACTCGAGAAATCCCTTCTGAGATGTTTGCCATGTACCCAATCCTTTTGTAGACTAAGCTGCCATTAATCTGATTGCTGTCTAGTTTGTGGTTCTTTCTCTTCCCTGTCTCCCAAGATCATTTTCATATACCATTACAATAGAAAACGGAACATATGAGTTCCAAACGCCTATTTTTTGTTTTTCCTAAACCTGAGATGTTTCTGAACAAACATTTTATTTCCAATAGAAGAGAATATATATAGTTCAGAGTTGAATTTAGAGTCCTTGATACTCTCGGAGTTTAACTGTTTGCTTGCGGACATTTCATTACCAAACTAGATAACATAATCAGTGCTAGCGGTGTGAGGTTTGCTCCCTGTACAGTAGCTTTCCCTGTAGTGTTGGTGTGGGCGGGATTTTCTCCTTGATACCTTCTTTATTAGGTACAGTATTCTTTTCTGTTTGATTGTTTGCTTGAGACAGTTTCAATAGTGGATTAAGTAGTCAGGCACTTTTTGATAAAGTGTGGGTTTCCATTTTATTGGGGGACATTATATAGGTGATTTCTTTCCTTTTTCTGATGTTGTAGATTGCTACATGCATCTATACAGTACTTGTCTTTTGCAGACAATAGTCCTTTTTATTAGACCTTATAGTAGACAGACTAGGTTTGCAAAACTTGCTAAATCATGGTTAATTCAGTCATAGTTCATTGCTTTAACAATTCCTGGATTTGTGCAACTCTGTGAACCATAAACTAACCACTCTAGCTGTATTTGCAAAATAAAGGTTGGCACTATGTAGCCAAAATTGTTTTGTGAAGTTAGCCAGTGTCCTAGGTTTTATCTAGCATTGCCACAGATAATAGAATCAGCTTTTGATTGTAATCCACCTTCTTTCCCTACCCACTTACCTTAATGAAGTTAACTGCGGGGAAAGACCCAGAAAAAGAATCCAAATCTTTGAATGTGTGGATATTTGATTGCCATGTTTGGGGAGGATCATTTTGAGAGATATATCACACCTCCCACTTCTTTATTTCCTCCACAAATATTCAGATTATGAACATACATATGGGTGTTTTAGTCATCTATATATACCTTTAAACATCTGAGGGAGGGGACAGATGGTGGAATTCCAAAATTACAAAATGTTGGTTTGAAACAGGCGTTGTGTCCCACTTATGCCTCTCTTTTTACCTTTCAGATTAAAACCAAAACATTTCATCCAATATATGTTTAGAAAGGAGGGGACTACTTACAAATGGTCATTTATAATAAATGGTTTCAGTACACCAATATGACATTTATTCCAAGTGGAGGAAGTAGATATAAGTGGCAATTTAAGCTTTCTAAATAGTGTCACTGCTCTCCTGTCCTCAAGACAGTGACTGCAAAGAACTGGTTCCTTAATGTAATACAGAAATGCTAACATTTAACTGTAAGATCCAGCAAGGAACTTTGATGTCTAAAATTGTTTTGTGGGAAAAAAACTTGCTCTGATTTAGAAGTGCTCTTCTTATGCTCTTCGAGGATTAGTTTTCCAAATGTAAAATAGTGCTTTATAGATTCCAATTATGCCATCTAGTGTCTATTATGCAAAATGCTACAGTAAGATATTAGAATGTAAGGAGAATTTTAAATTGCTTTTCTAAAAATGTTCTTTAAAAATCTAATAGTTATAGTCAACATTTCTGATATTTATATAGGATATTTACTTCATTTCCACCACCTAATCCTCCTTTAACGTGCATCAGCTCTTCTTGCAGTGATACTGCACCTCTTCTTCCACATCTCCACATGACCAGCAAGGAGGAGGTTCGTTAACAGAGTTCTCCTCTTTTTTTCCCCAGTGTACAGGATCTACCATTATCAGATAGCTGCTTTACAGGACTGCATTTTGGGTAGAGAGGGCACTCAGGCAGGCACTCAGTCTCACTCAAGAAAGAAAAAAAGTTGTTCCTCTGATTGGAAGCAGCACACAAGCATTGTTCTGTTTATGGGGCACCCTAAAAAGATAGGGTGGAAATGCAGGTGTGCAAGAGCTGGACAAGACACTAAAGATCCAGTGGAGCTTCTGGCTACTAGTTGTCCTCCCTTAATTTAATCTGTGAAGCTAAGTTACTGTAGACATTTGGCTGACTTTAGCAAATTAGTGGACTCATGATATGTGATTTATTGATGTTTTGGAAATGTTTTTAAAATTGTTAAAATGAAACAATGTACTCTATATTTATTTCACAACTTAAGGAATTGATTTTTTATTATTACATACAGTTTTTTTTCTCTTCAGTTTTAGCTCACCTTAATAATTTTGTATGTTTTTTTTCCCTGATTGGATAATCACTGTATGGCTATTTTATATTTTCATTGCATTTTCTCCCAAAAAATGAAATAGAAAATGACATAAAAACTAAGTGGGATCAGACCTGGATATTATTTGAAATGAAAATCAGAAAGCCCTTGGCCTAAACCTGGAATTTAAAAAAAATACCCTAAAGAAAGCAATGACCAACCCATCTCCCTTTTTTATATATGTACTTTCTTATGTTCGGCTGCTGTCATTTTGAGAAAGAGCCTCCAGTTTAATAGGAATTTGCCCATTTTAAAAAACATTTTCGGGAACAAAAAAATACCGTCTTCCAATTTGCAATGGTATATTCAGGCTTTATTTTATTCATGTATCCTTTTGTTTCACGTAGGCCCCGCAAACTTCGCAGCTCTTTTATGTAAGTGGCAAACACTAAATCGCAAAGCAGTGAAGAATATTCATTTGCACGGAGGTGAAATCAAAATTAGAATCAAAAGAAGAAAAACAGTATGAAATGCTAATTTCTACCGTTTTTCTTAAATGTTCGGCTTTATATTGTCCTTACAAGAAACGACCTGGAGAATCAATTGTCCGAATCTGAGTTTGTGATGGTCGTAAATATCGTACCCCAGTGCAAAATGCCATTCCGCAAAAGGACTTTGCCTTCGGCGCTCCAACAACAGCAGCCACTGGCAAATAATCCAGCGCCAATGCATTCCTGCCAAATGGACAAGAGGTGCCAAAGCATACAAGCTGACGTCATCCCCCAACCCTCCGCAAACAATGACAGCTTGCACCAACTTCGCCGCCCAGGCGTTTATATCGTTTTCTGAAGCAATGTCTTATCTCTGATTGGTACGAGAAGAGAATAGCATCATCGCAATTGGCTGAAATTCTGAGTGAGCCCGTCCTCTCCTCTCACCCAGTTTATTATGATTGAATGACCGATTAAACCTTTAGGCAGGATTGCTCCGCCTCACCTTTTTATCTTCCCGTTTTGATTCGCCAACTTCCCTGTCCCTCATCCCGGCTTCTCAAGGTTTTCCCTCCGCCCACCTTTCATTGACGCGCTTATCGAGCGAAGATGCCATTGGCCTTCCGCGTTACGCTCCGACTGTGCGGGGATACGATTGGCGTTTGGACTTCCGCAAGCCGCGCCTCCTTCCTTTCCATTCGTTAGATGATTAGTGGAGGGGGCCGTCAATGTCTCTACTGTTCCCGCCTTCTGCCATTCCGAATCAGGAAGTGTGGTCGCGGAGTGCTTTGGGGATCTGTTTCTGCGATGGGCAGGCGAGCAGATCCCGGCTCTATGGTGAGAAATAAAGCCGGTGGTTTTGGAACTGAATGGGAGGGCGGGATCCCGTTTCGGCTCTCCTTTCTCACGCAGGGTTAGGGGTGGGGCTGCCGGCAGCGACCCTGCCGGGGGGTGGGGGGTTCCCTTCTTTTCCAAATCGGAATGGCCTCGGGTATTGTCTTGGGTTGAACCGAAGGCTCCCGAGACAGGTTGAGCCCCAAGACTGACCTTGCAGGACCAGTTCTAATAGCGCATCTGGTTCAGTATCCTGTTTTCAGAAACCTCCGGCCAGATGTGCCGGGAAAGATCCCGAGGAAGTTGGGGGAAAGGTATTGGCCTGCTCTTCGTGTCCCCAAGAGTCCTGCTTGGAGCTTCTGTTTCACTAATCGCTGCTCAGAAGAGTTCATTTTTGTCAGCCCCCAAAGTTTTAAGCTAATAGGTTTCTGCTTTTGTTGGATTTCTAAGGATTCACACTCTTAAGTAAGGAGTGTGGCAAAAAAAACTCCATTGGCAGCGGCTTAGCCCAAAAGCACTGCAAACATGCCAATAGTATATAAGGTAGGAGATCGTTTTTATGGAAACGTAAAAGGCTACGTCTGACGCCTCTGAATGAAAAATCTTTTAGAAGCAGCAACAACCATAGAATTATCCACTTGATCGTACACCATGTTAAGAAAAGAAAACAAGCTTCGTTTTAGCAATCTGGACACTTTCTGTCAATTTGTTTCCTTCCTATAAGTGTCACTCACTTATAATCGAGGAGGGCATTTGGGAGGTGGGTGGGGGACAAAGGGGTTTGCCAATCCATGAAAGAGAAAATTGTGGTACTGAGCTATTCTGAAATTATTGAACCTCCTGCTAACATGGGATTTCATTCTGGAAATGTATATGCTGTGCTTTCTGAACTTCTTAAATGGGCTTGACGTCTGTCTAATACTGGATGTTGATGTCCTTTCAAATAGATGTAGAATTATGTACAGAGATGAAGAGATGCTCTGACTTGATCATAGATCTTATCTTTCGCGCTCTCAGGTAACATTGCCAGGAATTGCTTGAGAAATTGCTGAAAAAAATAAGTTTCCATTCCTTTGATCTGAAACGTGCCATCTTCTACTTGAAATTAGATTCATTTGTACAAAATAATAAAAAATGATTAACTCCTTGGCTTACAAAAGTATCTATCAAAGAGATTGTTCAATTCCTGTTTTATCCAGGGGTGAACTTAGATCCTTTGTGTCTTACTTATTTATTTGAGACAAGCTGGTTTCATAAGCAATCCTGTAACAGGTTGTTTTCTCACTTGGCTGCTGCCAATAACTTCATTGCACCTGATACCATAAGTGTACTTGTGAAAGAGATTCTTACTTTCTGGAAAGTATAGCTTTCATGTTAATGTTTGAGATAGGCGGGTGCTACTTGAAATGTATAAATACTCTTCTCATATTTGTTTAGCAATGTAGTACAGTAATGCTTTAGTCTATACTGCAGTACTTGTGTCATCGGTATGATAATTGAACTTTAAGCAGTATCACTGTACACCACAAAACTAGTTCTAACCAGACTTTGAGGGTGAAGATAGTATATGCAACTTGAGAGCAAACTTCTTTTCATTTTCCATTTTTCTGGAAGTCTCAAATTTGCCAGGCTTGGAACAGGGATGGTGTTATGGCATCATTTGGATGGGATTTTTTGGAGGGTTGGCAGCATGGCATCTTCATGTTTCCTGTGGAATCCAATTCTTTTATTACCATTAAAATTTATTTAAGGGGTTTATTTCTTATTATTTTACCAGAAGCTTATTTTACAGTGTTTCAGTGTTCTTGCATAAGATCCTTCAAAAATTCTCCAAATTTTTGCTGATTTTATTGATTTTAATTTGTATATGTGTGGGTTTGCCATGTTTCTGGAAAAGGTAAACAACGCCAGAACTATTTGGCTGGTGGAAATTACTATATTGCCGCCCTCTCCCTTCTCCTTGAAGGAGACCTAGATTGTTTTGAAATGCAGCTATTTCTAAATTTCCTATTTACGTATTGTGTTGGCTCCACTATTTGCAATGGCAAATAGACACTCTACAAGCTGGAAATTCAGGCAGCAGCTTTTCAAATCAGTTAAGAAAAGTTATTGACAAATATTTTTTACCGATTGTCCATGTTTAACTATAGTAGTGACCTAATGAGAAATATTCAGGTATATATTTTTTTCTCCTCCCTTCATCTCTGTTTCCAGTTAGTAAAAAAAATTCTTGCTGTATGATTTGAAGGTATTTCTTCCTTGACTCAGCCTGAAGACTATTTATAAGCCTGCTGTAAATTATTTGAGATTAGTACTTTCAGAAACTTCTCAGTTAAACAGCAGCTGAAATGGCAAACATGCACAATAGGAAACCAAATGCTATACTGATTTAGCTGGTGTTCTTGTTTCTCTCTAACTCTTCAGTTGTACTCTTTTTTGGGGGAAACTTCAGGATTTCAGCTAAGACGTGTGCTTCCTCTTTCTTTTTGAAACTGATATTTGGAGATACTATGTCCTCAGTTGAGAGGTTGAGTCTCAAGGCTAATAACTCTTGACATTCTTGTCCTTCATCTACTTATTCAGTACCTTCTTTAATGCCATCCAAGTTATTGGCCACCATCATGTCTTGTGATATGCATTCTACAGATTATATGCTTGGTAAGAAGCTTTGCCTGTAAATCTATTTTTAAGCCAGCTTTGCTGAATGGTCCCTGGCCTTAGTCTTTTGTGACAAGGAGTTTTGTAGTTCCATAGGCTAGGTTCACATGCTGTACTAAGTCATAATGTAGTTTGCTTGAATTGGGCTTATGCTATGTTGATCCACCGCTATGGTTTACAGTTAAAGGGTTTTGTCTTTGTGTTATGTGAGAATCAATTCCAGTGTAGCTTATTTAGTATGATTCTTAACTCATGGTTAACAAAATATCTTAATGCTACGTATGATTTCAGCAATTGTGTTCAATCTTATTTCAGTCTTTATCAATATTTGTCCCTCTTTCTCAATCAGGGATATAGGACATTTTTACAAAAATGTGTACTCTCTTGACTAGAAAAACAAAAAAACTTAATAGCTGGCAGGTTCATTTTTAGTTGTTCTTTACATGTTGCAAATAACAATATGTCTTTTTTTCTACAACAATTTAAAGTAAAAAAAAGATATATTCTTGTTTTGGTGTTTGTTTACTTCCAGATTATTTCTGTTCTATGTAGACCCAAATGGAACAGCAAAAATGTAGAAATGTCTTCAAATGGTTCTCTTTCTAAAGTATGAGTACAGGCAATTTTTGTTCAGTGTTCATTTGACACATTGGATTACAAATCAGCCAACTACAGTATAGTCCAACCCATTGTGTCAGTGGGTTTAATTTATGGCTCATGCACTATTAATCAGGCTAATTGAGGACACTAATTAATAATAAATACCTTGTGTGAACACAGTTTTGCCAGTAGAGGGCCAGAAGAGGAAGAATATATTTCTCCCCCAAGAAAATCTAGACATATGTACATGTAAAAATTGTGTGAATTTATATGCTTGGATGAAAATTTAGAATTAAATGTATCTCCATTTGTAATTTTTTTTTACAGAATAATGGATGTTTAAGATTTCATTTCTCTTCTTTAAGATTACAAAATATATTTATATGTAACCCCCTCCCCCCAAATAATGTATTTGCTATTTGTTTCTGTATTGGATTTGTTTTTAATTTGTTTTGGACTTTATTACACATTGGTTATATTCTCAGTGCTTATTGATGTCATGTTTATTTAGGGTTTTTTTCTTATTTATTGAGATAAATATGTAAATAAAATGCCAATAATATGAGGGAAAGCTAAACAGTGAATGTCTTTGCATTTAGCTCAGGGCTGTCAAACTCATGGGCCGCGGACTGGATGTGTCACGTTCTGGCCATACCCGGGTTAGCAAAAGGGAAAAAAGTCCCGATATGTCATGTGATGCCTCTGTGACGCCGCGAGTTTGACACCCCTGCTCTAGCCCCTTTAGCCTCCTGTCCTTTTTCTAATCATTAATGGCCAATTTCAAGGCCTTTGCTCTTTTTCAAGAGTTCTTTATCTCTGAACAGGGATTCAAGCAAATAGCTTTTCAGGCCGAGGGCTGTCTTCTGTAAAGAAAGTTTACAGTTTGGTTGAATTTTATCAGTTATAGCCATGACAAAGAAGATCACTAAGGAGATGCAGCCCCTCCCAGCAATGCAGCTCCAGAAATTTGCTAGTGATGATTAGTGGCCACCCGGCATTTCCTGCTGTCTCTTTGAGGCACCCCTGCTTGGGCATGTGATTGAGATTATAGCTGGGACAGCAGACACAGATTGAGTTTTGTAAAGAGCCTGGAAGCGGCTGTGTCCTTTCCCTCAGTCTGGGTTGGTACATTCCAGCTTGAAGAGTTGCATTATGTGCACTGTTTGGTGTTAGGGTGGAGGGTACAGGGCACTTGGGAGGTGATACGTGTAGCTCTGTTCCTAATTTGAGAAATGGGTTGGGCCTGTTGAGGAGGCAACATAGCACCTGCATCCTGTTTGCTACTCAGGGAATTTCCTCATGCTTGCCTTTTGTCTTTGCAGTTGTTGTTTGAGACGTAAAGATGGAGAACGAAGACCCTGGCTTACCTTGTAAAGGGAAGATGGAGCTCCCTGACCAGAAATGTGGGCTGGATCCTACAGAGAGAAGTGAGTACTTTGAACTATCTGGTTTGGAACTAGAGAGCGGGGCAGAAGTGTAGTGCCCAGATACACTTCCTTTGATGGCTACTAGGTTCTGTTTGTCTGACTTAGGTTCATTTAGCAAAAAAATAAATAGGAAACCACTTGCTGAAAGCTACATCAGCTTCTCACAACATTTATTTTCAGTAACTGCCTTTTAGGTCTCTCTGGTTTAATGGAGAGCAACTTGTGTAAAGTAGATTAAGTGAATAATTTGTGACAAGTATTTTGTGGACAGGTAGATTTTCCAGGGCAACTATTTTGTGGCGGCATCCACTTCATAAGGTTATAATCTCCCTGGCCTAACCTTGATACGGTGTGTTTCTTCTACTCCAAATCTTCTGATGGCTATAGTGAGTTTTTCACTCTGACACTGGATTCTTTTCACTTTATAAGTCACTATTTGGATCAAGCTGACTAGACTGATGTGATCATAGCTTGAACTGAGTTTGGTTTAACCCGTTTATTTGATACTGTTCCAAGCAGAAAATGATACCTCCTTGCTCTCAAAATTTACAGTTTAAACCTCTGCACAATAAAGGGAAAAACAAAGATAAGAATTTTATGTGAATCCACACATTTACAGATATGCAATCTTTATTTTTAAAAGCACTGGGATTAATGGGAAAAACAAGTGAGTTTGGAAGAACAATTCAGAAAAAAAAAATAGCAAGTCCTGTATTCGCATGATGGGGGCCTTGGTGGCGCAGTGGTTAGAGTGCAGTACTGCAAGTTACTCCTACTGCAATTTGACAGATTGAATCCCGATTCAGCCTTCCATCCTTCCGAGGTGGAAAAAATGAGGACCCAGATTGTTGGGGGCAATATGCTAACTCTGTAAACCGCTTTGAGAGGGCTGGAGAGCACTATAAAGCAGTATATAAGTCTAAGTGCTATTGCTAAGTGCTATGATATGCAAGTATGGTTTATTGACTAAGCCACTATGGCCTTTTCACACAAAATAATCCATAAAATATTTTAAATTATTATACTACTTAAGTTCACACCCCTTACTAAATTACAGTGAGGGGGGATTGGGTTTTTGGCTTAGTGAACCCAGCCATAACTTAATGATATATATTAATGAAAAATTCATGAATAAGAAATTCAACAAATCTTGAAACAAATCTTGATTTGGTATGATATATGAACCTTGCATTCATATAGAAAATAAATGAAAATGAAACATGGTTAGTACAGGCTTTGAAGCCTAATTATCCTGACCATGATTGGTAAAAACTGATAATATAACTTTTGACCATTTTCAGATGAGAAATACATGAAAATTATACTGTAATAAAAAAAAAACTCCCCAAGCATTTTGTCTTATATTGGGATTAGTCCTTGCTTACTTGCAGCAATCAAATCCCACCCTCCCTAAGTATCCTGTTTTCTGAGAATTAATTCAGGCATTATGAAAAAAAAAAATAAGAGAGATTTGATAATTTGATTTATGACAATGGGAGGGATATGTGTGTTGTGGTGAATTTACTGAATTTGATGTGAAGACTTTATTTGTTCCTTGATATAGTTATATAATCCGCCAAATAAATGGGAATCTCTAGTTACTGAGCCAGCTTATAGAAAGCAGATGGGGGACAAATATTATTTCTGGATTTTTCCCCCCTGTGATTTCTCAATATGCTTTTCCAGATGGGGATGAATCCTGTTCTGTTTCAGAGAAGCAGGAGGAGGTACCTGCTGCCCCAAATAATGGACCCATGAGTGTGGTAATTGACAAAGTGAATGGGCAGGAGGAGCTGAGAGAGGCCCCAGAAGAACTGAGTGACAAAGATGTGTCTGATTCAACCTCAACTGATAACACTTGGGAAGATTCGAGTGAGTTTCACCGACAAATGGTGATAGGAGATGGACCGTCAGGAGAAGAGGAAGCAGTGATACAGTCACGCTTGGCTACATACCGAGATGAAGACGTAACTGCAGAGAGTTGGCGGGCACACAGGAAACATGTCTTCATTTTAAGTGAGGCTGGGAAACCCATTTATTCACGTTACGGCAATGAAGAAGCCCTTAGTTCCACCATGGGTGTCATGATGGCATTGGTATCATTCATCCAAAGTGGGGATAACTCTATTCGCTCCATTTATTCTGGTATGGAAACAATTTTAAAAGGAGTTTAAATATTGTAATTTATTAGGTTATATGTGCCTATGATTTAACTAAAATAAGAAAAGCTTGGGATTGCAGTACTTAAGAGTTCATTATGGGTCATTCACATAATTTAAGCACCGGATTATGGATCAATTCCCATGTCTGTGCCCATTTTGATAACTATTGTTTATAGTCTGGGATCTTTTTCAAGTAGGCTGGCCTAACCATTACCCCAAAACAATTGTATTTCCCTTCTACTTAATATCTTGAGGTTGTCATATGTATACTGTATGTAGGTGGTAAAATGTAGGCAACAGCATGCCAACTTGTAAAGTAATTTCTAAGTTAGAAATCTTAACCTTGCATGAAATATGGTTGGGTTCCTTAAAGTAAAATTGATTTTTGCTTACATTTCTAGTACACTGGCCAAAATTTTGCTCAAACCTGACCAGTCTTTAAATGTTAGCAGGGAATGCTTTACATAATTCAGGTATAACTACAGCTGGTAACCTAGTTGATATTTTTCCTATCTTACTAAAAATGTTATGTAAAAGCCTCAGTTGATTAAATTTACAACTCGAAATGTAAGAGGAGTAAATCTTAAAGGACATGAATCAACAACTGAAGGGAAGGGAAGGGAAATACTGATGATGTGTATTTGGGAAGTTATACAGGGGAAGGGTGCCATAGATTTGAATGAAGGTGATCTAAGTTTGTAGAGCAGAGTTGATGAATTCATGTATGGAACTGAAAGTGTAGTATGAATAAAAGGGATAACAGTGTATCAGCTAATATAACTTAGGTCAATCATGAATGAGTTTTAGGAAACACGGTGCAACATTCTGAATAAATGTGAGGTAGAAAAAAATTATTTTTAAGTGACAAGCAAGGAGATGGGAAAATAAAAGAGCATAGAAAAAGTGCTTAGGCCATTTGAAGACTCAGGAGTAAATGAAAATAGTGATTGCTGGTGAATATTTGCTTTGAAAAAGGTGTGTTTGTTTAGTATATGTGGTTTAAATACGTCTGTGTGAATATATGCCAAAGAAAGTAATGTAAGTCTAAAAGCATGACTGATTTGATAGTTTATGTTGAAAAGTTGAATGAATGAGGAACATATTGCAGAACAAATCTATAAAGGGAGAGTGAAGGGGTCAAGAGGAGAACCAAGGAAATCTCCGTTTTGCTACACGGATGAATTTCTCAAGGATGAGAAATTCAAGGAACAAAAGGCAAAGTATGAATTGATATACAAGCAATCTTTGTTTACCAACCCTAATTGGGACCAGAATTTCTGTCACCAAGCAAAGTAGTCATTAATTGAAGCATCATTTGACTACACCACTTAGTGATGGCAGTTCTAGCACTGCTGGTGGGAGTCATTAGGCCAAGACTGTGCCGTTGTTAAGCGAGGACCTCATGCTTCTCCTGCTTTGTGTTACTCATATCCACTTCAACTTCTCCCTCCTGCCTTAGTAACTCCCCATTCATCTTTGCCTTTTTGGCTGGCCTGTGCTTTGCTGCCCATGCACTCCTCCATCCATGTTGCCCCAGCTGACTTTCACCAGAGCCATGGTGGCGCACTGGTTAGAATGCAGTATTGCAAGCCAATTCTGCTGACTGCCAGCAGTTCGAGCCTGATCAGCTCAAGGTTGACTCAGCCTTCCACTCTTCCGAGATTGGTAAAATGAGGATCCAGCTTGTTGGGGGCAATATGCTGACTCTAAAGGCTGTAAAGAGAGAGCTGTAAAGGACTATGAAGCGGTATAAAGGTCTAAGTGCTGTTGCTATTGCTATTCTTCCTCCCACTGCTGAGGATGTGTGCCCAACCTGGGCCTTCATGAGGTAGCTGCTGGCTATATCCAGCCTTCCTGAATATGGAAGAAATAATATGGAAAACAGAACGCAATCGTTTTTGCTGCAGGTTTTTTAAGTAACCTTTTAAAATCGGCACGCCAGAAAACATGCAATATCTTACTGTATTTTCTCCATTGCTGATTACAGGTAGTCCTCAAGTTACAACCTTTCATTTAGTGACCGTTCAAAGTTACAACAGCATTGAAAAAGTGACTTATGAACATTTTTGTGGTCATGTGGTCAAAATTCAGATGCTTGTCAGATGCTGTTCATATTTATGACAATTGCAGTGTCCCGAAATCGTGTGATCACTTTGCAAACTTCTGACAGGCAAAGTCAATGGGGGAGCCCAATTCACTTAAATACCATGTTACCAACTTAACAACTGCAGTGATTCACTTAACAACTCTGGGAAGAAAGGTCGTAAAATGGGGCAAAATTCATTTAACAGCTATCTCACGTGGCAACAAAAAAGCTGGGCTCAATTGTGGTTGTACTTCAAGGACTACCTGTATTAAGACAAAATTATTATAACAAGTTCTAGGTGGGATGGATAGTTGAACTCAAAGAACAGATACATAAAGGTATAGCTGGAAGAATAAAAGCATGCTTTGACTGTTTTAAAAAGAAACTGTTGTTCCAGCTTGTATTTGATTTTAGTTCTAAGTTTAATAGATAAAATTCTGGCTTTTGTCTTAGTAGAAACCACAGACTATGATGTAGTATTATGCTGAGCAAAGAGAAAGGTGATTTTATGAGCAACTCTTTATCCAGGAAAGAAAAAATCCCAAACTCTAAAGTAGTTTACGGTGAGCACATCTTAATTCTGGAACTTTTGCCATGCTATTAATATTTTGATATGTGCAGCCGAGTGCCTGCAAATGCATGCTTCCTTTTAAAGTTCCCAACCACATGTTCAGGCTCCCAGCAGAAAACTTAGAAGATTGCTGACGTCACCAAATCCTAATTAAGGGAAAAGGGACAAGATTCATGCACCGATCTAATCTGTGATTTGGTGCCAGAATTCTCAGCCAACTTAGCTTGGGATTTATGGGCACTGACATCTGGATGGATTTAATTTAAAACAGATTCATGCAAAGTTTTAGATAGGAAAATTCGTATTTAACTATAAATACATTTATATTTATTTAAATAGAAGTACATTCATATTTAAAATTCTAAATATGATTTAACTTATAGTTCATTACTCAGACTATAACTCTCATTTCTGATAAAAGTTATTTTTGTTGTTTGATATAACCTGAGGACATAGTGCTCAGTGAGACATGTGGACTTCATTTTTAGAAGATACACAATCCATGTCACACATAGCCAATCTAGGCAAATCTTGAAAAAGCTAGTGCTGTAGTATTTGGATAAGTGACTATTTCCTGGGTATTCCAGGACTGTTGATGAAATTAGGAAGCCAAAAAAGGAAGGAAAAGGCACTGACAAATATTGCCAAAGATTTTTATATTAAATGTTTAAAATGGAACAATAGCCTTAGTATTGAGGAAGTAAATAATACTTGCAAAATCATTAGGAGCTGAACTAGTTTCAGTTCCTTTCTAGAATAACAATCATCAGTTCTTAATATTACTTGGTGGTTGTACTGGTAAAAGTGGAGTAATTAGAGGAATATATATCTTTTTCTTAACTGCATTAAACTATCTGACTTCAAGCTATTGGCCATATACGATAAGATTAAAAAATAGGATATTAAAAATATTATTTGTAAGACCTGTTCTATCCAGCATCTTCAGTGCAGGAGCAGTTTTCACTGTTACTTCATTTAGTCCTTGAATTTTTGTGCCACGCCATCATTCTTAGATACAGTCTCTTTTATGATTTGTTTCTAGTTTTACTCAGTAGAAAATACATTTCAGGACCAGAAACAGACTCTTCAAATCCTTATAATAACAAAAATGCATTCTGCTCACTTTTTATTTCATGGTCTATTTTCCCAGTTCCTGGCATTTATACTGATATTCTTCTTCTTTGCCCAGAATTGCTCCATCAGTTCAAATCCTGTACAGTAAATCCTTGGTTTAACTTTTTTTTTTTTAACAAAAGAAAAACAAATAGAGATGCTAAGAAAGCTAACGTTGCATTTGTTGAATGTCCAAAACTGGTTCTATTATAACAGTGCCACATTCCATCTACTGAAGCAATGACTGGGTTTATTTTCCTCCCCACTTTTACCGTAGATGATCACAAACTGGTTTTTGTGCAGCAGGGTCCCTTGGTACTGGTTTCAGTTTCGCATACCCTACAATCGGAGCAGCAACTACGCCAGGAGCTTTTGTATGTCTACGATCAGATCATCAGCATGCTTACTCAGGCCAGCATCACTCGCATTTTTGAACGGAAAAAGAACTATGACCTCCGGCGTTTGTTGACCGGCTCGGAGAAAATCCTTGACCGTTTGCTGAACTTGGTAGAATCAGATCCTTGTTTCCTTCTTGGAGCTGTACGCTGTTTACCCCTTGCTGCCTCCCTCCGGGATTCCCTGGGCACTTTGCTTCAAAAAGCCATCACCCCTAACCTAGTCTTCTCTATTTTGGTGGCTGGTAGTCAGTTGGTCACCACGGTGCAGGAGAAAACAGTCATTGAAGATTGCCGATTAGAACCTACTGACCTGCATCTGTTACTCAATCTCATTGGGGCAACTTCTGCCTTTCAAACTGGGGAAATTTGGACACCTATATGTTTGCCACGTTTCAACCCTGATTGTTACTTTTATGCTTATATTTCTTACTTGGATTCAGAATGTACTATTTGCCTCATCCTTCTCTCTACGGACAAGGACTCTTTCTATTCTGTCTCAGACTGCAAGAAACGCATTGAGGAAGGCATGAGGACTCAGAACTATCTGCAGGCACTCTCAAGTGGCTTAAAGATCCCATCCTACAGTGTAGGACTGGTGGGAGTGCCAGATCTTCGGCACTTTATGTATAAACCTCTGGATATACCAGATAATTACCGACAGCTTCCCCAGTTCACCAGGTAATATGCTTTGGAGGGTTGAAATTGATTGTGATCAAGACCATCTATGTTCTGAAGCAAGGAGGTATCTATGATGTCATCCTAGGGGCCAGTTTCATCTGTCTTTTGGTTCTTTTCCCCTTAGAATATTCACAGATGTCTTAATGTGACATATCATTCAGTTCATGATTGGAATAAAATTTAGAAATGGGACTAGTTTTTTTTTAATGGCCTGCACCTGCTCAAGAAAGAATTCCTGAATTTTTTTGTTGTTGTAATCTCAAGTTAATGTTCCTCTTGATTTTGGAGATGTTTTGACAATGTGCAGGGGAAAATGATGTTCTGATATCAAAAACAAAGCTGAATTTGCCACTAGATTTTGTCATTCCTGAGAGTAAACATGTACTGCATGTTGAGTGTATCATCAGTGGTAAAGCTACGTTAGAACTTTTTTCTTGTAAAATTTGCTAAGTTGAAGCTGTCCTTCTCACTCCTTTTTTCTTTCCCTCTTTATAGCTGGCAGCCAGAAACTGTGGGAAATGCTAAGCTACATTTATTCAGTTTATTTTAAATAGAGCAGTCATGTGTCCTTTCTTTACTCTGGTCCACAAGGATCTATGGTAGAAAGAGATTTTATCTTGCGGCTTCTGGGCTGAAAGAAGGGAATCAACGGCTGAACATCATAAGATCCCAATTAGCTGGGAAAATTTATAAACAATTATCTAAAAGATATTAAGAAGTAAAATTGCCAACATTGGCCTCCCGCCGGCCAGTGCACTCCCACAGGGAGGGCCTCCTCGGGGTGCCGCCGGCTGGGTGATGCCAG
Organism: Bungarus multicinctus; assembly: GCA_023653725.1. Classification (NCBI taxonomy): domain Eukaryota; kingdom Metazoa; phylum Chordata; class Lepidosauria; order Squamata; family Elapidae; genus Bungarus; species Bungarus multicinctus. Next base: position 154,965,088 of record CM042834.1, on the reverse strand, counting down.
CAGGTGGCTCCGAGGGTGTGGGCCTTCTCTGTGGGGGCACCCTCCCTCTGGAATGAGCTTCCTACGGAGAAACGGGCCATCACTGACCTATGGGCCTTCTGGCACGCATTGAAGACCCACCTTTTTCAGCAGGCCGGTCTGGCCTAGTCCCATTAGTAGGGTTTAATTTTTAATTTTTCATTTTAATGGGGTTTTATTGGTTTTACCTTTAATTCAGCTGCTCATTTAATTCTCTTTTAATTCATTTAAAAATTTTTATTGATTGTATTTTTATTATGGCTGTTCACCGCCCCAAGTCCCTATTTGGGAGTGGGGGCGGTATAAAAGTTTTAATAATAAATAAATAAATAAAATTAACTCTGATGTATTTTAGTACCTTAAAGGGATGATGTTGTTTTAGAAATCCTTTCTTCCCTTCATTTGCTTCAGGGAAAACTGCATGGATAGTATCCCTGCCTTATTAGAATGGGCCATGTGATTTATTTTAAGAACTTGTTCTGCAGCTTCTTCTGTTAGAATCTTCCAGTGTCCAGGAAGCCTCTTCTGACCTATATAATACAATATATTATAGAACAGTAGGGCAAGCCACAAATCTAGCCTGTTTCCAAATCAGATTTGTAGTCACTTCAGAAGATTCTAAAAAGTTTCCAAAAGCTGATGACATTAAACTTAAGTATTAGCACTAGGCTGAGCATTGCCACATCGGGCAATGCTCAGTTCTACATTTGTAGAACAACAGCCCATTGTATACGAATTCTGGAGTCTGTTCTGTGGTAAGACATTGTGTAGGCGAACACAAAGCTGTTTGTTTCCTTAATATCTTATTTCTCATCTACTACAGTCCAGAACTGGAGGGGCCATATTGCAGTGAGAATGAACGGCACCGACTCTTCGACCTCTACCACTACCTTCACGATCGCATCCACAGTACCTCACGTCCTTTACGTCTCATCTACCATGTAGCTGAAAAGGAGACTTTATTGGCTTGGGTGAGGCCTGGCAACTTTATTGGCTAAGGATGGAACTCTGTGGTAGACTTTCAGGTGGATGGGTTAGATCTATTTTAGATGAAGACATTAGAGAGTTCCTAAACCCATATTTTCTTCTTATGACTTATTACGTAAGATAGTTGTAAAGGGCAAACATCTTGCAGGAAAGTATTTGGAGAGATGGAGTCTTCAGTCTTTCACCTGTTCACTGATTCCCTATTATGAATCTTTATTTGGGGGTGGGTTTTTTCATCATAAAAAATAATGATCTATCAATAATACTTGATAGGTGGATAAAAATGACAGATCTAGTCTAAACATTTGGCTGAGTATTATTTCCTTATTGGTTTTAATAACTCTTAGTTTTCTAAACCTGAAATAAATAATTTTTAGCAGTAGAAGGAAAAGAAACAGAATGGAAAGATTCTCACATTGCTTTTTTTAAAAAAATGCCTAGGTTCTAGGTTAAATTGGTTTTCATCTTTGTTTTTTGTGGTAAAGAAAAGAAAAAATAACATCAGCTAGAGAGTCATTACTTTTAGGAAGAATATAAAATTACTTTACAAAGGCTTAGGGAGAAGCCCTTCAGAAAAAATGTAAACATCTTGCGTATTTTGAAGCAATGATAAAAAAAATTATATTGCCAATTTTAAAAATGGGATTTTTTTATATCATGCACAATTATAGCACATAAAATTATGTTACTTGCAGTGTTTACAAAATTACAAAACAATCCTGTTCATTCCTTGCCACTGCGTGCTTCCTGTAGCTGAGAGAGAAGGACTGACCCAATGTCACCCAGCTGGCTTTGTGCCTAAGGCAGGACTAGACCCCAGCATCTGGTTTGGTGCTTTAGCCACTACACCAAGCTTACCCGTACATAAATGCGGTAGGATGAAAGTTTTAAAATGATAAACTTCAATTTATAAATTTACCGGATATTGAGTAGTAGCAGTATGTTTGGACATCAAGTGAAACTTGTTTTACAGTAATATTTGAATGCTTTCATAAAGCTCTGCAGCATGACTAAGAATTAGCATTTTTAACATTGGCCATATTTTTCATACTATACATCTTAAGGAAGTCCTTGGTCCTGTAAAACAAAAAGTATTTAGTGGAAATATTGGAGACCATTTGGTCATTCAAAAATTTAGGAACCTCAACCATTGATATGTTTTATAATGAACTAAGGTTCCATCTAGGAATTGGGAAAGAGCTGGGGTATCTTAATCCTTTCGCTTATTCTCAAAAGTTCTCTCTTTCCTAGTTGGAATTGTTGGTTTCCCCTGCATTCACCAGTTAAAATTTTATGTATGTTCTTTGATGGTAGCTATGAAGCCTGAATGGTCTATCTCCCCCCTCCCCTTTCTCAATAGGTTACAAGTAAATTTGAATTATATACATGTTTCAATCCTTTGGTGACGAAAGCTGGTGCCATCAATGTCTTGACCAAACTGTTACGTTGGATAAAAAAGGAAGAAGACCGGCTGTTCATCCGTTACCCGCCCAAGTACTCCACTACACCTAATCCTGGGAAAGGAAGCAGGGGTCCCCGAACAGATGGTACTGAGAACGGCTTCTTTGGAGGAGGTCATTAGACCAAGGACTTCCAGTTGCTCTCAAATGCATTCTGAATGCGTGCCACAGATAGCCCTGGATGATGGAACCGTTCTGTGATCTTGGGGAGCTCCTAGTCTTGTTTTCTAAACCAGGACGGGATGGTGCATATGAGAAGGATCAGAGCGTACCAGGCTGAGCTGGGTCACATTGTTGGAGATAAATCCAGAAAGCTTTAGCCTGATGTTTTTAAATATTTTTTCCACTTGTGGTCTTTATTTCTAGGGAGATCCTGAGATCGACTGGATATAGATAAGGAGGCTTTGGCTGATATATCTTGGAAATGACATATAACTGGAAATTACAAAAATTCACAAGGATTGTACTTAAATTACATTGATGCTTCTGCAGCATAGTGGGTTTACATTTCTTACCACTCCTGTTATCAGTGGGTAATTGCTTTGTTTTCTCCATTCAGTTTCTCTTCTTCCTTAGCAATTTACTGGGGTGTTTTGCTTGTCTCAAAGAATAGTACAAATGGGGTAATAATGGAAAGAGAGCCACAGTGGGAGACAAAAAGTTAATCTTAGAAAAGTTTGAAAATACTTGCTGCTTTCTGATACAACTGCTTGATTGCCCACAGTTCTGGAATGGGTGTGCAAGGCCTATCACAGTGAATGGTGATTTATTGGAAGGCTGGCACTTTCAGACAAAGTAATTTAGTAAGATGATTTTCTATAAAGATAGCTGATTTGAATCATTTTAATGCAACTTTGGGAGTAGGTCAAAATGCCCAGTTCCAAAGAGTCTTTTATCCTGGGGCTATCTAGCAGTATTTTTGATGAATGTACACAGTGCATTTTCATGTTGTACTATAATTACCCCTTGAATGAGAGAGGCTGCTTCAGCCCTTTGTTCTGATACCATGAGAAGGTATATAATGGGTGATATAATGTGGTATATAATATGTGAAGGGTATTTTGTAGTTCTTTGAGAAATTTGATGTCTATATGTAATGGCTCAGTTTGGACAATGTAATTGATTATGATGGCATTTTGATTTACTTTTTAATGTCTTCAGTTTGAACCTAACTGGATTTAACTGTACCTTTGCCTTTCATAACTTTCTTCCTGTCTTCCTAACTCTTCCTCTTGCTCTGTTTCTTCATGTTTTAAAATTCCTATGTACAATTGGAATACACTGCTTCTTAAAAGGATTCTTGTATTTTTTTTCCCTATGTTGAGATGCCACTGTTCTCTTTTCCCACCTCATAATTAGGAAGACACATAACTCCATCATAAATTTTCTTTTAGATTCGGTACTGACAAATATTGCTCTTTCCATGTCTGCCAAATCCAGATTTTGTCTGAATGTACTAGCAGATGGGAAAGTATTCTCGGAAAGTGACATCATTGACAAGCAGTTGTATTCTTTCCCTTCCTGAGCAGTTGCTGCTCTGCCATGCAAAATGTGTTCTGTATAAATTAGGTGCTATTTTACTGGGTCTTTTTGTGTTTATATTCATATTAGTTAAAATTAAGGATTAGGTTTGGGAGCATAGTCCTATCCCTGTATCATATGTTATGATGAAGGAGGGGAGAGAAAGTATGTGTGTGAATAGTGAGGGAAGACTTAATTTAACCTGTGATTCCTGTGTATGCGTGTTGGTAGTTTGGAACTGAGTATAAAATGGATTTGACTCTCTTTGCCAATGGTAAAGGAAGTGAAGGAATTATGCTGTTTTGAAGGGGTGAATCTGTTGCTATTCAATTCCTTTTGGTGATGTATGGTTGCTTCTAGCTGGCATTTTTTCCCTACCCATAAAAGAATAGTGCTGCGTCTATGCACTGGCTGGCTGATACTGAAGGTTTATATTTCTAGCTGAGCTGATACAGTGAGAACTGGAAACATCTGATGACATGCCAACAAAATTCATTTTAAAATCAGGTCCATATTGGCATGCATCTGTTCCTTTTTCCATCTGCCAACCCGTTCTGCCAGAAGATATCTTTAACTTGCAAGGATTAGCTGCATTATTTGTTTCAGGAATCCTTTGTAGCAGTGTTGCAAATAACAAGGCAATTTCTTCACATTGTTAAAGTAAGTCTGCTTTAACTGTATGCAGTCTAGTCATCAGTTAATTTATTTGAACCTATATCAAATCTGGATGTAAGAAAAAAAAGCAATTACTGTAAGAGAAGAACATTGTAAACATATATTTCTTACCAAGGCAAACTCTTAAAAATGGCATTCTTCTTTCTTAGAAGGGGAAGAATTTTAACAGTTGCTGTGTTCTTTAAGTACTTGTAGGGAAAGTCCTTGTACATTTGTACAAGTACTTCTATATGTAGTTTCAAAAGGAACTCATTTAATTGGAAGCACTTATTTAATCTATGCAATTTTTAATCAATTTATTTAATGAACTAGCACTGAAGATGTTCAAAAAGTTGACTAGCAACACTTTTAATGAGGCTACCTGTTTTTAATGTAATTTGATTGGTAATTAATTCATTGAAAGAAACAGCTTTTTTTAATCTGGAAGAGATTTCTTATTAGATGTAAGAAACATACAACTTTTTTTTCTAAGTCCAGTGTTTTAAAATTTACCTGCAGACTGCACTCAACCAATAACCAATGTAAAAAAACATAAAAAGTATCAAAGAGTTCCTATAAGTAGAAATTTAAAATTACATCCCTTTACCTCCTTTAAAGTTTAGAGAGAGGTAAACAGTAGTTTTAAAATAATATTTTTCTCTTTAACAATTGGGAAGAAAAAGAAAATCTGAAACACTTGACAAAAAGATAATGCTATTGTCAAGAGGCTTTTTGCATGATTTTTTTCTTTGTGACCTTTTTTAAAAACTTTTTTTTCTTTGTTCCTCTATTTTGTATCTTTCCTGCAGTTGTTCCAGATTTTGTTCCTTGGTTCCTGCAGTTGATTTTGAACCTTTGGGGCTTAAAAAACTATTCTGTCCTATGCAGATTAGCTGGCATTAGTGAATTATGTATAGTCTTACCACATATATTTCACTGAGATGTTAATTTATTTACTTTTAAATTATTATTTTATTTATAAAGCTTTTTTTTTAGATTAATAAATCTTTGGAGAAGATGTCCAGATGGTTTGTCAACACTAATTTGAGAATGTTAGTTTTCAGGATGAATAGCAACAAAAGAAAGTTGGTCAAAATTGTACGGGACAAGGCTGAGGTATAATGCTGTTTGTCTTTTCTCCTCTACTAAGTTAAAATGCTACCTGTTGGTCTGGAGTTGTCAAAAACAACATCTGTACTAGCATGAATATTATTGCTTTCTGTTTCTGATTCTTCCTTTACTGAGTGTATTCAGGGTCATTGCCAAATGAGACTGACAAAATAAAGGTTTTCCTTGGCCAGTCATGTCTGACTCTAGAGGGCAGTGCTGATCTCCATTTCTTAGTTGAGGGAGCCAGTGTTGTCCGAAGACATGTCTGTGATCATGTGGCCAGAATGACTATATACAGAGGTACATGGAATGCTATTACCTTCCCACCAAAGTGATGCCTGTTTATCTGCTCACATTTGCATGCTTTTGAACTGCTAGGATTGCAGGAATTGGGGCAAGTAATGGGAGCTCACCCATTGTGTGGCACTTGGGTCGTGAATCTAGGCGGTCATTTCTAAATGACAAGTTCAGCAATTTTAACTGCTAAGCCATTGTACCCTCAAATTATATATATATATATAATCCAAAACAGGGGTGTCAAACTGGCAGACCGTGGGCTGGATGCATCACATGCAGGACATGCCCACCCCGGTCCATGAAAAACATTGCAATATGACACATGATGGCAACATGACACCATGAGTTTGACACCCGTGATCTAAGAGAATATACTGTATGGCACTGTGGGAGATAGGTCTGACTATGGGATCCTGTCCACCTTCTTTTGAGTCTTCCTATACCCTATTCAGACATGACAGTTTGAATAAACTTTAAAAAAACAACAGATTGAACTCACAAAGGTAGCTGTGTCATAAACAGCAGGATTTCTCCCCCTTCTCATGTTTCCTTTATGTAAAATAAATGCTGATTTACAGAATTCCTTTGTGATCTGGTTGAGAGGAAACTGGGAAGGAGAAATTGGTCGTCATTTTAGAGTTGCTCCATTTTAGTGATTTATATATTATTCCAACCTGGTTTTATTAATACCACATCATGCTTCTGCTTCTCCAGCCTTGCTTTAGAGCAGTTGAAATATTTACAGTATAGAGCTGTGCCCAGCTTTTGATGGCAAAATAGTGACAGATGAAGATGACCAAGGATTGGAAAAGAGGGAGCATGCTGTATCTCCCAGAATTCACCAACAAATGCCACTCTGATCCTACTCACACTGGTCACCTGGTGGATCTTTCCCTGGTCACCTGGTGGATCTTTTCATGCATCTAAGCATGAAACAAACATGCCATTTTTGTGGTGTCCCCATAGTATTACCTTCATTCAGAGGTGGGATTCAAATTTTTAAACAACTGGTTCTGTGGGCGTGGCTAAGTGAGCGTGGCCATGTGACTGGGTAGGCGTGGCTTTTTTTGCAGCATCCCCCCTCCCATTTTTTTGCCTCCTGGGCCTCAGGGAAGTCTCCTGGAGCCCAAGAAGGCAAAAAATGGAGTGCGGGGAGGGTGCGCAGCTCCTCCACTGCCCCTCCATGCCCCTTTTTGCCTCCTGGTCCTCAGGGAAGCCTCTTACGCGAAGCAGTAAGACAGTGTGGAGGGGATCCCGGCAGCACAACTGATCATTGGAACAGCTGATCGTCAGAGGGGAAAAAAAGATACCTGAAGGAGTGACTGGGCGGGGGAGAACACAGTCAGTGATGTCGCACATGTGCGATAAGACCTTAGTGAGAGAGGAGGGGGGAGAGGGGCGGGGCCAGTCAGGGGCAGGATTTGCCGTTCTCCGAACTGCTCAGAATCATAAGCGGTTCTATAGAACCGGTCTGAACCGGTAGAATCTCAACCCTGCCTTTATCTCATCTTCAATTCATGCTGAGGCAAGCTTTACTCATTTTTAGCTATAGCGTTAAAGCCTATTTTCTTCCTTAAGCTGACAACATCCAAAAGCTGCTGCAATGGGTATAAAATTGATCATTTTTTGCCTCTCATTATACTGGAGATGAAGTAGGTTTTAAACTCCAGTTTGAACATTTATTTGTCACTTTTGCTAAATCTATTGTTTTGTCTGGAATAGGGAGAGCACAACTTAACATTGCTGAATGCTGCAATTTAGAACTACACTAAACCTGGAATAGATATATTGTATTGCAGGGGTGGGATACACTTCAGCTATTATTGGCCCATTGCAATTTACACACGTTTGGGCTGTTTCTGCATGTTTCCCTTTCTCCAGTGAGTGTGAATGTAACTTATTATTTTGGATCTCTTCCAAAAGAATTGACTCCATTCTGTGGTAAGATGTTGTATCTTTAAACTGCATGTTTTGAAAACATTTTCAAAAGATATTTTTTCCAGTCCAGACTCCACAAAGATAGTCCTTATGTTTCTTTTCCCTTTGTCAGAAAGCTTATCAGCAATTATCCTGCACCTGCAGAATAAATTATGTTTCACATTACCAGTGGAAGAATGTTGTATTATATTTATGTAAATTATGTGTGATTTTTCATTACTGTACATTGGAAACTGGAAGCAGACATGACAATTGTTTTTAAATCTATACAAAATTTAAAAGTAATGCTTGGCAAGCTTTGTGGTATGAAAGACTTAAATCCATAATTTAAAAACAACATGGACAAAGTTTTACTACCCAGAGCTATATCTTTACTTTTATCTTTTTCAGCCATTGAGGGCCACACCATGAGTAGTAATCTTCCGTGAGGGGATTGAGCCATTTGGTTTTTTTAAAGTGGCCTTGATATTTCTTTTATGCAAAATAATGTGTTGTTTTATGTGTCCCCTCTCCTGAAACTACATTGTTATTAAATTGAGATAGCACTATGGAGTGGAGAGTGGCTGGGGGCTGGCTGCAGAAATGGATCTGAGGACCACCTGTGTACCCTGACTTAATACATTTAGCCAATTCTCTTCATTTAGCCTGAGATACTGTTGGATTAATGACTGAATTTGCATATTTAGGGACCGGTAGTAATTTTTACTTTTAGATTTTTTTCCATAAATATAAATTATTCAGGTTTTAGGAATGCTAAGGTAGGCCACAATCATGTCTGTTTATATAGGATTTTGGACACTATAGATGTTTTCAGTGGCCATCTGATTGGTCAAGAAAAATCTTATAAAGATGTTCTTCAACTTATGATCATTCATTTAATGACAGTTCAAAGTTATGATGGTTTCAGAATTAGTGACTTGTGACCTGTCCTTAAAGTTATGACCATTGATTACCCCCACAGCCGTGTGATTGCAATTCAGGCACCTGGCAACTGCATTTACAATGCAATGTGATCACATGACTAGTTTGTAATCTTCACAGCCGGATTCTGACAAGCAGAGTTAATTGAGGAAGCCAGATTTGCTTAGCAACCATATGATTCATTTAATGACTGTGTGATTTGCTTAAGGACCAATTGAAGAATATATATATATATATATATATATATATATATATATATATATATATATATATATATATATATATATATTCTTTGGTGTTCTCTGAGCGTGGTTGTTTTCTTGCAGACATTTCATTACCTGACTAGGTAACATCTTAAGTGCTAGAAGGGAGTGGGATTTGCTTATATACAGTAGCTTGTCCACAGGGGCAATGTCTGCAAGAAAACAACCAAGCTCAGAGAGCATCAAGGGCTCCACAGCTTAACAACCATGGTAAAAATTATCGTAAAATTGGATCTAGCCATGTGAATACTCACTTTATAATCACAGTGACTTCTGACAGAAATTCTGGTCTCAACTCAGGTTGTAACTCAAGGATTACTTGTACGCTTAATTGTCTCTTCTTTCACTCCATGTTATTTACCAAATGTGTTTCATGGAGCTGGTGTTGACCAATAAAGCTGTAAACCTTGTGTTGTACCAGAAGCATTTCCATCAAAAAAAACTTGTAAACTTGTCAAGAGTGTAAGATGAGTGGCTAAATTCAATTCAATTAAAATAGCGCATCATGTGTTGTAAAATTCTGGAAGACTTGATAAAGCCTAGAATAATTTACCGTATTTATTCGAGTATAACGCGCAAAATTTTATACCGATTTTAAACTGAAAATTAGGGGGTGCGCGTTATAAACGAGGGGTGGGGTGGGGTGGCAATGGCGGCCGGTCCAATGAGGGCGCAGGCGAATTGTGAGTTCGCACTGCGGCGACCATACAACAGATAATAAGACTTCTCACCCCCAGTTCGGGCCGCGCACTGTACGCAACGAGGGGACGTTTTGTTTTTCGGGGCTGCAGCCGCGCACTATAAGCTACGAGGGGACGTTTTGTTTTTCGGGGCTGCAGCCGCGCACTATACGCTACGAGGGGACGTTTTGTTTTTCTTCACCCTCGCGTATAGTGCGTGGCTGCAGCCCCGAAAAACAAAACGTCCCCTCGTAGCTTATAGTGCGCGGCTGCAGCCTCGAAAAACAAAACGTCCTCTCGTAGCGTATAGTGCGCGGCTTGATGTGAAACAAAATTTTATACCGATTTTTAATCGAAAATTAGGGGGTGCGCGTTATACACGTGTGCGTGTTATACTCGAATAAATACGGTAAGAAGCAGGAATTCAAGTGGGCTTTGTTTACTATGGATAGAGCAGGTCCTACAAACCAGTTTCTTCTGAGCTGGGAGGGATTGACTTGATCATTTAAAAAATGTCATATTTCCTTTTTGGTGCTAAATGAAGAGTAAGCCCTACTTTGAAACAGCTCTTTATTTTCTAGAAATATGTGTTTGACTTTTATTTTTTGAACTTGAAAAGTGTAACTTTCTGTCATATCATGTTTTCAGTGTTTTATTTGCTTTTCTTCCACTTTTTCCCTTCTCCACACTTTACCAGTATTGTGTTAAGACACAACATTTTTTTGGTCCTCTGCAGTTGTATAACCTGCCCTAGGATCTTGTACTAGTTGTGTAATATCTTAGGACTGTTATACTTGACCATTATTTTATTTCCCCTTTTTTGCTGCTTTTGTACATTATAGAAAACTTGATGGAGTGTTGTAAGCAAATTATCCTTAGCCTCATCAGAGTATTTCTCTTTGGCAGAATCTCTGAGGTCTTGAAGAAAGAACTGAGCTCTTGTAAATAAATAATAAAGCTATGTCAACAGCTGCACTTGAAGGAGCCTAATAAAATATTGGAGACGTAGTGTGGTCAGTGTCTGAATATTTGCATTCCTGTGTGCTCTTAACAAAAGATTGGAGTAGCAGTCAGCTTCTGTTGGTTGTATCATGTGCCCACATGTGCTTCCTCACAGTATTGAGGTTACTTGTACCAGTTATGCCCTTTCCCGGACTGACAATTCCTACTCACTGTCACTCATAGCCCAGTCACTTCCCGTCTTGACAACACATTCTACATGGGGCTGCTCTTGAAGAGCATCTGGAAGCTTCAGTTGGTGCAAAATGCAGTGGCCCACATGGTTTTGTGCAGACCTCAGTGTGCACATGTATCGCCTCTCCTGCAGGAACTGCATTGGTTGCCGACTCACAACATTCCTTGCCTCCCCGCTCTAGTGGATCAGGTAGATGTGACCGGCAAGAGACAGTCCCTCAGATAACCTGGTCCCAAGCCATGAAGGGCTTTAAAGGTGATAACCAACACCTTGAATTGTACCTGGAAGCAAATCAGCAACCAACGCAGTTTCCTAGTGAGAAACCTGGTGAGACCCAGAAGAAGGGCCTTCTTCATGGTGGCTCCCTCTCTCTGGAACATCATTCCCCAAGATTAGAATAGACCCCACTCTAATACTCTTCCGGAAGATGCTGAAGACCTGATTCTGCCAGTGGGCCTGGGAACCCAGAATGGGATGGAGCCCATTAAATGGCTCATGTGATGTGTTGTAGCCCAGGTGAGGGTGGGATGCTATTATGTTATTAATTGATTACTTGATTATTTTCTTTTATTAGTGTTATTTTTTACATATGTTTATATCCCTGTAAGCTGCCTTGAGTCGCCATGTGTGAATAGGTGGCAATATAAATTTTCTAATAAATAATAAAAAACAATTAGTAACAGCAAGACACGGACTCTACCACTTTTCTGCTAGAATTGTGGTCCCCCCCCACTCACCCCCTGTGCTGGCCACACAAAACCCACATAACTGATCAGCACAAAAAATAATGAAGACTTTAAAAAAAAAGAATGGGAAGCCTTATATGAACTTTTTGTTGGAAGAAGACGACTGAATTGATGGTTTAGCGGTCTAGGGGTTTAAAAGGATTGAAGAGGAAGGGAAAAAATTAAGATGGAATATCTCAAGGGAAAGATGGGTGGAAAGCATTATTCTGTGTTTTCTGTTTTTCTTTTATATTTTTTTCTTTCAATACCTTCATTGCATTGGAAATTTTAAGTAAAAAATATGTCTAAGATCCACACAGTAACTCTTTGGTTTGCATGTGTTGGTTTTGCACGCGAGGGCAGGATAATCAGAGGCCTAGTTTTCTCTCAGCCTCCAGTTGAATTGGTCTCTAAGCAGCAGAGCAGTTGCCTCCGAGTCTTTTTCTGTTTAGTGTCGGTTGAGAAGAGGTGGGAAGGAGGAAGGACCCTCCTGCATCCCAGGGGAAGAGGATGGAGGGCAGCCATCCAGGTAAGAAGGGGATGAGTACAAAGATGGAGACCGTCGGAGGGAAGAAGCCAGAGCCATCAGAGGGGAGGCAGTAGTGTCAAGATATCTAGCAGAAGTAACTCTATTTTTAGACTAAAAGGGGTAGAAAACCCATTTGAACAAGGAGGGAGGATCACACAGATTCCCCCCCCCCCATTTTTCTTTTTTATTGTAATATTGTAAATCATGATATCAGTTATTTTCAGAATATTTCACTGAAGTAATGCCCATTGATAGAACAGAAGGAGTGTTATGTTTGAGAGGAATAATAATATTGACTGTAACCATGGTAACAAAGGTTGGAAGCCACTTCTTTAATTATTTTTTCTTTTAAGTGTATTGTTTCCTATACTCTTTTTTTCCTCTTCCTTTCTTCTTTTATATATTACTTATTTTTCTTTTAGTCAAGGGAAATTTCTCAATAAAAATTATTTTAAAAAAACAAAACCCAGAAAGTAGAAACCCCATTGAAGCAAGGTAGAAGGATCATGTACTATAAATTTCTTTTTTTCCTCATTTCCCCGCCTTTATTGTAACATTGTAAATCATGATGCATGGTACTATTTCAAGGGAGATTTCAGTGCTGTCAGGTTTGTATAATACCGTTAAAACTTACTAATGTTTTTTATTTATTTAATACAACCTTTTATTATTTCAAACAATAAATATTTACTTATTATTTTATTATTAACAAGCATAAAGTATTAAGATTTTTTTTAAAAAAGGATCCCAACTGATCCCTAGAGCCCACCTTTATTAACAGGATCTTAACACTTGGGGCATGTGGGGCCGGGCCCCTAAAAACTGTAAGAGATTCTTGGTAACAATCATTAAACCCACATTCTGAGTCTCCCCTTTTGATATTCTGAAATATCAAGACCTGGTTATCAGGCCTGGGACTCCCAGATAACCAGAGACATGTTTAGATGGCTCCATTTTGGGGCTGGCTATTTTCATTCCCAGTGTGCCCATGGTTTGTATCTCTGTTTTTGTAATATTTAATGTGATCGTTATATTTTTAATAACCATGGTTTTTTATATGTAGTTTTGCCTGAAGTTTGTTGTATGCTACCCAGACTTCCTTTTGGGGAGATGGGTGGCGATATAAATCTGATTAATAAATAGTATAAATGCATCAATCCATAAATAAATGGCTTTGATTCAAAGGAAAAACATCATTTCCTAAACTTCAAAAGGTGGCATGGATGCCATGCTAAAATGCAAATATTTCTTTTAGTAAAATGCTAATCATAAAGCATACAAATTCTCCATAACAATAAGAGAAAGAAGGAAGTATGTCAGCTAGGAAATAGATCATTTTTCCAAGTAAAAACGTGCCAACTAGTAATCACAGGCTAAAAAGACAAAAGATAATGAATACAGCGGGTATCTGGCAGTGGTCCTGCACAGCCATTGCCCAACCCTACTTACTTGCTATGCTGGGGTTCTTTTAATAAAGAAAATATATGATTCTCCACAAGTGTCATTTGGCTTCTTTTTTTTCTGATTTGGAGCCAAACACTGGGAAGGGTTTTTTATTTCCTTCGAAAAGCAGCAAGGAGAAAGGAGGGACTCCTCACAAGATGTGGTAAAATTCTGCAATGTGGTTTCCACCCCAATCTCATTCGTTTTATCACATTTCCCTCTCTTCTCAGCCAGTTCCCCACCCCACCCCCGCTTTTTAAAAATGTTGTGGTTGGTGATAAATATTTGGCAGATGAGCTGTGGTTTTTCTTTACCCCCAGCTGCTCAATTCAAAAGGAAAAGGAATGATGGTTAAATAAGGCAGTGGAAGAAGTAGCTGCTAGATTGGTTCATTTCTCTTTTGCCAGGTGTGAGTGTTTAGGTTTTTTTAGATTTTTAAATAGTTTTTTTCTTTACATCCATAAATGCTTGTGAACAGTGTATTGTCTGGGTCAATATTTTTTAAACACCGTACTACTACTACTACTACTAATATTTAGATATACATACTCATAATCTTTCAACTTCTAACATTTGTGTACATGTGGTAATTATAATGTGTTCTATTATATATCAGTAAACATAATACTATTTCCTCAATTTCTACTTTCTACTTCTTTTTTTCTAACTGTTAATAAGATAACCCATCCTATTAAGAAGTATTCTATATCTACCCATCATCTCTTGTCCATTTTAGAATTTCAACTCTTACTGACTTTCTGGTAAATCTTTCATGCTTCTCCCTTGGAATCTTGTATATCACATTTATTTAATCTAAGTATTTCATCTGCCACAACACCTATCTTTTACTGTTGGATCTCTAGAATATCCATCCATAGTTCTTTCATCATTTAAAGAGAACTATTTCTTTATTCTCTTCTATGTTTTGAACTCTTAGGGGATAATCTGTCTGTTTCGTTTTAAGAATTATTACTAGATATTCCATTTCTTTCTCTGCTTGTATCATTTTTGGATTTATTTCTTCTATTCTTTCCTCAGCTCCTTCTGGTTTCTCCTTTATTTTCTGAAGTTTTTGTTCATCTTTTATTATCATTTGCCGGAGGTTTTCTAGACTCACATCTATATGCTGCATCAATTCCATCATCTCCCTATGATTCCTTGTCATAACATCTTGAATACATTGAAACTTCAATAATATTTATTTATAAATCATATTTGTTTTCCCTTGTTGAAACATTTTGTAATGATTTAATGGGCTAATAGTTGCTCAATATTCCACCAAGATCCTAATTGCCCAAAAGCACAAAAAACACCAATATTAATAAAATGTACACAGTCCTGGAACTGTTCCTGAAAAACAAGATTTCTTTTTCTTTATATGATTTCTTCCAATAATCCTATAATGTAATCCACAGATTAAGTTACTTTTTACACTACTACAAGTTCCAGTCTGGGTTTTCTATATTTTAAAGCTTCATAGTTTTCCATTAAAAGTTTGTTTCACTTTTGTGTCCATAATCTTTCTCCATGTATTATATCACCGCTTTCTTAGCATTTTGGAGAGTCTTTTTTAAAAAATTCTTTTATTTGGGTTTAGATATCTAGTATAAAGTTGAAAATTTTCTCACCCAGTTCCAATCCTCTGCTACGAACTGCTTCAGTGTATAATCTTCTTGTCCCGATTGTTGCAGCTTCGGTCTTCCCAAAACAGCTGTCATCTCTGCTGCCGATCAAGAGGGTTTCTTTGGATCAAGTGAGGAAATTGCTGTTTCCTCATGATCTACAAAGCATCCCTCCTTCTTCACCACCCCTCCAGGGTGGCTTTGACTTCGTAGGGTCTCCTGGCAAGCAAGTATTGGCTGGGTTTTGTGATGCTCCATGGAGCGCCGCTATCCCATATCCATCCTGCTGCGACACCAACCGGTAAAGAGTTGATTGTTTAGCTTTTGAGATTTAGAATTTCCTGCTGGATTTAAGTTGAGCCTTCCAAAATATTAAGTACTAAACCCCCCAAAAATAAGTATTATGCTATGACAGGATGATGTATTTTTGATTGGTTAGAGTTATATCCTTAGGAATTCAAGGTGGCATATATAGTGCTCCCTCTTCCTCTATAACTGCACACACAAAAACAGAAACAGATTATGCTGAGAGTTATCCAGTAAACTTCTGTGGGTGAGAAGGCTTGGATCTAGTGTTCCCTACTCCTAGTTTTTACCCTAGACAGGGAAATTATGTACAGCAAAGCTTGGTTTTGCTTCCCTGAAAGAAATTAACTATGAATATTTGCTCTTTTGGAATGCTGTCTAAAGCTGAACTTTTGTGGGAGGTCCCTAAGTCCATCCTTGTTAGTAGATTTGTTTCCAAGTGGAGAAAAAAAAGGTGTAGCCAAGGATTTAGCTTATTGCGGTCTTTCAGTCCAGTTTTTAATCATGTGTGGCCAGAATGAAGTCTTAAGGCTAAAGGGCCTTCAATTTGGTCCTACTGGATATAGTAGAGGAAAGGTTTTTTAAGTCTCAACCCTGAAGTGTAAAGGTCTTTTATTATAATGAAAACCTATTCTACAAATTCTTTTCTGCTCTTTAAATATTTATGCAATATTCTGTATTAATATTTAATAGAAACTACAGAATACTTCATGACACATTTATACTATTAATAATATTAATGTAAATATTATTCTAGTATTCTATCAATTCATCTCAGGAAGCCCTCAACTCTGAAGGATACATTGGAGGAAAGGTACATTAATTTTCTATTCAACTGAATCCATATTTATAATAACAAAACCTTCCATTATGTTGTACTTCCTCCATCTTCCAGCGAATCAGGAAAGCATCTGCTTGAAATACTTCTGAAGAGCAAAAGCAATAACCCTTATACACCACTTCACAGTGCTTTACAGCCCTCTTTAAGCGGTTTACAAACTCAAGTCTATTGCCCCCAACAATCTGGGTCCTCATTTTACTGACCTTGGAAAGATGGAAGGCTGAGTCAACCTTGAGCTGGTGAGAATTGAACTGCTGGCAGTTGGCAGAATATACAATACTGCATTCTAACTATTGCACTACCACGGCTCTACAATATTATTAAGTTTGGGATTTTTTCAGGGTTTAAAATATATTTTAGTGCCTTTTGTCTAAGTACTGTAATAGTTCTTCATATTTCCATCAAGCTCATTCTCCTTACTCAACTGCAGAGGACAGCCACATGAAGAAAGCTGAAAATGCACTCATTTGAAAAGACAAATTTGCTGAAGATTTAAATTCCTTGTCTGTCCAATCACACTTAGCCAATAAAGAATTCTATTCTATTCTATATTATACTATTCTATTTCTAAATTGCAACAGTTAATTGCTATTATCTTTTCTGTGTGGAAAGTATTATAATTTTGATTTTGTAACGTGCAGGAAGAACATTGCAATTTCCATTTCACAGGTGGACTTTTTCAGTTAAGAGAAAAAAAATCTTCGATACAGGCAAAAGGTCTACATGCTGTCCAGATTTTGATACACTCCATCTGGGTTAATATACGTGGGTGAATGACGATATATAGCTTATGTGGATTATGACAACATTTAAACAATTCTGTTTGTTCTTGTTCTTTGTCCAGATTCCTGGAACTTTGCATCAAAAATGGAAGAGATACTGTCTCTAGTGAAACAAATGCAAAACGGTATTTTTTGGGCCAACAGTTAGAGTGGGCACCAGGCATTAGACATCTTAGTAAAATTTTGGAGTGTACACATGATAGTAATGTGTGACCTACCAATGGTTTAAAGTGGATAGTCCTCTAGAAAATCGATGATGTTTCACATTTGAGCTATGGCTGATAAATTACTAAAATCTGGAGGACAACACATTGCTTACCATATAGAAAATAGCTGGGAATTGAGACATTTGGAATTCTTTCCCCTCTTATTATGGAAAGAGGTGTTCTGACTACCATCGAAGATAAAATTGGACAAAATTTAAAGATAAAATTTCTGAGATGTTTGTAGGAAATGAGTTTGCTAATTGTTGACTATAAACGAATAAAGAAAAGTAGCTCCAAATGTGTAAAAGTAACCTGCCACTTCTATCCATGTACACAGCATGTTGCAACATTATGCCTGTACAGTGGAAATAGTTGATTTCATGCCATCTGGCGGGGTGTGTGTGTGTGTGTGCAGCACAACCAAATACCATATCACATAATCTAGGGATCTACAAAATGTAATCAGTATGTATACAGTATTGTGATTGTAACATTGCTTCGATGTCACACAGTGGTCAGATTCTGGCTCCTGGGTCAATTCATTTGAGAGGGATGTGGTGTGTATTTGATTTAAACAGAATTTTGCATGATGAGGGAAGGCCAGAAGTTCTTATTGGATGCCAGAAGAAAAATATAATAGAAGAAGGGATGCTGACTTTAAGGGAAAGGTTTAAACATCCAGTTTTCATTTTTTAAAAATTGCAATCAGCATAATATAATCAGTATAATTTGACAGTTAATTATTTTAAATTATCCTATTTGCCCTCTGAAGCTGTCAGTTGCATTTGCAATGGAAGGAAAGATATGCAATAATATACAGGAAAGTGGTTATGGTGAATTTATATAAAGTTTTAAGGAACTAATATAATCAAGAATCCAGATGAAACTTTCTCCTTCTTTTTCCTTTCTTTGATAGTAGGAAATCTAGAGCCAAAAATAGAAGATCTAGTAAAAAGAATTAATAAATTGCAACAAGGTAAGGGGTTCAAACGGGACACAAAATAAAGGGCTGTGGTTGGCTGGCAGAAGTCATGGATTATATTAATATACTTCGTTTGATAAACTTAGTTGGATGAACATAAATTGAGCAGTAGAAATATTTCATCTCATTTGAAGGGATTATTCATTTGATTTAAATATGTTGTGATATTTTGAGACTGTTGGTAGTTCACAACAGTTCTAAAACAAAACATTTCTATGCTAAATATAAAATTAAAATAAAATCAAAATGACATAACCCTGACAATATCACAATTCGCCCCCAAACCTTCTGGAATAACTCAGTTTTAACTAAATCCTGAAAAGTTATTATCAATGCAACTAATCTTGCCTCCAGGGGGAAGCCTGGGACTGTTGAAACATCTCCTGGCGCTGACTTCCCCCCCTCCTATTTTATAAGATTGGAGGTCTTTTCTTTTTATTTAGTGCTTTGATATTTTCTCATTGCTGTTTCAGTCTTTTTCTATCTCCAAACAGCGATCTGTTAAAAATAAAAAGCAGAATAGCTCCACAATATCTTTAATTGTTATTATGACTCCTCTATCAGGAAACTCTAGTAGCACAATCTTAGTAAAAATTGTTATTGCTGCACTTATTTTAGCTGAGTAATATTACAAAGCTTTAAATGTATTTTGACCATTGTACTATAATATTATGCAGATGCAAAAGATCCTTGTCATGAGCTTCCCACTTATCATGTACTCTCAATTTATTTGTTATATGCATTTTTCTTCAGCCAAGAAGATATTAAATGAAGAGATTTCTGAGACAAATGAACACAGTAAGACACTTCAGATAGAGCTGGAAAAGCGTAGGTATTTGTTATGTCATAGTTCAGATTGAAGCCAACTAATCAAATGCCATTAATCTCTCCCTCCACAGCCAGTTTTTTAAAATATATGAACTTCAGAATGCAATCCGCTTTGAATAATCTTTAGTTTTAAATAGACATATTTAAAACTGCATTATTACTATGTTCACCTAGTAATATTAAGGCAAGTTTTTAAATCATACTATGCTGAATAAGTCATAATGGCTAGTTACTACATAACCTAAATCATAATGGATGGGTTATATATATATTAAACAATAATGGGTGGACATCACTAAGCAAGCAGCCACATTATGCTATGTTGCTATGTATGATTTACAGTGCTGTTGATCTGCAGGTACAGGCCAGTTAATTTAACTATTTTAACAACAGCAAATATATTACATGATATGTAATAGTATATGGAAATGACTGAGACACAGAAGGGAGAGCCATAAACTGGACAACCAGCATATAAAAGAAAAATCAATGCAATAAGATTATTTTGAATTGTTTTTCTGTTCATGTTTGTAGACAGAGGGCACTTTAGCTGTAGTAAATGTATAGTACTTGGGAACAGAGGTCAGACTTTTATAATGCAGTTTTAGAAAAATAAGGACCAACACCTGATGTTTCTTCCATTTGTATTTTCTGCAATATGATAAAAATAATGCCTAAATGAAATCACTTCTTCTCTTGTAGTGAATGCTGAGAAGTCAAGCCTTGAAGAAATATGGAATGAGAAAAATGGTAATGGAAAATTCTGAGATACTGGATTGATTTTTTAAAAAACATGATCAGTTTTTGCACTTGTCCACCTTATATTCCTTAAAATTTCATATTTGTTGCAAGGACAATTCACTATTAATATGATTACAATATGAAATGCAGTTTCAAGAGATACACTGCAGTATGAAATGCAGTTTTGAGTGATACTTTATGTTTTGGCATTATTTAAAATTAATTTAATTGGAGGAATTAAGATTAATTTAACTAAGATTTATCTTTCAATGCTTATACCATTTTGTTTAGGTTTCTATTGTTAATATTACGGGGGAGGGGAAATCTAAGTTTTGTGTTAATCGTTTCTTATTGTTGCTGTTACGATATATATTTATATCCCATCCTTCAGTGCATATGTTTCCAGGAGGGTTGACAGAAGTACAACAGAAACTGAGAAAAAAAATAAGCAAATTCATTTGAGACAATTGACAGTACTAAAGCTCCACATTGCCCTTTTTTTAAAAAAAGCTACAAAAGTCAGCATTTCTCCTCCCAGCTTTACTTATTCCCATTTGTTACATGAAGATGACATATTTCATAGGCAGTGAGTTAAGGCAAGGTAAGAACTTGTGGTTACAGGTTATACACAGCACAAGTTGGCTTTTATAGTGCTCTGAGCCATCCCTGACAAAAGGGCAACAGTTCCCCAAATTTTGAGAAGAGAAGCAGATGAAAACTCTAGCATAAGTCCTAAAATAAACAGATCATATTTAAAACCACCCCAATGCCCCTCAAAGTCCCATCACTTATTCATATCAAAATACGTTGAGTACCAAATTGGATGAGTTTCAAAGCATTTGAGTACCAAGGTATCACTGTAAGTATAACTAAAAAAACAAAACTTAAAAGTTGTGTGCAGAGAGAAAATTATCTCCATGTACTTTCTCCACCTAGTAATTTAAATAATTTCTGTACTTAATAATATTGCCCATTTTATTTTTTATTTATTTCTCGAAGTTTCATAAGATGGAATTAAACTTTTTCATGAAACATACTGGACCAAAATTTTCAACAAGCTGATCATCACAAGCCCAATATCCTTTCCTGATGAGGCTTTTTTCTTTAAGTAACTTTCCGATTACCTGTGCTTAATACAGAGGAGAAATAGAACACTCCCTTTCCTGCAGTCCCTTGTTGCTTTATCTAATGAAAGGGGAGCATAGTGTGATTGCACATGTTCTGTTCCTTGAATGTAGTGTTAGAGAACTTCAGTGTTAGAGAACATACAGTACATAAAACCATGGCAGAAATATTATGCAGAAAGAGAATAACTGAACTGCTGAGAATTAATATTTACCTTTCTTGCAGAGATCAAAAAAGTCATGCAGATGCATTCAAAGGAGACACAAGCTGAAATGCAGAGGTGAGCTAGGGCCTCTGATCCACCTGCTTTGTGGACTTCGCTGTTGAAAAGTACTGAGAAATGTTCTAGACTACAGAAAGAAACACAATAAATCACTCCAATGCTGTCAGTATATATTATTATTTATCATGATTGCATTTTATGATGCTTATCACTTGTTGCTTATATGTAAACTGAGAGCTTATGCACCAGAGATAAATCCCTTGTGTGTCCAATCACATTTGGCCAATAAAGAATATTCTATTCAATTCTGTTCTGTTCTATTCTATTCTACCCTACCCTACCCTACCCTAATGCATATGTTTTCAGTAAAATGATGTATATTGGAATACATGGTCCAAGGGCAAAGGGATTATCATAAGAACATTAAGAATTAGCCCATTCTGTATCTTGGTTTCTTCTCATTTACCAGGGAGCAGAAATTAAACCTGGACTGTAAGCAACAAATTGAAGAAATCACAGCCAAGATTCAGATGGAAAAGCTGAAGCAGAGGGAGCAGAGGTTGGTTCCTTGCAATTTTGCTATAAACGTATGTGTGCTAGCATCTTCTGATTTCATTTAATTCATGTATTATCAAAAAGTTATTGCATTTACATTTATTGGATCACATTTCAGACTGCCTTCATTTCCTTAGGAAATCATTTTCTGTAAAGAATAAAGCTGCGTTAACTGAAAAAATAAATAATACAGTAATGCAATTTAAGAAATACCTGATTTTGTCACAACTATCAGATCATTCAATAAAATTGTTTCCAAATAAGTTTAAAAACAACAAAAATATTTGTAGCCATTTATTTTTTAATTATTACCGTAATTTGTGGTAAGAAGACTTACCGTACAATTACGGTAATAGGCATGGCCAACCAAGCACCCACTCCATAGCAATGCCCTTTAAGACTGGCACCTGCTTCATTTTTTTTAACATACATAGGCAAAGTGGCTCAGTACCTCCAAAGTTGAGGCCCAGGATCTGCATTTGAGACAATGCCTCCTCTTCACCATCCCTGCAAGAAAGTCCACCCAAGGGCCTGATGTGCTAGATTCTATTGCAGTTGACATTCCCTAGAAATGCTGTAAGGAGTTGAATTTATTTGCAATGTAATAGTTTATTCTGTCTTGTTCCTGCTTTGGGTTTATTTTTTTCCTACTTTCAGATTCGCATTTGAGCAGTTACTTGATGAGTTGATGGAGAAGCACAAGAATCTCTGGGAACTTTATGTAAGAGCTTGTTCTCCCCCCCCCTACCCACCCCGTAGCATCAATTATAGTATATTCTACAGTACTCATTAATATTATAATAAATGTAGGCAGCAACACTGTGAGTTAAAGATCTTGAATTCCAATTGCCTTTGGGAATACTAACATCAAAGTATCTAAAAAAATATATATTTGGCCTTGTCCACAAAGAGATATATCATAGTGTGAAATGCTGAGGTCTGAAAGTACAGTAGAAAGAGTGGATATTACTGTATACAGGCATGATAAAATCCTCCCAGGAGAAACAGCTACTGCACTGGAGAAATACTGTCAAGGGTTTGCGGGTATATTAGGAACAGGGAGGTACATATTATTTGCTCACCGACTGACTGCTGACTGCTAGATTCTTGGGTGTTCTAATGAGCCAAACTTGTGCTTTTCTCAATTTACCTTCCTATTTTAACTCCTAGGAGCACAGATTAAAATGAAATGCTAGATGGAAAAGGGCTAGGCAACTGCCATGTTGAAAACAATAAAAAAACCAATGATATATGGAGAGAACTTTCCCCACAATAATTGTTATGTCCAGGGCATCAGTAGCAAGACTTCCTGTTATGCACCAAGAAAACTGTTGTGTACTGTAGCTCTTATTTACTCAAAATGGCAAGAATATAATGGTCTATACAATTTAGGATTACAGGTAGTCTTAGACTTACAACAATTTGTTTAGTAATGAAATTAATGCAGAAGTTGGAATGGCATTGAAAAGAATGACTTAATGACTGTTTTCCAAACATAGAACCGTTGCAGCATCCACATGGTTGCATAATCAAAATTTGAATGTGTGGCAACTGGCATGTACTTATGATGGTTACAGTGTCCCGGTGTCATGTGATCACCTTTTGCAACTTTCTGACAAGAAAAGTCAACAGGGAAGCCAGATTCACTTAATCATTGTGTTATTAATTTAACTACTGCAGTGATTCACTTAACAACTGTGGCAAGAAAAGGTCATAAAATGATACAAAACCTATTTAGAAACATACATGCTGGACTCAATTATGGTTGTACGTCAAGGACTACAATGTACATTACCCCATAGATGACAGATTACATACCACCATGGCTCCTGTGCTAATGTATGATCACTGCTGGATAGATGAGGGCATGTCGGTGTTGCTGAATGCTATACATGCATCATTGTATCTATAGAGTGTGGCTAGTTCAAGCACTCTTGATAAGTTTTTCATTATTTAGTACATACTGGAATTGTCTTCTTGAATGGAAAACTAATAATATATGGGTTTTAATGTATTTGTGGTCCCCATGTCCCACTAAGACTGCTTTGCTTGAATTCAACAGTAGCTGAATTAGCAACATTTCTCCCCGTGTTTAGTGGGAAAAGAATAGTACATACATTCACAATAGGATTAATCACCAATAACATGTTTTTTAAAACCTCATGAGAAAAAGTTTCAAATGCAACCTTTCTTTCTAGTGTTATCATATTGTTGTTACCCCTTTGCTGCTAACACTTAAACAGATGGGATTGTTAATATTAAAATGCATATAATTAATGTAAAAATTATTCTTATTTGTATTATCTTTTATGTGATATTTTTCTGATTAACTTTCTACCTTTCACACTCCTCCCACATATTAATATTGGCTTGATTTGTAAAACTGGAGGCTATTTATGTATTTAAATATACATTGGATTAAATATTTATTTAATAAATATATAATTAACTCTGCTCTCTTATCCTCTGATTTTAATTGGGTAAGTAGCATGGGCAGAAAGGTTGGCTTCTTTTTGATGCTACAGCCTGTCTATTAGTTTTTGTTTTTGCTGATCACATTATATTGACATTTAAATTATTTACTTTGTTTAAATTTGGGAGATTAAATTTAGGAGATTGTTTTTATTGATTTCCTTCCTCATAGCTACAGTATATTTTTTATTATCTTGTTTCTTTTCATCATATCATTTTCCACTTTTCAGGGCAGGGAGAAACCAATGGCTGACATGAAAGTAAGTAAGGAGCAGTTACTACTTGAAGGTGAGAAAGAAAATGCACTATTTGGGGCATTTAGGTAATTTAGATTACCCAATCTAAAATAATTCTAATTCATTTCTAATATACTTTGAAAGTACCTTTAGTTTTCAAGGCAGGTAAGAATTCTTAAATGTGATATGTCATAAAGGATTTATATCTTCTAATATTCCATTAGAAAAATTAATCCAAGAGAAACTGGCTCATGTTCAAGATGAACTGGATTTGTTGAGCCAGGTTGCATTTAGTGAAAAGAGGAAATTTCTGAAAAGCCAGGCAGCTGCAACTACTTTGTGAGTATACTTCCTTTCTCTTCTGAGATAATAATATTTAGAACTCGGATAAGAAAGTTTGTCCCTTCCCAAGAATATTCAAGAAATTACCTTTTAACACTTAAAATGAACTCTTATAGCAAGTAAAAGTGCTACTTTTAAAAATAAGCAAAAACTTTCCAAATAATTAAATTAATTATTAATTTAATAATTAATTGCCTTTCCTTGAGGGAGATGACAGTTCAAAAATATGAGATACAAATAAATACAATTAATTATACACGCCTTAAGCAAAATTATATGAGACTATTAAAAACTCTGGTATGCCTCATTATATTTTTTTTTGTAATTTTGGACTGTTGGAATAAAAATGCATATGCCAAATAATTTCTTACCACAAAAGCAACTAATACCTTGATTGATTTGACATGTAAGGACTCTTATTCATACCTTTTCATTTCCAGGGAGTTATTTCAAGAGGAAAACAAAAAAGCAAAGGATTATCTTGAAGCAGCCTCGAAGTACAATTCTGACTTGCAAGAGAAATGCAGCAAGTGAGCAGAAAAATGGGAATGTATTTAGATAAGTAAACATATAATTAATCTTCTGCAGATTCATTTCTGAAATATGATTTTTAGGCAAGCGAGTAATTATCCTTGGTACAAGAGAGTAATTATCCTTGGTGCACTATCTATTTGAAGCAGATTCAAAATGTGAATTTTATGTATCAATAAACATTTACAATCTCTTAAGGATACAAGCAAAAGTCAATATTTAATTTCAGTCAATCAGAATAAAGCTGGAAGGGACCTTGGAGTTCTTCTACTCCAACCCCCTGCTTGAGCAGGAGTCCCTATACCCTTTCAGACAAGTGACTGTCCAGTCTCTTCTTAACAACCTCCAGTGATGAAGCACCCACAACTTCTGAAGGCAAGCTGGTTAATTGTTATCACTTGTTAGGAAGTTTTTCTTTAGTTTCAGGTTGCTTCTCTCCTTGATTAGTTTCCATCCATTGTTTCTTGTCCTACCTACAGGTGCTTTGGTAAATAAGTTGATCCCCTCCTCTTTGTGGCAATACTTGTATCATGTCACCCATAGTCCTTCTTTTCTCTAGACTAGCCAAACCTAAATCTGGTAACCACTCTTCATAAGTTTTAACCTCCAGGCCTTTAATCGTCTTAATTGCTCTTTTTTGCACTTTTTCCAAAATCTCAATATTTTTTTTCTAGGGTGGTGTCCAAAGCCAGGTATGGTCTTACTAAGGCTTTATAAAGCAGTACTAATCCTTCACATGGTTTTGATTCTATGGCTCTTGTTTATACAACCAAGGATTGTATTAGCATTTTTGGCTGCTGTTGCACACTGCTGGCTCATATTTAAGTGATTTTCCACTAGGACTCCAAGATCCCTCTCACAATTATTGGAGTCCACTAGGACTCCAGGGTCCCTCTTAAAGTTGTTATTAACAGTTATTAGCCAAAAAAGTTAATACAATCCCTGGTTGTTATAAACAGAGGCATAGAATCAAAATCACGTGAAGTATTAGTACACCTCTATAAAACCTTAGTAAGGTCACACCTGGAATACTGCATCCAGTTTTGGTCACCAGAAACAATATATTATTGAAATATTCTAAACAAAGATAACCACCTCTACCATCTACTAGGATTCCTATTCCTGCAAGTTTTATTTATAATTATAAAATGGAAATATGGTCACTAGTTTTCTGCCTCCTTTTGTTTCCTTTATATTTACTTCTATTTTGATCTTGTTTACATTGTTTAACCTCAAGTATTTAATTTACTTCAGGTTAAGAATAGAGCTGGAGGTCTTTGGGATGGAGGATGACAACATTAATGAAGATTAGCTAGTAGTCCACCATACTGCTGCACAGGAGGAAATGTAAATATTCTTAATGCGTTCTTTGAAGCTGTTATTTAAGTTAAGGTATATAAAGCAGGATGGGAGTAACCACTTATCTGTATTCCAAAATAAAAGAGATGATTAATACAATTAGACTTTTAAGCAAAATTAGAATGGAATGAATTTATCATAATATTTCAAGGCTGTAACCTAAGTGTTCTTGCTTTCTATTTAGAGATGTAAGGGAGTAGGCCCTCTTGAATTCAAGGACCAATATTGAAAAATTTGGGATGTTATGCCACACTAGATATGAGTTCATGACCGATATTGAAAAATTTGGGATCTTATGTCACACTAGATATGAGTTCATGGGCACAAAATCAAACATTAGTTTCTTAAAGTTTCAATAATTAGTTCCTATTCACTCACTCTGATGTATCATTCCTCAAATAGGGCCTGCCCTCTGGAATGAGGTTCTTTTGAGATCTGGATGGTCCCTTTCTACAGGTGTTTTGAAAAACACTGAAGATTTGGTTCTTTGCCAAGGCTTTTTGGCCAGGCTGATTACAGCCCATTTAGGTTGTGTGGATGGGAGATTTTGTTGTTTCTGTTTTCATAACTTTTGCTATCTTTTACTTCTTTAGTTTTATTAAGGTTTTTTCCTTGTTTCACTTTTAATTTGTAAACTGACCAGAATTGCTGGGAGGTGAGCAATATATAAAGCTCATAAAACAAATCAATCAAGAAATACAGTCAAAGCCTCAATGAAACATTGAAATGCTGCAGCTCTGAGGAGATAGTGGACAGCCTTTCCCACTTGGCAGGATTTGGCTTTCCTTTACCTCCTGGTTTCATGAGCTTGCCATTTTAGTATATCTTTCAAAAGAAAGACACTCTGATGGATTTGCAGATTCCTCTCATGGAAACCACTTGGATTTGCCCATGACAAAAGTGTAACATAAAAGAATTTATGTGAAAAAGCAAATTATTTTATTGATCCATTGTGAAGGTGGCAGAAGAGCAGTCCAGACCGTCAAACTGCTTCTGAAGAAATGGTAGTGTGGCAGTGTTTTTAGGCCTATCTTGAACACTAAAGTTAATGTTTCCTTGATCCATACAAGGATAGAGGAAAGATTAAAAGTTTATAGAGATAATTTCCTAATTTTATATCTCTCTTTCTATTCCTATTCCCATGATAGGTTTGTTTGTACAATGGGAGCTTTTTCTTGAGCAGTGAGAGAAATCATCTCCGTGGAATATTGGACGCTTCGCTTCACTCTTAAATTTGTGGCAAACCATTTGCTGTTAATAAATTTCTGTTACCTCCTCTGTCATGAAAATGGAATTTCTGGTTTATTTCTTGATGTTTATGGATGCAAAATACCTCTAGATCAGTGTTTCTCAATCAATATAGACTAACATTCTGGCTGGAGAAATCTGGGAGTTAAAGATGAAACATCTTAAAGTTGCCACGGTTAACAAAAACTGATTTAAATATTAGAGCATCACAACTTATTTGAAACAGATTCTATCCAAAGTGCATTAATAATACATGAAATATTTGTCATCAAAGCTTTAGCATTTTCAAGGTTTGGGTGCTTGTTTCAAAAACTGCTTCGAATTTCATGGGTTTATACCACCAATATTTCTTGGACCCCCAACAACAACAACAACAAAAAAAGCCATTCCACATGTTTCCAAAGACACAGCTACTTTAATGCTTCAAACAGATATCCTCATTTGCACAAATGTACTTTACAGTACAAAGTAGCTCTTTTGAATACTTCACATAACTTTTCCATACAAGAAAAATACATCATTTGGAGTTAATATGGAATTTTATTAGTATTTTGGTTGCCTATATGTACTGTATATATAGCAAACTTTCTGCAAACAAGTATCTTCTTGATGCAACATGATTTGGTTATTATGGCAGGAATTATGAAAATTGCACTCTGTCCCTTAAGAATTAATAATGCATCTTTTGAATTACTGTTATAGTCAATTAAACAATTTAAACAATTTTAAAATGCTAGCACAATCAGCTTCTTTTGAAGAAAAAAATTAGAAGGTACATTCAAATTGAAAGTGTATAAAATTGCTACAAGAACAAAATTTTCATGTATTTTTGGTTAAAATTAAAAAAAATTAAATCCATATATTATTTGTAAAAATTATTCACATAAAAGTGACCCCCAAATGTAAAAACACAGGAGTAAAGTGGATCGACTAAGTTACAGCGGCAATGAGTGCTGGGAGATTTGCAAGAACAAGTTAGAGACAGAGCGTCAGGAAGAAATGGTCTAAATGGTCTGTAGGCATCGAAAATAACCTGGTAGCACATAATCAATGAAAATGTGAAAACAACTATACTGTAATTGAAATCCATGTTTCAAAACCTTAGTATTTTGCATTATAGATTTACAAACTAAATTGGCAGGAAGAATGAAATATTTCCAAAGCATGACCTGTTGACATGCACAGAGTTACATACAGAATTTGCCATAATCCGAGATTCTGGTTTGTTTCTGTAAGGGTGTTTTTTTTTTGGAAACGCGAACCACTACTATCAGAAACTCAGTGCTTCAACTGCTTAAGGTCAAGTCCAACAATGAAAAATAATTCAATCCAGTGTTCTGTTGCCAATTTGTTAACAAATAACTTCTAGTAACCGAAGCTGAGAGAGAGGTATGACTGCTGTGGCAAACTAGAAACACAAGTCTACAGAAAAACTACCCACACCAACCAAGTACTTCACTACCGAAGTAATAACTCAACCTCTCATAAGAGAAATCATTTAAGAACACTATTCAGATAAGCACAAACACACTCAGCAATCCTGAACATGAGAAAAAGAAAACAGATGATCTATATAACACGTTGAAACAAAATGGTATCCATGCAACGTCATCAAAAAGTGCTTGACCACTCAATCTAATATAGCAATACAACCAAACAAACAAGCTGTAAGGATAACACTGTCACACATCAAAAACATCTCAGAACTCACCAAGAGACTATTACAACTACATCAGAGGTGGTATTCAGCCGGTTCTGACAAGTTCTGGAAAACTGGCTGCAGAAATTTTAAGTAGCTCAGAGATCCGGCAAATCCGACCTCTGACTGGAGATCTTACGGTATCCTTCCCCTGCCACGCCCACCAAGCCACGCCCACAGAACTGGTAGTAAAAAAATTGAATCCCACTACTGAACTACATGGCATCAGTGTAGCACACAAACCAACTAAAGGTCTCCAAAATATTCTAAGTAGACCAAAAGACCCAACAGGCCCGGGGTGGTGGTGGGGAAACCCAGGAATCATTTACAATATACAATGTAAAGACTGCAATGGCCACCATGAAAGACAAGCAGAAGACTAGCAGAAACATATCCATGAATACCAACTAGCAGTCAGAAGACATGATGAAAACTCTTTAATTTCACAACATCTGAACAGACAGACATAGCAATCAACACCCAGATGAGCATAGATCAGATGAGCATAGATTGGGAAACTGGAAGAGCAGATTCCTGGCACGCCACAAGGGAGTGCTGGAAACCAGAAGCTCAGCTTACCAGCGCACACATGTGTTCCGGCCACCTGATCTTCCAGTTTCTTAATGCACATGCCCACGCAAAGACCAGCTGGCTAGCATGCAGAGCTGCTCTTCCGGTTTCCGGCACTCCCAAGTGCGTGAAGACCAGAAGAATAACGGGCAACGGCTGGCATGCCCGGAGAGATGGTTCTGCGTGCCACTTCCGGCATGCGTGGCAAAGGTTCATCAGGGGCATAGATTAACAACAAGATTAGCATCAGACCAACAATCAAGAAGTAAACAATACCCCAATCAAGGAACTGCCAAACAAACTGTCAACAACCCAACCATATAATCACCAAGACCACTCCCACCAACACTGATAGGGCAAGTCACTAGAATATAAAGAGACAGAAAATCCTACTCCTTAATAGCACTGATGTTATCTAATTTAGTTAATGAAACATCTGCAAGAAAACAACCAAATTGAGAGCACCGAAAACCCATCATTTCAACTCTGAGCTACACATATTCTATTTGTCAAACCAGAATTTAAGACACAACATATTTACAATTTACATGACAATAGAATTTTGCCAGAGGTAAAATTATTTCTCACCCAGGGTACTTATTTTTATTTTTTTTATTTTTATTTCAGCAGTAGTCACTATTCCCAGATTTGATAAAATGGGATATGCTATTTGATATTTTCATTCTATGAGATAAGGTTGCATACAGCACTAATTATTGTACCAGCAACAAATGAAAAGGCGGGTGCTTTTCAAATATGTTAGCATACATTATGATGAATATTTATATCAAACAGTATCACTACTTTGTTAGTCGCTTTCTTTTGTATATTAAGATCACTTGTTTCTTGAAACTAAAAACTTAGTTGAACCTGGATCAACAATCGCATAGGGAGACTCCTAACCTTGGTCCTCCAGATGTTTTACTAAAATCCTCATTATCAAGGGATTGCCTCGACCATTATGAACGGTGAGAGTCGTAGCACAGCGTAACAGTAATGGCTGTAGGCGACGGAAAATGTAGCTGTACTCCGCTTAAGACAATCCCAAGGTTGGGTAAAGGTACGCTTCGTCTATAAAGTCTAGCTGCTTTCTTCTCTCTCACGCTCCGAAGAAACAGATTAAACAGATCTTTTTCTCCAAGCTATACCCAAGGAGTGGTTAGCACGGTCATTTTGCCTTTCTCTCCTACAGAGGGCGCAATACAGAGGGAATAATTCTGGAATCCATCCAGTCCTGCCGGAAATGGTTGAGAGAACCGGCCATCTTTGTAAAGGGCAGAAGAGATCGAGCAACCAGGATGTTATTTCTCTCTTTGAGCGAATGGTAGCGGAAACGTATACGACAAGGCCACCTGCCTTCCTGTCGCCTGGCCCCCTTGTCTTGATTCAGAAGAAGGGAACTGGCTGCACGGAGAGATCATGGTGAGCGCACAAAATCGCTACGGCTGCATTCGGATCGCATCTGATCCTATCAGAGCAGGGCCGTTTCACGGCAAGGATGTCGATCGAAGTCGGGCAAGCGGGATCCCGGCAGTGGAAGAGGAACGGCAGCTTTGGGGGGGGGGGGACACACGAAGCAGAGTCTTCCGGAGTTTCTTCCGAGTCCCCCCCCAATTAGTGGGTCCCAAGGCTGAGTGGGTTGACCAGGGGTGGAAACTGGGCTCTAAGTTTTGCAAAGAAAATAGGATTTATCGGATCTGTGGGATGAGACCATTTGTCCGTTGAGCCACTCTGGCTTTTTTTGCTATCAGCCAATTTTAAAAGCTGGATAAAGAGGATTTTCCAAAGCTTTTTTTCTTTTGCAGCGCCTTTTGTAGGGGGCAAAGGCTGCAACATAATTGGGCTTTCCTGAAATTTCACCCATCTTGTTGCATTCAGAGATAAGATCTCATGATCTTCCTTTATCCGTAGAAAAAATATTTAAAGATTTTCCATTGCTCGATTCAAATACTTGAAATAGTGCAATTTAAAGACCAGAATTTCCTTTCGTTAGCTGCTTATAATGGCCATGTCATCGTTAATTCTTTCTATTTTTTTCCTGGAATTCAGGATGAATTTTCTGATCCTGATTTGGCAGTTATGGGTGAAGAATCAAAATCTGAGAATGGAGAGAATGCTCCTGTCTATTGCATCTGTCGCAAACCTGATATCAATTGCTTCATGATGTGAGTATTGCTGGAAGGAATAGAAGAACTTGGTACGGGGAGCTCCTTCACACTTATGAGGTTGCATTGAGGATGGCAACCAGTGCAAAACCTTTCTGCCAGTATGATATGCGCTGATTTATCTGAGCAAGGTCTTCTGGGACATATTCTTTTAAAAAATGAATATTTTTAATTATGATAAAGTTGTTAAAAACTTTGTTCATTCTGGAGAATACTTTTCAACATAAAGATATTAATGGCAGATTAAAAGGGGAAGATGAAAAGGACAAGAGAAGATGTTCTGCGAAGAGTAAAAAGGAATAATAAAAAAGACAATATTCTTTTGAACGAAGTATTTGTGAGGACAAATTACTCAATATTTCCCAAATATTGCTAAAATTAGAAAATAATTAAAATACTAATCACAATTTAAATTGACTTACTTTTAAACATATACCCAGAGGTTAAACCCTGTAAGAACCCAAAAAGCATTGTCAGATGATGCCTAGGGCACACAGAGAGAGCATTGATACTGATGAAGTATTTCTGTCTGGTAACTTGAGAGGAATATTATTCAATAGCAAGCAAATACCATTAAATTAAACAGTAGTTCTAAAACAAGATTAAGGTGAAAAAAAAGCAGTATGACAAATGTTAAATGTCTTGTGAAGTTATTATGAATTTAAGATAGAAGTCATCAGGAAAAGGCCACTATATGTGATAGAGCAGAGATGGGCAATGTTTAAGATGATAAGATTTAATTTGTTTTGCTTTTACTTTTATTAGTTTGACAATGTCTGTGAGTTGTAATTTGTGGCTCACCTAAAATTAATGAACAGAGTGCTTTGGATCTTATGCTGAGCCTGGGAATTTGTTTTCAGGATCAGAACTTTTAACTTTTCTGACATTTCTGATTTTCCCTTCAAGTGTTCTTTTATATGAGGAGCTTCAATCAGGAGAAAAAAAATAGTCTTTGCATCCATTATTAGATATTTGAGAGGTAGAAGAAACTCTTGATCTTCTGAAGTTCAACTAAATATTTATTATTCAACCTTATCTCTCTCTTCTTCGCCCCTTTCCAATAGAAGATGCTATGCTTTTTAAGAATTCCCTGTTATGTACTTAGTTAGAACCTGTTTGGTTAAGACTTCAGGGTAGAAACTGGGAGACCTTGAGTTCTAGTCTTGCTTTAATTGCAAAGCCAACTGGGTGACCATTGGCCAGTTACTTTCTCAGCCCTAGGAAAGAGGCAGTAACAAAGTACTTCTGAAATTTTGCCAGGAAAACTGCAGGGACTTGTCCAGGCAGTCACCAGGGGTCAGCATTGAGTTGAAGAGATACATACAGTTATATTTAAGCAGATGAGTTTTGTCTGCCAATGTCTTTTACGGATTCTCAAATGCATAAGAAATTTGATTAATGAATCTTCACTGTTCTTTTCTCTCTCTCCAGAGGCTGTGATCATTGCAATGAATGGTTCCATGGCCACTGCATTAACATTACTGAGAAGATGGCAAAAGCAATTCGGGAATGGTACTGCATGCAGTGCCGAGGTAAGTTTAAAATCCTGTTTCTCTATGTGTGTATGATAAATCTCATGAAGCATATATGGATATGTCCTTAAGTGGTGTGCTAAAAACTTAGAATTTATAGGATTTTCCCCTCGAAAGTTAATATTTAAAATTTCATGGCAAAACATGCTTCAGTAACAAAGCTTCAATAATAAATAAATAAAAACACCACTTTCTGATCTTTGAATCTATATAGCAAAGCTTTTTGTAGAATATAAAAATACTTAAAGGATAATTGTTCTATATAATAACTAAGATTGACTAAGTGCAGCATAGTTTGAACTGGTAAAATACAGTTTCCAGATGATTGGCTTTAAACCAGACTTTAGGCCAGTCACTCTTTCTCAATCCACTCCCCCCCCGGTTGTTGTGGGGGAAATAGGAAGAGGAAGGAATATGTATGCTCAGTCCTTTGAGTTACATATAAAAAGGAGGAATAATAACAATAATAATAATAACAGCAGCAGCAAGAATTTTAGGAAATACATCAAGAAATTGCAGCTTGCAATAACACCAGTGGAACTGCAAAAAACTGCGCTACTCGGAACATCATGCATCTTAAGAAAATACTTGGTTGATACTTAGGATGCTGGCAGCACCCCCTATCAACTATTAGCGCCAGTCAATTATATTTGTGATACATTTTTAAATGTTCAGTTGACTGAGTTTCATGTTTAAATAATCATAATAATAGTGATATATTTTATATGTTCAGTTGACTGAGTTTCACGTTTAATGAATAAAAGAGACAATATTTGTGATACATTTCATATGTTTAGTTGACTGAGTTTCATGTTTGATGAATAAAATAGATAGTAACAACAACATTATTTATGCGTTGCATTGAAACTCAGGCACATGGGTAAACTAGCATGGAACTGGAGAACTTATCCCCTGAATTTGGGAGAGAAAACAGTAGAGGTGGTCTTTGACTTACGACCACAACTGAGCACAACATTTCTGTTGCTAAGCGAGACAGGTGTTAAATGAGCATTGCTCTGTTTTACAACCTTTCTTGCCACAATTGTTAAGTGAATTTGGCTTCCTCATTGACTTTACTTATCATAAGTTGCAAAAGGGGATCACATGGCCCCGGGAGATACTGCAACCGTCGTAAATATGAGTCAATTGCTAAGTGTCTGAATTTTGATCATGTGACCATGGGGATGCTGCAGCCGTCCTAAGTGTGAAAAAAAGGCCATGGGTCACTTTTTTCATTGCCGTCGTAACTTCAAATGGTCACTAAACTAACTGTTTGTAATTTGAGGACTACCTTGCAACTTTTGCTTTTTATCACCCCCATCCCCCAACCCAGTATGAACCCTAAATAAACCAGGCAAAGAGTAAAGCATTTACTGTGGAGGGTCAAGCTTTTTTTTTATAAAATACAGAAACAAATGATACATACATTTGGTATATGTGAGGCATGGGAAAGCAACTAATCAAATAATAAAAGATATTGATTAGATATTGAAGCTTAAACAATAAACCATTGATTCTAGATAATATTTTACAAGTGGCAAATTTATGGGTTATAACATTCCCTTTCCCAGCTGCGTTTGTTTCTTTCTTAACACTTGCAAGTCAATTTAAGGATTTCCAGAATATTATCCCTATTATTTAGTTGCTAAGAAAGCTAATTCTTCTCTCTTAGCAAAAGAAATGGCCTTCGATTAGAGCCCTAAAGTTAGAGAAAGAGGTCTATACTGGCATGCTAAAATACTAATACACACTTTTAAAAAGCCTTAAAATTCCAAGTAACAAATGAAAATAATCTTAGCTTCCTGCTATAATATTTCTAAAGGGGGAGGTATGTTCCAACGCTTCATTTTGCTTTATTTTGCGTAAAATTGCTTTAAGATAACAGTCTGTTTTTCCAAGTAACACAGAAAAGCATACATAGTCTTAATATAAAAAAAAAATCAATTACATTCAGATAATTTCTTCGAAATGGGATATGTGTTCTCATAACATTGATCGCTTTCTCTTGCAGAGAGAGACCCCACCCTTGAAATCCGATATAGGCACAAAAAGTCCAAGGAAAAGGACCGTGAAGGTGACCGCGAACGTGCTGAAAAAGATGAGATGCGTGTGAAAGCCCAAGAACTGGCCCTGGAGCAGAGCCGCAACTCCAAAGTAAGGGGATGGGATGCAACGGAGATCATGTCATCTTACAAGGCCTGGCATTCTAACTCCAGAATGTTGATGTGATTTGAACTGTTGGGTTCTAGACTAGTATATTGAAGCAACTGCCTTTCCCTAACAGTCGTGGTCAGGCTGTTTATTATCATTTCTTAGATTTACATAGCCACAAGATCGAGATTTAATGTAGTCAAATTGGTAAATACCATAACTTAGTTTCTAGCTACTTGGTGACCCAGCTGTTCTTCCCTTTGATGGGAGTACAGGAAGATGAAGCCATTTAAAAGATCGTAGGACAGTTACAGATCCCTGAGGCCAAATTGCACTTGTAAATTCAAGGCATTCCTTTAAGCCTGTTTAGTTAATACGCTAAATCAGATTCTCTTTGAGAGTTTCCTTCCCTTTCCTCATTGTTACATTAATGCTTAAAACAAATTATTGTTTATTTCCATGACAAAATTATGTATTTTAAATCAGATGTGCCTCTTTAGGGTATATTTAGAGAACTAGTTTAGGGTAGTGGTTAAGGTCTGTACTAGAAACCTGGATAAACTTACAAGTTCTAGTTCTCCCTTTGGCATAGAGGGTCACTCTGTCTCAGTACAACCCACCTCACAGAGTTCCTGTTAAGAGGAGGAGGAAATGTTTTGTATGCTGCCTTTAGTTGTAGAAAATAAAGTGGGGATATAAAATTGAATAAATATCAACTGGGCAATATCAGTTGCTTTTGTCAATGTTTAATGTTTAAGCATCTTTGATTTTCCTCCTGTATTCTTTCTACAAATCTGAGATTAACCATAAGGCCCTTTTGAATCATGCACAGTGGAATAGGATTCCTGAGATTTTGACTTGTGCAAATTTAGAATTCCCTTTATATCGCCTACATTAGGGCTTTCCAATTTTTCCCCTTTAGTTGAAATCACTTATCAGAAAGTCCTTTTTACCCAATATAAATAAAATACCTTTAAGTCAATTTAAATGTCCCTGTTGTGCTTGGGGTAATGCGTTCATGAGTCATTACCCAAAGAGAAACCACTTTTACCCAATTCTGGATAATTTACCCAGGTTTGGGAAACACTGGCCTATATGGAATGATGTCCTGGCAGTTGTTTTATAAAATGCAAAACATAGAAACGATAAGTCAGCAAGACCATAATGGGAAAGTTTAAAAAGCAGCTTTGAAAAGACTGAAACCATCATGTTTGTTTCTCCCTATTTTCTAATCCTGTCATTTTTGATCTAAATCTAGGAAGATTTTATCAGAATTGAAAAGCACTAGCTGTGTATTAGGGAAAGCTGAGTTCTGCAACTGAACAGGCCATGGTTACTTTTAATTGGGATTGGGGTGTCTTCTAGAAGCTGCTAAACAACTTCCTGGCATTCCTCAGCTATAGTCTGAGCATGCCCCTCACTTTTACCTAAAACAATACTAATTCTTGTATATATTGTGTTTTCCCCAAAATAAGGCCTGGTCTTATTTTCTTTTGGCCCCCCAAATAAACACCAGGTCTTATTTTCGGGATAGCTTACCTGCTTATCTTAGGACCACTGCAAGCAGACTTTCCACACCCCAACACTTGTCATGCTGTTGTCCAAGTTCTGCAGCTGCTTGCAGCAGGTTGTTTCATCATGCCAGGGCCACCGTTTGCACGTGCAGTGGCACAACATGCTATGTGGTGTGTTGCTGTGAGTGGTACTACTAGCGCAACATGCCACGTGGCGTCTGGCCGCGAGCAGCTGCAGAAGTCGTGGCGTGGGAGGTCCTGCTGCCACTTGCTGTACTGACCATAACAAAACAAGCAGGAGGAATAGATATAACTGGAAACTGCCCAAAGAATCTCTTTTCCCCCTCTATTCTGGAGAGGCGAGCAACCTAAGGTCCCCAGGCACCATTCTTAGGACTCTGGAGGCACCTGTGATGATGGGGGTTGAAAACTGGTGGCACCTTTTCCCAACACTAGGAGTTGGAATACAGTTAACCGAATTACCCTAAATGAGGGTTAACATGCCCTGCAAAAACAGAACCCTTGAATTGCCAGTTGATTTTATTCCTTCCCCCAGTCCTGTTTCCCAACCCACTCATTACCTCTATTAGCCAAAAAGATATTACGTGTAGCCCTCAACCATGAGAAGGTTGCCTCTTCCCCTTCTACTTATACACCAAACTGAAGGGATGGAACTTACTTCCGCGTAAACGTGAACCGGAGGTCCTTGCCTGTGATTAATCTTGAGTCCGTGCTTGTGCATCCTGGCTCTTTTGAGGAACAGAGTGATGGGTTTGGGACTAAGCCAGGGACAGAGCAGATGGGATCCCTCAGGTGCAAAGCCCTTCTCACACCTGTCCATTTTCTTATTTGCAGCAAATCAAGCGCTCGGCCCGCATGTGTGGCGAATGTGAGGCCTGCCGGCGCACGGAGGACTGTGGGCAGTGTGATTTCTGTCGGGACATGAAGAAGTTTGGTGGGCCTAACAAAATCCGTCAGAAATGCCGCCTGAGGCAGTGCCAGGTTCGGGCTCGGGTGAGTGTCATGGTGGGCAATTCCCTGCCCTGAGATCATTGCATGTTTTCTCTAGGGGGCACTTTCTTGGCTGCTCATTCCCAAGAGGCAGCCACCTCGAATTTGAAGCTGTTGGTTGTGTGTAGCTCACACGTGATTTTTTTTTTCCCATTCTTTTCTTCCTAGGAGTCCTATAAATATTTTCCAGCTTCGGTAAGTTTCCTTTTTCCCTCCAGTTTTTTTTTTCCTTTCCTTTTTCCTTTTTAAAAAAAAAAAAAAAAAAAAGAAATCTTAATAATCAGGATTAAGATAATAGGTGAGTGCTAAGTTGGGACTCCTGGGATTTTTTTTTTTTCCCTAGATAGGGAAGCAGACGGAAGCTTGGCCTATACATCCAATACAATGAGGTGGCGATAGCCTAGAAGTGGTGGACTGAACTATTTGAGATTGTGGGTGAAACTCATCTCTTTTGCATACAGGTAGTCCCTCAACTTCCAACCTTTTCGTTTAGTGATTGTTTGAAGCTGGAACAGAGTGACCATTGTTCACACTTAAGGACTGTTGCAGCATCCCCATGGTCACGTGATCAAAATTCAGACGCTAGCTCATATTTATGAGGGTTGCGGTGTCCCATGAGGTCAGGTGATCCCTCTTTGCGACCTCCTGACGAGCAAAGTCAGTGGGGAAGCCAGATTCACTTATTAACCGTGATACTAATTTAAAACACCTGCAGTGGTTCACTTAACGACTGTGGCAAGAAAGGTCATCAAATGGGGGCAAAACTCACTTAACAACCGTCTCGCTTAGCGACAGAAATTTGGGCCTCAATTGTGGTCATAAATCAAGGACTAGCTGGTACGTAGCATGTGCACCCATGTTTATCTCCCAGTTAAGAGAGAAAACCAACACAGCAGGGAGAAAAGGTTTTTCCTCTGCCCTACTTTTGGGTTTCCTGATTTCTTAACCGTCCGTATGAGTTTTCTCTTCTTCCAATCCCAAGTAAGGCAACCATTGTAATTCCTATTTGCCTTTCTCCGTTCAGTGCTGCAGTCCAAACTTTCATCTTATTTCCACCTCATTCTGCTGCCTGTATAGATCCGGCTTAACACTTGGGTTCATATTTGAAAGGCCGGTTGCTCGAAGACCCAGATTGCATGCATTTCTGTATCGTATTAGGTGGCAGGTTTTGCTGGGCCATTTGGCCTTGCTTCTTTGAGCTCTTAAGCCTTTTCTCCTCTCATTATTATTATTATTATTATTATTATTATTTTAAGAAGTGGGTTTGGGGATTCTTTTTTTGCTGCTCGCGCTTTGCCGCTTGGCATTCAGCAAGCCCCGTTTTCTCTTGTTTCCCACTCTGTGGCCCAGGAACAGAAGGGTATGTTTGCACTGTCTTGGTGCCAGGTGCTTTTGTGAAGCCAGGCAGATGGCTTCTTTAATGCTTTCCTCTCTCTTTCTCTTTTCTTCCCCCCACCCCTCTCCCCCCACCCCACCTTTTCTTCTCTCGCTGCTTTCCTTCCCCCCCCCCCTCCCGCTCTCTTCCCCACTTCCCCAATCGCTCAATAGATGTTACGGGGGCGGGAGGATGATCTGCAGATGCTAAAGGAACAGCTAGAATCGGCTGCCACACCTGAGCCTCTGTCGGATGATGATCTGCACATAGATCCCGATTTGTATCAGGAGCTTTGTTCAGGGGCCTTCGATGATCAGAATCTGGTGAGACCTATGGTAGACCCATTGCCTTGGGATTCCTAGGTCATGTTGGCAGGGTCATGCTTGCTTGGGTAAAAAAAACCCTGCCCTAGGATAGTGCATGCCCTGGGGGTCCCCTCCCAATGTCATTCGGAATTGGGGAAGGACATCTCTGAGAACTCTAGCTAAATGTTTGGCTCAACATTTCATGTGGGACTTGACCCCAGGTCCTCAGCATTTAAAGCTCCCTGCTTGCCCACTTTCGACTATTTTCTTGAGCCTTGTATCTTCAGTTTATTCTCCAGCAATCTTTTTTGCCTTGATTTCCCCTTATTCCTTTCATCTTCTCCCTCTGATTCTTCTACCCTGCTTCCTCTCAGCTCTGCTTTTCTGCTGACTACTCTCTCTCTCTCTCTCTTTCGGCAAAGATTCCCAATTCTAGGCTTTTTGCTTGCCTGCTACCCTTTGCTTAACCGCCCATAGGTTTTCTTATGGACGTTTCATGTCTCTCACAGAAGCTGCGCTGTTGATCATTGAAGGACAGTTCTTCCCCTAGCCTAGCTCATAACTAAGAATAATTGTCAACAGTCAGAGATGGTAACCATTGCTTTGCCAGACAAGCTCTTAAATTGCCAATTTAATTTGGTTTCTAAATTATTTCATTAGCGAAATTTGGTTCTTTTCAAATTCTTTTAGAAAAGATGGCTGTGGCATGCTTACCTGAGTCTGTAGTGGGAAGGGCAGGTGGCCATTGATCACTCGTTCAGGAAAGTTACCAACAGTGCTGAATGAGGAGATTTAGGGCTGATCCATGACAGCCATGACAGCATCATCACAGTTATTTGATTGCAATTCAGGCACTAGGCAACTGTAATTACGATGGTTGCAGTGTCCCCTGATCATGTTATCGCTATTTGTGACCTTCCCTGCTGGCCTCTGCCAATCAAAGTCAATGGAGAAGCCTGGCAGGAGTTTACAAATGGCAGTCACGTGACATTGTGGGATTCGTTTAATGTCTGCAGCTGGAACTGCCATTGTCAGTTCGTGTGTTTACATGATGTTGTACTTTGCAACAGCATTGTTTAGAAATGGTATTCCCAGTCCCAATAACTGCCATTAATCAAGGACTAGCTGTATAATAACCTCTGTACAGAGAGCTGTAGTGTAATAGGCACTAAAGATCTGTTTGTTTGATTGTTACAAATGGCCAGTCTTTTTTTGCTTATTTGATGCTGGGTTAAGCATTTCTTTTAATGAAATAATACCATGCATCTTAAGGCATAATATGGTAATATACCTTTGTTAGTTAGATGCTCTATTGATGTAACTCCAATATAGCTATTTCTCACTTACCTCCCATTCATTTACTGAC
Organism: Bungarus multicinctus; assembly: GCA_023653725.1. NCBI lineage: Eukaryota > Metazoa > Chordata > Lepidosauria > Squamata > Elapidae > Bungarus > Bungarus multicinctus. The sequence goes on along the minus strand of CM042834.1, from coordinate 154,923,260 downwards.
CAAAGTTACGGCGGTGCTGAAAAAAAATAACTTCATAACCTCTTCACACCCTTTCAGCATTCTTCAGTCATGTGATTGCTATTAGTTTCGAGTTTTATTTAATTTATATACCGCCCCCTCTCCCAAATTGGGACTCGGGGCGGTGCACAGCCCAACTAAAAACAATACAGTACACGATATAAAATTTAAAAACAAATCAAACCAATGGCTGAGAGAGTTAAGATAATGATAAAAATAATAAAAACAGGATAGATAAAAACCAGTTTAAAACCTTCCAATATCACTGGGCCAGACCGGCTTGTTGAAAAAGGTGCGTCTTCAATGCGCGCCGGAAGGTTCGCAGGTCTGTATGCATTGACTGTATGCATTACAGTCAGTATGCATTGTCTTATGCCTGACTTATGGGTTTGTGTTACACACACACACACACACACAAACACACAGAGAGTGCAGAGCAGAGGGATTGGAGAAAAAGGGATTGCAAGAAAGTAAGCTGTTTATTCTTCTACACATTGAAAGCAGTGTGATTTTGCCAGCAGCCCGATGCAGTACTCTTTTGAAATCTCTTTCTCTCCAGTCTCTTTCTTCTGTGAAGGAGTTGGGGAGAAAAAAAGTAAGTGATTTCTGTAGGCAATTTCTTCTTGTCCTGCCCTTCCTCCCAGAGCAGAAAGATTGGAAAGAGATTTCAAGAAAATAAGCTCTTCTATGTATTGAGAACATTGTAATCACATGGGTAGGTCAAGTCTGAGAACTGTAGATGTGCTAGGCCATGGGTGTCAAACTCACAGCCCGCGGCCCAGATGCATCACATGCTGGCCCTGTTTAGCGAAGGGGAAAAAAAAACCCAATACGTCACATGATGCTGCGGCAACGCGAATTTGACACCCCTGTTTACAGCTTACTCTCCTGAAATCTCTTTTTCTCCAATCTCTCCTCTATGGGTAGAGGGGCAAAAAAAGCAACCAGTTTCTTTAGGCAATCACTCCTTTGCTTGATCCTGTCTCACCCACGGAGCAGAAAAATTGGAGAGAGATTTCAAGAGAGTAAACTGTAGAAAGTTGTATGATTGCACTGGCAGTGAGAAAGGGTGAGGCAAAGGAGAGATTGGTTGCTTAAATTGGTTGCTTTTCCCTTCCCCCCCTCCCCATAGAGTGGAAATATTGGAGACAGGGTTTTCAAGAGAGTAAACCATAGCATGTTGTTCCCATCTCTGGGCTGGAGTGCAATAACATTGCTTTTAGTGTATAAGACAGTAAGCAGGCACTCAAGCATTCCAAAGACAGGGGAGTGGTTAGGAGGCAAACAAAAGCTGAAGGTATGGAATTGAGTAGTCTTGTCTCTGTCTAGTTGGAAGTCACAGTCACATGATTTCCCAATTAGTGGCTGTTTTACTTAGTGGCAGAGCTGCTGCTCCCATTAGAGTTGTTAAGACATTTGATAAAGGACTCACTTTTACAAACATGGTGGAAAATTAAAAAAAAAAACATTATTTGAAAAGGCCAAACTGGATCTCACCTATGGAAGCTATATTATATCCAAATACAAGGGACATTAAAAAATGATTAGATATAAAGAATTGATAGATGAACAGGGGGAATTAAAAACACTGGATAAACTAAAAGAACAAGGGATAACATTAGACTGGTGGGTATATTTGCAAATTCAAACTAAATTTAAGAAAGATGTAAAGGAGCTAGGGATAGATAAAGATTTACAAAAATTGGACCAAATCTTGATAGGCAAGGATATAAAATTTATAACACGAACATATAATTATTTACTGGAGGTAGAACTAGAGGAGGAAATTGTTAAGGGACCAATGATTGCCTGAGCGAGAAATGTGGGTCATAATATATATTTGGATGAGTGGGAAAAGACTTGGACCGAGAACTGGAAGCTGACTTTGTCGACGGCATTCAAAGAAAATCAATATAAAATGTTTTGTAGATAGAGTTGTTAAGCAAGGACTACAGATTATAGATTAACAGAGTTGGAAGGGTCCTTGTAGGTCATCTAGTCCAGCCCTTCCCCCCCCCCCCAAAAAAAAAAAAAAAGCAGGAGACACTGCACCATTTCTGACAAATGTCAGTCCAATCTCTTTTTGATTATTTGTATGACTACAAAGCACCTAACTTGCAAAGGTATATAGTTTCCATGTCTGTTGGCCGTCCTAGTTGGGCATTTAAGAATTATAACTTAAATGCATTTAAAAAGATCCTAGGCAGCTGCAAACAACTTGTGTGAATAGAGTGACTCACCGAGTGAGCCCAAGGCAGATGTTACACTCTTAATGTTTTCCATAAAACTGGGGGGGTTTATGGTTGCCCCCAATAGAGAAGGTTACTGAATTTCTACTCAAGTTGTGATATTGCGTTCTTGACTGATAGTTTAAAGATCAGCAGCATTGACTCCTAGGCCAGGCGTACTTCCCTTTCTAAATGCCAATCTTCATGAAGAAAAAAACCTCTTGGATTGTCAGCATCTGTGACAACTTGGCCATTAACAGAGCTGGAGCATGCAGTTTCATGTATTAAATACATGTCTATTTTTCATTTTCATTGTTCTTTCTTTAAATAATCCCAAAATGTATTACCCTGGTGTCTTTTTTTTTTTTTTCTTAAAGTGGTTCTATGACATAATAAGTTGCTGGCCAGAGTAACAGAATTACAGGATGTATTTCCTGAAAGAAGAAATGGAAGCAAGGCTGACTGCTGTTTGACTTTTCTTTTAAAAGTCTTTGTTCTGGAAATGTTAATCTCCCCCCCCCACCCACTTTTTTTTTTGTCTTATTCCTCTTTTTTTTTTAGCCATGGCTCAGTGACACAGATGATGTTCCCTTCCTTGATCCTGTGTTGCGGAAACGTGCAGTGAAAGTGAAGCACGTCAAGCGCAGGGAAAAGAAGTCAGAGAAGAAGGTAGGCACCCAAACATGGCAAGCAGACAAGATGGGAAGTGGGATTTTTTTAACGGGGAAGGTCACACTCTAAAGCTGTAATCTCTTCCGCAGTGTGCTTAGAAGTCCATCAAAGTTGGCTTGCTTTATGGTTTGTGAGGGACCTGTTTTTCATTTTCATCCTCCTTGATTTAAAATAGCCAAGCCCAAGACATCAGAAACGGAAGAACCTCCTTATTTATTTGTTAAGATATGTATATTCTGCCTTTCATTGAGGAGCTCAATACAGCAGGCCTAGTTCTTCATCCTCCCATTCCCCCACCCCCCCTTATAAACCTTATGGGTTATAAACTTTATGGGTGATAGCTGAGCTGGAAGTGAGTGACTGATCCAAAGTCAACCAGTGAATGTCCATCTTAGAGTTGGACTTCAGTCCTAACCTTGGCACCTTAACTGCAGTATCACACTGGCTCTCAAACTCTCTTTCTTGGTTACCAGTTGCAACCAGCACATGAACAACTAGAACAACAGTAAAAAAGGAGGGTGTCTTAAAAAATATGAATCTTGATGCCGAGCTATCCTCTGGACCAGGGGTCCTCAACCCCTAGTCCAAGGACCAGCACTGGCCCGCGGCATGCCAGAAACAGAGCTGCGCAAACAAGCAAAGCCCCAGCATGCGAAACCACGGTCCCTCCGGTCTGCGGAAAAACCTCTCTCCACAGAATTGGTCCCTGATGTCCAAAAGGTTGGGGGCTTCTGCTCTAGTCCAGGGTTTCTCAACCTCAGCGACTTTTTAAGATGTATGGACTTCCCAGAATTCCCAAGGTGGGAGATGGCCCATCCATTTTAAGTTGCTGAGGTTGAGAAACACCGTGCTAGAGAGATGTAATTGCTGCCATCTGATAGAACGGTGCTACAAAGACACGATCAGTTGGATACACTAAGTGGGATAATAGTCCCATTGAGGTCAGTTTTGTTGTTGTCCTTTGCTCTGTGGGATCTTTGGGGAAGAGATGGGTCTTTTTTTTTATCATCTGCTACTTGGTCTTTTTCACGAGAACAGCTAGACATTGTTTACTGCATGCAAGGATAGTTTTCAGCCCCTCTCATCTTGATATACTGTATGTGTATTCTGAGATTCATTGCATCATAATGAAGATAACAAAGAATCATATGAAAGGCACAGTTGAGTGGATGGCAAGCCGGCCTTGAGCAAATGATATACTAGCACTTGGGAGGACTCTCTGGGGTGAACCATAGTGATGCATTTTTTCCCCTTTGGAGAAAGAAAGAAAAGTGTAGCCAAAGGTCTGGTATAGACATTATATTAAAGGATAATATGGGTCGTTTGATTTTCGCCTAGCGTATTTTGTGAGCTCAGCCAATTATAGTTAATTGCATAACGTATAATATGAACCAGTCAGCTGGCATAATACAGGGAGTAGGCCTCTGCACTCTTGTCATGACAAGAGCATTGGATTTGGTGTGGGGAGAGCCAGGGCCAAATCCAATAGTAGTTAATTGCATAACGTATAATATGAACCAGTCAGCTGGTGTAATACAGGGAGTAGGCCTCTGCACTCTTGTCATGACAAGAACATTGGATTTGATGTGGGGAGAGCCAGGGCCAAATCCCCACTTAAACTGAAAATCTTTGGATGACTTTGTCTGAGTCACCATCTCTTAGCCCGAACTACTTCGGACTGAAAGAGGTAGGGAAAGATATCATCTGCTTTCTGAAGGAAAAGCAGAATATTGCATAGAAACATTTTTTCCTCATCCTGCCTTTAATTGATAAAAATACAAGAATTGCCCACCTAGCAGTTCGAAAGCATGCAGATGCGAGTAGATGAATAGGTACCCCTTCGGTGGGGAGGTAACAACATTCCATGCAACTCGGCATAGCTTTGCTGGCCACATGACCCTGGAAGCGTCTTTGGACAATGCTGGTTCCCTTGGCTAAGATACTGAAATGGGCACCGTCCCCAGAGTTGGAAACAACGGGATAGGGGAAACTTTTACCTTTACCTTTAGTCATAAGGGAGATGCTAACGTAAATAGGTGGTGGCTTTAGCCTTTGTTTTTTTTAGTAAAAAAAAGATGGAGAATCTGGGCTTCCAAAGTCCAGGACTTAAATTGCTATATATACTGAGTCTGAAATAGTGTTTCCTGTTTAGATCAAGTCAGGGCCCATCCAGCCTAGCCAGTGTTTCTCAACCTCATCCACTTTAAGATATGTGAACTTTGGTTCCCAGAATTTCCAGCAATCCACGCTAGCTGGGGAATTCTGGGAACTGAAATCTACACCTCTTAAAGTTGATGAGGTTGAGAAATGTTGAGCCTGGCCTTGGTTTCCAGTTTCAACCAACCATCTGTTAAATGCACAAAACAAAACAAGAACATTAAAAAAAAAAAAACCAACCATGGGCGCCCAAGGAATCTTGAGTCTTGAGGTTGAGAAATGTGGCCTTCATATTAAGAATCTTCTCCATGGGGGAAAGAAGGGGACTGAAAAGTGGTTTGATTTCCCCTTTGGAGTTCTCTATAAATATGAGCCCTCGTTGTGCTTCTTTGCTCTGCAGAAGGACGAGAAATACAAGCGACACAAGCAGAAGCAGAAACACCGGGACAGGTCAAAACATGCCGAACGGGTGGATGCCAAGGATCCTTCTTCTTTACATCAATGTCTGGGCCCCGGCTGCATTCAGGCTGCCCGGTCGAGCTCCAAGTACTGCTCCGATGAATGCGGAATGAAGTTGGCAGCCAAGTAAGAACTACGTCTCCTTGGCTCCATTTCTCCTCCGTGTTTACTTTCTAGCGTAGATTAAGGGTGGGGGGCTTTGCTCGTGGAGCTGGAGTTGAGATGAAAGGGTAAGAGAGAGACCGGTAGTGAAATATGGGTATTTCCCCCCACACTCCTCCAACTTCAGCTTTATAGAAAGGTAGAAGAACTATGATGAAACTAAAAGGAACAGTTTTGAGAACTAGTGTCATAATCCATAATAGAAACCACCTGCTTTGGTAGAAGAGCACCTGGGCACCTCTGCTGCCAGTCTTTGGTGCGTAAACTTTTTTCTTGCTCCCATGGCTTGTCTCTGCTGTAGACTAGGACAGTGGGGAACTATTTTTTGTAGCGCACAGAGAACTTTTAAAGCACTTTTTTCCTTCTGCATATATAAAATACATTCATGGCTTTCTTTCTTTGAAAGTATCTGAGACACTTGCTGTTCTATTATGCCTTGAATCAAAGGTCCTTCAACCCCCTGTCGGTGGCATGCTAGAAAGCTGGCCATGTAAACACGCAAAGCCCCATCTGCGAAATGCAGGCAGCACATATGCCCCCTCCGGTCTGCGGAAAAACCTCTCTCCATGGAACCAGTTCCTGTTGCCCAAAAGGCTGGGGGACCGCTGCCTTAAATAGTCCCTTCCAAGCTTATGATACCCTTGAGCAGGGGTCTTCAAACTTGACAGCTTTAAGACTTTTGGACTTCAATTCCCAGAATTCCTCCTCCAGTCATGTTAGCTCAGGAATTCTGGGAGTTGAAGTCCACAAGTCTTAATTTTGCCAAGTTTGAAGACCCTTGCCCTTGAGGCATATGAATTGGGTAGGATAACATGTTGCATTTGATTCCTGCTCTTTCATATTGACCTATGATCCTTCCTTCCTTCCTTCCTTCCTTCCTTCCTTCCTTCCTTCCTTCCTTCCTTCCTTCCTTCCTTCCTTCCTTCCTTCCTTCCTTCCTTCCTTCCTTCCTTCCTTCCTTTCCTTTCCTTTCCTTTCCTTTCCTTTCCTTTCCTTTCCTTTCCTTCAGCCGCATCTATGAGATCCTCCCACAACGCATACAGCAGTGGCAACAAAGTCCATGTGTGGCAGAGGAGCATGGCAAGAAGCTACTGGAGCGGATAAGGCGGGAACAGCAGCAGGCCCGGCTTAAGTTACAAGAAATGGAACGCAAATTCCATGAACTGGAAGCTCTTATTGTCCGGGCTAAGCAGCAGGCTATCAAGGAAGATGAAGAGGTACCTGGAAAATGTGGAGGAGGAGGAGGAGATAGAATTGATGGACACCATCTTAGAACAGATAGGGGAGCTTGGATAAATATAGCTAGAGCTTTTTAGCATCTATATACTCCATATACTTATTTTTCACCTATGCAGCTTAGATTGTAAATGATCCAGAGTCATAGGTGACTGTAGAAATGGAAACAAATAAATAGACATACATTCACAAATACTTTAAAACATCAGTAGCTTGATTTAAGCCACAGAAGAAATGCTGTTAAAAGATAGGAAATCTATCCTCTTGTCTTGAATGAGAAATCAGTTGCTTTAGCTGCTACTTATTCTGCCAGTCTATTATATTTGTCCTTTTGCTTATTTGTCCATTTGCATATTAGCATCATTGGCTAATTTAAGCTGCCCACACTTGATAATTCTAGGTTGAAGTTAAAGTGTAATGGTGAAACTCCTGACCATTTCTGTTTTGAACAGTGCACAAATGTAGAAGAAAATAGCAATAATTCTTGGTTAGAATACTAGCTAATACTGGATATTCTTTTACAATGTTCTCAAGCATGTAGGACACAGGTGTCAAACTTGTGATGTCATGTCATCACATGACGTATCACTTTTCTCCCCTTCGCTAAACCGGGGCTGGGCATGGCCAGCGCATGACACATCTGGCCCACAGGCCGTGAGTTTGACATCCCTGATGTAGGAGAACATCTGCCCTTTTACTTCCTAAGCAAACATTCCCCAAATTATATTGACAAAGTATATTCCAGTATGTGGAGCGTATTGAATGGCCTAGTTCCTCCTTTCTGAGGTGAATTGTAAGTGGAATTTTCCGTGAGCCTGAACCCATTATGTGCTGTGTGATATTACTGCAGCACTTAAAGTACCCTGAACTTTTCAGCTTCCTGGCTGAGAGGACAAAAAACAGTGGGCAGAACCCAGTGAAAAACAGGTCAGTAGTGATGTGGTGGCAGATACCTAATATCTAATTTGAGAAAATTGGACAGATTTCTCAAGGCTGATTTGGAGTAGAATTACCATTGCCTATTGGGAAGTGTGATTGGATGGAAATGGTCCAATTTACTAGTCTACATAATGCCCTGGAGCAGGGGGTATCAAATTGGCGGCCCACAGGCCAGATGTGTCATGTGCAGGCCATACCCACTGCAGCTCCGTCCGTGAAGGGGAGAAACGTCATGTGATGGCAACGTGAGTTTGACACCTGTGCCCCAGAGAGTCTGACTGGTGTCTTGGTTAAGGCACTAGTAGACTAAAAACTAGATAACGACGAGTTCTAGTCCCTCCCTAGCCTCAGTGCCAGTTGGATGTCTCTTGTCTAGTGGCTCTCTCTCAGCCCTAAGAAGAAGGCAAACCACTTCTGAAAATCTTGTGAAGAAAATTACAGATAAAACCTCAGGTTATGGCCATTTGTTCAGCGACAATTCAAAGATATGACAGTACTAAAGGAACGGTAGTTTCTGCTGGTCCTTGAAGTTCTAGCAGTGTGCTTGCAATCACATGATCAAAATTCATGACCACAGGACACATTCAACTCCCTCTACCTGCCTATCTCCCCATCGTCTCTACCCATTTGGCTGTCGTGCACTCCACCCACCCACTCCTGCTGCTGTCCCCAGCTGATGTTTGCCTTATATTTTGTGACCCTGCTGGCCTGGGAACCAAGACCTGGTGCAGACCCAGTGTGTGCATGACAAGGGCAGTGGAGCCTCGTCTGCCCATTTCAGTATCTTATTGGGTCCGGCAGGCAGCAGTGCTGGAGAAGGCGCCCTTTCTTCCACTGCCAGTGTGAGGTGTGGTGGTCTGCAGAAAGTGGAGAGTGCAGTGGGAGAGGATGGCAAAGTGTGGCGCGCTTGGTTGCTTGGGAAGGCGACTGTGGCTCCCCAAGTGAAGGTGGCTATGGGAGAGTCACTCGGGGTGGCAGTAGAACTGGAAGAAATGGACAAGGATTTCCCAGAAGCGCTGCCTACACTTCACACCTTGTGTTGGAAAATCTCCCGGTGAGCTGGTCTGCAGGCTTCTCCTTGTTGGAAACGGCTGGGCTTTTGTGAGGCGGCTTTACAAGAGGGAGGCTGGCAGAGAGGGTCTGTTGGTCCTGGGCTTGCCTCCGCCTCTCTTTGGAGACCATAGGCCAGATCTTCAGGAGCGCTTCCAACGTGAGCTGCAGAGGATGCCTTACACCTTTTCCCCTTCCTTCTGCTTCTTCCAGTTCTGCTACCAGCCTGAACAGCATTTCCTGCACAGCTGCCACCTTTGCCTAGGCAGCCACCGCTGCCTTGCCTGGCAAGGCAGCACATTAACTTTTGCTATCCCATCTTGCTGTGCTCGTGACAGTCTGTGGGCTGTCGCGTCTTGCTATAATGGCAGAAGATTGGGTTTCTCCTCTTGCAATGCTGCCTGCCTCCTCCCCGACTGAGCCTGACAAGCGCTGTTCGGCAGACGAGGCTTCATCACCCTGCTGCACCCACTGAGTGCATTCCTGGCCCTTGCCCAGTACCTGGATTCTGGACCAGCAGCGGGAGGAAGACAGTGAAGTCAGTATGGGATAGTGAGGGTCATAGCAGGGGCAGATGGAATGCAGGGTACCCAAAATGCAGGGTACTCCACATCCACCTAGGTGGAGGTTGTGGGGAGGGGGAGAGATAGGTGGATGGTGGTAGTTGTAGCAGAGGCAGTTGCACAGAGCAGGAGAAATGTGAGGTCCTCGCCTAATGACTGTACAGTCTTGGCCTGACAGCTGCAATCTGGATTGCTTGGACTGCTGTCGTTATGTACATAATATTGTACATAACTTCCACTTTGCTTACCAGTGGAAATTCCTGTTCCAGTTAGGGTCATAATCCAAGGACTACCTGTTCAGGGAATAGACCAGGTAATTGTCAGGAGTCAGCACTGACTTGAAGGTGCCTATACACAGACAAACATCCCCCCCCCTCCAATAAGGGGGCTTAATAACCTGGTTCTGCAAGTTTGGTTGGGGAAATGGCAAGATCTGCATATAATGCTTCATGATAGTATGATTTGTTTAATAAGTGTTGTGTGATATTATATTTTCCCACCTTTTTTAAAAGAGATAATTCAAGACAGGATACCTAACATTCCTGCCTCCTATTTTCCTCATAACAACAATTCTGTGAGGTGGATTTGGCTGAGAGAGAGAGAGAGAGAGAGAGAGACAGTTGCTCAGCCGGCTTTCATGCCTGAGAAAGGCCTAGAACTTGCAGTCTCCTGATTTCAAGCCCAGCACATTCATCACTACATGAATGGCTCCACTTTAAGGTGTAGCTTTCTGAGTGTATCCTGATCTGATTTGTTCAAGAAGCAGTACTAAAAACCAAATCACCCTCTCACCACCTTATGCATGACTGCCAAAGCATAATTGTCTGTAGTTGGGTTGTTGCCAGATTCTTGGTGGTTCTTTGCTTGCCTGGTTGGATTAAAAATTCTGTACATATATGGGATAAGGTGCTATTTTCTTTTCCAAAATTCAGTTTATTGTTTTGACCTCTGCTTGTTTCTTAGACCAGTGAAGGAGACAGCGATGACACAGATTTGCAGATATTCTGTGTCTCGTGTGGCCATCCCATCAACCCCAAAGTTGCCCTTCGCCACATGGAAAGATGTTATGCCAAGGTATGTCGGTTTTCCCGGTGCTGCTTCAGTGTGCTATTGAATTGCATTTTGAAGGATTTAAGCATTGCACAAGTAGTTCTCAAGTTGCAACCACTCATTCAACGACATCCAAAACCACAACGTTGCTGCACGAGGGGGATTTACAACCGGTCAGCAAAATTGCAACCATTGCAACATCCCCATGATTTCCACACAGTCAGTTGGGAAGCTGATAAGAAAGATAGCAGGTCTTGCCACATTTTCTTCCAAGGAGCTGCACTATGGGATATAGTGAGATATTATGAGCCACGGTGGCACAGTGGTTAGAGTGTGGTACTGCAGACTACTTTTGCTGCCTGTAATTTGGCAGTTCGAATCTCACCATGCTCAAGGTTGACTCAGCTTTCCCTCCTTCCCAGGTCGGTAAAATGAGGACCAGGATTGTTGGGGGCAGTAGGCTGAGACTAAACCGCTTAGAGAGGGCTGTAAAAGCACTACGAAGCGGTATATAAGTCAAAGCGCTATTGCTATTGCTTTCATGTTCTGTAACAAACTCCTGCTTACTTGTGCTCCCTAGTGCTTGCCTGCAGCCCTTGCTGTTCCCTCTACTGTCCCCTCGTTGGTCTGGTACTCCCCAGTGCTCATGTGCTGTCCTTGCCAGCCTGCCAGCAGTTCCTATCACACTGGCCTTCCCACTTGCACTCCCCAATGTCTACCTGCAGTACCTCCTCCATGACACAGCCTCCTGCACATCTGGGACTCTTGCCTCTTCTTGCTTAATAACCTTTGGAGTCCTGGGATAATGATGACAACTGGGATTGTTGTTACTAAGCGATATAGTCATCTAACGCTGCATTATGACCACATCATTTAGCAATAGTAATCCTGGACCTAATTGCCATCATCTGAGGATTACTTATACCCAAACCATAAGTTGTTTTCCTTGCTTTGGGTTAGTATGATGTGAAATATTGAGAGGAATCAGTAAATGGACCATGATTTATTGTTGGATTTTTTAAATGGCAACTGTGGCTTAGTATGATTTGCAAAAAATAGCCATGTGCTCAGTTTCAGTTGCCTTTTAACTCACAGCTTTCAGGATCACGGATAATATATAAGTGGGATGGCAATAGCAAATCATGTTGTTAATGATTTTTTTTAATAAGGATCAGAAACATTCCTGTTAGCTATGTTTGTATGAAATAGTTGTTTGCAGTTCTCTTAATCATTCTTTATTCAGCTTTAATATAAAATAGTGTATGATGGTGAAAAACATTTAAAAACATGGGAAAAATATTTGAGAAAAAGGAAGAGTATTAATCAGTTAAATGAGTATTTGAGAATGGAAGATGCCAAACTACAACAATACCAAAGTCCAAGTATTTAGTTGTAGCTTCATGTGATTTATGAAGGCAGCCAATTAACATTTATGCAAGCAGTTTTCATTAAATGAAGATAAATCACTATTATTATTTCCTCCCCAAGATTGTATAATTGAGGCTTCAGGGATTAACATGACGGAAAAGATTATCTAACCTTTAGGGACATGCAAAATGTCCATGCAATGGAACATTTTCAGATGGTGAAATAAATGGGGATGTTGAGGGCAGGTGTGATTTATTTAAATGTTTATAGGGCTGCTCATCTTAAAACTCTGAACTTTGGACAGTCAACTATAATATAAAACATCATACAAAGAATAAAAACAAGACACAATAAAAATTGATTGGGGATAAATTGGAGAAGAAGCCAAGAAGTGGCTGATAAGAAGGAGTGAAGGTTACAGCTAGTGTGTGTCAATCCTTCTATTGCCATGGCAGGGGCTATATACCTAGAAGGGTCCTCAACTTACAACAGTTTGTTTAGTTACCGTTTGCAGTTATAGTGACATGGAAAAAAGCGACTTATGACCGTTTTTCACACTTACAACCATTGCAACATTCCCATGGTTACGTGATCAAAATCCAGGCACTTGGCAAATGGTTCATATTTGTGACAGTTGCAATGTCCTGGGGTCATGTGATCACCTTTTGCGACCTTCTGACAAACAGAGTCAATGGGGAAGCCAGATTCACCTAGCAACCAAGTTACTAACTTAACAACTTCAGTGATTCACAAAACAACTGTGGCAAGTAAGGTTGTCAAAAGGGCAAAATTCACTTAACAAATCTCACTTAGCAACATAAACTTTGGGGCTTCGTTGAGGTTGTAAGTCAAGGACTACTTGTATACTGTAATCCCACCTCCCACTTGTCCCTCAGTCTTCTGATCACCTCCCTTCCTTCCTTCCTGCAACTGCTGCTGATAGTGAAGCTGTATATCTCCTTTTCCCACTTGCTCCTCCTCTAGTCTTCCCAATACTTTCCCACCCCTCCCTGAATTGCTATTGATGGCTCATTGCACCGTACTCCACTGGTTTGCTCATCTCCAATCTTTTCCCTTCCCCTCTGCTACTATTATGTTGTCAGTGCCTCATAGGCACACAGGTAACCCTCACTTAATGGCAACTTTACGTGTACTTCCATTCCCCGCTATCCTGTCAGAGCTGAAGAAGCTTCTAGAATGAGAAGTGAAACGTCTTCAAAGAAAAAAACACACAAGGAAGTCGAGTTCCTCCTGAAAAAGCACCTTTTGGTTTACCTGTACTTCCACTTTTGAAATTAACAAAATCTTGCAACCCTTTTAAAAACTTTGCATGAGATAAGTAGTCTTCTGAGCTTTTATGTTAGGTACTAACATTCACAATATTGACTAATGTTTCCTCAGATAATGATGATTGCAATATTTTTCTTCTATTCAGACTTTACAGCTGTACTTTACTGTTTCTTCCCTCTGCAGTATGAGAGCCAGACATCTTTTGGGTCTATGTATCCGACACGTATTGAAGGGTAAGAAATCTGAGTTCATTGCTATCAAACACTGGCCACCCAGACTCTTTTCTATTCATTTGAGATAAAGTATATCTTTCCCCCCTACCTTAATTTCCTGAAAAGAAGATGGTCCTAAAGTTAAGATATCTCCTCCCCAGGAAGAATAAACAGGGGGGAAATAATACAAGTCCCTCTCCTTTAAAGATCATCTTTAAGGAACCTCTTTCTTTCAGATAACTATATTTCTCTTATAGAAAGACATTCCTCCCTTCAAACAAGTATATTCATCCAATTATATTTCTTCTCCTTCCCAATGCAGTATAGCCTTATTGCATTGCCATTCTGGTGCGTGTTTGTTTTTTGCTGTTTCTGCTGGAATTATGATGGGCCTGTGTATATACTGTATTTGTGTGTGAAATTGTTTATAACTGTCTTTGCTGTTGTATATAACCATTTTGAGGGGAACAGCAAGTTAAAAAAAATCTTTCTAAAATTCCTAGGCTCATGTTCACTTGTGTGAAGTTCTCCAAACTTCCCATTCTAAGAAAGGTTATTGAAAAGGTGTTGATGACTCAGCTAGAAGAAATGGACTGTCTGAGATTGCTGCTAGTGAAGATTCAGAAGGAATGGATGGAAACCAAATTCTTTGCCCTTGGTGAAGGGCTTTTGTTTGGACCTTGGTACTTGTTAGACCTTTTGGGCTGCTATAGAATCTTGCTGGACTGCCTCCAAACACAGGGGAGTCATCACTGGCACTGAGCTCCAGGGGTTCTGCTCTTGCTTGTATGGGTGGTTTAAGTCTGTAATCAAGGGGATGGCCAGCACTACAATACAGGGTATCACGAGGTTCAATGGTGTCTGCCCTATTAAATAAAACTTGTATAATACCATTAGAAATCATTGACAGTTTGGGTGAGGTGTCATCAGTGTACAGATGATATCCAGTTGTACATTGCTATCCCAAGTCAGATTAGAGATTCTGTTGAAAGCTTGAATTGGTGTCTGGAGGTTGTCGGGATCTGGATAAGGCAAAATAAGTTTTTAGACTGAATTATTGCAAAGCCTAAGTTGCTTTTTGTTCAGCATTTGGGAACTCCAGTCCCATTACTTTATTTTGGATGAGGTGACAATCTCTTGTTTGTGATCTGGGGGTTCTCCTGGATTTGTGGCTACAGCTTGAACAGATACAAGCTATGTGTTCGTGTTGCTTGCCGTACCTTGGCTGGTATGCTAATTATGATCCTACCTAGAGCAGAATACTTCAACCACAATAATGCACAGTTTGGTCATCGTTCAGTTGGATTATTGTAACACATTCTTCTTGGGACTATCTTTGAATACGATCCAAAACCTGATTCAAAATGTTGTGATTAGACTGTTGATGAGATAATCCTATCACAGTAGATTAATGTCACAACTAAAGTTGTTGCAATAATTACAAGAAGGTGTCTGGGACCAATTCAAAGTGCTGATCTATGAAACCCTACGTAGTATAATATCAGTTTACATGAAGCTTTGCTTTGGCAAGGTTAATCTGACATTGCAAGTAAGAACATTACAATGTGAGTGGGACATAGACCAAGTGGCAGGCATTTCATGTCTTTTTTGTTTGTTTGTTCTTAATCTGTAGTTTTACTCTGCCATACTCTGCTTAGATTGTAGATGGAGACGAGCTATAAAACTTGTGAACTAAATAAGTTAATAGTCAAGCTAGCAAAGGTTATAAAAGAAGCAGAAAGTGTCTCCACCCCGTACATACAGACATATGAATTCCAGTAATAGCAGAGTTCAGTCTCAATATAAAAAGCATGATGTGGCAATAAGGCAAGGAAGCAGGTTGCCAATACAGGTTGTCCTTGACCACGATTCATCCTTGGAATTTTGGTTGTAAGTTGTGGTCCTAAGTTGAGTCACGGTGTGTGTGGCTGGACTTGATTTTACACCCATTTTTACGATAGTCATGAAGCAACTGACTGTGGTTGTTAAGGGGACTACATGGTTGTAAATCCAAATGCAGCTTCTCTAATGGGCATTTTTTTTGCTGGAAAGCTTTGGAAAATGCAGTTGTGTGTAAACTTGTAAATGCAAGCTGGTTCCCCCCCCCCCAATTGTTTTATTTTTTAACAACAAACATAAACACAAAACATAAAACCATCTTTCCATTGTACATATTTTGATATGTCGGTTGGTACATATCTTATTGTGCACAATATCAACAGTCTTTCCCTTCTAGATACATTATTAAAATTCATATTATATAAATCAACTATGCATATTATATTATTATTAACTTCTTATTGGACTTTAATTGTAAATTCATATAATCCTTTTTGAGCAAGTTTCAACTTTTACAAAACCTAATTCATAATATCATTCATTTCATTATAGTCAATTATAACATATCATTACACTGCCTTATCTTTACTATAATATTGTATTTATATTGTATTGTATTTTATTTCCCTATTTTCTTATTTAACCATTGATAAAATAAGCCCCAAATTTTATAATACTCTTTGTCTTTTTGCTCTCTAATTGCTAATGTCAATTTACTCATTTCTGCACATTCCATTTTCTTAATCACCGCCTCTTCTATCAGAATTTTTTCACTTTTCCAATTTTTGGCAAAGACAATTCTAGCTGCTGTCAAAACATTTATAATCAAATACGTCAATTCTTTACTATATCCTTCAGGTAAGATACCCAATAAAAATATCCCTGGTTTCAAGTCTATATGCTGTTTTGTCATTTTTTTCCAGCCATGTATGGAAAAAAATGACAAAACAAATGACAAGCATCCAAACTGTAATCATATGACCATGGGTTGGTGCAGCAACCATAACTTTGAGGATGGGTTCTAAATAACATTTTTTGAGATGATCGTTAAATGACCAGTCATACGATTGAAGATAGCCTCTATATCTGGATAGGAAGAGTACAAATGGTTGGTACTAAATCTTCGCAGGCTTTTTAGCTGGGGGGGGAGGGGCGGGGAAAGTAAGTGGGAGACGTGTTTGAAGTGTGTAAAATTATGCATGGTTGTTACTGTTTTTTTCTCCCTCCTAGAGCTACTCGTCTTTTCTGCGATGTCTACAACCCACAAAGCAAGACATACTGCAAACGTTTGCAAGTCCTGTGCCCAGAGCATTCCCGTGACCCAAAAGTAAGCACGGAGTTGAATTCCTTTTGAGGGACCAGGGAAGATCTTTGTGGAAGTTAGCCATTGGTCAAAATTCAGTAGAAAAGTACCAGTATGTAAAGTGGGCTCCGTGTTTCTGCTAACAGTGCAAGGAAAGTGTAGACTGCCATATTAAATGATCTGGATTTCATTTCAGAATAAGTTTTTAAATCTTAGCATTTAAATATTTTTTATTTTGTGTGTGTATATATGTATACAGATACACATATACACATACATAAAGATACAGACTTATACCTGTACAACTTAAGTGTCATATAGATTCTGGCAGTATCTGTTGAGCCCTTAACTGGGGGCATGGTGGAGTTATATTTCCCCAGATTAGGAAGACTGTACTGTCCAGAATAAGTTGTGTAAATGATCGAGTCAGTATCACCAATACTGTTAGAATTACATCTTTTTCTTAGCTGCCTTTGGGGTGTCATAGGATGGGGCGGTATTTGGTCAGGGTAGACCTAACTCTCAGTTTCTCCTGATGAATATTGACTCAGACTTTTTCTCGTAGGTTTCGGCAGACGAGGTGTGTGGTTGCCCCATGGTAAAAGATGTGTTTGAGCTCACTGGAGATTTCTGCCGGGTGCCCAAACGGAAATGCAATCGACACTACTGCTGGGAGAAGTTGCGGCGGGCTGAGGTGGACTTGGAGCGAGTGCGTGTGGTATGTTCAGGATCTTGTAGGGACTCAAAGACTTAACCTTTTGTTTATTTATTTAAAGATAACTTTATAAATCGGACCGCTAGCCAGAATTTTTCACATGGGCTGGCATCAACTCTTCAGCTTTTCAGCTCCAGATCTACTTGGAGATGTCGAGGAGTGAACAGGGAGCCGCTTCTTTATATAGACCTGTTGAAGAAATAGTTTTCCTGGGGTTGATCTAAGAATGGGGATGGTAATTTAGGATGTCTTTATTCACTGGCAGTGGTACAAGCTGGATGAGCTGTTTGAGCAGGAACGAAATGTTCGGATGGCTATGACTAACCGGGCTGGATTGCTTGCCCTCATGTTGCATCAGACAATCCAGCATGATCCACTGACCACAGATTTGCGCACAACTACTGATCGTTGAGCTGGTGAGTTAATTGGCTTGGTACTACTCTTGGCTTTTGATTGGGAAAGATTGAACGCATGCATCCAAATGTTTAAGAAATTCTTGAGTCTAGGCAAAGAAAGTCTAGGCCCTAGGACATGTCTGGATGCCTCCTTGAAATGGAGAGAAGGACCATATGTGTATATTTATCCTACATTTCCTTATGCTGCTGGGCGGGGTCTGGAATATACAGTATGTAATATCTATTTTAGGGATAATGTATATTATACCTGATCAGATCAGCCATTGACATAAATCTGAGCCCCAAGAACTGATTATGCCAACTTCTTATGGCACTGAATATAGAATTAACAAAATAAAAGATATTAGGGAACATCAGCTGTAATTCCTGCCTCAGCTAAGATATAGAGTGAGCTCACACATTATGGCAAGCTATAATATGGCTTGTTTTTTGGTTCATATTTGTGTAGCAAATTATTGGTTATTTAACAAACCATAGTTAAAACTATGGCTTATACAACACATAAATCCAAAATCTAAACTGATTTTCTTATCTTGATATATATTTTTTTGCAGGTGCTTTCTTGATTGCTGATGAGGCCTTCGTTATTCAGTGCCAACTGAACCTGAATCTTTTTAAATTATTTTTCTTAATCTCTTTTTTCATTAAAACTCTCTGGTCTTAGCCCACTCTCCCCATCACTCCTGTAGAATCTAGTTTTCCTTGATCCTAATCTCTGTGTCAGTATTATAGCCTTGCAGTGAACAGCCCTTTTTTAATTATTTTTTTACATTATTACAGTTCTAAGGTAGAAGTCTGACAATAGGGTCTTGGAGAAAGGAATGTACTGATGGGTCTTCCTGGTTTTTTAACCTTGCCCTTCCTCACCTTGACAATATTTGGCTCCCACTGGCTTGAAATGTCCTTGCCATTAAATCAAGATTTGCAGCAAAGATCTCTATAGATAATAGGTTCCCATTGCCTTTCTGTGTAGCTTCTTTTGAGAACCTGGAAGTAGCATTAGAGGCTGCTCTGATTTGAGCAAAGGAGGGCAGTCTTGCACAGATTTACTAGTCTATTGTGTGTGCTATTGCCTGGAAGTGAAAAATTAAAAACTAATAAAATACCCAGAAATATTATTTTGTTTGATTTATTGTGGATGGAGATTGTGTAATTTTTTAAAAAAAGAAAATCATACAAATTCTTTGCTCTACTGAGTACTCCTTCATCCTAACTTTGCTGTCCACTCTCCATTTTGTTGTACATGCAAGATGAATCTTTCTATCCCTGCATCTTATCATAACTACTAATTTGCAAAAAGCCAGACTCATCAAGCACACATAGCTCCATTTTTTTTGTACGTGGACAGCTTCCCATATTTTAACTTCTCTTCTTTGTTCCCTTGTGTAAAAACATTTGCTTCTTAAACATATGAAAACAATGGATCAATATATATTTGTGCTTTTTTGTATTTATACAATGGCAATGCACACCATACATTGTCTATATTGCATACCTGAAACACATGAAAACATGGAACTGTTGTTGAAACACATCCAGTACATCAAATAGCAACAGCGCTTAGACTTATATATTGCTTCACAGTAGTTTACAGCCCTCTCTAAGCGGTTTACAGAGTCAGCCTAGTTCAATCTGGGCCCTCATTTTACCAATCTTGGATGGAAGGTTGAGTCAACCCTGAGTGGGTGAGACCCGAACTGCCAAACTGTTGGCAGACGGTGATCAGCAGAAGTAGCCTGCAGTATTGCATTCTAACCACTGTGCCTGGAATAACTGGAGATCTAAAAGTAGTGGCCAGCTTCTTGGAATGCAGGCAGTAATTAGAACTAGGAAGTGACAACTGGCCAAAAAAAATGAAATTATAACCTTATGCTTCCTTGTGCAAATATTATAAAAAAACTTGATGTAAACATGATTCAGGGCTTCGCTTTTGCTGAAGCCATCAGCGAAATGCCTCTTGCTTCTGTGCAGAAATAAAGTACAGGTAGTTCTCAGCTTACGAGTACAAGTGAACTCAATGTTTCTGTTGCTAAGTGAGACATTTGTCAAGTGAGTTTTGCTCCAGGTTACGACTTTTCTTGCCAGAGTTGTTAACAGGTGTTAAGAGGTGAATCACTGCAGCTGATAAATTAGTAACCGGGTGGTTCAGTGAACCTGGCTTCCTCATTGCTTGTGAGAAGGTCACAAAAGGTGATCATAATGACGTTGGAAAAGATCATAAATATGAACCAGTTGCCAGGCATCTGAATTTTGATCACATGATCATGGAGATGCTGCAAAGATCGTAACTGAAAAAATCACATATTTCACTGCCGTTGTAACTTTGGTCACTAAAAGAAATGTAAATCGAGGACTAGCTGTATTTGGATTCCACTCCCCTCCACTCTGCTTGATTAATTGGCCCATCGTACAGGGTAAAGTAAGCCAGGGTTGGCACTTGGCCAACGCCCCTACATGCAGACCAAGGATGTCCTGCATCGGAACTCCTTTTGCGTGGACTGGTTCCTATGTGAAGACACGCCAGGGCAAGATCTGGCGCATGGAACAGACTTTCCCATTCCAAGAAGCACTGTGTGAATCTTTATCTTTACATCACGGAGACAGCGCAGTGACTCTCATTGAGAACTCCATTCTGGTGTGGGACAAAGGCTACAGAGATCCTAGGAAGGAGAGGCTCAGACCAGGGATTTGATGTACAGGTAATGCTCAAGTTCTGACTCAATCAAACCCAACATTTCTGTAAAGCGAAACATTTGTTAAGTGAGTTTTGCCCATTTGACGACTTTCCTTGCCAGTTATTAAGTGAATCACTGCAGTTGAAAAGTTAGTAACATGGTTGTTCAAGTGAATCTGGCTTCCCCATTGACTCTGCTTGTCAGACAGTTGCACATGACACTGCAACTGTCACAAATACGAACCCTTTGCCAAGTGCCTGAATTTTGATCGTGGACCATGGGGATGCTTCAAAGGTCTGAAAAACGGTCATAAGTCACTTTTCATTGCCCTTATAACTTCAGTCACTAAAGCAGGGGTCCCCAAACTTGGCAACTAACTCCCAGAATTCTCCAACCAGCTATGAAGTCCTACAAGTCTTAAAATTGCCAAGTTTGGAGACCTCTGCACTAAATGAACTCTGGTTAAGTCGAGTTCCACCTATGTATCCCATACATTGATGCAACAGAGTGGTCAATGTCTGGAACACTCTACCTGACTCTCTGGCTTCTTCCCCAAACCCCAAAAACTTTCACCTTAGACTGTCTATTGACCTCACCCCTTTCCTAAGAGGTCTGTAGGGGGCGTGCATAAGCGCACCAACGTGCCTACCGTCCCTGTCCTATTGTTTCTTTCATTCTTATATATATCCATTTCATGTATTCATAACTATGTTTATACCTGTTATCTTGTACTCGCTTAACAAATAAATAAATAAACAAACAAATAAATACAAATAAATAAATAAATAAAATACAAGCGGAGTCCGGAAAAGGGACGGATGTTATCAGGCGTCCCTGATATGAGGTAGTCCCGCGAAGGCGCGCTCTTGCGCTGCCTTTTGAATCGCGCGCCTTTCAACGGCGAAGAGGACTCCACGCTTCGTCAACATGCCACGCAAGCAGGCAGCGCTTCTCGGCGCCCAGTTCTTTCAAACCGCTCCCCCCCCCCCACCCCTTCACCCTCCGGCTCCATTCTCTCCGCCCACGTGCCATAGAAGGCTGTTGTCACTCTCCCAACCTCTGCCGCAGCCTTAGAAGTCGCTTCCGCTTCCGGGTCTCCTGCGGACTGTTTCTGTGGGCAAGGGTGAGGGGAGGGGGGCTGCTGCTGGTGGTTCATTTACCTCCTCGTCCATTTGGCGAGGCAGGAAAGCATCGGCTGTGCGTCGCAGGCGACGGAGCTCCTTACGCGGAGCTCGCCGGGATCCCTTCCCTCCCGAGGGCAAAAACCGAGAGGAAGAGGTCGGTGAGTGAGGCTGCCGTTGGGCCTTTAAGATGCGGGCGGGCTCTGGAAAGAAAGCGGGGCAGAGGCGGGGCTCCAGATGGCTCCAGATAGAGATGCTTCTGTTACGCACTTGAAAACGTTGTGCGCCCAGTTGCCTTGGGATGCCGCTGATAGCCTCCTAAAGGCTAATTTACAGAAAGCCAGACTCATCCAGCACTCCTAGCTGATATGCTCGAGATGGGGCCCAGGATATTGCCCTGAGGGCACAGCTTGGCACCAAGAGAGGTCGAGAAAGGTGGCCATCCTTCTAAGGCCTGCGGGTTGGACATCGGTCCTATGCCGATCTTTATACAGGTAGTCCTCGACTTAGAACCCTTGGCTTAGTGACCGTTTGAAGTTACCATAACGGCACTGGAAAAAGTGACTTATGACCTTTTTTCACACTTAACGATCCTGGCAGCCTTCCCCAGGGTCACCTGTTTGGATGCTTTGAAGTTACACTAAAGGAAAGAAAGAAAGAGAAAGAATTCTTTATTGGCCAGGTGTGATTGGACATACAAGGAATTTGTCTTTGGTGCACATGCTCTCAGTGTACATAAAAGAAAAATAAAATGCATTCATCAAGAATCATAAGACAAAGCACTTAGTGATAGTCATGGGTTACTAAAAAGCAATCAAATAATACCAGGAAACAAACCAATATAAATTGTAAAGATACAAGCAACGCGGTTATAATCATAAGTGAGAAGAGATAGGTACTAGGAAGGATGAGAGGAATAATAATACAGTCTTACTAAATAGTTTGACAGTTTTATGGGAATTAGTTGTTTAGGCATTCGGAAAAGAACTGTCCTTGTGTCAAACTGTTCTGGTGTGCAGTGTGCCCTATAGTGTCGTTTTGAGGGTAGAAGTTGAAACAATTCATCTCCAGGATGTGAGAGGTCTAGATATTTTCACAGCCCTCTTTTTGACTCATGCAATATACAGGTCCTCAATGGAAGGTAGGTTGGTAGTAATTGTTTTTTCTGCAGTCCTAATTATCCTCTGAAGTCTGTGTCCGTCTTGTTGGTTGTAGAGCCAAACCAGACAGTTATAGAGGTGCAGAGGATAGACTCGATAATTCCTCTGTAGAACTGGATCAGCAGCTCCTTGGGCACTTTGAGCTTTCTGAGTTGGCGCAGAAAGAACATTCTTTGTTGTGCTTTTTTGATGACGTTTTTGATGTTAGGTGACCATTTAAAGTCTTGAGATATGATAGAACCTAGAAACTTGAAGGCCTCTACTGTTGATACTGTGTTGTCTAGTATTGTAAGAAAAAAAAGTGACTTATGATCGTGTTTCACACTTAATGACCGTGGCAGCCTTCCCCATGGTCATCTGATTGGATGCTTGTCACCCGACTCACATTTTCCACGGTTACAGTGTTGTCCCAGGGTCACCTGATCCCCTTTTACCATCTTCTGACAAGCCAAGTCTATGTGGAAACCAGATTCACTTTATGACTCTGTTTCTAATTTAACAACTGCAGTGGTTTACTTAACAAATGTGGCAAGAAAAGTTATAAAATGAGGCAAAACTCAACAAATTTCTTTCTTAGAAACTTAAATGTTGGGCTCAATAGCAGTTGTATGTTGAGCACTACCTGTAGATTTCATGCTGTTTAATTTTCATGCTGTTGGCAGTTCTTAGTACAGGTCTAATCCTGCCGATATGAGTTAACTGTCGTCAAAAGTAGCACTATATTATCTTTAAAATGTAGGTTCATCTTGGATAAAATCTCTTTGTGGATCCTTATATTTTTTATGTGAAACCACTATGAAATAAAGGTTATATCCTGAATTGCTATATTCTCAGAGCTATAATTTTGCAAAATTATCCAAAAATAACGCATGGGTGTTTTTTTTTAAAAGTGGAATACTATACTCTTGAAATTACAGTGTTTTGTTTGTTTGTTTATTGAATATTGAATAGCCCGAAGGCCTTTTCAAAGATCACATGGTTAAAAGAAAACCTTACGGTTACAAAAGTGACAATTTAAAAAAGTATATACATATATACGTTAAATTGACAATATCAGTATTCGATAACTATATTTACAAAGATTAAAATACTAAATAATGTAGTTCCTTTCTAGCTCAGCTCATCTTTCTTACAATCGATAAAATTCTTTTCAATATGACTGGCTCGTATTACTGTCATCCTTTTGAGATAGCCAGTGGTTGCCTTTATCAGAGGAGAAGAGTCTGCCTTCAATAGGAATGTTAACTTATGCCTTACGTCCCAGTGGGGAAATTTATCTATGATTGGGGCGAGATATTTTTTCCTTCCTTTCCCGTACAAAGTACAATCAAATATTATATGCAGTGTGCCCTCTATTGCGTTTGCCCCACATACACATGTTCTATCATTATATGGGATTTTCCGATAGCGGCTGAATTTAACATTAGTGTTTAGGAGTTCAAAACTAAATTTAACAAATAGTTCTTTCTCCAATGGTGGCGTTTCTAGATATAAGTATTTTCCAGAGTAAAGGTTGTTTTGACTACTGTGAGTAGCTTAAGGGAATCATTAATTGATAAAGTTGCCATGTCTATTTGCCCATGGACATCTTTAATCCGTTGTTTAACTTGTTTCAATGTATCACACAATGGAAACCCTAAGCCATATCGATTAAAAGTTTCTGACAGCCGGGTTAGGCAGGAATATCTTTGAAAGTTTAAGGTCTGCTGTTCCTCTAGGCAGATTTTAGGAAGTTTACTGGCTTCCATCCGGGTCACTTTTAGCCAGTAAACTACTGCCCTAGTAATTGTGTAGGTGTACAATGAAAAACATCCTTATTCGGCTCTAACGGCTGCTGCCGAGGTGGAATTGTTTACCCCCAACATCCTCCTTAACAAATTGTTTTGGGTTCTCTCTAATGTGGAGGCCTCTGTTATACCCCAGATTTCGGCACCATAAAGCATAGTCGGAACAAGTTTGGCCTGATAGACTTTACGAATTGGCAAAATTGAAGTTGGTTGGATACGTTTACTTAATTTGTATACGAGGCTTGCTCCAGCTCTGATCTTTTGAGAAATAAATTGATGATGAGGAATCCAACCACCTGCACTAGAAAAAACAATTCCAGGATAGGTATATTGGGTAACTTACTCAATCCTTGCATCATTGATGTGCCAATTGTGCTTTTTATTCTTGTTGGCAAAAACTATAACTTTTGATTTGGCTATGTTTATAGTCAAGAAATTTGTAATACAATAACCCGAGACCTTGGTGAGGAATCTCCTCATACCTATTTGGGTTCTGGAAAGCAACACTAAATCATCGGCATACATTAATACATTAATATGTCTTGAACCTATTCGAGGGCTGTGCGTTGAAGGGTCTTCCAGCTCAGCTGGAATATCATTTATATAAAGATTAAAAAGAGTAGGGCCCAACAGACAACCCTGCCTCACTCCTCTGGCTGTTGGTATTCTGTTAGTTGAGGCCCCGTTTTCTGCATATCTGACTCTAATTGCCGTATTTGTATAAAGAATTCTAATCAACAAAATAAGTCTGGGATCCATCCCCATGACTTGTAATTTCCTCCACAAATGGTTTCTATCGATAGAGTCAAAGGCGGTAGTAAGGTCAATGAAGCCGGTATACAACTTTTCCCCCTGGGACTTATATTTATTAATTAGATGAAAAAGGACAAAACAATTATCAATTGGAGATTTAGACCCGATCTAAAGCCTGCCTGCTCGTTTGCCAGGATTTCCTTATCTAAGCACCAGTCCTCTGTTCTATTTAACAGGTGCTTTGTATACATTTTTGATATTATGTTAAGAAGACTGATGGGTTGATAATTAATTGGAGCAGCTCTGTCACCTTTCTTGAAAATTGGAAAAACTATGGCTAATCTCCACCCTTCAGGGATTATCCCTACTTTATCGATATAAGTGAACAGTTCCGCCAACACCGGCACCCAGAAGTCAATGTTGGACTTAAAGAGTTCTGGGGGCAACAGGTCCTCTCTGGGAGCCTTCCCAGCTTTTAAAGATTGAATTATATGTTTAACTTCGGTAAAGGTAACAGGTGTCCATTCAGGACAGCTCCTTAGTTCCAGATGGAGAATTTCCAGTTGTGGACCGTTCATTGTATTATTACCATCAAATAGAGCGAGATAGTGCTTCTCCCATTACACTGCTGAAATATCAGTATCCATGAATGGGAAACGTTGTTTTAATATGCCTGCTATCTTATGCCAAAAGATCATAGGAAATTGGGATTTCGCTGCTATTTCTATCTCTTTCCATATCCTGGAGTTATAGCGGCTTTTCTTATTCTTCAAGAATAAGCTCTCCTGATTTGAACCATGTTTAAATAATCACCATCCAGTCTAGACCAGTTAACTTTCTTAACTGCGGGTCTTAGATTTGCTCTCACCCTGTAACAATCATCATCAAACCACTTTCTAGACATCCCATCTACTTTTCTATCATTCTGAATCATTAAGTTCTTAAGAGTAGAGGTTAGCTCTGTATAAGCTGATATTGGGGTATTATCCCCCATCTTACTTTGGGAGATTTCGTCTGCTAGCTGTCTAGCTTCTTCTGTGCCCAGATAATTGTTCATAGGTGCAACATCCAGTCTATGCCAATTATTCTTTTGTAATTATAAACCTGGACATTTACTAAGGTGTTAGTTGCCTCTCTAGAGTAAGGCCTAACTTCTGAAGGGAGTGAGACCGATGTCGTAATGGGAAAGTAGTCACTTTCCTCTCTGAATATAAATCTCACATCTGAAAAGTAATGTACTAAACTAGAGGAGGTACAAATATAATCTATAGAAACTGATGTTTTGTTGGACAGGAAAGTATAGGAGTATATATATCCATCACATGAGCCACTGAGGACTTGCATATCGTTTACAAACAATAAAGAAATTAACCTCTGGGCATATTTATTAACCCTCTTGTCCATTGAGGCCCAGGTGAACTCATTATAAAGATATCTAGTTGGTACTAAGTCTCGCTCGATATAATTCTTCAATGAAGGGCCTAATCTTGCATTAGTATCTCCAGCTAATATGATTTTTGCTTGGGGGAAGCATCCCTTTAAGATAGCTAATACTAGATCTAATTCGTCCCACAAATCTCTTCCCAGGAGGTGTGATGAAAAAGAAGCAATATATACATTAATTAAAATTAGATCCATCCCCCTGATCAAAAACCTAATAGGCAAAATATATTGGGATTGAGGATCTAAACAAATTTCCTCACCCTTCCATCCCGTATCCCTTTTAACCAACGTAGTTAGACCCCCAATTGCCCTCCCTCTTAACTTGATTTTGCCTGCCGGTTTGTGCCATGAGGCAAAGCCCAGTAGGCTGATCTATGGATCATTAATGGTCAGCCAAGTTTCTTGAAGGAGGATAAGATGATATGTTGAAATCAACTTTATAAGGTCTATCCAATTTTTTATACCTTTCCAGCCAGCTATATTCCAAGACAGAAGGGAAAGGCTAGGGCTATAAGAGACTTCATTTGCTGGCCATTTGTTATCTAGTCATTCACCCCGAAGCACCTCTCCTTGTGCCATCCCTTCTTCCTTTCGGGTAGAGGGGCCCAGAGTTTCTGCCGTCGCCTTCTCTGGTGTGCCAAGGGAGACAAATGGATTCTGGTGGTTGCTGGACTGCCTCACCCGTCTTTGAGAAAGATGAAACAGGTGAGGGCCATTGTACACTTGAGGGAGGGTGAACTTCTTCCGTTTCTTCCATTTATGATCTTTGTTTCTTTGAAGAATCGTTTTCCTTCCTTCCTGTCCCACTGAACAAAACTGACGGCCTAATGCCTTGTCTAGACGTGCTCGCCCCGTTCTCCCAACTCGGGCAGCGTTCCCGTCGATCTGCAAGCTTCCACCAGCGAGGATCTTAAAGAATCAAATTCAGTTAACATTATCCTTTGCTCCTTTGGAGACAAAGAAGCAAATTCACTAATTACAGCATCCTCAAGCTTATCAGTGCTGTTGTTCATGTATGGAACCTCCCTACTCTGCTCTACATAGTCTCTCCACACTCCGGGAGAAAGACCTTAGGGGTAGCAGAGTGATTCCTAGATACCATTTTTGGTGTTTTTTTGAGTCCTTGTAGAAGCGGTTTAATAGGCCCACTCCAAAAGACTCTTGTAGGAATAGCTTCAAATCTAAGCAGGGATCCTTTCCTTTTCATTACAGCATTTGGAATAATGTTGCTATCAAAGTGCAGAATTAATCGGACGCAATTACTTTGCTGGGGAAGTTTTTCGTATCTGATTAGATCTATTAATAAGGGGTCAGATTTCAATAGCTGTGCAAGTGAGAGAGCTATCCTTTCCTTTGAAGTCCATCGTCCTCTGTTGCATGGAATTTTCCTTATCCTTAAAGCAATTTCTTTTCTTAACAACCTTCTTTCTTGGTGAGAATTTGCGTCAGAGCTTGTAGTACTTTGTGGTTTAAATTGAGGTCGTAAGCCCTTCCGCTCTCTCCGTGCTTCAGGGAGGTGTGCAATCTTACTTTCCTTATCTACAGAGTGAGAGTTGTTTAGAAATTGAAAAATCCTCTCGATGTCTCTTTTGATCGATGTCAGTAAATCGTATATTGAATCTACTGTATGCGCTGTTAACATGCTCTGGGTGCAGATCATCTCTCTGAGGTCTGAGTAAGTCGGGGCCTCTCTTAAACATCTGGAAGTAGGAGAGGGCATGGAATCTGGAGTCCGGAGAAAAAGCTCCCTTTCAGAGGCCTCCTCTTCAGATAGTAAAGACAACGGAGACAAAGTTCGATGTTCAAATTGAGATTCTGGATTAAGTCTCTCTGTGAAGTCGTCCAATTTAAGCTGTTTAAGAGGCTTGGGATGATTAAGCTTTATCAGAGGCTTAGAGGAGAGAGACTGAGATCTCTGCCTCTTACCTTTCTTTACCATTTTGGTAAATAATACCTCTCAGCGTAAACTAAGTTACTCAAAATCATCCTCTCCTCAGCAATCACAATCAAAAGAAGGCCTAGTTAATAGTTTTAGCAGGCTCCACGAAAGTAAAGTCAGGTTCCTTTCTCAGGCGACAGTCTATCTTCCTCTCCTCACTTTTCTGGCACCTACTATTTCCCTGGATTCTTAGATTATCTCACAGGGAGGATAAGTAGGGTATGTGGGAAAAGGAAAATAAAAGCTGATAGAATTTCATTAAAGCTTTACCGGTCAAAAGAACAAGCCTGCAGCAGCCACGTTCCTTCCAGCTGGGGCTCGGCGTTTCAGATCCAGTGACTCTTGAGTAGTTTACAAACCCTTGAAAACATTTAAAAATGAATAACAAAAACAATATAACCAAAGAAACAAAGAAACAAAGAAGGCAGAGAAAACAAATCCAGATGTAACATGGAAAAAAAGTTACATCAATCCTTGACAAAGGCCAGGGTGAAGACAAATTACAGTGAAATCATAGGTGCAGTCAGTTTGCATGGAATGAACTATAATCAGAAATTGTTAACGTCATAGTGAAAAACATATCTGAAACACTGATTATAATGCTTTTTTTAATTGAGACCCATCTGTGTCCTGTCTTTGTGCTTTAAACCATTATTTGTATACCGAATAGTAGCAGAAGGCTTCTGTTAGAGCACACTACCTTAATAAGACTCCATACTATGACTCTTGTCGACTAGAACTGATAGTGAGACATTTTATTGCAGGGGTGTCAAACTTGCGTCGTCACGGCGTTGTCACATGATGAAGCCTGACTTTTTGCCCCTTCGCTAAACTGGGCGGGGCCAGCATGTGACACATCTGGGTCACGGGCCATGAGTTTCACACCCCTGTTTTATTGTTTTTGTGTTTTAACTGTAGCTTCCTATTGAATCCGAATCATTTAATTAGTTTACTGCCTCCAGGTTAGATAGAAAAAGCCTGAATGTATGAATGGGAACACCTCATTTTAATTTGACAACGTTTCTTGATTATTAGAAAATATAGAAACATTATACCAAGAGAGTCTTTTTCTAACACACTTGATTTTTATGGGTATCCAAAGTATTGCGTCAAGATTAAACTCCGAACAGCATACATTGTTGTATAGCAATTCTGCAACAGAGAAGATGGATAGTATTTAGGTTTTCCTT
Organism: Bungarus multicinctus; assembly: GCA_023653725.1. Classification (NCBI taxonomy): domain Eukaryota; kingdom Metazoa; phylum Chordata; class Lepidosauria; order Squamata; family Elapidae; genus Bungarus; species Bungarus multicinctus. The sequence continues at coordinate 154,893,515 of CM042834.1, read as the reverse complement.
TTTATTTAGTATTAATATTGTTAAAATACATTTCATCCAGAGGTAGTATTCAGCCGGTTCTGACCAGTTCTGGAGAATCGGTAGTGGAAATTTTGAGTAGTTCGGAGAACCGGCAAATACCACCTCTGGAGATTTTATAGTATCCTTCCCCTGCCACACCCACCAAGCCACGCCCACAGAACCGGTAGTAAAAAAAATTGAATCCCACCACTGATTTCATCCCTGGATATCAATACTTGAGAGTTTTTAGAGCTTAGTGTTATACATGTGGATTACATGATTTTTTACTTGATAATTGTGAAACAGTTGATGTCAGTGTGACTGGACCATATTTTGATCACGTGAGCACGGGATTGCTGCAGTGGTTGTTAGTATGAAAAACGGTCACGTGTCACTTTTTTCATTAAGTTCTAACTGAATGGTCACTGTGAGAACAATAATTATAGACTTCGGCTCTTTGATGCAGGCCTATTGACCTGTGCTTTCTGGTCAAGGAAATTGTGAGACCCGTAGGGCCTGAAATGGATGTAATTATTATTCTGTCTGTTGAAGTTGTGACTTGCATGTATGTTTCAATGTATGGATCCTCTTTCCTCACTCACATCCTTATTTTACAGGATGCAGTATGCTCGGGTTACGGGAAATGAGGAACTGAGTTATGAAAATAGGGAATTAAATGTCAACAATACATGATGAAATAGTAATGTTGAAATGCTGAGGTAGGAGGGAAGGGAAGTTGCCCCAATTGTTAAGACAACGTGGCAAAATCCCGAAAGTCATGTGCTTGGAGGGTTAAGCTATATAATGTAATGTTAGATAGTGGTTCGGGGCCAATTGGCCTCAAGCCGTCCTTTTGACTGCTTTTCCTATTGGTCCTCATTGCAATGCGATCATGATGTAAGTGCTTTATGTTTGCTGTGCTCTAAATTTCAATAAACCTCTGGATCCTAAAGTGAGATGCTTTGTGGTGTGTTGTCTGTTCAATTTCTATTACTGTGTTTCTCATAAAACACGACCCACCTCAAAAAGGACAAGCACTGTTTTGTGTGCATGCGGTAAAATTAAGCCCTGTCACCAAAAGTTGTCCCTATTTAAGTGCATGCGCAGCTGGTTTCTCACGTCGCTTGCATTGTGGAGAATACGAGGTAGTGAGCGGAGGGGGGGAAGGATGGAGGGGGGAAACTTGCCCCACTCGCCCCATGTGCCTGGCCTGGCCACCGAACTGCTTTTGCTGCCGAAAGAAGCAACCCACTTGCCCCATATGCCTTGCCTGGCCAACAGGCCACTTCTTTCTTCCTCTGCTTTTGGCTGCACGCAAGGAAAGCAGCAGAAGTCTTTCTTTCTCTCCCCCAAACTGCCAGAAATGAGTCTTTGGGACCCTGCAAGGCATCCTGCTCCAAGAGGTTGGGCCAGTGTGATAAGTCTCACAAAGACTCATTCTGGCGGAGTTTGGGGGAGAGAAAGAAAACTTCTGCTGCTTTCCTTGCATGAAGCCAAAAGCAGAAGCAGCAGAGACCCTGGGAAAATCCCAAAAAAATCTGCAGGAAAATCACCCCCCAGTTTTCCTACCAATCAATTGTTCTTTATTTGGGATCACAGGATACCGTCTCCCCCCCCCCCCAAGGACAGAGCTGGAAAGCAGGTTAGTGAAGGAATGTGACTGCCTTGGAGGGTGTGTGTGTATGTGTGTGTGTGTGTGTGAGAGAGAGAGAGAGAGAACATCACTGCCAGCCCTCCAAGGTTAGATCAGATCTCCTTCCCTCCCTCCCTCCCTCTCTCTCCCCCTCCATAGAGGTACATCACTCACTCTTTTTGGCCACAAAAGAAGTGGCACGGCGGTCAGGTGAGGTGTGTGTGTGGGAAAGTAGCACACTCCTCGAAAAGACTGTTTAGGTAGATCCAGTTTAGTTGCTAATGACTTGGATTTTCCCCTGACAGTTTGGTGCATTGCCCGGGAAGGACATGCTGAAAGAGGCCTGACGTCCTGATGAAGCCTCTGACCAACTCCACTTCCGGATTACAGGCTATCAACTGCTCCTTCTCTGCATATACATACACCTCCACTTTGGACCAGAGTTTGGTGCATTTGGACCAGAAGTAGGAGGGAGCTCCCTCCTCGGGATCGTTGAGGGCATAAGCCTTTAGTGCTTATCAAGGGAAGTGGGATTTGTTTGGCTGCTCAGAAAGGGTCACTCCCTTCTGAGTTTATTGGTAGTGATGAAGTTGTATGAGTAGTTGTGCCCTGGAGGCAAAACGGTCGAGCAGACCCGTGGCAGGAGTAATTGCCATGTCCAGGATCCGAAGGGGAGCTGACGTTCCAGAGGCCTGATCGGCCATCATGTAGTAGTCGAAGTAGCACCTCTAGTAAGAGCTGTGCTCTTGTGTTCTATGTGGCCTCGTTTCTGGCAGTAGTCTTTGCTCTCACCACTGATGACACCACTGATGATGATATAGTCTATATATGATGGTGTAGTTTATAGGGATGATGATATAGCTGGATGAGTAAAGATATTGTTTTTACTGTTTTACTTAGTGTTTGTGCCTGCCATTCTATCCCTGAAATTTGTTGTTGATTTTATCAGTGCAATTGCCATCATGTGTGTGATGGATATAATAGCGCATTACTTATAGTAGACCCCAAACAGATCTGTATGCTCTGTGACTGTATACTCTGGTACAAACTTTGGCCAGCATGCAGTCCCCCCACACTTTGTGTTTCAGTGTCCTGTCTGTGTGTTACCTTTGTGTCTGTCACTGTGAAAACTACCTTCCTTGTAAATAAAGGTCAGCTTGTTGCGGGAGGAAGCATTTTTATTATTGTTATTTAACAGGGAATGGACCTTTTCCATACATAAGGATTGTCTATTGGCAGGGCTCAGTATTCTTATTACTCCTGGGTGTTCGCTTTTCGGTACATAACAAGGGCACACTCGTTATGTAGTTCAGGATTATTGGTGCTTGTGGTTGCCTGGAAACAAATAACAAGGTAGAAGAAAGGAAAAGAAGGAGTAATTAAATACTCTTGAAGTTCACCCCATAACTTTGAATGTTTGCATCGAGTGTTGAGACGTACTGGAAGTATGAAGTGAGTGTGGAGTCCCAATCTGCGATTCTGTCCTCCAGCAAGGGAAACGGCCAGAGATGGATGAAGCAACTGGTTGATTGTGGAGCTTCATTGAAACCGCAAGCTTCTGAGCCTGACCGTCTTTCCACAATCTTTTGCTACAATCTTTTTTAACTTGTTTCCAAGTTGGCATTTGTGCTTATTCGCCAACATTGTGTGATGACCTATAGTCTCTCAAAATAACCTCAAACTCAAAACATACATTAAAGTCCGGTAATGCCTTCAGCTTAACTTCACTGTTTTATTAGGCACAGTTTAAAGTCACAAAAGTAAATAAGGCAAGAGGAAACCAAAAACAAACTGCATTGACGGGAGTTCCGAAGCAAGCCAAAATAATTAATCATACATTCCAGGAAGATATCCGGGGAGAGTCCATGGAAAGAACGCCAAAAAAGATAAACCTCTTTCAAAGGAAACACTAAATTTGACTCCAGCAATTCTGACTACGCAGTTACACACTTATATACATAGCTCCCAGCTGCAAGCCATGAGGAGGATCATGGTAATCTCTTCCCGAGTAGCCCTCGCTTTTCCCTGATCTTCTCCTCCCTGCGTGCCCTAGGATGGATAGGGGATGGGCCTGGATCCTCCTCTGATTGCTCAACTGGCCTCTGCCCTTCCCCAGCCTCCTCCACCACCTCTGGAGTCACATTTCCACTCCCTGTTGGCTGTTCCTCCTCTTCCTCAGAGTCAGTCTCCACCAGGGGCATGACACTTTGCTGAAGTGTGTCCCATTAAAACTGATTGGGCTAAGATAAAGGATTGTAAGCAGCAGGATCATGAATCTCCTGCTGAATTCATAGAATGTCTCACCCTTGTTTTTTGAGCAACATTCAAGCATTAGTGACCCCCATTCCACTGTCTGGGAAGGTATGGTTTCTTTCTTTGTTGATGGGTTGTTAGGAATTGATAACAGTTGGCTTGGAAATATATAAACCAGGATAGACATTTTAATACTGTCTCTTTAAGGGAATGCTAAAATTGTAATTGGGTGTGGTTTCTCGAACGGCCATAAGATGGAGCCAGAAACCTGGTTTCCCAGGAAGAAGAGGAAGAAGAAGAAAGAAGAAGAGTGTTGCTAGTTGCTAGTTGGTCGATGTTCGCTTTTTTTGGTTCCTGTATTGACTGTTGCTGATCGTCGTTATTCTTGGATTGATGTGAGTCTATTACTGAACTGTTTTTGATACTGGACTTTGTTATTGGATTATCCCTGGACTGAAAACCGTGTATGACTTGGTCTGTTTGTTGGACTTGACTTAACCGTTTACTGGAACTAAAACCTACATTTTACTATATAGTGTAGTTGTGTGCTGTGTGTGTGTTATTCAACATTACTCTCATGACGTCTCCCTGTGTGCACTCATTCTCCTAACGGGGAATTACCTCAACATGGGTTATGCCCCAAAATTTCTGATGCCATCTGGACCAATAGGATGGAAAGCCAAATCTCTGTCTGGTATCGTGGACATTGTGGATCATTACTCTTCTTCTTTCAAACAAAAAAGTAAGGAGAAAGAAATTAAACTTTATAACTCCATGCCCTTGAAAACTCACTACCCACTTTCTATCCTCGTTCCAGAATAGGGCTTTTCGTTGTTTTAATTGCAGTCAGGAGGATCATTTTAAGAATACTTGTCTCTACCTGCCCCTTTCTGGATATCAACACCCCCTGCCCTGTTCCCCTGTTCCTTGTCCTTCCCTTCCTCACCCTTCACAGCCATTGATTCTTTTTCCGACTGTTAGGATTGCCTGGAGCCTAGCAACTTCATTTCTGTTTAGTATGCACCCTTATCTGCTGATTTTCTTTATATCAAGCCCTCCCAATGGGTTATTAATGCTGTTGGTGTTTCCAACATCCCTGTCCCCCGTCCTGTTTCTGTCCCAACCACTATCTCTTTAGGTCCTCTCTTCCAACAACATGTCTTTCTCCTCAGTCCCTGTTCCCCCATTAATTTATTGGGCCGTGATCTCTGCAAATTGGGCTGCGCTATTTACTGTCAACCTGATGGCTTTTACCTGGATGTTCCCTCTTGTAATGAATTTTCTGTGTTGAGTTTCCTTTACTGCATCCCTGCACATCTTGCTCCTGATCTTTTCCCTCTATCTTCTGTCACCCTCCTCCTGATTTTTCCCTTGACCAGGTGTGCCAGGATCTTGTTGCTAAGGTTCCTTAAACCCTTTGATCTATTCATCCTGATGATGTCGGTTGAATTTTTTTAGCTTTGCCTGCCCAAATTCAACTGGACCCCACAAAACCCCTCCCCATGTTCCACGTAGTCCTTATTGAAAGAAGAGGTGGAAGGGATTTATCCTGTTATTGAGTCTCTCCTTCAACAAGGGATTCTTACCCCTACTAGGAGTCCCTGCAATACCCTATCTTTCCTGTCCAAAAAAAGTCTAACCTAACCCTAATCCTAACCCTCTGGTAAATGGCGCTTTGTGCAGGATCTTTGGCATATTAACAGGATTGTTATCCCCTCCTATCCCAACGTCCCTAACCCTGCCACTATATTGTTCTCCATCCCCTCTGATGCCCGGTATTTTATCATTGTCGACATTGCTTTCTTTTCCATTCCTATCGTGTTTCTCAGAAAACATGACCCACCCCAATAATAAGCCAATCCCAAGTTTTGGGCAGGGTGGGCCTAATATTACCCTTACCCCAAAAATAAGCCCGGGGGATGGGCATGGCCGGCACAAGTGATGGCGCAGGCACAGGGGAGGAAACTGTTTGTCTGCAGAGAGGGGCAAAAGTCATTCTGCTCTGAAGCAGAGGCATTCCGAACCTTCAGTGTATTCCAAGATTGCAACGCTGAAGGTTCGCCTTCAGCGTTGCAATTCTGGGAGACGCTGAAGATTCAGAATGGAGCCGTTTTCATGAAAGGCAGGAAAATGGGGAGGGGAATTTTCCTGCCTGTTATCCATTCCTCTTGGAGCAGGCCCTGCAAGGCTTGTTGTGGCGTTGCACTCATGAATGGCAGCTCCTCTGTGAGCTTCATCACACCGGTGCAGCTGGCATCCTGCTGTGAGTGGCTGTGCCTTTGTATCCAACCTCACAGTGGTGCTGGTGCTCACGCGTGCAATGGCACAGCAATTCTTTCAGGGTCATGCTTGAAGAGGCTGTGCCGATGTGACGAACCTCACAGCAGTGCCACTGCTTGCATGCACAACGCTACAACAAGCCTTGCAGGGTCCTGGGATATGCTGAAGGCTTGGAGTGGAGCCATTTTTGCAAAAGGCAGGAAAATGGGGAGGGAGAGGGAGCTTAAGGAATGGATGACAGGCAGGAAAATTCCCCTCCCCATTTTCCTGCCGTTCACCAAAAAGCCTCCATTCCGAATGCTGAAGTTTTGGAATGGAGGCTTTTTTGAAGAACAGGAGGAAAATGGGGAGAGGGAATTTTCCTGCCTGCCGTTCTTCCCTCAGTCTGTGCTAAATTTGAGGAATAGCTCCTTTCGGCCCTACAGAAGCGGCCCAGTGGAGAGGCAAGGCACATGGACATTTCTTTCAACTGTGATAGAAGTGGCCCAGTGGCTAGGCGACGCATGTGTTTGGGAAATTAAGACACCCCTCGAAAAGATGGCCTAGCCATTTTTTTCAGGGGTCTAAAGAAAATAAGGCCCTGTCTTATTTTCCAAGAAACACGGTATTCACCCTCACTACCCGTTTTTATTTGCCTTCCAATTTGAGGGCCTCCAGCTGACCTGGCACTGTCTCTCACAAGGATATTGTGAGTCCCTTTCTATTTTTTCTCAAATTCTCCACTAAGACCTTGCTGATATATTTTTCCTCATGGTTCTATCCTCAACCATTATGTGGATGACCTTCTGCTTGCCTCCCACTCCTTGGCAGCTTGTCAAGCTGACTTTCTGGTCTTGCTTTGTAGCCTTGCCGAGAAAGGACATAAAGCATCCAAGAATAAACTACAATTCTGTCTCCCTGAAGTTACATATCTCGGTGTCCTCCTTTTCCAAGGTTCATGGTCCATCCTCCCTTCTTGTGTTGAGGCCATTTTGAAATACCCCAGGCCTATTACTCAAAGGGCTTTGCGGTCTTTTCTTGGCATGAGTGGTTTTTGTCATCAATTGATACCTGCTTATGCTCAATTGGCCTGCCCTCTTTACGACATGACCCTTTGGCATGTCCCTGAACCTCTCCCTTGATTCCCTACTGCAGATACTTCTTTCTTATTTCAAAGCCTTGAAATAGGCTTGCCTCCATGCCTGCATGCAGTTGCTTCCGCTGCCTCCTTGGTTGAGCAGTTTGCTGACCTTGTTCTTGGCCATTCCTTGACTGTGGCCGTCCCCCATTCTGTGTCCGCTCTTTTGTTACATATTCGTACCAAGTTTCTACCTGCCGCCTTACAAAATATAAGGCCCTGCTCCATTCATCCCTGCATATTTCCCTGAGTTGAAATGCTGAGGTAGGAGGAAAGGGAAGTTGCCCACTTTGTTAAGACAACGTGGCAAAATCCCGAAAGTCATGTGCTTGGAAGGTTAAGCTATATAATGTAATGTTAGGTAATGGTTCGGGGCCAATTGGCTTCAAGCCGTCCTTTTTGATTGCTTGTCTGATTGGTTCTCATTGCAATGTGATCATGATGTAAGTGCTTTATGTTTGCTATGCTCTAAATTTCAGTAAACCTCTGGATCCTAAAGTGAGATGCTTTGTGGTGTGTTGTCTGTTCAATTTCTATTAGATGCAATTTTGTTGCTAATGATTTGGATTTTCTCCTGACATTACTAAATGAATAGTTGTAAGTCAAAGTTTTTATATCAATTTGTGGTTGCTCTTTAAAGTCCAGGGTTTAGGAGATATGGATAAAAAAATGAAACAAGCTTGTTTTGAAAAACAAGTTATTTTTAATTATATAAGGTTGCAAGAAAGAGCATGCTTCAGCATGAAAAAAAAAATCCTATTGGATGATCTAGTTCTCTTAGTCAGGGCTGTGATTCTTAATCTTTGGAATATGGAATTTTAGTTGTTTACATTCACTATATTGTTATAAATGTTGGCTATTGGGATAGAAAGTTTCTTGGCTTAGTGCCTGAAAAATGAGTTAGAATTGGATGCAGGAACAGCAGAACAGATAACACTGGAAAAAAAGTGACTGTATAACAGATCAGCCTTTTGTTAGATTCTGAACTACTGTATCATTTAATACAACATTGGCAATACTATAGATCTTAGTTGCTCTAAGCTTATAAATGAAGTCTTCCACCCATGGTCAACAGTGTGCCTAACAAGACATTTCAGCCATTAGCTCCACCTACTTTACTTTATATTTAATTTTTAAAAAAACTTATAATTTTAAAAACTTTAAATAAGAGGTGGATATACTGCTAAATAAAGCACCAGCCTCCCAAATTTTATTTTATTCTCCATTGAGCTGCTCCGAGCATCCAGAGATTGGGAAGTGCTTAGTCTCTGGTTTTGATAGGCTGAGCTTAATTACTAGGATGCTGGCTCCTCCTCTGTCTCTCTCCTAGCGTCCCCCAGTTTTTTGCTCAGCCTTGGAGAGATAGGCAGTTTTTCTCTTGATCGAAGCAGATTCTTAAGGTGAAATTGTGACTGTTGTTTTCTCTTAAATTGGCTTCTTTCAAATTTCTTCTTTCAAATCTCTTCTTGACTAAACTCAGTTCGACTACAGTCTTTCAAATAGATTCGATAATCACAGAGCGAGGTAGCGCTCTAATCGCATTTGCGATCTCCCGGCAGGGGGCCATTCGTCCGCTTGTCTTTTAAAAGGCAGCCTTTTGGAAGTTTTTTTCTTTGATTCTATTTCCCTCTCTTGCCATTGCCTGTTACTCTCTAGAATTTCCTCCCCAGGAGAACGCAGGAGTAAAAGCGCTGGAGCCCAATTTCCCCACCTTCCTTTGTTTCTGGGCCATCTGAATTTTTTGGTTTATAGTGCGCTGCGAGTTTGGCGCCATAATTTCTTCTGCGCCATTGCTGGAAACAGTCCGCCATTTTGGGTGCACGTTTTCCCTACAGCAGGACCTCGTTAGTGAAGGCCTCATTTCAGGCTGGGTCCTTGTGAGAGGGTATTGTTTCTCTTTGCTTCCCGGGTTGGGAAGAAGCTGCAGAAGGAAGTTTCCTCCCTTTAACTCTGGTTTGGGAGTTGTTTATTTGTATTTATTCTGTTGGCTACCCTCTCAGTTACAGACAATTTACTCGGGCCTGAGGCCTGTGGAATTATTGTTCAGAGATTCTTGAATATAGTGGCCCTATTCATATGTACATATAAGAGAGTTCTCCAATTGCTTCCTTTTTGATTGGAATTGTAATTAGTTAATTTATATATATATCTTCACCAAAAAAAAGGGGGGGAGAAGTACATTTATTGGACTTACTGTTCCAGGTGAGGTACAGGAGTCTGGACGTGCCAATAGTCCATTTCAACCCATAAGTTCACATATTTATATTCTGGGTAATAGAGAATTATTTTTGGTATTTATCAATGGCAAGCAGAGGTGAACCTACGCCATGAACCCAAGACAAGTCCAAAAGGACCAAGGGTTCTTCAAAGGCGGCAGATAAGGACGCCTCCAGGCGTCAAAGGGCTTTAGAAAGACAGATTGAGAAACACACAAGAGACAGAGAGAGAGTCTCCCTCCCTGCCAACATATCTACTCAAACTCAGGCTCAGGGTATACCCAGTCCGTTAGATTTATCTTTACCATCTCGTTCACCTGGTGCCACTGCAGTATCAAGACACTGGCCATACAAGTTAGGGCCCTGAAGCAAGTTCCCCAAGCCGATCTTTCAAGTCTTCTTGGAAAAATGATTTCTGCTATTTCTATTGTTCCTTGGGCTCGTTTCCATGCTAGATCGCTACAATGGTTTTTGCTTCCTTACCAAAGATCAGGCGAAGCAATTCCAGACAAAGGGTTTTGGTTCCAGTAAAAGTCCGTCTATCGCTGCACTGGTGGACCGTGCCGAAAATCAACAGCGGATGTCTTCTCAAGGAGCCCCACAGACTCACCATCACCACAGATGCCAGTCTGTCCAGATGGGGGGCCCATTTCCGGACCATATCACTTCAGAGAATTTGGTCAGCAACAGAATGTTTGAAAAACATCAATTGTTTGGAGCTCAGTGCTGTTTTCATGGCCCTTCGCAGTTTACTTCCCCACATTCACATATCCTGATACTCACAGACAACGTAGCAACAAAGGCATATCTCAACAGACAAGGGGGTACTCATTCGAAACAGCTCATGGAAGAGGCAGAGAGACTGTTTCGCTGGGCGGAAAGGAATTTGGGCTCCATCACAGCGGAGCATATTTTGGGGGTCACCAACACGAAGGCAGACTGGTTGAGCAGGGCCACCATCGATCATTCAGAATGGCGTCTACATCCGGATCTTTTCCAGGAAATAACTCAAAGGTTTGGTCTTCCAGTGGCGGATCTGTTCGCCTTTCCCCAAAACACACAGCTCCCCAGATTCATTTCGAGGTTTCCGTCACAGGGGTCGGAAGACTTCAATGCCCTCCATTGTCAGTGGCCTCAGGGTCTGCTCTACGTGTTTCCTCCTTTGCCTCTAATCCCCAGGGTGATCAGGAAGATGTTAGAGGAGACGGCAGAACTGATTCTACTGGCCCTTCACTGGCCCAGAAGACCGTGTTTCGTAGATCTCAAGAGGTTGTCCACAGACAGCCCTTGGAAGATTCCACTGCACAAAGTGAGGCTTTCTCAAAGGCCAATCCAACACCCCAAACCTCAATGGTTGCAACTAACCGTCTGGAGGTTGAGCGGCAACATCTAAGGCAAGAACAGTTCTCAGCTAAGGTGATGCATACCATTCAGGCGGCTCGACGTCCTTCTACGAACCGCATATATAACGCTACATGGTTGGCTTTTCACAAATGGTGTACCAAGTTCAATATAGACCCGTGTTCATCGTCAATAGCTCAAGTGTTGGAGTTTCTCCAGGATGGGTTAGACGGGTCTTTCTCCCAACATCTTAAGGTGACAGGTGGCAGCCATCGCTTCGGTGGTGAGCTGGGAAGGTTTCGCTTCCATTTCCCATCACCCCCACATATGGAGTTTTTTAAAGGGCGCTGTAAATTTATGTCCTCCAACAATACATCGTTATCCTACTTGGGACCTCAATAAGGTACTCACTGCTCTCACCAAAAATCTCTTTGAACCCCTGAGATCTACAAGCCTTCGTTTCCTTACTTACAAGGTAGTTTTTCTGGTAGCTATTACATCTGCAAGACGTATCTCAGAAATAGCGGCTTTATCGGCACGCAAAGATCTGTGTATTTTCCATGCAGATAGAGTGGTCCTTCGTCCGGATCCCACTTTCGTTCCAAAAGTCAATTCAGCTTTTCATAAGGCTCAGGAACTGATTCTTCCTAATTTTTGTCCTAAACATTCCCAGGGTCTAGAACACTGCTGGCATCGTCTGGATGTTCGCAGGGAAATTCGCATCTACCTCCATCGAACGGCTCCCTTCAGGAAGTCTGAGGCCCTTTTTGTGTCCTTTCAACTGGCTACTCAGGGGCAAAAGGTCTCCCCATCAACTATAGGTAGATGGTTAAAGGCCATGATAGATAAGGCTTATTAAGCTCACTCACTGCCAGTACCTAGTGGTATCAAGGTGCATTCCATAAGGAGCGCAGCAACTTCGGCGGCTTGGGCTACCCAGACTCCTATGACTGAAACCTGCAGGGCAGATACATGGATTTCTCCTTTGCCTTTCATCAGGCACTACAAAATTGATGTGTTTGCCTCTGCAGAGGCTTTGTTTGGCAGAAGGGTGTTACAACAGGTACATTCAGACAGGGAAGGAGTCTCAGATCAGATGGAGACCCTCCCATAGGACAGCCAAGCTTTGGTATGTCCCAATCTCTGGATGCTCGGAGCAGCTCAATGGAGAAAGAGCGTTGGTACTTACCTGATACGCTTGTTCTCAGTGAGCTGCGACGAGCATCCAGCCCCTCCTGTTCTTTTTTCCGTCTGTTTGTATCTGCTCCAATCAACGATCCTTTCTTTAATGTTTTTTTTCTGTTATCGAGTTCTTGCAAGTGGCAAGGGCGGGGGTTCTACTGCCTCATCTTCGCCAAAACTGGGGGATGCTAGGAGAGAGACGGAGGAGGAGCCAGCGTCCTAGTAATTAAGTTCAGCCTATCAAAACCAGAGACTAAACACTTCCCAATCTCTGGATGCTCGTCGCAGCTCACTGAGAACGGGCGTATCAGGTAAGTACCAACGCCCATTTTATTTTATTTATTTTATTTTATTTATTTTATTTTATTATTTTTTTATTTATTTTCAATAATGTCCTGGAATCCAGCATAATTCATAGATTTTCTTTTAAAAAAATACATTTGCACACAGACTTTGCCTGTGAATGTGCCTATTGCCAGAAGAGCACAAAGGAAAATAAACTAATATTTGTGACTGGCCATCCCATTCAACCATAATTTTGTGAATGGTCATTCTCCTACAAAACAGCTACTTCCACTGAGCACTCACCACATGCTTTCAAAGATAAAAGATGCCTCTGGCACATAAAAGTTAAGGAATCCTGCTCTAAAGTCTCAGGCTCCCTGAATGAGTATTTTTTATTGCTGTTAATTCTGTGTGCTTTTAATGGTGAAACATACAAGTAGTTCTTGACTTACAAACATTTGTTTAGTCAAAGTTAAGCAAAACAATACTGAAAAAAAAAGATATATGATCATCCTCATGGTCACATGATCAAAATTAAGATGCTTGGCAACTGGTTCATAACTGCAGTGTTCTGGGGTCATGTAATCACCTTTTATGACCTTCTGACAAGCAAGGTCAGTGGAAAAGCCAGATTCATTTAACAACCTTGTTGTTAAATTAACAACTGCATTGGGTCACTTAACTGTTGCAAGAAAAATCATAAAATGGGGCAAAACTTAACTGTCTTGCTTAGAAGTGGAACTATTGGGTTTCAATTGTAGTTGTAAGTCAAGGACTTCCTGTAGTTTTCCTGCGCTGATCTCTGAAGCTCAATGAGATCATATCTAGTTACCATATTTTTCGCACTATAAGACGTATTTCCCCTCCCCAAAGTGGGTGGAAATGTCTGTGCACCTTATAGAGCAAGTGTTGCTGAAGCCACACCCACCCGCTGGCCCCCACCTGCCGGCCTCCATGCACCCCATTTTCAGCCACCACAAGCCCCGTTTTCAGCCTCCGTGTGCCCCATTTTTAGCCTCTGTGCATCCTGTTTTCAGCTCATTCCAGGTGGCAGGGATTGCCAATCGCCACCGCAGCAGATTCCTGGCGACTACTGCCGCCGCATAAACGGATAGGCAGCAGTGGCAATAGGTGGCAGCAGTGATCAGTGGTAGATAGGTGGCGCCGGGGAGCTGCTTTTACTGTTATTGGTGCTCCCACATCCACGAACACTAGCTGGCCAGTTTGCATGCATGTACCGGAACCCAGAGGATCAACAGGCGACGGCTGGCATGCCCGGAGAGATGGCACTGTGTGCCACTTCTGGCACATGTGCCATATGTTCACCATCACGGTTATATACTAATTCAACAGTATTAAAGGCTTAAGTATTTTTGTGATGACCCAGGGTATATCAGAAATATACCAAAATCCAAACAGTAACTAAAAGTCCTTTAATGCCTTCAGCTTGGCTTCACTGTTTAATTGTTCACAGTGGAGGAGTAAACTAGGTTCAAAATAACATTTCAAAGGCAAGAAACACAGTTCACAATCAAAGAGCCGATAACGAAGCAAAAACCAAAAACAAACCGTATTAAATCAAGTTCCTCAACAGACTAGGATAAATAATTGCCAGCTTCAGAAAGGAACAGTCCATTGGAAGAACGCCAACCAAGATAAACCTTCGTTCAAACTAAAACACTTAATTGTCTCTAGCATCTGTTAGCAGGCAGGCCAACACTCTTATGCAAATCTCTCACCTGCAATCCATTAAGGGGATCATGGCCCTCTCCTCCCGAGTAGACCAGGTTTTACCCTGATCATCTCCTCCCTGCATGCCTTAGGATGGAGTGGGGATGGGCCTGGGTCGTCCACTAATTGCTCAGCTGGCCTCTGCCCTTCCCCAACCTCCTCCACCACCTCTGGAGCCACACTTCCACTCCCTGTTGGCTGTTCCTCCTCTTCCTCAGAGTCAGTCTCCACTAGGGGCATGACAGTTTTATTCACATGCTTAATGTTTGTAATCTATTTTTGTTGGATGGCCTATATCTTCTTTTTTGTAAGAGCAGGAATAACCAAATGTTTAGGTGTAGATAGGTGGTACCTGGCTCAATAATAGTATCTGCAAGAGGGATCTTTTGGACAATCACTTAAATATGAGCCACCACTGCACTGCGGCTGCCAAAAAAAGCCAAGAGCAGCAGTCCTAGATTGCATTAATGGAGGGATAGAATTACACAAACTCCGCTAGAGAGAGATTCCCTGAAGATGGGCTCCAGCATGACCCTGAAAGTTTGGAAGACTAAACCTCTGGTTCTGGTGACCGACCCAGATTGGATAGAATCAAGATCACATTGAAGTGTTGGTAACACTTTATAATGCCAAAGACCACACTTGGAATATTGCATTCCTGTTTTGTCGCCATGATATAAAAGAGATGTTGAGATTCTAGAAGGAGTGCAGAAAAAAGCAACAAAAATGATTTAGTGGACTGGAGGCTAAAGCATACAAAGAATGGTTGCAGAAATTGGATATGTGTAAGGATTTTCCTCTCCTCAAGAAAGCAAAACTCTTGAAACAAATAACATTTCAAAAGGAAACATTTACTGGGAGTGTCGTGGAAAAACCCAATGAAAGAAACAAAAAACAGCCCCCACTCTGATCTTCAGCTCCACCCTTTAAATACCTTTTTCCTAACAGCCACACAGATGGACAGTTTCTTGCTACATTTCACAATCCATTTCTTTGTTCTTTTTTGCTGACCATCAGTTTCCACATATATCCGTGTACATCTGAAACCTCCATCCATCTGTTACTTTTAGTTCCTTATTTCTCATAGTTTCATTGTTCTAGTTCCAAATATACTCTCAAAACTTTGCACAGTTTGCAACTGCTCAACAAATTACAAATAGTTTGTTATTATTATGAAATCAACCTACCTGAAGACTTTAGGTTCATATCTCTTTTCTGGGGCCTGCTACTATCCACTTAGGCCATATAAACATCCAATAGATCAATAGGCCATATTTTTATTTCCCACAGGCGATAATGATAGCAAGAAGATGGAGGCAGGGAAGGACCGGCCTGTAGTGTGTCAGCCGGCCTAGGAAGGGAAGCCCCATAAGTTGCATCTAAAGCTAGGTGCAGGAAAAACACTGTCCATGGCCCGGGTTTGCTCTGCTTGCATGTCCACAGTAGCCTGACGGCCAAGGGGCTCTGCAGCATGCGCAGTGCAGGTGGGTCTGGGGCGCCAGGCTGGCCTTAAGCAGCAGGCAGAGGCATGGAGGAGGAGGCATCTAGTCTGTCCCGTTGGAAGTGCTGCCCACCCGCCCGCATGCTCCGTCCTTCCGTCTGTCTTTCCTTGCTCGCGGCCACCGCGTCTGGGATGGGGCAGGCGGCTGGACTGCATGCCATGCCTCTACCTTAGCTGCCGGTGCTGCTGCCACGAGGTGAGGGGAGGCAGGTGATGGGGCAGGGGTGGAACCATTCATCTTCTAACTCCGCTGAACATGCGGGATGAGTCTTCTGCCTGCCACCCAACTCGCGAAGGCCCCGGCATATGGGAAAGGTGGAGAGTCCCATCCCCAAGAGGCAGTTGCAAGTCTGCAGCTTGTGCAGTGCTGATGGGTCCAAGCCCCATGACTGCTGGGCTGATGCTCCAACCAGCAGGCAGAGGCACCCAATCAGCCCTGCTAGATGCCTGGGCAGCCACGCAGTCTGCCAGGTGCTCCCCGCCCTTTCCATCACCAGGGGTGGGGGGGGGCAGGGGGTGAACTTGCTGAAGAACTAGGTTTGAGGGAGGGGGCCGAGCACACAGGGGTTGCAGCATGGCGGTGACCGACTGGACTGCCTCATTGCAACCCCACCATCTGTCTTTGCCCGCCATCGCAGCTGGGCTGGAACAGGCAGCTGCATATCTGGTAGGCCATCTGGGCATCTTGAAAGCCTGATCAGGTACCTCTGCTGTTCAAGTCCTGTGACCACCAGGAACATCAGCCTGTGTGATCAACCTCCGTGAGCTGCGGACTCCCAGTTGCCTCTTGGGGATGGGGGCTCCCCGCCTTCCCTGATCGCGAGGGCCTTTATGGGGAGGTGGGTGGGGGACGTGCGGCAGGTTTGCTGAAGAACAAGGTTTGATTGTGGGGGTAGAGCATATAGGAGTCGCAGTGTGGTGATGATGGCAACTGGCTGAGCTGCCTTGCGGCAACCTCTCTGTCTCTCTTTGTTCCTCCAGTGGATCAGGCCCCAGCACCCTTCCTGGTCCCCCCTTCTGCCGGAGACCCCTCTATCCCCCACAGCCCTGCCCAATCCCCCACAGGGCCTGACCCCAATGCGAGCAACGTCGAGCTGGCCACACCCAACCTGGCCATGCCCACCCATTGGGCCTCGACCAGCCGGCCATTTCCGCTCAGTCCCCCGAGGACAGCCACAGTGCTGATGTGGCTCTCAATGAAATTGAATTTGACATCCTTGCAGTAAAAGATCTCCTCTATTCTATTATTCCTTTTCCCAATATCTACTGATTCTGTGCTCAAAAGAATATTAATTTTTGTCCCTGATAATCTAACCTTTCTGTAAATATTTCAAAAAGTGCCATCATTTTAAAAGATAGTTTATACAAAATAACTTCTGATGTAACATATCCTGAAATGTTTCTATTCCAAATATCTAGTCAAGTGAAAGCTTTTAGTAAAAATGCTATCCTGAAATTAAATGAAACTTTTGCTGGATTCATTAATTATTGCAATACAGAGATAATTTGTAAATTGTAATCCATAGGTATAATATGCAACCATCATGATTGTATACCATCAAATAAGTCAAAGTGCATTAGCTCATTGTGGAAAGCAAGTAATTGAATATGTGCCCTATAATATGTGGTATCTGAGAGGCATTTCTAATCAATAATCATGTTTATGGCACTATTTATTTTTATATATATTATATAAGAAGCTACCTATTAGTTATGTAATGGCTGTGAAAGTAGCTTATGAGTGAGAGCCTGGAATTCCCAGAGCTACTCACACGATTGCTATACAGGGATTTGAATCTGAATAGTTTTTCCAGTTAAAGGCTTAACTTTAATTGTGCAATCTAAGTAAAGTGGTTATTCATAATAATAACTCATAATGAATTCTAGGGAAATTAATATATTAAATCTTATTTCATTCCACCTTATGAAGTCTAAAATTGGCATCTAGCATTTTATCATTCTGAAAAAGCTGAAAGAAGTGATAACGTGTCCATGGCTCATTTGCTAAGCCTGCTCTTGTTTGCTTGAAATACAAGATAAGACATTTCCGGTTGGCTTTCTTCACTTCCAATTTTTTCCTGGAATAATAGTGTTGGGTCACATAACTAATTTTTTTCTATCTTTTTTTGGAACTTGTTTTTCATGTTTGAGAATATGTGTGTGTGCTGGTAGTATCTTCTTTTGTAGAGATTAAAAAATATGAAATCACACATATTCAGTGCTTATTTTTGCTGATTTTTTCTTATTCTGTAAGAAGAGAGGGGGGGGAAGGAGAGGTTGTTGTTATTGATTTAATCTTCAATTCGATTTACAGTCTGGGATTAGTAAAAACTTAACAGTTCAAGTCCTGACCTAAAAGCGATTAATGTCTGAGTATATAGGCAGTTCCAGATAAGGTAGTTGTTTTGCTAAGTCAGAATAACGAGGTCTAATAAGTTCAAAACTTCCATGTATCTAAGCAACCTTTTGGATATTGCTCCAAAGGCTCCTGTTATTATTGGTACAACCATTGATTTTTTTCCTTCATATTATTATTATTATCATCATCATCATCATCATCATCATCATCATCATCATCATCATCATCATCATCATCGCTATCACTATCACTATCACTATATTCATTAAACATGAAACTCAAGTCAACATTTAAAAATGTATCACAGAAGACTTCCGATTGTACTTCTGGTAATGTCAGAAGTGAGGACTGCGAGCTCTGCAGCCCCGCTTCGAGCTCTCCCCATCGGAGAGCTCCGAAAGGAGCCATAGCCATCCTGTAGGGGTGGTAAAGTAAAGGGGGGCACCTTGCAGGTTGAGGAGAGCCATACCTGACTTGGAAAATCCACCTCATCCGAAGACAAGTAGTGGCAGTCAACATGGAAATGTATAGAAGAGGAAAGGAATATTTGATATTTGGTGGCTGTGACTTTTCACTGTTTATTGCCTTATACCTACCAGAGGTGGAAATAAGAAAGACATTTTATAAAAGAGATTCTGGGAAGCTAGAATAAAAGATGAAAACCACAGAGCAGGCTTAAAGATCTTGGAATACCTCAAACAGAGTACTGAGTAAATGCTGGAACTGACTGATTTAAATAATTGTTGTGGTCTGCCAGTGATCTGCAGAGCTGGCAGCAGAGTCAGACAGTGGGGAGGAGCATGGGCCAATTTTGGAGTCTGGGGTGGACTCGGATGAGGGATCTGCGTCAGACACAGAGATGGGGCCAGGGCCATCTGAGAGTTATGTGCTGACTCCAGAGCCTCCAGAATCTGACATCAGCAAGGCAAAGGAACAGGGGGAGCCTGATCCCAGTGCGCGCTTGCACAGAGCTACCAGAAGGCAAGAACAATTAAGACAAAAGGGGCGACTTGGAAGTAAGACTTGGAGGTGATTGGCCCCTCCCATAAGACATAAAAGAGGAGCAAAGGGACATGAGCCTTTGCAGGAAGCAACTTTGTTCGTTCTGGTCGGTTTAAAATCTGAAGCTCCATGTTGACTTTGTACTCCGTTTGGCCTTGTACAGCTAATTGGCAATGTAGTTATTGGCAGCATTTTAAGGGAGATAAAGGTAAGTGCTTATCAGCCTTATCCCAAAAGATTGTGGCAGACTGCTGTTGGACTATTCATAAACTGTTTGGGACTCATGCATATAATTCACAGCCGTTGAAATAAAAAAAAATAGTTTTTGGGAACAGCGTGTGATAGTTACTGTCTCAGGAAGTCTTGGTCAGAACAATAATTGACTTCGTTTTTAAAGAAATTGATTTTGAAGTTCAGTGGGGCTTTTCGTATACATTTTTAAGTCATCCATGTGAGATTTGATATCCCAGTTTTGTGTTTCATAGGATTATTGTCAGTGGATTAAATGCAATGTTGAACAGTAATGGCGAATGTGAGTCCCCTTGGAAGATTCCTCGTCTAATGTTGATGTCACCATTTGCTGTTAGAACTCTTTTCCATTTTAGCATATTTGCTTTCAAAAATGTACAAATATTTTTGCTGATTCCAAAGTTTTCCAGACAGGCTGTTGGGTAAAGAGTCAGATGCCTTTTTATATTCAATCCACACCATATTTAAATTCATTTTTCTTCATTTTGCATTTTTTAGTACCATTTTGTCAATGAGCAACTGGTCTTTTGTTCCTCTTGATTTTTTATAATTTTCTTTTTGTTCTACTGGATACAAACTGTTTTCCATCATATGATTGAATTTGCCAGTATTCTAGTAAAAAGTTTGAACGTTGTTGTGTTATTATTGATATTTTTGATACTTTTAGAGATTTTAATATTGATATCGTAGAAGTTTTCTTCTTGATTATCATATGGCTATTGTTAATTGCACTAAACTTGCCAAGAGGAAAGTACTTGTTCATCCACAAAATAGCTGTAGTGGCATGGCTAATCACAGAACAAAAATACCAGGAGGAATATAAAACTGGTAGTGCCGGGGGTCCATGGATACATTGGTATCTACCATACTCTATTGAAGTTTCCAATTATTATAATCTTTGTGGATTTAAAACTATTTAGGAAATAATTTTAAAATGTTGTATTAAGTCCATTTCATTGCCTATCCTCTGAATTCTATGAAACATGTATAATTTGAAATTGAAATGTTTATTTGGGGTATCTGAGAATAAGAAATCCAAACCAGCTAGTAGAACAACAAGGAAAGCAAACAGGTGGAAGAGATAGAAGACAGAGGAAAAAATTGCTCATGGATTGCTACCACTATTTCCAGATTGCTGCTGATTTCCCATTGTGTGTATTTTGAAGCATTGTTCCCTCCTAATTTGAGAAAGTTTAAGGGAATGTACAAGGAAAATACCTGTCAGTCTGGAGGAGTATTAGAGAATAATTCTGTGGAGAGATTCAAGGATTTATATTGATTGGTTGGTTGGTGGTCATTCGTCTGAGGAATTTGAAAGATGGAGGGAACTATTCTCATGACCCGCAGGGGACATAACATGTTCTTCTTTGACCTTGAAAATAATCACGTACGTATTGCAAGTGCACCTTGGTTGCCCTTCTGAAAGGGAAGGTGAAAAGATTAAGCAAAACTGTCCATTCCTGAAGAAGGCTGAGGAAGGAAGGAAGGAAATTAAAAAGAAAACAGTTCAAAAAATAGTCCAGTGCCAAAGATACTGGCACACAAAGCACAGAAACAAGTAATACACATTCAGAAAGAAACGGGCCAAATTATGTGGCCCCTGAGTTCCAGAACCTTTGTACAAATGTGAAGAAAATAGAGAACAAACAAAAAGAAGTTGTAATGCAGGGAGGTGAATATGATTTTGTAGACATTACTGAAATATGACTTCCTTGCTTTAATCTTATCCCCACATAAGAACTATTATTTATTTATTTATTTTTTCGTATTTCTATACCGCTCCCTCTCCCAAAAAGGGACTCAGGGCGGTGTACACTCTAAACAAATAAGAAATACAAATAACAGAATTAAAAACAAAATTAAAATAAATATATGATTAGTCTCAATTAGTTAAGAATAAGAACCCAAACCAAAAAACCCTAAACACCCTTAATTGGGCAGACCGGCTTGTTTGAACAGTAAGGTCTTAACTGCGCGCCGGAAGGTTAGGATGTCTGACATGGCTCGTATCTCCGGGGGAAGACAATTCCAAAGGGAGGGGGCTCCCACAGAGAAAGAACGTAATCTCGGTGTCGCTAGCCGACAGCGATTGAGTGGCGGTACCCCAAGCAGGGCAACTCTGTGGGAGCGTACTGGGCGGCGGGAGGATGTTGGTGGCAGAAGGCGGTCCCGTAAGTATCCAGGTCCCGAGCCATGGAGCACTTTAAATACTATTAGTACCACCTTGAATCGAATCCGGAAGGCCACAGGAAGCCAGTGCAGCCTGCGGAGAAGTGGTGTTACGTGGGCGTCCCGAGGGGCACCCACGATCATCCGCGCGGCTGCATTATTGTTAAATGGATTTCATCAGAACAAGAATTAACACAAGGCAAGAGTGGCAACCAAAGATAAGGAAAGTAAAGATGAGGAAAACAAAAGAAAGCTGAAATAAGACCATAAGCACAGTTATGGCTTTATTTAATGACTCAGTTGCTGGTCTCAATTGGGGTTCTTAAACAAGGACTACTTGTAATAAGCTGTGACTAGATCAAAAGAAATATGATCACAATGGAGCCAAAAATTTCTGCCGCTAAACAACAGAAGAACATTGCAGTGTTCTTCTCCCCCCTGAAAAACTTTCAAACTGCAGAGTGCATTTTGAAGTACAAAAACCTGAATCATTTAGCTTTTCAGCGGCCCGACTTTAAAAATGGCAGGTGGGGGAGGAGAAAGGAGAATTAAAATACAACAAGGCGTGTGGATTCTAAAGAAATAAACACTCGCTGTCTTGGGTGGCTTTTTGAGTTTTTTTCTTCTTCTGCGGCCAGGTGAAGAGCCGTATGGGGAAGTGATTGGAACCAATCTTCTTACAGGCAATGGAATCGCAAGAGATTCCAGCCAGAATTCAGGGTTTGGAGAGTTATGACGATGTTCCAGAAGAAGAGGACATAACCATATTTGAATAAATTGTGCCTGTATTTGAATAAATTGTGGATTTTAAATAAATTTGTTGATTTATTTATTTATTTATAATAGTGGATTTTTAATAAATTAGGGTGTTGCTTTGTGGTTCCCCCTGGAGGTGCCTGGGATTTGGCATGCAGTTCGTAAGTTACAAAAGGGTTGTTTATCATTAAGATCTGCTTTGTGATCAAATGGGGGCAGGGAGGGGAGAAGAAATAGCTTGCGCAACTTACTTAACGGAGAATTTCTGAACCTGAAAGTCCCCCTCACTCCCCCATATGGTTCTTCACCTGGCCGCAGAAGAAAAAAAAAAACTCAAAAAGCCATCCAAGACAGCAAGTGTTTGTTTCTTTAGAATCCACACATCTTGTTGTATTTTAATTCTCCTTTTTCCTCCCCTTCCCCTGCCGTTTTTAAAGTCAGGCCGCTGAAAAGCTAAGCGATTCAGGTTTGCAAAGACCGGGTGATTCCAATAGATCCTCCCTCTCCCCCAATCTCTTTCTCTAAAGAAAAGTTGCTCCAACTCTAAGTGAGGAGAATAACAGCAGAATATAACACCGATTAATACAGAGATACTGCATTGGACGGAAGCCCCTGCTGTGTCTGTGTGTGTGTTTGTGTGTGTGCGTGCATGTGTATGCGGAGACTGGGAAAACTCTGTTAGCTGTGAGTGGCAGAGACTAGAGGAGAATGGATACCCCATCTCCAGCAAGCGAACTGGGAAAAACCAAAAATCCACCATAGAGAAATTTCCTGAAAGGCTCCAGAGATAACAGGAGAGGGCAGCCTGGATAAATCACACCCTACAAGCATTGCGTTCTCCACTTCCTTGGGGAAAATCTCTTCCAATCCACCCCCCTTTTCCCTAATCTCTGCCAGAAACACTCCCCTACACACACACACACACACACACACACACACACACACACACACACACACACACACACGGCAGGGGCTGATCATGACATGAAAAGTCCTAGACTTTTGAAAGTGCCTTCTCCCTTTTTTTTCTTGCTCATTTTTCTTGTGTGTGAGAAGGAAAGTGGGGAGGGGGGGGAATTGGCGGGTGGGGGCTTTGGATGAGCGGACAACTCTGGCAGGGAAAGCAGGGATCAAAAGCAGCGGCATGGTGGCCAGGCTTCCCAGAGTGGACGATGGCAGGCTACAGGTAGGCAAGCAAGGGTGTGCATGGGGTGCTCCTTACGCCTGCTAACGAAGTGGCCCAGTGGAGAGGCCGGGGGGGTGTGTGGAATTAAGGCACCCCTCGAAAAGACGGCCTAGCTGTTCTTTCGGGGGTCTAAAAAAAATAAGGTCCAGCCTTATTTTCTGAGAAACACGTTAGCTAAAGTTCATTTTCTCTTTAGCCCCAAATTGAGAACTTGAATCCAGAAAGTTCCATTTCTTTCTTTTTGATTGCTACCATCAGAATAGAATAGAATAGTTTTTGACAGTACCACAAATATTCTGCTGACTTACTTCATCCGGTATCGTGTGGGAGAGTCAAATTTAATTTTTCACTGGTTTCTCTGTTGTAGTTGATACAAGATTGTGAGAGATAATGGGAAGCAGGCATAGGAGAAGGAGCAATTTTCATTGATGTGAGAAGAAGCGGCAGAGCTCAAATGTGGGAGCTGTAGGAAAGGAATGTTTCAAAGAGGTTTTGTCTTAATTGTCCTGCAATATGCCTGTCTGGGAATGTACTTTTACAGTTTTTGAAATGATATTGTGGGAGATGACCAAGCTGACCCTTAGGGAAGGGTCAAAAGCATCATCAGTCACCCCCCACAAGAGTCCACTCAAGTTCACTCCATCTTAAATTCCATTGAATTTTATCTACTGCCAATTTGCTTGGACTGTGAGTAGTGCAGATTCTTGTAGAGAGCTTAAGCTTGCAGTAAATCTTTATACCCATTTGAACTGCCTGGACCTCCTGATTCTCCCCATGTTTGAATGTTACATTTAAAGGGGGCTAACCTTAACCTCATAACCTTAAGCATGAGATTCTGAAATCTGCATGGTTCTCACTAAATTGGGTTTGCCAGCTATGTGAATTGACTTTACCAAGCCTATGACACTCATCTTTGTGGCTGAATCACTCTTTGTTGGTGCTGCTGTTGCTGTTGTTGTTAAGAGGCATACTCAATGAAAACTGAATCTTCTAGGTTTTTTCTCATCATCCCTCTCAAGCAGAGAATGGAGAGGCAGCATAGCGAGGTAAGGAGCCCAGGATGCTGGTGTGTGTGTGTATGTGTGTGTGTGTAAGTGTAATCCTGGAAGGCTTGACACAAATCACATGTGAATGACTTTTCATTCAGAAACTGAAAATTCTTATTATATTTCAGCAGGAAGAACTTTCAGTCCCAGAGTGGAGCCTCCCAGGGTCTCCCACAAACCTGATAAGGCCTCCTGCACTCATAATCTGAAATTCCATCTGCTTTAAGACTATAGCTAGGAGAGCTGGAATTGCGTTTGTTGAGCAAAGTAATCATGTGTCTGCTCAACAACCAAGATTCTGTTCCCAACTTTGGCAATAAGTTGAGGACTACCTATATCAGTAATCCCTAACCTTTGCAGCTTAGTGGCCTGGCTGGTGGTGGTGGGGGAGCAAGAGGAAAACCGGGTTGTGTGAGTGGCTAGCCAGCACATGTGCAACTCAACTCGCATGACTGGTGGGCTGATGCGCATGTGTGCAAGCTTGACTTGTGTAAGTTGAGCTGCACATATGTGCATGTGCCGGCCCACTGCTCACATGGCCCAGTTGTGAATAGGCCACAGCCTGGTAATGGGCCATGGCCCAGAGGTTGGGGACCCTAACCTATGTGATATAATCTGAATTTTCAGACTTGTTCCATTCAATTTCTTTAAAGCTGAAGCAGGATTTCTCATAGTAGTGTATATTAGCAACAGATCTTGCATTTTATTTGTATTTTGCATTCTTTCACATCTTTTTTACCCACAAGTAAAGTCAGTTATTCATTCAAATATAGTGTATCTTTTACGAGCTGCTATGATTAGGTTGATTTTATAAATATCTGGAGCAGGAATTTATTTCTTAACATTTCTGTGTGGCAGAAATGTTTTCCCACTTTCACTTTCTAGTTTGATTTTACACTTTTGTCTTTTAAAATGAACATTTTATTCATTGTCCTTTTCTTTTTGTTTATATGTTTGTTTACTACAGTTTATATGTAACTCCAGTCCAAACAGTACTAATGAACAGTTTATAAGTGCCTTAGGGAACAACTGGCAGCTGTCAACTCTCGAAACGACTCTAGCTGAAGCCATATTTTTCTTGTTTCGTTTCTTAGTTGCCATACTTAAGGGGGAGGGAGGGGGACTTGTGGAATTAGAATGGTTTCCTCTAATGTGCCAGACATAAGAACGATAGGGCTTCTTGAGAACAAAGGCCAGAGCAACGTGTCCTAGCAACAGCGGGAGGGAGTGCTGAGAAGTTCATCACCTGCTTGGTTGGCTAACATGACCCGTGACACAAGAGGGGTGGACAGTAGCTATTCTTTAATATTCAGGAAATATTCAGTGTTGGTTTCATATTTGACCGTGCCAATATGATGTACCCAGTAAACAGGATTTTTGAGGAAGCCAAGGCCTAGAGTCTTGAATTGATTGGGAGCATTACTTGGAACCATGACAGCAGCATCCAAATGTATAATAGGAAAGTCCTCCACATCACATACATATCCTTAAGACACGATGGGACAGCCAGAGTTTGATGAATGTTTGGAAAGTGGGATAGTTCTTTCTGGTCTTGCTTTGAGGGACTTTTAATATTAACTTCTTGGATTCCTGATGGATCTGTATAAAATGATTTATACAAATATAACCTGATATAATAATATAATGCAGGACTTCACCTATGTAGGTTTTATGAGTCAGAACTAGTAATTTGGTGCACACATTAGTTACTTCTGCATAGTTAATTTAATGTAGTGTCACTAGATACAATTTAGATAGATAGATAGGTTGATAAGATAGATCTATTTGTGCTCAGGAGATAAACAGCACAGATATTATTACATCAGGTGAAATTTCTCACCTTCCCAACAGGGACAAATCTGCTCTATATATGTTATATTGGTCAATGAAGATGTTCTATAGAATCTTAGGCTAGAATACAATGTGAATAATGGGTATCTCTGTGCAACTATTCTGCCTAGGCTGTGGCTATTGGTTAATTTCTGCTCTTCAGATGATCTGGGTTAGGGTTTGAATTTCTCTCATTTAGATTCTGGTACTGAATCACACCAGTTTTGAAAGTTTTCAGTTCTATTTGCCCCAAAAAGGACAAAGTGCAAATGAGAGTAGAAACACTGTCACCTATCCCCCGCTGTGGCAGCCTGAATCTGAATTAAGATGGATCTGGGGCTGACACTGACTTATACATAGGGGTGGGATCCGACCAGTGTAACTACTAGTTTGGTGATTTTACATTTTGCGCGTGTATATTGTCATCAGCTAGTTGCCTGGACAGCTGAGCAGTGCTGTGCACGGGTGCGCAGTGGTTGAAAAGGCACTTTTTTCCTGCTTTTTCAACCTCAGCTGTGTAGCGCAAAGAAGCTGTGTCGTGCAAAGCAGCTGCGGTTGAAAAAGCAGGAAATAAAGGTCAGGTAAGAGCCCAGGCAGGTGTATGGGCCAGAACAGCAGCAGACATAGAACCGGTTCTATGTATGCTCTCTGCTGCTCTTCAGAGCAAACGGTTCTACAGAGATGGACAGAACCGGTAGAATCCCACCCCTGCTTATACATGATCAGGCTATGCTGCTGGGAATTGGGAGTCTGCTAAAACAGGTAGTCCTCAACTTACGACCACAATGGAGCCCAACATTTCTGATAAGTGAGATTTGTTACATGAGTTTTGCCATTTTACAACCTTCCTTGCCCCAGTTGTTAAGTGAATCTCTGCAGTTGTTAAGTTAGTAACACGGTTGTTAAGTGAATCTGGCTTCGCCATTGACTTTGCTTGCCAAAAAGTCACAAAAGGCAATCACATGACCCCGGGACACTGCAACCATCATAAATATGAGCCAGTTACCAAGTGTCTGAATTTTGATCAGGGATGCTACAACGGTTGTAAGTGTAAAAACAATCGTGTCACTTTTTTTAGTGGTGCTGTAACTTTGAACTGTCACTAAATGAACTGTTGTAAGTTGATTGCCTGTATTGTTTCTGATTAATAAATCTGACTAAAAGGCATACGTTTTGTAGAGCTCAAATTGGGGTGAGAGGAGGGAGGAAAGGGAAAGGAAGTTGAGTTGGTTGCGATTACAACTACCTTATCAATTAACAATTATATATTAAAAATGGTCTTTCTTGATAGCTTCTGAGATTGTCTGAAACCCTATGACAAAGGGATATCCACAGATGATGATGATGATGATGATGATTATTATTATTATCTTCCTCCTCCCCCCTTCTTCCTCCCCTTTCCCCTCCCCCTCCCCCCTCCTTCCCCTCATTCCCTCCTCCTCCTTTTTCTTCTCCTTCTCCTTGCTGCTACTGCTGCTCTTCCCCCTCCTCCTCCCTCTATAATGTACATATCCGTAAATGTTTATTGTAAGTTCCCCTTCAATGCCATTGTTATGATCCTTCCATTTCTCTTTTTAGGGCCTTTTCAATGGTTTTTAACATCCCAGCAGAAAACATGACAGACGGCTGGGTGGATTGTCCCTCCTTGGGTCCTGGCTGGAAGCGTCGTGAAGTCTTGCGCAAAAGTGGAACAAGAAGCGGCCATTCAGACACTTATTATATAAGGTAATTCTATTTGGGATCATATTGGGGAAAGGATGCTGATATCAGTTTCTTATCCCTAGGCAAAAGCGTTCAATTGTTTCTAAAACTTTTATTTGACAACCTTTGAGGATAAGAAGCATTCTGGAATTTCATGGTTGCTCAATTTATTCAGGGCAACAATTGTCATCTGGTCTATTTCCAAACATTTGTTTACTCCATTCAGTGAAATACTTGTCAGTTGTTACTACGAATTGTTACTCTTGCTTGTTTTTTCTATTTCGTCTAAGTACATATATGTGAGATTTTCAGAAATTCTACAAGCAGTTAATTGGAACAAACAATATTGCATCAGCAAACTTAAACTCCTCTACCTTTTTGACTTAGAATATGCTAGATTACCTCCTGATAATTATTATTCTGCCTTGTTTCCCTACTCTGTATGACAAATATGCTTCCCTATAGAATTGTTGTAATAATTATTGAGAGATTGCATGTAAATATTCTACAGAAGTTCCATTATAATTACCAACATTATATGCCATATCTGCAGAGAGCATGTTAAAGACAAAAGTAGAGCACACTTTGTAAAAATAATTTTATTAGAAGATATAATTGCAATAGTAAAGGTTAATGCAAACTAAAAGAAGAGTAGAAAAAAGTGTAAAAAGTATAAAGAAAAAAAAAGAATAGAAAGAAAAAAAGAAAGAAAAGTAATACTATAGTGAAGAAGAAAATAACTATACAGAAGTCACTTCCAACCTTTATCTCAAGTATAAAAACCTATAAACAAATAAAGCATTGTCTTGTCAGTTGTGCTGTCAGCAACAGTTCATTAAATATTGCCAAAAATAACATGTATATGTTAATTTTAATCAAATAAAGCAACTTTATATTTCTTCCTTTTATTTCTAACAACGGTAATCTTTAGTCCATTCAAAGTATGTCACAGAACTTGATTTACTTTTATTGTTTTTACCCCAAGATTCATCCCAGCTTCAACAAACCCTTTTTTGTAAATCCAATGTAAAAGAATTATCCAGTTCATTCACTTAGTTTTTTATAATTGTCTTTTGATTTAAAAAAAAATCAACTGATTTATTTTGTATGTCTGAACAAACATCTTTTTCCATGTCATTCATTGAGGCAATTAATGGTTAAACCCGGCAATCATGAGACATGGAAACAGGGTTTTTCCTCGGGATGAATGCCCCGAACCGAAATTCAAAGCACTCTTTTATTTAGCAAAAGCAAGGTTACACAATATCAGCCAAGCAATAATAACATAAAGTCAGTTCATTCCGTTACTTCTTTGTTCCAGATAAGACCACATTCCTGGCTCTACATGAAGCAAACTCCCTGTTCCAGCAGCCAAGGAATGGGTATTCACGTACTGATATTAACTTTCACCAATTAAGTATGAGTTGAATATGTCATAACACCTTGAGCATCATTAATCAGAACAATTAATCCCACATCTCCCCCTTTTCTATTTCATAACCATCACGAGCATAATAAGTAGTAACATGTATTTCTTGCGTTTGTTGAAATAAACCTCTTACCATGGCTATCAAAGAAGGCAAGCACTGAATACAGCAACAGACACTTACCAGAGCAACCAGTATCAAGATGATCGATATAGCCATCCTTCGGATCCAAGACCCATCCGGCAGCCAGGACCACATGGCTCCCCATATGTCTACGGTACCAGAACCAGTCCCTACCAAAGGATTCTGAGCAATCAAATTTTCCATGGCGCTTACAGTATGAGAAATATTGATCTCATTATCATGAATATATACACAACAATGGGAATGTAATAGAGCACAAACCCCTCCTTTAGATGCTAATACAATATCTAAAGCATAACGATTTTGTAAAGCTACTTTCCGTACTTCTGCAAGTTCCTGATTAACCATTTTTAAAGCAAGGATAGTTTCATTAAACATTACCATAGTCCAGTTATTCAGTAAATGTAAATCACGGTAGTTCATAGCCACACCCAAAGGTGGTAGTAATCCACGGCTGAGCTGAGTGTCCCAATGGAAACCAATCGGGCTGCTGTCAATATTCCGACGATTGCACAGCCGACCGACAGGTAGATTGTCAATTTTATATACGGTAGGGATCACATAACCCATTGTGCAAATTCCAGACCAAGATTTCGGCAAATGTTTATAAGCTTTTATGCCGCACAGGAGCCAGATAGGACCAGTCCAGCTTGCCGGGCCAGAGGAACTATTGGCAAATCCTTGGAGAGCCTGAAACTGCAGACATGACACATAAATCGTGTAATTATCACTATAAACATTGCAACCTGCACCAGTGCCATTCCAAGGAAGAGTTTGATTACAGAAAGGGTATTCTCCCATGTCTGTAGCATTGTGAGGAGTCAGACCAGAATGGTTAAAACAGACCAAAGCTGCCTCGAACAGCACCAACTCCACCGCAAGGGTGGCATTGAGAGGGAAGGCAGTAGAAACATTGCAGTTCAGGGCCGGGTCCTTCCATCCAGACTCGTTAAATGGAATGGCATGCAAAGGTAATCCCCCACGAGAGGTGCCCGGGATATGCATGCACAGCCAGCATCTAGTCAGATTGAGGTCTTTCGCTGTCCTTGCCAGATCGTTCAGGAATACATTTTTCCGCCATATCTCCGTTCCCAGCATCCCGGGTCTTTTGATCTGGCCCACAAGGTTTTGGGTGGTAAGGGCGAACACAGCGGCCAGGCACCCAACGAATACCATTTGCATTTTCCACTGCAGCATATCCGCGGTCCCACGTAATAAGTTTAAATGGGCCGCACCACGTAGGGTCTGGGAGAAACCGAGCCCAGACCAGAGGGCGATTTTCTGTAGAAGAAACAGAAGAAGGGAAAAACCGGTCTGCCGCTGTAGCTGGAGGCGAGCCGGTGGGAGTTAGAAAATTTAAAGAATATAAAGCAATATTGAGAGTGTCTTGTATTCCCGGAAGTCCCGGGGATTCCCCCTTTGCTGTTGTTTAAATTTTTCGAGCATGCGTTTTACAGTGCCATTTGCTCGCTCGCAAATAGCCTGTCCTTGCGAGTTATAGGGAATGCCAAATTTATGACAAATTGACCAACGATCACAAAATTGAGCAAAGTTAGAACTAGTATAGGCAGGACCATTATCTGTTTTTAGCTCCTTAGGTGGCCCTGAGGAGGCAAAAGTGCGGAGACAATGATTAATGACATGCTTAACAGTCTCCCCCCTTTGTGGGGTAGCCATAATAAACCCAGAAAATGTGTCAATACTAACATGTAGATATTTCCATGGGGCAAAGGAGGGATACTGCGTGACATCCATTTGCCAAAGGGCATTACGGTGCAAACCCCTAGGGTTTACTCCCATGGGTATAGCTGTAGCAATTTTACTGCAGGTAGGACATTGCTGGACAATTGCAGCAGCTTCTGTAGCTGAGAGGCCAAATTGTTTGATAAGGGCTTTTGCCCCTTGATGGAAGTAAGAATGGCTGTCCCACGGAGTTGTTTTAGAAAAATGTAAGTGCTCCACGCGTGTGGAGGCATCAGCTCGCTGGTTTCCTTCAGCAAGGATTCCAGGAAGATGGGAATGACTACGCATATGCCCAACAAAATAAGGACATTTACGCTGCTCTAAAATTTGTTGGTAAGATAAGAAAAGAGCAAGTAGCCCTTCCTCCGTTCCTGGGGATACATATGCCCCTGTGAGGCATATAGTTAAGTTGTAAACATATTGACTATCCACAATTAGATTAAATGGCGTGTCAGGAAAAGTTTGAAAAGCCAACATAGCAGCGGCCAATTCTGCTCGTTGAGCTGATTTTTGAGGGGGGGTAATTTTCGTATGCCACTTCTCGTTTAGTTTCCATACGCACGCACCATATGTTTTTCCTCCATCCACAAATAAGGTCAAAGCATCTGGGAGAGGAAAAGAGCAGCGAACTTCTGCCAAAATTATATGTGTATTGGTGGAGCTGGCTTCCTACAGCAGCACAAGCTTCAATCATTTGCGCAATTTCCTTCTGTCCTGTAGCTATTAAAGGCTTTAGAATAGCCTTACAGTCTGCATTAGCATTTTCTACGGCTAATTTTTGGAGTAATTCTGCAGCCGCCATATCATTATCTACCGATCTTTCAATTGCAGTTTTCAATTTAGTAATAAAATCCTGATATGGCTCAGCATTTCCCTGCTTAATGGTAACAAAACTGCGAATGGAACTACCCCCAGCCTCATCTACTTTAGTAAACGCAGCCAACACACAAAGGTTAATCATAGGGAAAACATTATCTGCCAGATCATCTCGTTGTGACTCAACTGTATTGAATTGACCTGCGCCATATAACTGATCGGGTGTAACTTGTCCTGTCCCTCTGGCTAATGCCTGCTGCCGATATTGAAAATCCCAAACAATATATTGACCGGAGGACAAGATCATTCTGGCCAAAGCTTTCCAATCCTCCGGTATCATCATTCGACCAAATGCCAAAGCTTCCAGCAAAGCAGTTGTATATTTACTTTTTAACCCATAATCTTTTACTGCTGTGGTAATTTCCCGGAGAGTTCTTAATTCTAAAGGACGCCAGATACGTTCCTGACGTCCGACTCCATCCATTTCTACAACAACAGGGAAAACGGAGACCGGAAGATGGATCAATTCCTCCGGGGACAGCTCCCCATTCTCCATTGCCTTTTCAAATCCAGCATCTACTGCATTTTTCACTCCGCGAGGGGCTAGCGAAAGCTCGCTAAGAGCAGGGGCAGAAGGGGGGAGTAACAAGCCATAATTACGGACTGCCGTGGTGTCAGCCGGTTGCACAAGGACTGGCTGATAAGGAGGCGGGTGAATAACAGAGTCAGGAAGGGGCTGCAATAAGGGATTATTTTGAATTTGCAATGCCTCAATTAAGGAACGCCATGTACAAAGTATGGGTGCAGGGGCGCGAGGCGCATTGTGTAATTCCTCGCCTATCTTTCTCCATGTAGACACCTTCGTACTTCCTGACAAAGGGTAATAGGACATATGTTCCCATACATATTTCAAAAGTTCCTTAATCTCTTTTCCCTTAACTTGCCGGGCTTTCCCAGCTGAGTTAAACTGAAAGTAATTTCGCTTAACTATCTCTTTCAATTCCCTGACGTGCTCTTCTTGAGCCTGAGATAGATCATTCCCCATACTTACGATGAATCAGACGCGGTCCAGCCGTGTACCTGATGAAAGCGCTTAAGCCAATGCCTGGCGAAGGATGGGGACAAAGCGGACGTATCCCTTAAGAATCACGTCGGAGTCACCACTTGAGGCAATTAATGGTTAAACCCGGCAATCATGAGACATGGAAACAGGGTTTTTCCTCGGGATGAATGCCCCGAACCGAAATTCAAAGCACTCTTTTATTTAGCAAAAGCAAGGTTACACAATATCAGCCAAGCAATAATAACATAAAGTCAGTTCATTCCGTTACTTCTTTGTTCCAGATAAGACCACATTCCTGGCTCTACATGAAGCAAACTCCCTGTTCCAGCAGCCAAGGAATGGGTATTCACGTACTGATATTAACTTTCACCAATTAAGTATGAGTTGAATATGTCATAACACCTTGAGCATCATTAATCAGAACAATTAATCCCACAATTCATGTAGCCTGTCATCTGTAGATCCCATTTTACTTCTTACCTAATCACTGTCTTGTCAGATAAATTTTTTTTTTCCAAAACATCTTTTGGACATACAATAGTTTATCCATAGAAACCAATCTAGTTTTTGACATTGTTGATATTAACTTTTCAAAAGTATCCTTCAGTATTTCCAATATTATAATATTTTGCATCTTTCAAAATATTTCATAGCTGTTAGTCAGGTTTATGTAGTCTTTAATTAAAATCTTCCGTTCCCTCTAGTTTCCAAGTTTTAAAATTGTTTATCTCCTTTATATCTTAGAAAAATTTCAAAAAGTACACTTTCCCAGGAAAGCATTTATTTATTTTAAAATAATAACAGAAAAAAAGAAACAAAACACAATGATAATCATCACCATCCCCAAAGGAAAAATGCATGATAAGTGCTTTTAAAAGGTGAAAAAATACAACAAAAAAGAAAAAAGGAAACAAAATATAATGTATTGTTATAATGATCAACAGTTTTGATTAATACATATTTACATAATGCAAATATGCAAGTATGCATACATTTCCTTCTAATACATATTAAAGATTAAAGGCAGATTCACTTGGTGTTTTCAGACTTCAATCCAAAGATTTCTAATATGTGAAAAATAGTTAATAAGCTATTTCCTAGGGTGATTAGAAAAAGAATTAAGCAAACTTAGTCTCCTTTTAAAAGTGCTGGACCATGGTTTGAACAATATGGATATTCTCTCATCTCTCAATGCTCAAAACCTGCCAGAGACCACTGTTTTGCAGTCTCCTTGAGAGGAGCAACTGTCTGGAGCTCTTGTGGGTGATTTCTCATCCTCTGTTTGCCTAAAGAGTTTCAAAGACCCGGTCTACTCACCAGCTCTTCGTTGTTCACCACAGTTCATTTTCCATGGAGCCATCTTAAGTCTGCTATTTCTTCCTCTGGAAGTCCACATAGAATAAATTAAGAATACATTGATTTTCCTAGTGATTAATTTATCCTGCTTGTGAGCATTCAGTGATACAGCCTAGGTTCTCCTACTAGAGAGTCAAAATGTTGGTGGGGAAAAAAAAAAACAATTTGGAAATCAACTCTCTTCTACCTTTACGTCCATCATCACCACTGAGAAAAATAACTGTATAAAGATGGATCCAAGGGGGAAATATTTACCCATTATATTAAGGCTATGCATTCTTTTAAGTTTATCTTGACTCCTGAACATTTTATGAACATGTGAAGCTCTCTAGAAACAGTACAGTAGAACCTCTAGTCACGAACGCTTCTGACCATGACCAACTTGGGTTCCGATCAAAAAATTCACAAAATTTTTGAATCTGGTCAAGAACACATACTTGGGTGGTGATCAAACACGACCCCTGACCCAGAAATTCTTGAAGACGAAGAAATCGCCAAAGTTATGGAACTAATTATGGTCGTGACCAGAGGTTCTACCGTATAGGGATACCTCCTATCCTCCCAATCTAATCTCCATCCTTTGTACTTTTTGATCTCCCATCCTGTACCATCAACCAACCCAACTCAGCTTCTGAGCCGAGAGGAGGTCAGCCAAATATAATTGGGTATGAAGACTAAATAAGAGATTTCCAGTCAGGGATTGATTTGCTGAGGGGGGCGGGTGGGGTTGCAGAAGAGGTAGGCATAGAGAAAGAGTCTACAATTTTGTGGTTTTTCCCCCACTGTCTTCTGTGCTAAAGATTCTTAAAGACTGTGAGGATAGGAGATGTTTTTTGAAGATCAAATGAATTCTGAAAATACATTAAGTTAGCAGATGTTCCTACTATTATTTCACTGGGAACAATAAAACAGAACTCTTGGTTACTGTTGCTAATACATTAGGTGACCTGCTTCCCATACAGCCTGAAATTACATATACTAACAAAGAACTTGGTTCATTTTTAGCATCCACCTTGGTCTTGTAATGGAATAGGGAGACAGCAGCAGAAAATGTAAATGTGGTGCTGTCCATTTTATATAAGGTGATGCTCTTATTTTCATTGAATTTTTTTTTCTGAAAGTTTCTAACAATAGCTTCACTTTCTCTCACAGCCCGAGAGGAGAGAAGATCCGCAGCAGAGTGGAGCTGTTGAGATTGCTGGGATGCTCACGGGATCTGACTGATTTTGATTACAGGAGAGGAATTTTTGTTGAACCAAACACAGAGGTATTATTACTGGCTGTGATAGCTTAATTGGTTGCTGTGAATTCTGTTCCTAGTCATATTGCAAAGGTTTTGTCTTGATGCCCGCTTCCAATTAATCCCAGCTTTTAAAGTATTTTTGGTTGTTCATTTTTCCAAAGTAGATTTCTTTATTTATGTTTATTTTGTTTATTCCCAGCCCTTCCTTTATTTTATCGTCATAAAATAAAATAATTGCCTCACTTTATTTTGTGAGACAATTTAATCTGAGATATACCAGTAATCCTCAATTTAGGATTACATTTGGACCTTCTTAAACTAGGAATAAATAACTAGACTATAATGCCTAGTAGCAGTACTACTAGTGTATTAAGTATTAAGTTTAACTGTCTCCTCTGCCTCTTATCTCCTCCTTGCAGGCCCTGCCCTCAGCACCCTTCTCACCTACTGAAGAAAGTCCTCAGAGGGTGAGTGTACATATCTTCACAAGCCAGAACATTATGATTGATAGCTTGATTGCCAACTGAAAAAATATGATAAGGCAGAAGAGGTGAAAGGTCATCAGCATGACTGGTTTTCTTGTTTGGCTGAATAGAAATTAACTAGTGAGCAATTTGGAAAGCTATTCCAAAACATATCCTGTTCAAGTGGTAAATTAGTTGTGTCCTCTGGATCATTAACAATTTTACTTACCTTCAATTCTCCATGGATAGTAACCTGGTGATACAGGCAGTCCTCGACTTACAACACTTCACTTAGTGACCATTCAAAATTACAACAGCACTGAAAAAAAGGGATTTACGATCATTTTTCACACTTAACGACTGTTGCAGCATCCCCATGGTCACATGATTTATATTTGGATGCTTGGCAACTGACTTATGTTTGCGACTGTTGCAGTGTCCCGGGGTCATGTGATCACCTTTGTGACCTTCTGACAAGCAAAGTCAATGGGAAAATCAGATTCACTTGACAACCGTGTTGCTAATTTAGCGACGATGGCAATTAGCTTAGCAAATATGGCACGAAAGGTTGTAAAACGAAGCAACCCTCGCTTAACAAATTTCTCATAAATGTTGAGCTCAGTTGTGGTTGTTAAGTTGAGGACTACCTGTATTAGCCGGACAAGAACCGTAACCAGGAGTACTAGCTCTCTATAGCAGGCTTACATTCTTGCAAGTCTGAAAGTAGTCCTCCCATCCCTTATTTTTACTCTCCAATAAAACTAGCGAAGATCCTTTCTGAGATGCTTTCACCACTCTTCTTCCTCAAATTTCAGTTTATCAGGCCATTGTCTAGGCCATGGGTGAAATTCGTGGCGTCAAGTTGTCATGTTATATATCGTGGTGTTTTTTCCCGTCATGAAGCTGGAATGGTTGTGGCCTGCATTTGACACATTTGGCCTGTAGGCCTCCAGTTTGACACCCCAGGTCTAAGCTCCTATCTACCAAGGTCATTCCCATATACAGTGACAAATGGAAATCCATGTGATTAAAAGTACCGTAAGGTAATTGCTTACCACTCTTTCTATGCAAAGGGAAGATTCTAATCCATGGTTTTTCAAGTTGTACCCTACAATGTTTTGTTTTAGTGTTTGAATGAGAAAGCACTTAACAGGCACCCTTTACCTGGGTGAAGCAATGTAAAAGCAAATGGACTGGATAGACCATGGATTGGCTTGTACAATTGATTAATTTCTCTGGTTTTTAGTCCTTGGTAAAAC
Source organism: Bungarus multicinctus (assembly GCA_023653725.1). Lineage (NCBI taxonomy): Eukaryota > Metazoa > Chordata > Lepidosauria > Squamata > Elapidae > Bungarus > Bungarus multicinctus. The sequence continues at coordinate 154,856,163 of CM042834.1, read as the reverse complement.
GTTTTCACGGATGGAAGGGTTTGGTTACTAATTGATATATAGGAATTCTGTCTTTTTGGTTCAGAAATGGCACTTGGGTGAAGGTGAAGCATGGATCTTATATAGCCATTAACCTTGAAGTAAGCTTTTATTTGTAGACAAGAGTCTACCTGCCATAGGGCTGAGACCACATTCTGTTTCTTCTCCAACAGATCAAAAAGAGCAGCAAAAAGCACCTACTGCATCTGGCAGCAACCACCTTACCACCCAAGAAACCACCTTATTTGCAGGTGTTTCTAGAGCCTCAGCCTTCTCCAGGACACAGGCTTCTGGACCAGAAACCTTCAGAACTGGAATTAGAGTTTTTGGGAGAGAACCAAGCCAATATGCAGAGTCAACAGTCAGAGCTTCCTGTTACTCTGGATCAACCGGCACCAAAGCCGCGCAAACAACGTTGTCGGCAGCATCTTCCACCCATTCCTTCTCCAGATAAAATAGAAGATGTGACATTGCAGGAGAGCAATCCAAAGGAAGCTATAGCGTGAGCAGTTCCCTTGTCCCATTACCAGCAGATCGTTGCCAGTTGATTGTTTTTCTTCTTCTTAAATTTACTCACAAAAAATCATAAATTCAAATATAGATTTTGATAGAGTGAGCTGTTGCACTTTTCCAAAATCGGATAATGTGACTCCATTCTAGCTAAGCCATTTACTAGCCAAATGCTAAGGCAGGGGTGTCAAACTCGTGTCATCACGGTGTATCGTGACATTCCCCCCTTCGCTAAACCAGGCTTGGGCGTGGCCAGTGTGTGACGCATCCGGTCTGTGGGCTGTGAGTTTGACAGCCCTGTTCTGAGGCAAAGAGGTCTCCTCTCTTTTACCAAAAAATAACTTGCAATTTCAACTGAAATTGAATTTAAACCCTTACAAAATCATATTCAGAAAGCCAATAATTTGATCAGAACTGACATTTCTACATCAGGGCTTAAAAAAATAATTCTTACCAGGTTTATATGAAGTAATGGTTACCACAGGGTTACCGGGTTACCACAGTTGGGATTGGAATTTCATCATTCAGCAATGAAGTCATAAAGCACAATGTCACATGACCACATCACTTGATTAACAGCAGTCCTAAAGCCTCTAGTTGCCTTTGTGGTCTCAGGATCACGGAGTTCATTAACTGAGGCTCTCATGTGACCATGATATGGGGAAAAGGGGGAATCCCAGAGCAAACAGGCCAATGGGCAAGAGTTCCAGGTGACAGCCACAGGCAGTTGGATGGATGCTCCAAGCAGGCACAACAGAGTACGGCAGGTGGGTGCCAGCAGCAGCTGTGCTGTATGAATGTTGCTGGGCAGTTGCTGTTGGCAAGCACTATGGAGTGTGAATGGGTGTACGGGTACCACAGGCAAGTTCTTTGGAGCGTGGCAGTTGTGGGTCAATGCTAGGGTGTGCTGGCAAGGAATAGGTGCCGTGAGCGGGCAGATAGGTGAAAAAAATAGCAGGAATTATTTACAAGTCCCCTTGGCTTCCCCATTGACTTTGCTTATGGGAAGCTGGCAGGGAAGAAAACAAATGGCATTCGTGTGACTACGGTGCACTGCTGCTGCAACCATTATAATCGTGAGCTTCTTGCTAAGTGTCTGAATTGCTCTCCTTTGACTCCTTTGCATCCCCTTGCTGCGATGGCTGGAATTTTGCAGGCAGGTGATGAGTTCCCCCTTGTGCAGTACCATCGTAACTTTGAACAACTGCTAAACAAGAGATTAAAGCCTGAGGCAAGAAGGCATAAGCTGCCTTGTTTCAAATAGCTCACGTGGTTTCTGCATGAATGTCATTTTTTTCTGATGAAATTATTCGTAATTAATTCCCTGGTGGGTGACAGATAAAATGATATAATGATGGAGATAAAGAGGAAAAAAATAGATGTATACATTCTTTAATTAAATTAATGTTGGCAAAAGCATACTACATGCACTTTGAGATTTCTGTACCTCGTTTCTCATCATTTTTAAATGATTTCTATTGCTTTTTGTAGGGCTGCTATTTAGGAAACAAATTACAAATTGATAACTTTATTGGTCTTTCCTAACCATGGCATTAACTAGAGACATAAAGTAATAGAACACAGAAGGGTATATTAAGACTAAATTCTATCATACATTTGAATATAATGAAGGCAGAAAGAATACAGTTTAGGCAAGGAATGTTGTGACTAAGAGAAGATCAGTGTTCAAGTGAGATAATCTCCAATAATTAAGTCAGTTCTCTAAATATGTAAGTTTTAAAAACAGACTTGATTTTCACTGATATAGGACACCCCATAGAGCTTTGAAGTTTGGAAGCTTTTTTCAGCTAGAAACTGAATACTTTGATATTTCAGCAGCCTGTCACACATATAACAAAAATGTGTCAATAGGCACACTTTTGAACAAATTCAGAACATAAATCTCAGTGTTCAAGGTTTAGTGTGTAATATCTTTCGATAGCATGAAATGTGCATAACTTCCTGCAGATACTCAGGAAGATATCCTCCATCCTAAGCTAAGCCATGTTCCCCCTGACCTGAAGATCTTCGGTGAATTGTGCTGTTTAGCCAGTAATAGCCAGAGAATTATGACCAAGCAAATCAAACATTGGATAAAAACGTTGCCAAGTTAATCATTGGCACCATATGATTGCTATGTTATTATTGTTGCTGATAATACAGCCAATTATGGTTATATAGTGGAAATCTTTGGGGAGCAGTTTTGAAAATCTCTTGGAATGATAAAGCAGGTTGCAATAAGCAACTGAGTAAAAAAAGAATTCCGATATGGGTGAAAAAGAATAATTCTCTCCATCTCTTCTTCCAGGTGCTGTGCCAGCTGTCAGGGACAGTTCCCAGAAATAATGCTACCATCTCAGAGACGTTGCCGGTGGCTCTGCCCAGATTGCAGAGGTTGGTATTTCAAGTGATAAGGTGACAATGCAAGGATTTGTTTTATTAATGCTGTGCTGGAATGGTAGATTATTTATTTACGTTCCACTAAAGCAATTAAAGGATTAACTGTCCATTTCCTCAGTAGGAAGTGTGGAGGGGGGAAAAGCTAGAAGAAGTTGTTGAGAAGGTGGATAGGAATTACAATGGTAACAGGCAGAGGAAGATATAGTGGGAATCTGGAGGCGGGTCATACCTGGGGAATACCAGATCCAGTATTTGAAAGTGTACTCACTGTCTGGCCTTTGTTTCTACTCATTGGATCCTCAATAGCTCTCTGCTCTGGCTACTGCTGTGAAACCCCCTAATCAGTATGTAATATGTAATATGTCATTCATGATTTTACCAAGGATAAAAGTGTCAATCTGGCATGCCTGAGATGTGCACGTAGGCTCAGAGGGATGTGTTCCTCTCTTGGAAATATGCTCACCTAGGTTTTGGGTTTTGCATTAACCAAGACCCAGGAGAGGATGGATTCAGGGCTGATTTGCCTGAGTTTTTGAAAGCTCTCAGAGGCTGTTCTTTTCAGATAATTGATAATTTTCTGTGAGGATCTGATGGGTGGTTGATCAAAGCCCTAGTCACTGCTTGGAGAAGGCAAGTGGCTGAATGTTTGGACTTCATTGCTCTTATGCAATGTCTTACTGTGTGTCTCTTACTTTGCAAGCACCTCTTTTTTCCTCATGTGACTGTGTATCAGGTTGCTCATAAATATATAAAAGGAAGGGGCTGATATGGATAGTTCTCAACAGTCACAATTGGTATTGTAATTTATGTTGTAAGTTGGTGCGGTTGTAAGTCAAGTCAGACCCAATTTTATGAAAATTTTTATGGCAGTCATTAAGCGAGTCACACGGTTGTTAAGCTTCTCAAAGAACATTTTTGCTCTGTTTGTCTTTGCTGAACACAGGCATAAAAGATTGCAAATCATGATCATGTGATGCTGCAAATGGTCATAATTGCAAGCCAATTGCCAAACACCCAAATTGCAATCATGTGAACATGGGGGAGGTGTGACAGTTGTAAGTTCAAGTTACAGAGCATAAGTCACTTTTTCCAAGGCTGTTGTAACTTTCAACCATTGTCAAACAGAGGGTCATAAGTCAAGGACTATCTGTAAAGCTATGGCAAAGATGAAAATGCCACCCTTGACCATGAATGATTTAAATCTTTGTAGACAAAGCTTTTGAAAGGATGGCTCCTTTGCTTTTATATTATCAACAATGATGTGATTCCAGGTATGCCCGTGCCATAGATTCCTGGATATGAGATCCAGTTTTTGAATTTGCGCACTAGGGATCAGTTGGGGTCGCTATTACTAAATTAGCTTTGCTGCTGCATAGGAGCTCTGCTGTAGAGTTATTCAGTTCTGAGGTAGTGGTGGAATTTCCTTCAATCTGTTTTTTTTTTCCTGGAAGTTTAAGTAGAGGTGGCTCACAGGCACTATGAAAACCATGGACCTTACTCAAATCATCGGTGCTCTGATGCACAGAGGAGGTTATGCCAGATCTGATTTTTGACTCAGGAGAAAAGTGACAAGATTTGGATATGAGGATAATCGACATCAGTCTTTTGTCATGATCGGTTGACCCTTTGATTGCTTTAGAGTTTTCCTGTGCTTCCAGCCACAGGGACCCTGTTAGGTTCCAGGGGGAACTTGGGATTGTCTCGGAAGCTCAGGGATATCGTTCAATCTAAGTGTTAGTCATTATTTGGAATGAGTTATTATGACTTTAGACCTCATTGTGACTTGGAGGACTCTCCCAACCTGTGGTACTTGGAGAGTTTCTTGGTTTACTCTTTCTCTTTTGCTAGAGGAAAAAGAGTTAATCTAACCAAAGATGCTCTGAGTTGGACTTCGAGTATGGAAGTCCAATGGAATTCCTCCTGAGGGGTTTGAGCCTCTTGGTTTTAAGGAAGACAACGGGGTTTTCAAGGCTATCAATTTGGCCTGCTTGTCAAGCCATCAAAGTAATTAAATGTCAGTAGGAAAGATACATTCTCTTCCTTCTTTTCTTCAATAAAATATTACTAACCCCTTATATTTGAAGGCAAGGTAAGAATCTGCAAGACCTTTTTTTTACCACAAGGTTCTAGCACGTAAGTGTGCCAAAGCATCCATCTCCCTTGCTTTCTCTATTTGAACTTCTCTAAGTCCGTTTCAGAGATAACAATTGTGTCAATCAGAAAGACTGCTGGAAATCTTCATTTGTTTTCTTCTCATCTAAATATTTAATCATCTTCTGTTCTGCCTGAGAAGCAAGGCAGTGTGTCAGATGTCTGATTCACTTATTATTGTGCCTAGTAACCTTTTGATTGATGGACTTCTTTTCTATGCTGCTGAACTAAGACAATGTTTTTGTGTGCCAGCTTTACTTACTTACTTGTTTTGCCTCTTTCAGCTCAGAGAAGAGCTTTTAACAGGGAGCAAAGATATTACAAGGTAAGATCTAAGACAGGGGTCCCCAACTCCTGGGCTGTGGCCCACAACTGGGCTTCGACCCTTTGGAACTGGGCCACAGAAGTGGTGGGTGAACGTGTGCGAGAAGCACACAAGCACGGGCAAGTGTGCTCCATTTGTGCGTCACTTGCGCAAATGGAGCTGCATGTGTACACATGCTTGCCCACCACTCTCGTGGAACCATCTCCTCTCTTCTCTTCTCCTCCCCCCCCCCCCCCCCAAGCTGGTCCACAAAGAACTCTGATCTAAGACACAGTCACACTTTCTGTTTTATTTAGAAAGTGTATTGAAGTATGTGAGTATAAAAGGTACTGTGCTTAGATCTAAGCCTGTACCAAATAAAAATGCTACTGCAACATTGTAAGATACAAGTGTGCATCTTATTATTAGCCTGCATTTTCATGGATTGCACCTCTATTTGCTATTCGCTTTGCAATTGATGAAAGAACAGTTTTACCCCAGATAGGCAGAAGGGTAGAGCTGGAAATTGGAAGAGCTGAAAAGCTACAATTCCACCCCAAATTTGAAAATTGTTTGTTTGCAATTGAAACACAACTTGGCTGTATATTGGAATATATTAGAAGAGGCTTTCCCAATGAGAGACTCTTAGATGCTTTTGCTCTTCATTTCCTATAATCTGTAGTCAGCATGTCCAGCCCAACTAGAAGGTGCTCTGTTTTGGATTTAGAGTACAGGTAGTCCTCGACTTACGACCACAATTGAGCCCAAAATTTATGTTGCTAAGTGAGACATTTATTAAGTGAGTTTTGCCCCATTTTAACAACCTTTCTTGCCACATTTGTTAAGTGAATCATTGCAGTTCTTCAGTTAGTAACACGGTTGTTAAATGTATCTGTCTTCCCAGTTGGCTTTGCTTGTCAAAAGGTGATCACATGATCCCATAACATTGCAAAGTCATAAATATGAGCCAGTTGTCAAGGATCCAAATTTTGATCACATGACCAATTGGAGGCTTCAGTGATTGTATGTGTGAAAGGTAGTCACAAGTCACTTTTTTCAGTGCCATTGTAACTTTGAACAATCACTAAATGAACTGTTGTAAGTCAAGGACTACCTGTATTAGCGTATTGCAGAGGTACTGAAGCATGTACTTTATCGACTGCAGCAGGGCTGAAGATTGGATTTTAAGATGAAAAGATTAAGATTTTGTTTGCCTCTTGGAGAAAGAAAGCTCCTAGGACCACGACAGAATATAAAATAGAGCTATAAAACAAAATAGTCTATCTGACAGGTTGTGCATTATAGTTGCCCCCATCTCCAGCCAAAATATCCTAAATAGTGTGTTTTGCAGAGAATCTTGGCCCAAGATGGTAGAGGACCATGGGTTAATGACAACAGCTTGAAAAGAAGGCAATACCAGGGGTTAGAATAGAAGACCAAACATTGGAGAAGATCACAGAGTATCAAGATCTGAAAATCAAAATTGAAAGATCAGTTGTGGTAGTCCCAGTGGGTATCAGCATACTGGATGCCATACCCAAAAACTTTGGCCAGCACATAGAAAATCTTATGTATTGACAAAATTTCTATCTGTCAGTTATAAAAGGTTATACAGCTTGGATCCGCGCATAGGTTATGTATGCTGATGCATTACAACATCCTAGGATCTTGGGAATAAGTTGATGCTGATAAGGCCAATATCAGTTGAAAAGAACTGACAACTGTACCTTAACATTTTTGTGTATGTAATAACAATTTATTAAATTTATTAACATGCCACCTGTCTGCATAGCGACACTGAGTAGTTCACAATAGTTAAAAACACAGGATGTCTTTAGAGAGGTGGTGGGATTTTTGTGTTTGGCAGTTTGATAAATTGCAGTTAAAGGCTTGATGTGAACATCCGGTGTGATGCTTTTGATCTGGTCAGTCAGAGAGGTGAAGTGCGGTGCTTTTGAGGTGATGGGGCCGCTGAGGTGATTGCTTTCCCTGGAACCTTGTTTATCCCTACCCCTCTGCCCTTGCAGCAAATTGGCTGTGGTGTGTGCCAGGCCTGCCAGATGTCTCAGGACTGCGGCATCTGCAGTGTGTGTGTTCTGCGAGCCCAAAGCCCCAAGTTCCACCTTGACATCAAATGCTTGCTGCGCCGATGCTTGAAGATTGTCAAAAAGGTACCATAGGTTGCTTCCTGCTTTTCCTTCCCTTCCCTTCCTTTTTCCTTGTTTTCTGCTGCTTCTTTCCAGCTTCACATGGGCTTACACACGGTCTTGAGTTTTAATAGTTACCTCTCCTTCACTCTCATTCTGGTTTGCAGGGCCTTGATTGTGGCATGTGTCAGGCCTGCAAGATAACTGAGGACTGTGGGACCTGTGCAATCTGTTTGCGGAGGCAAAGACCTGGCATGAAACGTCAGTGGAAATGTCTCAAGCGCCGTTGTCTCAAACGCAAGGTGTGTGTATGTGTGTGTGTGATCCAATTAGTTTTGAACTTGTTTAAAGGGAGTGGTTGAAGTAGCAATACCACTTAGACTTATATATTGCTTTGCAGTGTTTTACAGCCCTCTCTAAGCGGTTTACAGAGTCAGCACATTGCTCCCAACGATCTGGGTCCTCATTTTACCAGCCTTGGAAGGATGGAAGGCTGAATCAACCTTAAGCCGGTCAGGATCAAACTCCTGGCAGTGAGCTGAATTAGCCTGTAATACTGCATTTTAACCACATTGCACCACCACGGCTTCTAGAACGGATATAAGAGAAAGAAAGCAACACCAGCCTATTTTATTTAGGGAGAAGTCCTTTGCAAACTGAAGTAAAAAATTTCAAAATATGACTAAAGGCATATCTTAGAGGAAAGTTTCAACGTTTGTACTTCTAATGGATTATTAGAGGCTTGCTTAAAGCAAGAAAGCCAAATGGGAAGGATATATTTGATGTTTAGTTCTTGTTATGCAGGAGTCCAAGGCCTGGCTTGGCATGAACAAAGAGTCCAGTTCTTTCTGAATCACATGATTTTCAGATCTAGAAAAAGGTAAGTCCTCCCATAAAGCTGGAAGAACCCCAAGTGATTTATTCAGCATGCCTTTACGGTTTACTTGGATACACAAGCAGGAAATACAGCCGCTGGCATGAAAATAGATAAAAGTAGATAAAAAACAAGTTGCTACAATGTTGTTGCTCACCAAGTACATTTAGAAAGAAGCATCTTAGCAAGTCCGTTGTGCCCTATCTGGTTTCCTGTCATGCCTCCCTGAACTATGGACAAGTCGATGCTATTATAATTCATTTATTCTCTTTAATCCAGCTGTTTCAATGCAAGAATCTCTTGATCATCATAATCCCGCCTTTGATACTTGAGCAATATGGAGAAGTATCACTTCAGAAAATTTGAAGTTCAGTCGCCCTGTAGAATTTCTTAGGACAAGCCTGCATGGTTTAAGATGTATACAACAACAACAATAACAACAACAAAAAGAATCCAGAAGACTATGAAGAGTAAAGCTAAGAACATTTATTTAGGCCATCCCCACCAGGCAGCAATCAGCCAAGAAAATATCCCCAAAAACACTCCTGAGAAGCTATTTGCAATCTTTTCCATGAGGTGAATAGTATGGTTAACATCTACTTGATAATTAGAAATATAGTGACAACAGTAAGCATGTATAAGTGCACAACTCCCTGCCCCCCACCTTTTTTTTTACTGCTAACACATTGTCTACAGCATGCTGGTTCTGGAGAACAACCTCCCTAATCTCATCGTGTTCTTTATTCAGTTGGGACCTACTCTGTACGCTCAAATTAAACATACTCTCTGCCCAGTTGTATAATAGATCCATAATTAAGCCCTTGATTCCAGTATCATATGTTTCATAGTTGAAAAGGTTTTCCTGAACCGAATCCTGCACCAAGGTACACTTATTGTGGATCCAGTGGTTCCACTCTTTCTGATATATTACTCAAACAGAGGAGATAACCATGCCCACTGTGCAAATTTCAGACCAGAAAGGTGACAAATATTTATAACCAAGCTTAGCACATCAGAGCCACCAATTGGGATATGAGCAGCTCAGCCGGCTGTGGTTCTCAGCATCTATTTTCATATGCAACAACTCCCATAAAGTGCCAATGAAATTGCATAAAATAGAAGAGTGGGGATCAGTGTTCTTCCCAAAGGCCTTGTGCCATTTTACTCAATCGGTCTAATGACTGGTAGTATTGACCACCCAAAGATTGTGCAGCCCCACTGCTCATAAGCTTCCAACTTTGCCTTTGAGCTAGGATTTGAACGTTTCAGGCAGACAGTGGGACCATCTTGGATTCATGCTCCAAGTTTAATAAGAGTCTGTTTCTTTGGATGGGAATGTGGGTGCAAATCCAGCACTCAGTAACGTTTAAGATTTTTACCCAGATTGTGGATATGTATATTATCACTCCACAATCCCAATGATGGCACAAGGTATTGTTCGCCCCTTTGAAGGTGGTCATGTTCCTTGTTTATGAACTTGGGAGGTATCAATAAGTCTAGGTTGGGCTTCATCTGTCTTGGTTTCTGAGGTTTCTATGGCATTGTCTCTTCATGTATTTCTTGTTCTCTTGCGTCCTAGAGAGGGTCAGAGAATCCCAAATATCCTTAATCACCTCTATGTCTGTATCCCAATCATTTTCAGTCCCAGTCCCATAGCACTCATAATCGCTACCCACCCACCCCAGTAGAGAAAGAAGACAAAGAGAAAGATGGAGACAAAGAGGAAAAAATAGGAGAGGCCATGGAGCACAAAGCAAAAGAGAAGGTAAATGGCAGTAAAGAGCAAAACAAATCTAGCAAGAGAAGAAAGAAGGACCAAAAGCACAAAAGTCCCTGGACTGATAAGAAACAATATAGAGCATTCAGCTCATATCACACAGCATCCTGAAATGAACCAACAACCACAGTGGTGTTTGGACATATCACAACCCAAAGTTCATCATCAGCATGGAAAGAAGATGCCTTCAGATAGGTGTGATGAATCCAGGTCTAGACTCAATTAACCAACCTACAGGTGGTGAGAAGAACAATATAAAGTCCCTTCCATTTTTTGGACAAAGGATTGCTGGAATGCCAGGATTTGACAAGAACCTAATCTCCAGGGCAGAATGAGTGCACTAAGTGACTCAGACCGGGAAGACAAACAGTATTAAACAGCTTCAGAAATGGAAGAAACATTGTTAATCAGAAAGTGAACGTATTCTCGAAGGACATGGTCCCTGAAAGTGCCCGTAACTTGTGAATTAGGAGAAGTTTCTTACCATCCTTCTGTCACCAATTCCCACTTAAAACAGCACTCATTTTATGAGTTGTGCCTATCCTGAGTAGTATATGAAGGATACAATACAGGTAATTGGGAAGGAATGAGTGCACATACCAAGGGGAAAGGACCTGAAGCAGCAGATTTGCAGTGAGGTCAGCAAAAGCATTACCTCTGCCATCTTTATTGTTATCCTTACATGCGTCTTGCTTGGAAGCAGGATGCCATCCATAAGGTGTAGCATATCAGGATTGTATTTAACTGGGCTCCCCTGCGCAATTAACAAACCACGCTCCTTCCCTAAAGTACCATGAGCATGTTGGAGAAATTTTCTGACAATTAGAAGGACAAATATCCTGACAGTGAAAACAATTAATCAGTGGAACGACTTGACTCCAGAAGTTGTAAATGCTCCAACACTGGAGGTTTTTGAGAAGAGATTGGACAACCATTTGTCTGAAATGGTGTAGGGTCTTCTGCTTGAGCAGAGGGTTGGATTAAGGTCTGTTCTGTTATTTTGTTCTGTTATCTACTACATCGTGAGCAAATTTGCTATTGGTATAAATATTGACAACCACACCAATTGACAACTCCAAGGCTCTAAATGCAGCGTTTTGAGCTGAAGTCCCAACAGGGAGAGCTGATCCTTCCACTAACTGCTCCATGGTGACCACAGCGTAGCCAGTCCTGTTGTTCTCCCTGACATATAATGCTCCTGACATCTGTATACAGGTTCCTATCAAAAAGGTGGTCTGCCAAATAAGTATGACCAGAAAACACTTTAGCAATAGTTTGTATATAATCAAGTGAGACGCCCCGTTCCAGTGGAAAAAAAGAAACATGGCTGAATTAAATTGCACGCTCTTCTTTAATTGAACAGGATGACCGCCTCCTCCCCTTTAATTCTAACAATTCCCATATGGAATGAGGAGTTTCAATCTCTATGGGGGCTCCAAATGTCATTTGTTCAGCCCCAGACAATGGATGCAGCTGCCCAGAGGCACTCTGGTCAGCCTTGGCAAGAGGCTCAAGTTGCTACAGGGTATTCCAAAGGTCTGGGACAACAGCCCTGCAGCCCTTCCTTTGTTTTCAGACACATACAATATAAACATACAACTTAGTAACATGGGGAATCCCTCGATGTTGTCAAAGGCAGCCTGGCACTCCCACATCCATTCAAAGGGTTCCCGATCAGAGCCTTTAGTAGCTTGGTTAGAGGAGTTTAGCCAAGAGGTTGAAAGTTGGGAATCCAGATATGACAGAATCCAGCCATCCCCCAAAATCCTTGTAGTTGGCGTTTTCATGAATAGGAGACAGTTGCGAGAGGGCCAGGAGACATAAGGAAATTTCTAAAAAAATAAAAAACTATTTTAGTCCATCTTTATTATGACACGTATGATTCTATACTTTTTGCCTTTCAGAATTTCTGCTGTTCTATTTCTGGACTACTTAGGCACTGAGGCATTTTCTTTCAATATTGTTGTACATAGTGTTATTCCTGATTGTGATTTTTGGTTAGTTTGGAATGAACCATTATTGGGTCCTCTAGTCTAAGAATGCTAGTAGTATGAATCAGATGGGGAATGCTCAAGTATATTATATTGCAATTCTGAAGGGTAATAAAGTGTATATGGGACTAAAATAGATGTTGGCCTCCTGAAGCTCTTTACTTTTATTTATAAAGATATGAGATATGAGTCTTAATTTATATTGAAAAGCAGGAAGTCAGAGAATAACTAAATTATTCATGAATATTTTCTATACAAGGCCTATTTGACTTAATATAACTGGTTATCAAGTAGTGGCAATATAACTGCAACCTCAGTTATGATTTTCAGAGTCTCAGGATAAACTATTGATGCCAGGAGTATCTTTTTTTAGTAACTAGAACATTGTAAATATGGTGGTGCTTGTTTGTGAACCCTTTTGAATTTCCTATATTTTTGCATAAATATGATCTAAAATGCGATCTGTTCTCCACATGTCTTAAAATTAAATAAACAGAACTCAATTAAGCAAACGAATCAAAAACAGTACACTTACCCATTTATATATTGAGCAAAATGATCCAAAGCTACATACAAGCAGTCCTCATGTTCTCTTTTATGGACATCCAAGGGGAAACTACAATTGCTTGTCAAGTATACCAAGATGAAGATAAAATTTCTGCATGCTGGCTGGTTCCCTTTTGTCTGAAACACATAGGCATAAAAAGAATCTTGCGCTATATAATCCTTAAGGAAGAGTTATGTAAGGAACATTCTCTTAGGATATATAAAGATCATTTTGAATTGTTGGTGCATGTGATATGAGCTTTAAAATCTGAGAGTGCCTGTGAATTCCAATCTAACAATTATTTTGTGTGCTCTAATGTCTTTCTCCTGGATCTGCAAAAATCTTTGCTCTGTATGGAAATGATCAGGAAATGTAAGAATTTAATAATATGTGGCTGCATTAACTGGAAATGCTCACAGCTAGCGAATGCATGATTTTATCCTGAACTTGAGATCCCTGGTCAAAGACCCCAATGATTACAGATTCCACAGGAGTGATTTCTAAAAAATAAATGTATCTGAGATGTATGTTAACTCTGTTACTCTAGCACTAAATGACTCTTGATCCTTCTAGAAAAAAGTCTCACCCAAGAAGGACAGCTGCAGCTCGAAGAAAGTTATAGCAGTAAGTACCTGCTGTGTGACTTACTGGGGCTTAGCATTGCTCGCTTTCATTCCACTTCATTCCATTTTACTCCTCTGAAACTGCTTGCATGGTTTTCTATCACTGCAAACTCCCAACATGATTTTTTTTTTTTTAACGAATCAGCAGCAAGAGATTGACAAAGCAGGAACAATGCCTCATCCTGGCAAACAGGATTATAAAGGGAACTCTTTTTCTGCCAAGCAACAACATCCCTTTTCATTGTGAAGTGCTTCTTAGTTCATAGTGCCTGTGCAATTGGAACATGGCATGTAGGGAGTCAGAAAGTGGCTTTGTGCATGGCTTTCCGCCTTTGTTTTTGGGGACAAACCCGTGCAGTGTGCGCATCTATGCATAGAATTTCTCCTTAACTTGCTACAACTTTTCTCTACGTTTCTCGGTTGCTCCCAGGAATCTTCAGCAAAGAATGTCTTCACCCCAAAACAATGTGGGCAGAAAAAGCCAACTTTAACCACAGTGAGTGGCACTAGTTCTTCATGCAAATAAAAATAATAGTTAATGTTCCACAGGGATCTGAGTCTCCACTCCCAACTCTGCCCTTACTTATATATGTTCATACTTGGAAGCAGACCAGTTTATGAGGTGGAATTAATTTCAAGGATGATAAACACTGGAAGCTTGTGCAGCACTGTAATGTAATATTTGGACCAACAGGAGCTTGGTTTCTATGTCCTCTGCCTTAGCTGAGGCACATTTCTTTAATATTGGATACTACAAGGTTCTTGGGAAACAATTATATTGAATCTGACTAATAATGAACTTGGAGCTAGAAGTTCTTCAGCTTTGAGTGTCTATCTGTTCCTTGTTTTTTCTCTCCTCTTTTGTCAGAATAAGGGAAGGGAAGGAAGTTAGTTGTTCCTGTTCCTGCTGGCTTTTTGCCTGCCCTTGGTCATTCTGTTTTTTGTTTGTTTGTTTAGGTAAGGAAATATATTTGAATGTGCTTTATGGAGCATTTCCATCAGCACACTATTAACCTAATGAAAAGATTGAAGATTTCTTATACAGATGTTTCAGGCAGGGTTCTTTCCAATATCTTTGAGCATACTGACTATCTTCACTCTCATTTTCTTTGCTGTCTTCATTTCTTCTGCTGTCAGGGTGGGCAATTTCTAAAGGCTCAGTTGGCCCCAGGCCACCCCGACCGGAGGCAGTCTGCTATCCCAGTAAGTGGCCTGCATACATGTTCTATTAGGCTTGTACTATAATATAAATTGCCTTACATAAAATCTATAGTTTATGTATGTGGATTGAACAGAATTGAATCACAACATATGCTGTACTCATTCCTAAAAGATAACATAATTCAGAATCATTTTTTTTTCTACTGTTCTTCAAAATGTTCAATTGTTAAATTTGGTATAATTGGGCGGAACAAATACGAGTGGAAGAACAATTGAAAATGCTTTCTTTTTTTCCAAACTAAGTGCAATAGATGGGGTATTTTTAATATAATTATAAAGCATTTTTCTCATTTTAATTCCTTCTTATTTAGAAATTAATTTCCCCCCTTTACTCATGGATAAAATTTTGAAAAACTCTTTCATTAATGTTAAAAGAAAATGCATTTGGTTAACTTACAGGAGTTAGGGAAGGCAACTTAGCCTTACTTCAGTCCTGTCTTTCTGTCCACTTCTCTCTTTTTTTTGCTCATTTATGGATGTCTCATATATTTCCACTTAGATCATAATTTCCAATTGCTAATTCCATCACTTGTTTGTCCTTCTTATTCTAGAAATGGAAACCTACCATTCAAAGGGATCCTGGAGACAATCCTCTTGTAAGGCATAGGGTATGTATGCAATAGGGGAAAATATATAGCAAATAGGCTGGTTTCTCTTGCAAATTGAATAGTAAATATTCCTGTGGCATAGTGTTTAGGGATACCCAGATTCACTTGGACTCAGGAATCTTGAATGCTTTCTAGGTGAAGGAATTATAAAATAGAGCCATCTGCATTTATCCTACTTGTACTATATATTTCTACTCCTTTGAACAGGGATAAAATGTTCTGGCCTTTTCTACTTTGGTGAAGAATGAAGTTATTTCAGTTCAAAATGTTGAAAGTATATTTTAGGCTGCTCCTTTAGAAATTATAATACCAGAACATGTTTCCCCAAAATGAGAAAGAGAAAAAGAAAGATAGAAAGTGTCAGTGTTCTTCAAAGGAGAATGCTGAAGCAAAGAGCATTTCAGAACAGCATAATCTGGGGTCTGAGGCTGAATTATTTTTGACAGGTTTGGAGAGAAAGTAATATGATGATCCTTGAAATAACATTTGATCTGGTTTGCTGTCTTATTATTTAGATGTATATGTGATTTAGGTTTAAGGAAAGACAACTCTTGTGTGACAAGTATTGCATCAGTTCCAACTAACTCTCACTCATTTGGATTTTTTGTGTGTTCTGACTGAAACTGAAAAAAGTTAGTATTGTAGTAAGATACAGGTAGTTTCATAGAGCAATTGGTGGGACTTAAGATATCTAGAGTGACTGGATAATGTAGTGATTAGAGTGCACCTGGAACGTGGGAGACTAGGGTTGAATCCTGGTTGATACCTACATTACTGGTAGTCTCTGGAAAAGGACCCCTGAATGCTTCATTTTCCTACCTCAGATATGAGAGTTAGGTAAATTAGAAGAGTCACACTGACTCAGATGTTGCCTGGATTAATACACTCTGTGTCAGATGTTGAGGAAATAGGACAATCTGATAATAAAGTGGGCTACTGGAACAAACCATACTTGGGTGAGACAAGAGAACCACAGGCGAGCCAGCTGCTAACAAGTTCTTATCCAGACTGGCTAACATAAGAAAGGACACTGTTGATTATGAAATACCCTCTCTTCCAAGGGAGTTGAGTACCACTCAACTGCCAAACAATAACCAGCTCCCCAAAACATGGAAAATCCTATCAGGCATCATAGCTGCCAAGTTACAGGACCATATGGGCCAATACATGAACACAGCTCAGAAGGGCATTGAAAACAATACCAGAAGCTCAAAACACCAGTTGCTCACATATAGAACTATCACCCAAACTCAAGGTCTAGAGAGACCAATCTGAGAGCAGCATCAATTGGCTCCTGGAAAGTTTTGGACTCAATGCCGCACACATGAGTCTGTAAATTCCTTGTACTATATAAAGTCAACATAACATTAAGGACCTTCCTCAAGAACTCAGTGGGACTGTTGAGACAACATTGGAAGTCAGTTCAAGAAAGCTTGCACAAGTGATCTAGTATGTCATGTATCAAGGTGATACCCTGTTCCTGCTGCTGTTCTGCATAGACTTGAACCCACCTTAGCCAAATAATCACGACTGGATATGAATACAAGTTCAAGAGTGGAATTACCATTGGCCACCTCCTCCATATGGATGGCATAAAGCTCTGTGCTAAGAATGAATAAGACATCAACTCACAGATCCACCTGACTTTGAGCTACAAGGAGGACATTGGGTGGTCATTCGGAGAAGTGGTTGGATCATAGTAAAGAGAGGGAAGATGGTTAAGACTGTAGTGGGGCTACCAATGGGCCACATGGTGGACATATAGATCAGCTACATATACATTGGTATCCCACAGTGATATCACAATGAGGAGTCAAGGAAAATAGCAACATCCCAAGTACCATCAAAGATAAGACAGGTTATGAAGAGCCAGCTCAATGTGAAGAACAAGATCCACATCATCAACACATACACTCTGCTTGTCTTCAGATATTCTGCCAAAATAGTGAATTGGCCAAAGGAGAGTATGGTAGCTGGCCATGTTGAGACTGGAAGCTCCTCACAATGTATGGAGATTTCCGTCCCAACCCAGAGACTACAGTGGGGCAAAAAAGTATTTAGTCAACCACCAATTGTGCAAGTTCTCACACTTAAAAAGATGAGAGAGGCCTGTAATTGTCATCATAGGTATACCTTACCTATGAAAGACAAAATGAGATTAGAAAAGTCAAAAGAGAAAGTTCGAGGACAACAAAAAGGGTTTTTTGTTCAAAATAGTTGAATCTGAAGTGTGAGCAGTGGGCTCTCACAGAATTTGATAGTTAAATTGTGTTACTTAAATTGTGAACTTGTTCATTTGTTTCCCATTAAGCATCTTTATTTTACTCTTTACTTCCAGTCCAAGATTCTTTCTTGGAAACCATATTCAGATGGCCTTTAATTTAGCTGGCTATTACAATTACTTCTCTCTTTTGCTCTTTTGTAATTGTTCCTGGAAGGAAAAAAAAATCTTTTGTTGTTGATTCGAAACAAAAATCTAACTATAAGCAAGGCCTTGTTCTTCAAAATCAGTTACCTTATACAGGTAGTCCTCAACTTAAAACCATTTGTTTAGTGACCAAAGTTATAATGGCACTGAAAAATGCGTTTTGTGACCATTTTTCAAACTTTTGACCATTGAAGCATCCCCATGATCAAGTGATCAGAATTTGGATGCTTGCCAACTGGCATGTACTTATAATGGGTGCAGTGTCCCTTTTAGTGGCAAATTCAATGGGGCAAGTCAGAATTGTTTATCAACTAAACAACTTAGTTAAGTTACTAACTAAAAAACTGCAATGGTTCACTTAACAACTGTGGCAAGAAAGGTCACCAAATGGGGAGAAATATACTTAATGTGTCACTTATCAACAGAAATTTTGGGGTCTGTTGTGGTCGTAAGTCGAGGATTAACTGTACAGGGTTAAAATCTAGATGGTATTAATAAAAGGCATCAAAATCATTGCGCTGCTCCCTAACTCTTCTTGGAATCCTCTTTCCTAATTAGTCCTTTACTCATTTCATTTGGCTATGCTATGATACAAGGCATGTAATGCTGGATCTTTTTTGTACTTCAAAGTACACCACACAAACGGCAGAGAGAGTCTTTCAATGGGAGAAGAACGCCGCAATGTTTTCCAGCTTTCTGAACTAAAAATGTCTTGGGGAACAAGTAAGAATTTCAAGTCCTCCCAGCCACTAACTTATGTTGGGTTCCTCCCAACAGAAGAAGCAATTGGGAGTGGCGAAAGAGAGGAAGAAAGTGGGCCGTCCTCCCAAGCATCCTGTGGCTAAACTCAAGAACAGTGTGGTAAAATGTGTTTCTTTTCTTGGTTTTCGGATTTATCTGGAACATGGCCAATTTTGAGTTAACAGGTGGGCAAATGGGTTAAATAGAAGAAGTCATTAGCTGATGAGGACTAGGTGAATCCACTGCAAAGTGAATCCACACTCCCAGGTGAAGTGCAAAACAGATTCTTTATTGGGATCCAATGGGCTACGAGGAGCCAGAGTGGGAGGAAGGAAAGTGAGTAGCTATAGAACTTGCTTTGTAGAGTTTTGTAAGTCTGTCACTCTCCAAAGAGGCAGAGACAGCAATAAAATACCTGATCTAATTTCAACAATCTTAGAACAACAATTCTTGACAAATACATAACGTAAGAAAGAAAAGGATGATATGAGTGTACAGAGTAGACTCCTACAGTCCTTGGAGGTTGTCACTTCTTAATACTTAGGTGATTCTTTCAGGTAGCACCCTACGGTTATAGTAGACCAAACTAGTATGTTGAACCAGTTGAATTTACATAATTCTGAGCAGCTAAAACTTGATATGAAGGCCTGTGATCTCATCTCAGTGATCATTGGTATAACTATAGCAAGTAAGGAATATTGCAGCTATCTTCTTCAGAAGTACAGATTTGAATCTCAGTTTCTTGTTAGACCAGTGGTTGCCAACCAGTGGGCTGCGGCCCACTGGTGGGCCATGAGAAAATTTTGGTGGGCCACAGAGAAATCTCATCCCAAGAGCACCCCCCCAAAGCAATTAATCCAGGCTGCGCAGAAACACAAGACTGCGCTGCCCACATGGCCCGCAGGAATCCTACCCGCCCATTTACTCCTTACCCGGTAAGCTTGCCTGCCAAATTTCTATTTTGCCGTTTTCCGACCATCATCTGTTCTCTGTGCCAGGAGATTTAGATTAGCTAGGAAGCAGAAGATGGTTGGATTTCTTGCTTTCCAGCTAGTCTTTAGATCTTTGGCTCTGCTTTTAAGTATAACCGAACCTCCCTTAGGACTGGAGGTTTGCTTGCAAGCAAATTCAGCGCAAGCAAATTTGAAAGACTGAACTAGCCGATGGCAGATAGATAGATCATTGAATGATTCTGTGAGCAACTCAATCTGCCTGCTTTGCCTGATTTTGGGTAAAAGTTGCTCTTTTTTATATAAAAAATTCAATATTTACATGCATGGTGTATTGTGAATTGATTTTGTGAGTTTGCTTGCTAGCAAATTTTATGAATTTGCTTGCAAGCAAATTTTATGTGACAGACTGAGCTAGCCGATGGCAGATAGATCTTTGAATGAATCTGTGATTCTGTGGGCAAGTCAATCTGCCTGCCTGCTTTGCCTGATTTTGCGTAAAAGTTGGTCTTTTTTTAATAAAAAAATTCAATATTTATATAAATATTTTACATACAAGCCATGCCCAGCCAGTCGCATGACCACCAAGCCACACCCACAAATTAGGCCACACCCACAGAACCAGTTAGTGGTCCCTGGGATCTAAAATTATGAGTTTGGTGGTCTCTGAGGTCCAAAAGGTTGGCAACCCCTGTGTTAGACTGTAAGAGCTATGTTGGTCATTCTGGGTCCAGGGAACAATTTCCATTGCCTTGATTTTCTAAAATTTACTATAACTGGCTTCATAGTTTAAAAATCCCTGCAATATATAACGGTTCTAAGATTTCTGAAAAAGAACAGAGTTGATTGAATTGCCTATGGAAATTCTCAGTCATCCAGGTCATGATTTCCCCAAAGTGCTATTTTAAGAGGCAACCGGGCTTTCTTTGTTTTCCCTTGAAGACATTTTGCTTCTCATCCATGCAGCTTCTTCAGTTCTGGGCTTCTTAAATGAGAAGTGAAATGTCTTCAAGGTAAAACAAAGAAAGTCCAGTTGCCTCTTGAAAAAGCACTGTTGGAAGTTGCGAGCCATTCCCCTCTCTTCTAGGAAAACAGCCCCCACCCTTTGTCAAGTAGGGCTATTAAGATAGCTGGAGGCAGCTTACTTTTCACAACAAAGGAAGGAGAAAATTACAGGCATGAGATACAGAGAAAAAACCCTACAAACTAGCTAAGATCCTTTCCCATAGAAATCAAATAGATGGCAAGCTATAAAAAACTTTTGAAAAGCAAACTAAAAAAGGCATAACAGGAAACTTGTTGCAATTTAGTGCAACAAGCAGCTACTAAGAGATCCCAATCTCAAGAGACAGGAACTCATCACACACACACAAAGACTTCAAAGATTCACACCTACAAATCAAAGAACCTGAAGTGTATAAAAGAGGTTTTCCTACTCACTGATTAGATTAATCCTAGGAACGCTGTGAGATTTCTTCTTAATCTGCCTTCCTATTAATAAACTGATTCTGACTTTCAGCGCAGCTGACCAAATCATTTTGCATTTCTCCCAGCCCGGAAATTTGAATCTACAAAGGGAAGAACTTTGCCTATTCCTTAAAGGGCAAGGCTTCCTTTTTTCCTTTCCTCAGACAACCATAGCCTGGATGACTGAGAATCTCCATAGACATTTAGTTATGCAAGTTGGTTGAATTGTTTATGCTTTGATTGCATTTGATTCATTTCCTAATCCTCACATAGTATAGAGTTTATGAAATGTTGCACTTTTTAGAAATAACTGGATTATTTAGATACTGTCCTAGGCTTTGCAGCATATACTTCCTGGCTTGATAGCTCCCTTTTTTCTCCTTGTAGCATTCCTCTAAAAATCAGCAAAACCGGAAGTGTGGTCAGTGTGAAGCCTGTCTGCTGAAAACAGACTGTGGCCGTTGTGATTTCTGTTGTGACAAGCCCAAATTTGGAGGGCAGAACCTGAAGCACCAGAATTGCCAGTGGAGACAGTGTTTGCAGTTTGCAATGGTTGGTGCACCTTCTCATTTGGTTTGTGTTCAGTCTGTCACCACTTTGTTACTTGCTATCAATAGAGAGTTCTTTTCATTGTATACTATGTTGTAAGCCATGTCATATTTCTCTATGCTAAATATGGCTATCAAGTGCTCCTACTAACAAAGCCTTGTAGGTCTTGTCTTGTTGCAGTATGTGCAATTGGGTTCAGAAGCATGTTGTCTAATTGTCAGATCTAATGCCTATATATTGTCAGGATTGATCAACTCAGGTTTCTTTATTCCAGGGATGAGCAGACTGAAATTGATCATTTATAAATACCTTCTGGAGATGAATAACAGATTCGAATTGATTTGTGTCTAAAATCTTTTGTTTTAAGGTTGAGCTTGTGGCAGTGACAAAATAACAGAACAGGAAAAAGCCATAATAATTTATTTTCCCTTGTCATTAGATCAATTCCTGCATTAACATTGCCAGACAATATTAAATGTGTTATATTAAGTGTGCAGTCAGTAATTCCACTATATGTGTTCCTGTTTTAGGCCAAACAGTATCATTGATCACATGCACAAAGGGAGAATATGCACATTGATTAATAGTGGTGGACTTCAAGCAGTACTGCCACTGCATGCACTTCAGGGGTGGGATTCAATTTTTTTAACAACCAGTTCTGTGGATGTGATTTAGTTGGTGGGTGTGGCTTGGCAGTCATGTGACTGGGTGGGTGTGGCCAAATCAACATCACTCACGTCAAGGGGCACTTCTCGCCTGACCTCTCATGACATTGGGGATGCTGCAACAGTCATAGGTGTGAAAAACAGTCATAAGTCACTTTTTTCAGTGCCGTTGTAAGTTTGAATGGTCACCAGTTTTAGACCAAAACTCAAAAAGAGTATGTAAACTAATGTTTGAATGTTAATCTTTCTAGCTAGCCAAGAAGCCTTGCTGAATGTCACTCATCTTGGTTCCTTGTCATTAAAAGCTTCTTTCTGGTAGCTCTGCTTTGTTATTCAATTATTTCTTCAAAGTGCTAACTCCAACAGGGGAGTATTTCCTCCCAACAGCAGTGTAAAAAGCTTAAAACAACCCTTCCCCTTTAAGAAAGTACCAGGAAAGAAAAAAAAACACCTCCTTCAGAGACAGTAAGCCTAGGCATACTGTCAAGAATGTAAGAAGGGTGGAAAAAAACAAAAGGAGATTACTTCCAACAACCGGTTCTCCAAACTGCTTAGAAAGTTAACAACTGGTTCTAGCAAATAGGTGAGAACTGGTAAAATCCCACCCCTGATGCACTTCCTGTGGTTTATATAGATTGATCACATGAATTTGAAGGAAGTAAGAATTTATTAATTTGTTTTATTTTCTTAACATTTTTGAACCACCCATCTCTCTTGGGGAGACGCTCTGGGCAGTGTACAATAAACTGTTAAAATATAAAAACACCATCTTAACAATTATACGTTTAGAAAATGTAGAATTTAAAAGGAGTCAAAGATTATTAAAATCTGTTAGAAATTAATTAAAAAGATAAAAAGGGCTCTCAGAGCTCCAACCAAAATGGGACAGAGACAGTGCCATAGGTAGCCTGGCCCCCTGCCATGTAGGGCTTTATAGATCACAATTGACACTTTAAATTGGATCTAGAAGCAAACTGGCACCAGTGGAATTCTTTGCATCAATATGTTTTATACCATTTAAGAGTGTGTGCCTTTCTTGATAGAAAAGCTACTGTGGGAGAAGAATAAATTTTACCTGTCAAAATTTGAGATTGATTTGAAAGCTACAAGACATGCAAAAGAAACTGATGTCTTAATGATTATAAGCGATGTACAAATAGCAAACTGAAAAACTAAGAAAGTGACCTGGATAATTTTCCTATATTGGATTTATAGAAGAGGTTTGTTAAAGCTTTGAAGAATTTTGTGAGAAAGGGCAAACAAAAAATAAAAAGAAATCAAATTCTAGACACTATTTAAAGGAATATTGTTGTTTTTTACTTCCAGCTTCACTCTTTGTCCTGCACTGGTGGGGACTTTCTCTAAGTTTGAACACACTTCTCTGGATTTGATTTGTAGGGTCTTTCTTTTAGATATAACAAGCTTTGTTTCTTTTACATCCAGGACTTCCTGCTATGAAGCAGTCCCTGCTGATTTGGCATAGTATGATTAAATGAATGCATAAAATGGCTTTCAAAAGAGTCCACTTTTCTTTTTATTGATGCTAACTCTTGAAAGATTAAAATTAATCATTTCTGCAGCAGTCAGTAAGCACTGCCCAGTTCAGTGTGTTTTGAAGAGCAGGAATTATGCTTGTCATTCAAATTTGATGTTCAGATATATATTACGGCCCAGTGCAGTACCAGCTTCATAATTAATCAGGAGTTATGATTTATATTCTTGATGCCTTTTTTACACTTCATTCCCTAATTCAGTTATAGGAACACAGACTTTAGAAAATTACATTAGAAACTTTAGATTTTTTTTTTTTTGATAGGTTGCCTGACTAATAAGATTTGGCTCAATAAATGAGGAAATGGAGATATTTGTGTTGCAACCAGCTTCTATTCAGAGTTTTCACTTTGATGGACAAAGCTCCATTCTTCAGTTGAAGGATATAAATGGACATCTCAAAGAGTTATGTTTGTTTTGGAAGCTAAGTTTGTTATTAGTAAAACAGAAGAAGGAACCACAGAGTTTTATTTCTTTTGGAAGTTAGGTTTGTTTTCAATAAAACAGAATAAGGAACTATTGGGCCAAGTGGTCTTTAAAGTCTTTTCAATTAGCTGTTACCAGTGCTATAGATATTAATGAATTTCATTCATTAAGCACAATTGAGGGGATTGACAGATTGGGCTATGCCAAATTTGGGTTTTTAGTGATCTGTTGCTATATGAACCCAACTATATGTGATTTCTCTAGAAGATTTTGTGCAGATTTATCTGATGTTGTGTAAAACCTACTTGCTTTTGCATGTTTTGACTCTACCTCGTGGTGTCTTAAATCTGACCTTGGACAGACAATAAAATATTTCCCTTGTTTGTTTAATAAACCTTATACAGTGGAACCTCGGGTCATGAACGCTCCTGTTCGCGACCAAATCCACCCAATTTTTTAAATCCACCTGATTTCAAAAATCAGGTGGCGAACAAAATCGGTACAAATTTCTGTGCCAATTTCCCCTATGCCATTTTTTTTACTGCACGCGTGCACAGTTGGTTGTGCTTCTGGACGACCAGAATACAGGTTTCTTCCTGTATTTAATCTGTATTTAGATTAATCTGTATTCAGATTAAATACCTCGCTCCAGAACTGGCAATACTATAATAGTCAAATCTTCACAGGATTAACCAAAGAACATTATTTTAAGTGGCATAAATATTATAAAGAAAGCAGCTTAACCAGTTGTTTCAGCGCAGTTCTTATTCCTGAATGTAGCCAATATTTAGATTTGGAGAAAATTTTCTTTTCTTTCAAGCAAGGATTTTACTTACCAAGGTTAACTCAAGTTTCTTCCTTATGGAGAAATGAATTCAGCACCCATTTATTTGACTGCAATGGTAGGCTTTTTAACTGAGCTAAATAGCTGTAGAGTTTGAAATTTGTTAAGAATTAAGGAAGAGCCAGCAGGAAAGAGTTTGCTGTCTTGATTCTGTGTTGACCTAACTTAGACCACATAGGATTTGTATGGTTTTTTTTTTTTTTTTGAGCAAACTGATCATATAAGTGTTAGTGGCTTGGGTTATAACTTGAGTTGGCAGCTTGGGAATGTTTCTTTATGCACATGTGCTAAACAGTTTTAATCTGCTGAGAATAGAAGGCCTAGATTCTCGAAATGATAAATTCTTTACATTATGAAACATCTGCACCTGGCATAATTTTGGAATGGTTGTTTGTCTGCAAGACTTAAGCTTTGTATAAGCTACATCCATAGTTACAAATGAAATGAGTAAGCAGCAACATAGAGGGAATGCAAAAAGAGATGCATGGACTCTTAGGTATATGTTAAGATGAATTGGATACTGTCATCTTTTTCTTCATCCATAGAGATGGAGAAACCTAGAAAAGTACTTGAGCAAGGACATATTTTTCTAAATAATCTGTTGTTTTACCACTCTAGTTGTGTTTGATAAACTTTGCCCTGGGTAGTTTTGCGTTGACCTGCATTTGATCACTAATCCTGACTTTATTGTCTCACTCATTTGCTATCCTACATACAAACAAGAGATCTGTTCCAGTCCATGGTAAAAATAAAGACAAATAGTTAACTGTTTTGAAAGATAGATGAGTTGGAAAAAAGAAAATGGGCATGCTATCTAAGTATTTACAGAAAAAGACAAAGAATTGTAAAAGAAAAACCTTGGAAGGCTACTTCTGACTTTTGTTTAAAAACAAAACTAGTCTTTTACTATTCTTATTTCTATTATTCTTAGAAAACTAGTTCTATTTCTACTATTCTTAGAAAGCCATTCTTATCTTTAGCAACAGAAACTGAAAACTTCTATTCCACATCTTTGTTCTAAGAGTGGCATAAAACTTGCAAATTAAAGAGCTTGTGTACAAGTTCCTTCACAGAGTGTGTTATGAGTTTTTGGGAAAGATTTTCTTTTAAAAATAGAAGTTTTATCTAAGAAATTTTGTGGTTATTCTATGGAGAGCAGAGGAATATTGATTGTCGGCTATAGATTTCAATTTTCTGTTCAGTCTAGGGCATTTACTGTCTTTATTGTAAGATTAGGTCTTGATTGTCCATCTAGAGAAGAGACATTAAGGATGCTTTACCAGTCTGAACTGTTTGTGAACTCTAATCCAAATTACCCATCTGAATCCTGCTTTCTAACTTGGAATTTGTAATTTTCCTTGCAGGCAATTTGCCATGGTCAGGAATAACAACAACAACAATAGTAGTAGTAGTAATAGTATTAGTAATAGTAATAATATAATTTACAGGGTGCTGCCTTGACATGGCAGGGGGCTAAAATGCTCCAATCAAGCTGAGAGCTGTGCTGGCGGTAGTGCAAACTACTAGCAGGTCCAACCACGTCAGAGAGGTCTCGGCCAAGGAGCAGAACTGAGTGCACCCAACAACCCATGCAATAAATCATGGTGAAAGTCTATACCGGTCGTCGTCTGGGTTAACAAGGACCACGTCGGGTGTTGGGGAACCTGGGCATCTGTTGACAAGTGGGCTACAGGTCCCATAGCTGAGCAACCAGAGCATGGGCCTGCAGGGCTACTGGAAGCTGAACAACTGCAGAAGCGGAAGAAATACACTATGTCAGAGAACCACACTGTAATGCTACTACAAAGCAGAACCAGAAAAATTAGGCTACCAAAAAAGGATGTACAAATTATGGAAAAAGAATACCCAAACTCAAGGATAACTGAATTACGATTAGCCGATCAGCAACGATTCATCACTTGGAACAAAGTGCTCAGTGAAGTTGAACTTGAAGAAATACAGAAAAATTGTGAAACGGGAACACAGACTGCTGAACAGCAGACTGCTGAAGTGGCAGCATAAAATGCTCCAATAACATTTGGAGCAACTGAACAGCTTGAATTTGAAGAAAATGCAGATATTTTGCAAGAACAGGAACAGCAAGGGCCTGAAGTCACCATTCAAACACCAGGAGTACTCAATGCCAGGCAGCAAGAACTGAAAGCTAAAATCTTGGCACATGCTGCATCAAATGCAGAAAGAAGAAGGCTTCCAACATTGAAGACTGTGCCTAGAAAACATTTGGCACCATTGATGATAGATGCGAATTATGCACTTGCAGCAGTCCAGATAACACCAATTGAACAAACAAATCAGCTTGCCTACAGTACAGCAGTCATAGTAACCGAAGAACTGGGGATTCAATAGCCGCAGCCCCCTTGAAAATCGACTGGAAAACCACAGTGGAAAATCAGATTGGAGTTGAAAATCAAGAGCCTGCGAGCAGATGCAAGCAACATGAAGAATTTGCAGGAGAAAAAGCTGAAGAACAGCAAGATCAAGAAATTTCCGATTATAAAATACGGGCTCAGCATAAGAAAAATTGATGAAGCATTGGAAATTGTGAAGGAGCAGATAACAGCAGCAGCAAGAAAAATGGAAAGTTACAAAGCCAGTCATCCAGTACAAACAAAATCAATTGTTCCAATCAGACCAAAGACGGTTCTATTTGAATCAGACAGGGGATATGAAAATTGAAAAACCTGAGAAAACGGCAACTACTCAGTTTTGGAAAGATCTGTGGGAGATTGAGAAATGTTACAACAAAAATGCTGGGTGGATCAGAGATTTTGAGACGAAATTCTCCAAGAACAAAATGGACCGACTGAAAATAACTACTAAAATGATAAGCAATAGAGTGAAAAAAGTCAAGAACAAGACATCGTCTGACAATGATCAACTACATGACTTTTGGCTCAAATACCTGACCAGCCTGCACAAAAAAATGGCCGAACAATTCAATGAGATGCTGCAGACAGGAAACATCAGTGAATAGGTTAACAGCTGGGAAAACCTACCTGATACAGAAGGATCCAGCAAAAGGGGCAACACCTGCAAATTACAGGCCAATAACATGTCTGCCAACCATGTTCAAGCTGCTGACCAGCATCATAGCTGACAGGATCCAGGACTGCCTAAAAGCAAATAACATCTGGCCAGTAGAGTAGAAAGGAAATAAACGAGGAAGCAGACGCACAAAAGATCAGCTCCTGATCGACAAAATGATTCTAGAGAACTGCAAAAGCCAAAAAACAAATCTGCATACAACTTGGATTGACTACAAGAAAGCATTTGATTCACTACCGCACAGCTGGATCATCAAGTTCTGGATGTCATTGGAATATGCAAGTGCATTGGTACTTTCACTGCAAATGCGACGAAGCACTGGAAAACAGAACTATTTATTGAAAGTGAAACCTATGGACTGGTCGACATCAAAAGAGGGATTTTCCAGGGTGATTCTTTGTCACCTCTGCTGTTCATCATCGCCATGACCCCCTCTGTCAACAGTTTACAGAAAACTAACCTGGGTTATCAAACTGCTAAAAATTCACAGAAAATCTCTCACCTGCTGTACATGGATGATCTGAAGTTATACAGAAAATCAGAAATCAAGATCCAGTCACTGACCAAGACAGTTCAAATTTTCAGCACTGACATCAGCATGGAGTTCAGTCTAGACAAATGTGCCACAGTGGCACTGAAGAAAGGGAAGATTGTAGAAAGTGATGGAATCGAAATGCCCAATGGACAAACCATCAAGCGCCACCAACCCGAAGTCTACCTGGGCATACTGCAGCTGGACAATATTTCACGGGCAAGTGAAAAATGTGGTCAGCAAAGAATACAAACAAAGGGTCAGAAAACTTCTAAAAAGCAAACTGAATGGCAGCAACACCATCAAGGCTATAAATACCTGGGCCATAGCCGTCATCAGATATACTGCTGGAATCATAAATTAGACACAGGCAGAGCTGGACAGGCTGGATAGGAAAGCAAGAAAACTGATGACCATACACTATGCACTGCACCCGCGTAGTGACGTCGGCAGGCTATATTTGCCCAGAAAAGCAGGCGTCAGAGGATTTTTGCAAGTGAAGCAGACAGTCGAAGAAGAGAAGCATGCTCTGGCAGAGTATGTGAAAGACAGTGTTGACCCAGCTTTGATGGAGGTCAACAAGAGGAAGCTGCTCAAAGTGCAGCAAACCAAGGATCAATAGGAAAACAGCAATGCAAACTCGGGCTGACAGCTGGTGTAACTGGACAGTTCCTTGAAAAGATCCAAGGAAAAGTAGATAAAGGAAAGACCTGGTTATGGCTGACCAATGGAACACTGAAGAAAGAGACAGAAGGCCTGATCCTTGCAGCCCAAGAACAAGACATCAGAACGAATGCAATCAAAGCCAGAATAGAAAAATCTGCTGATGACGCCAAATGCAGACTCTGCAAAGAAGAGGATGAAACCATCGACACATACTGAGCTGTTGTAAGACAATCGCTCAGACTGACTACAAAGTCACAACACAGTCGCTCAGATGGTCCACTGGAATTTGTGTCACAACTACCATCTGCCTGTAGCAAAGAACTGGTGGGATCATAAGTCTGAAAAAGTGGTCGAAAATGAGCATGCAAAACTACTGTGGGACTTCCAAATACAGACTGATAAAAGTTATGGAACACAACACTTCAGATATCAGGATTGTGGAGAAGAAAAAAGTGTGGATCATCGACATTGCCATACCAGGTGACAACAGAATCAACGAGAAACAACTTGGAAAAAAATCACCAGATATCAGGACTTGAGAATCGAACTGCAGAGATTCTGGCATAAACCAGTGGTACTCGTCACACTGGGTGCTGTGCCTAAAGACCTAGGCAAGCACTTAAAAACAATTGGCACTGACAAAATCACCATTGGTCAGCTGCAGAAGGCCACCTTAACTGGGATCTGCTGGCATAATCCGCCGATGCATCACGCAGTCCTAAACACTTGGGAAGAGTTCGACTAGTGATTTGTGATACGAAACCCAGCATAGTTATCTCGTTTGCTGTGTACACTGTTGTTTTTTTCTGTATAATAATAATATAGTTTTCAGGTCAGCAATTTTGACTTTTTAAAAATAGAAAAAAGTAGTGGTTTTCAGTCAAAAGACATATAAACCAGCACCCTTTCCTATGGGTGTATAGATAAGAAAATGAAGCCAAGGACTGAAAATGACATTTATCTTAATATATTTTTAATGGGCATTGTGACAATTTGTAAAGGTAGATTTGAGTGTATCTTAATTGAAAATATAATTGTGGGATGATATTGCTTGAAATCATTAGGAAAGAACCTGTTACATGCTTCTTAGGATAGCATCCTAGCCAATAGGATCATTTGGCTTTTACCCTCTGAGTTCGAAGTGGTAACTAGGGCCTTATTCTTCTCTGGGCTCTGGTAGGCAAGGCTGACTTTTCTTACGTTGGAATGTCCAATGTTAGGGCAACCTCAAAGGGTCTATAAGCAGAGATGAATGGGTGGGGAAACCGAAAACATTTTTCGTGTTCTTGGGAATAGCAGAAAGGCAGAACAAGAGCTGTTGAGGAGATGCCAGACCTTTTGCCTGCTTGATTTGTTACAGCAACTTCCCCATGGTTCATTTCAACCAGTATCCTGAAAGGAAAACAATGGCGGTGATTGTGATGATTCACCAAAAAATAATAATCAGGCAAAGGTCTTAAGAGTAAGATTAAAAAAGAAACAGAGGAGTTTTCCTCCCCCCGCCCCCAAACATAAACTTTTAGCTAAGCTCTGCCTGGAGGGATGTAAGGGCTGATGGGCTGATAGAATATGTCTTCATTCTCAAGTTTGCATAAACAATAAGAGAATGAGCTGATTCATCTGTACTTTTATTTTTTCTCTTCCCTCTCCATTGTCTCCTTTTCATATTTTTATTAGAGTTTATTTTCTCCTTTTTCTCTCCTCCAAGCTTGCTCCAATAAACTATTATACATTTTTCATCTGTGTAGAGACCCTATTGTTACTTTGGCATTGTTTTTGTGTTGCCTTCCCTGGTGGACATCTGAGTCCCCTCAGATAATAAAACGTTCCATGTTGTCAATTGAACTAAAGTTTCCCTAGGGCTGAATGGGAGGAATCAGTGGTGGTATTCTACCGGTTCAGCCCGGTTCTGCTGAGCCGGTAGTGGTGATGAGGAGAGACCAAACCGGTTCTCTCCGCTTCTCTGCTATTGGGCCCAATACTCACCTTTATCCTCTGAATTTGAAGCGCAGCTGCTTTGCTCAGCACAGCGGAGGGCTGCATGGCAGCTGCTGAAGCTACTGGGAGAGTGCAGACTTGCAGGAGGCGAGTTAGAACGCCTCTGCGCCTGCGCAAAGTGTGCGTTTGGTGCACGCACACAAAGTGTGTGAACGTGTGCAAAGCGCGCCCACCAAGCATGCCCACCGAACCGGCGGTAAAAATATTTGAATCCCACCACTGGGAGGAATTGATGGTCTGGGCCTTTTTCCCTTTTCTCAGGTATGGATTCTGTAAGTGTGTCACAATTACTGGAAAGGAGGAAACCTCAAGGACTGGTTTCAGTTGGCGTTGGGCAATCATAGGGCAACCAGCCATGGGAGTAGGAAACTTTATAGAAATTTTGTCTATGTGTTTTTCTATCAACTCTTCGCCCTTTTTAGGAGGGATTATCTTAAATTTAGTATGGGTAGTCTGCGACTTAAAAAAAACACAATTGAGCCTAAAGTTTCTGTTGTTAAGTGAAACATTTGTTAAGGAACCTTTGCCCCATTTTATGACCTTTTTTGCCACAGTAGTTAAGCGAATCATTGAAGATGCTAAGTTAGTGATACGATTGTTAAGTGAATTTGGCTTCCACGTTGACTTTGCTTGTCAGAAGGTCACAAAAGGTGATTGCATGATCCAGGCCACTGCAACCGTCATAAATATGAATCCGTTGTCAACCATCTGAATATTGATCACATGACCATGGGGATGCTGCAACGGTCATAAGTATGAAATACGGTCATCAGTCCCTTTTTTGGTGCTGTTATAATTTTGAACAGTCACTAAATGTGCTGTGGTAAATGAGGATTACCTGTAATGCTATGTCAACGGTGATTTCCAGTGCCTGCCTTGCTTACCAGCCCAGCATCTAATGCAAAGGTCTTCAAACTTGGCAAGTTTAAGATTTGTGGATTTCAACTCCCAGAATTCCTGAGCTAACATGGGGGAAGAATTCTGGGAGTTGAAGTCCACAAGTCTTAAAGCTGTCAAGTTTGAAGAACCTTGATCGGATGGGATTCAAAAATTTTAACAACCGGTTCTGTGGGCGTGGCTTAGTTGGTGGGTGTGGCTTGGTGGTCATGTGGCTGGCTGGGTGTGGCCAACTCAACATCATTCACATCAAGGCACGCATCTCCTCACCTGGCCTCATGATTGTGGAGATGCTGCAACAGTCGTAAGTGTGAAAAATGGTCATAAGTCACTTTTTTCAGTGCCATTGTAACTTTGAATGGTCACTTCACACAAGCAAAGTACCAGCAAAGGAGGGGAAAAAAACTCCAGAGAAGTTCCTGAGATAGGAACTTGCCAAGAATGTAATAAGGTTTAATGGAGAGGCAGTTTCTGTAAGCAACACCAGAATGTTTCCTTCCTGCCTTCCTTACAGGATTAGGCCAGTCATTTGTTCTAACAACCGGTTCTCCGAACTGCTTAGAATGTTAACAACCGGTTCTAGCGAATAGCTGCGAACCTGTAGAATCCCACCCCTGCCCTTGATTTAATTTATCGGTAACTATAACCAGACAAAAAGAAGATAATGCAAGAAAAAGAAAGAAAAAAAGAGAAAGAATAGCTTCCCATTTTTGCTACATCTATACATAAAAAATACATCCAACTCTTATTCTAAAATTAACAACAGTCCACATTACACCCATAAAATTGCATATGATTCTAATAATCCAATTGCAGAATCAAAATTACATTTCTCTTAGTTTCTCACAAAAGCTCCAAAACTGGCTTCATTGTTTTCTGGATTCACAAAATATGCTAAACTTTAAACTAAACATTAATTGATGCTCTGAGCAAAAATTCAAAGCTATCCAAGCTTAACTTACTGCGTCTATGCATCTTCCATGTATTTACTGGCTAGACTAAATAGTGTCTGTATTAGCTCTGTATACTGTACAGCGTACTGTACAAGAGCATGATGAAACTCCTCTCATCAAATCATTAAAGTATCTTTGTCTTTTTTCAGGCTTGTGTGTTCATTCATGCTGATTTTGTCATCTCCCCACCCTCAACAAATATAAAATACGTTGCCTGGTTAGGAAATTGTGAATTGTATTAAAATTGCATGGAATTGAAATACTGCACTGGCTTCTCAGTCATTCTTTTATTTTAAAAAAATCAGAATAAAAGACACTATTGAAAACAAGGGGAAATAGAAATAGACAGAAGTAAAAATAAGCATGGAGAGATGAAAAGCCTGGATACTTTTGAAGATTAATCTTGATGCTTTGGATGCCTACTTGTTTGCTGAATTTTACTCTTTCTGTAACAATAAATGGAGATTGATCCTCCCTCCCTCCCTTCCATCCATCCATTTCACTTTTCATTCGCCTCTGTTCCGTCAGGAGGATAGATGGGAATATGTGTTAGAATATCTGTATATACAGATGGAGATCAGTTAATTTAAAAATTAGGCAACATTAGGCTTGGGAATCTCAAGGGAATGGCGAGCTAATGAGATTGCTGCATTGTTTTTCACGTCATATTTCTTGGCTTTTATATTGCTGCTGTTGTCATCTTTTAGTCATAGTTCTAATATTTTGATTTTATGATTCTTTTTATTGTGACAGGCTTAATGTCACTTTTCTGTGAGATGGGCTAAATAAATAAATATCAGCATAGATATGTTTTTCATCAGTAAATAAGCCTTAGCTGCTGCCCTTAGTTTGAACTGATAATATTTTCTGAGTTTTTAAGAAAGCAAGAAACTATCAGTTGCACAAAAGCCACTTGGAATTAATTAAAATACTTGGACTAAGATTTATTACACAATCCTTTGGTGCAAAAAAAAATAAAAATAAACTGACTCGGACTATGCAGGTAACATGCAGTTGGGGGTTAGGAAAGAAAGAAATGGTTGTAGTTTAAACTGAGAGCAAGAATTTTCAGGTGGCTATAAGACATAGTTTCTATACTTTCCGCTTAATATTTGCAACAGAGATCTAAGTAATAAAACATTGTTTGCATATCCTGTTCCTCATTTGGGTTTTTTCTTCTTTTAACGGTTGGAATATTGAAAGATTTCATCACAGTTTTATGAGTTTATCAAAAGCTTGGTAAATTTCAGACGATTTTTAGAAGTAAGATGAGAGGGATGCCTGGGACGTCACATGAAAATAGCACTTTAAATCTTGCTGATTTCTGCTTGATAGAGGTAAAATTAAAAAAAAAAGATATTTTTGTCCCTTCTTTCCATTCAGTGACAAACTTTTGGCTTTTGAGATTTTCTAGGCTTAAAATGTCAACAGCTGAAGCAAGTTGTGGCTAATGCTACCACCTAGCACTAAATTTTGGTTTTATACATGGAGGTACAGCAACTGTTCAGCAAGTGTTCAAAGTGTTATAAGTTACGATTGTGGCAATCACAGAGACCCCATGCAGATAGTCCTCGAGTTATGACCACAATTGAGCTCAAAAGTTACATTGCTAAGTGAAACATTTCTTAAGTGAGTTTGTACTATTTTATGACTTTCCTTACCACATTTCTTAAGTGAATTACTGCAGTTGTTACATTAGTAACATGTTTGTTAAGTGAATCTGGTTTCCCCATTGACCTTGCTTGTCAGAAGGTCACAAAAGGTGATCCCATGACTCCGGGGCATTGCAACCATCATAAATGTGAATCGATTCCCAAGCATCTGTAAATCACATGACCATGGGGATGCTGCAACGGTCATAAGTGTGAAAATTGGTCATAAGTCACTTTTTTCAGTGCTGTTGTAACCTTGAACAGTCATTAAGTAAATTGTTGTAGGTCGAGGACTACCTGCAGTTATGTGATCGTGATCCAGGTGCTTGGCAACCAGCTCTCGGTTGTGACGTTGCGGTGTCCTGCTTTCATGTGATCCCATTCTGCAACCTTCATGGCCTGCTTCTAACAAGGAAAGTCGATGGGGAAGCCAGCAGGTCGAATAAGACGATCATGGGATGTTGCAACTGTGTGGAATTTGTCTATTGACAGGAACTGGGACTGCCAGAACTACTGTCATAAATTGGCATGGTCATGTGCCACACTGTGCCTTAATGACCATATTGCTTAACAGTGAGATCCCAGTCACAATTTAATGTTGGTATGTGAGGACCACCTGTATTGGAAAAAAAAAAATCCAGGGAGGGCCAATGTACATTTGCTTGTGGAACAGTTCCAGGTTCAGCCCTTGGCATCTTCAACCCTTAACTGGGATGATTTCTTCCTAATCTGGAACCCCTCTGTTAGTTCATAGATTCATAGAATTATAGGCCTGGACTAGGGACCTTTGGAGGTCTTCTAGTCAACCCCCCCTGCCCAAAGTAGGAATTCTCATACCATCTTGGACAAATCGTCATCCAGATTTTTTTTAAAAAAAAACCTCCATTGATGGAGCACCCACAACTCCAGAAGGCAAGAGCCCTTTTATGAGGGTGATGGGCTGTTAAGAAGTTTGATAGATAAAGAAATGAATAATAAAATTAAATAAAGCTGTTTAATTTACTTTATTGTCATTGCACCTCGTACAGCGAAATCAAACACCATCTCCAGTGCACATCATGACCATGACCATGAAAATAAACACAAACACACATCCTTCACCCTTCACACATTGAACCGGAAACCCCCAACACCATACCAACCCTGCACTATACAGCAGAATTCAAAAGAGCTACTGCCCTGGGATAGAAGCTGTTTTTCAGCCTATTTGTCCGTGTTTTTTATTATTCTGTACCGTCTGCCAGGTGGTAATAGTTCAAAAAAAGGGTTCCCAGGATGAGATGGATCTTTGAGAATGTTTTGAACTTTCTTAAGGCAGAGGGACCTATAAAGCTCTTCCAAAGAGGGGAGAAGGCAACCAATGATTTTCTGGGCAATGACATTAACCCTCTGGAGTGCTTTCCTATCTGCCACTGTGCAATTGGCAAACCATACAGAGATGCAGTATATTAAAATGCTCTCTATGGTGCAGCAGTAGAAGGTCACCAGCAGTTTTTCATTCAATAGTTTTTTTCTGAGAAGTCTCAGGTAGTATAATCTCTGCTGGGCCCTTTTGACCAGGGCTGTAATGTGGGCACCCCAGGTCATGTCCTCTTTTAGGGTAACACCCAAAAACTTAAAACTGGCCACTTGCTCCACTCAGTCTCCATTGATAAGCAAGGGCTGGATGTCTGATCTGTTCCTTCTATAATCCACTATAAGCTCCTTAGTCTTATTGGTGTTGAGAACCAAATTATTGTCTCCACACCACGAAAGCAACCGGTCCACCTCATCTCGGTAGGCAGACTCATCCCCCTTGGACATAAGTCTCACCACTGTTGTATCATCTGCAAATTTAGCATTAGTATTATTAGCGTGAGTGGGAATGCAGTCATGCACATAAAGAGTAAGGGACTCAACACGCAACCCTGTGGTGTACCAGTGTTAAGAATAAGGGCTGAAGAGGTATGATTATCTAATCTGAGTGAGTGGCCAGATAGGAAATCCATAATCCAATGTTCCCCTGCTTAATAATTTTCACTGTCAGGAAATTCCTCCTTATTTTCAGATTGGCTCTCCTCCTAACAAACTTCCACCATTGCTTCTTGTCCCATCCTTGGGAGCTTGTTGCAGAATTCGTTTCCCAGTTGATGTCAGTTGATGCCCATTACCACTACTCTGATGGAATTATTCACACTAATTGTCCTGTATGATTCTGAATTCGATAGACAAATCGGCTGAGCCAGTATAAAGTGGCTTATGTCTCTTCCTTTCCTTTCCTGTGCCACTGAAGGAACCTTCTTTGACCAGTGAGTGGACTGAAGTGCCCAAATCCCTGGGCTTAGAGATGCCTAAGCAGGAGAAGCTGCAGCTGCAGCCACCACCAGTGAAGCTGAAGAAGAAAACTATATCCTCTGTCTCCCACCAAACTACAAAGGAGTGTTTCATTGTGCCACCATATATCCAGCAAGAACAAGATATACCTCCCCACCCCATCCTCCCCATCTCAGTCATAAGAAAGGTGAGTGAAAGCTGGTACCTTTTAAGACACATACAACTGTTCCTCCATTAAATTGTTCCTCCTGTTTCACCAATGTCAAATGCTTAGGGCGGAAGGAGTTGCTATATTGATTAGACCTTCTTGTTTGCACTTGCCTGAAAAAATGGAGTAATGGTTACTTTATAGGTAGGTGCTGAAAAAGATAAAGATAATAGAGGTTAAAACAAAACTGAATATTTGATCACTGAAATAGACCTAAATAACTTACTAATAAAGATCACTGATTCATAGGCTTGGGAAAGTGTCTTGTGTGTGGGAGGAGAGCATCGGAAAAGTTGGTCGGCAATATCCTGAAAGTCTCATGCTTTGTAAATTTTTAGAAGATCGTTGTTGTTTGACTTAAACAACAAAGGCATTTCTGGATGCACTAGCTTTTCATCTTTAACGGTGTTCATTTGGCTAAGACAGAGATTGGGACCTGGCATTCTTGTTCATTTCGTTTCCAAAAGCTGCTCTCGCTTAGCTTACTTGGCATTGATTTTTCTTGAAAACACTGCATTGCAAATGCTTTTTAGTACAGTACATTAGTATTTTATTGGTTTTCTTCCTTTAAAATGGAGGAGGGACATGCCGAAGCCACACATTTAGTCCCATCCTAAATTTGTTGCCTGTACCAAAACTGGTTTCAAATTGCAAACAAACTTGAATTTTTCAAGTATCTTTCCTTCTCTCTCTCTCTCTCTTTTGTAATATGCAGGAAAAAAATGTAGATTTTGCCGTGCATGTATTCCTTTGAAACTGCAAGGCCTTTGTTGACTTTCACACCCATTTGGTAGCATATTTAAAATATGTTTTATCTTTTTTTATGATGTTTGTATGCGACACCTAGTTTTCAAAAGTCAAGCAGGGAGTGATCTCACAGGTGTGTGTGCGTGTGTGTGTTTTGTTCTGAGCAAGATTTTTTTTCCCCAGAGTAATGAATTATTAAATGAACATGCTAATATGGTACAATTGGACTTGAGAAAGAGCTGCAGTGATATACTGCTGGTGGTAGAGAGTCCACTTGTGTCTCCTTTTGTAAAAAATGCACGTTGTATGTAGCCTGAAACATTAGGTTTAAAACCTCTGTTTATAGGCTCTAATATTTTGTATCTCATAGAATCCAGATACCGAACTGCCTGTAGTCAATCTCCTTATTGCCACCTCTCCTCAAAACAAGCAAGAATATGCAGAACCAGGTGGGAATTGTCAGGCATCCAGTGACTCTCTGGTAAGCCCTAGTTTAAGATATCTTTTCTTATCAAATCACCTTAGTGTTCTGGTTGCTTGCTGAACTTTTTATTTGTTTATTTAGCGTATGGCATACAATGTCCGGGAAATATACACATGCTAGACACAATGTAGCCCTGACAGCCTAGATTGCTATCCTTGGTGCACCATTAGGAGTGAATTAGTTTTACACCAATTAAGTAACAGCGCTCAGGTTGCTGGCTCTTCCAAACTTCTCTACTGGTCTCACCTTGCCTTGTGTTGTGATGCCTCATGTCTGGCCAGATCCGTTGCCAGCTTCCACGCTTTAGTTTTTTTTCCCAGTGAAGTGGTACCCATTTGTCTGCTTGCAATGTTGCATGATTTCGAACTGCTGAGTGGGCAGGAGGTAGGGGATCAAGAAATGGGAGCTCACTCCATCTCACAGAGCCAGGCTCAAACCATTGGAGTGCAAACCATTTCTGGCCAGCAGTTCCAGCATCATTAAGTCCTAACGGAACATGATGGCTTAAGTGAAATGATTTTCAGTTATAATTCAAATCTTTCTCCTTACTTAAGAGTATGGTATGAATATGAAATTGTAGGACAAAAGGAAAGGATATCACCCACTTAATTGAAATAATAGACTTTGTACAGACTTAGCAATCCTTCCAATTTAGAACTGAACAAATTTGAATTACAATTTGATGCTTGCCAAATTTTGACCTGGGAAAAATTTAATTTCTCAATCCCTTGCTTTTGTATTATTCCACCCAGGTTTGGCTGGTTTCAAAAAACACTTGGGCCAATTCTTAGAGGTCAGTGATTATTAGACTTGGTGGCAGTGTGACTGCCCTTGAAGCTGATCTCCTGAGAGACAAGTGGGATTTGTGTGTGTGTGTGTGTGTGTGCACGTGCAGTTGATTGGCCACTGTGAGAACAGATTACTTGATTAGATGGACAAAGGATGCAATCCAGCAGGGAATTATTTAATGTTATGTTCTTATGGCTTTATTTTTATGGATTTCCAACCATACAAGAAATATTTCTGGGCCCATGCATTTAAAGAGATGTTTCAAGCGGTCTCTTGCCTGCCTTGTAATCACATGTATTTTAATTTCTCTATATAATCTCTGCTTCAGCTTCCTTTGAAATATCATTTGTGTGTATCTCTGCATGTACAGTTACCTTCTGATGTCAAATTTGTTGTCTGAAATAGGGTTTGGGCACCAAAAAAGTCTGAAAAAGTCCTATTTGTTGGCATTTCCAAATTAAACCTTGTACCTATACTTGTTGCTACAGGTATCAGCAGGATTCCCTCAATTTAAGAAACTCTCAGGAACACCAAGCACAGAAGTGGTAGTTCTTGATGATCCAGAAGACAATGAAATAGGACTATTGCAGCAAATTCAGCCTCCAGTGGTGAGTAATGGGATGATTTGGGGCACTGTGATAATCTGCACTCTTTAGAGGTTTCTTTTCTGGTTGTTGATCCTGGCCAAGTTTGATCCTGATCCTGGGGATGAGAATCACAATACATATGGCCAGCAGAAGGTGACAGATATGCAACAAGAGTTATTGAGATCAATGAGGTGAAGGATAAATTTTGGACTTGTTTGTAGGGTGTGTTTTTTTTTAAACAATAAGTGATTTGGGGAAAGGTGGATTGCATGGAAACCTTGTTTTGAAAAGTTCATTATGGTCCTTGACCAACTATAATAATAAATACCTGAGAAGAGATAGGATACATATTGTTGTTTCAGCTTGCCAACCATCTTTGTTAAACAAGGATGCTGTCCATTCAATCATATCCAGTTCTCAGTGACTCTGTCTCCACATTTTCCAGTATTTTACAGCTTCTTTCCGTTGTTTTATGCTCTGGCTGGTGTCAGCTCTGATTATGTCTAGACACTGTGTTTTTTGGAGGTCTTATTTCCTTTTATCACTGACCATTCTGAGCAAAACTGTCTTTTCCGATGAGTTTGATGGCTGAAATAAGTAAGATGGAATTTTGTGATTTGGCCTTCCAGCAATATTCCTGGTTTTACACACTCCACACTACTTGTTTGTCCCTTTTGCTGACCAAGGAATGTGAGGAGCCTTCTCCAGCACCACAGCGCAAACGAACTAATTTTCTTCCCGCCTAATTTTTTTTTTAAATATTCCAACTTTCACAATTGTAGATAGCTGTGGGAAACCTGATAGTGCAGTCTAGTCTGCATTTAGTTGCCAGGCAATTCATGCTCATCCTTGCTGTGTGACCCAGTACAATTTAACTCTTATTTCTGGTCTGCGCTCACTGCTTTGATCAATGTGCAATCCTAGAGAAGTGTACATGCACACTTTTATTTTTATTTAAAAAACATTTTTATTAAGTTATAAAGTATTATAAAATTCAAAATACAAAAGTAAGCAGAAGAGCAGTGAGGGGGGAGGGGAAAGGGGAAGAGAAGTGAGAAAAGATAGGGGTGGGAAGAAGAAAAAGAAGCATTGATTTCCAACTTTCTCTGTTACAGTAAAATAAGGCATTAATATCAAATTACAGCTTTTTGGTTTTCCATAACGGTAGGAACAAGTCATTTCTATAAAGACCAATCAATCTAATTTGTAAAACCCAGAGTTTCATTCTTTTCCACATCAAGCATGAAGTTCAGAAGAGGTTTCCATGTGGAAACAAAAGTACTTACGTTCTTTTCTTTAATCAAAGT
Organism: Bungarus multicinctus; assembly: GCA_023653725.1. Taxonomy (NCBI): domain Eukaryota; kingdom Metazoa; phylum Chordata; class Lepidosauria; order Squamata; family Elapidae; genus Bungarus; species Bungarus multicinctus. The sequence goes on along the minus strand of CM042834.1, from coordinate 154,815,172 downwards.
AGTCAGTTTTGCCATTTCAGTCAGCTCCATCAACTTCTGCAACCATTCTTCCATGGTAGGTAAGTGTCTTTCCATTTTTGCGCATACAATAGTCTTGCTGCTGTCAACATATATAGTAACAAAGTTCCAATTTTTTTTCTCCAATTGTTTTTCCTTTAGTCCCAAAAGGAAAAATTCTGGTTTCATTTCTACCTCCATTTTCAGGATTTTCTCTATTAGAGTGTGAATCTTGCTCCATTTTTTTTTTTTTTTTGCTTTACCACATGTTCACCATAGATGATTAAAAACTAATCTCTTCATTGTCAATTGTTATTCTGACATGTTCATTCCTCACAGTGGTCATTAGCTTAGTCATTTGATGTTCAGGAAGAGGCCAAATCTCTTGCTCTCTTCTTTAATCCTTTGGGCCTTCTTTCAAGCTGTCTTTGGTTTCTGAAAGGAAAGTTGTGTTGTGAGCATATCAAAGATTGTTGATATTCCTTCCTCCAGTCTTTACCCTGATTTTTGATTTTTCAAATTCCAACTTCCTTATAATCACTTCGGCAAACAGGTTGAATACGAAAAATGAAGGAATGCAACCTTGCTACAGTTCTTTTTCTATCTTGAACCAATCACTGTCTTTATGTGGTATTCACACAATGGTTTCCTGATTTGTGTATAAGAGACTTCATCAATTTAACCAGATGTGTTGACACCCCCAGGTCTTCTAGAACAGTGGCCCCCAACCTTTTGGACACCAGGGATCAGTTCCATGGAGAAAGGTTTTTCTGTGGACTGGAGGGGGTGTGGTTTTGCATGCTACCTGCATCCCGTGATGGGGCTTTGCTTGTTTGCGCAGCCCAGTTTCTGACATGACGCAGACCAGTGCCGGTCCACGGATTGGGGGTTGGGGACCCCTGTTCTAGGACTCTCCAAAGCAAATGATTGATGTGATTGAAGGCTTTTCTATAGTAGATAAAGCCAGATGTAGAAGTTCTTTCGATATTCTTGAGATTTTTCCATGATTCAGAGTAATTTGTAATATAGTCACTAGTGCCACGATCCATTCTGAAACCAGCTTGAATAACTAGTAATTCATTTTTTGATGGATGGCTTCAAACACTATTGCATGATCTTGTTGGGAGAATTTCCTTGGGTCCCTTTTCTTCCAAGCTGGGAAAAGAGCACAAGCATTCAGCATGTAAGATGAACTGCTGGTAGGGAGGTCTCTTTTTTTAATTCCAAAAACAACAACAGCATTTGTTTTTGGAGTAGCTGGCCATTGACTGGTACATTAGCGAGATTTTTATGGGATTTGAGATCCTTTGTGTTACGTTTCTAAAGGAAATGTGAGTGTGATATATGATTTTATGACCAGAGGAACTAGAAGAAATATCTTACTTGTTATCTTCCTTATCAGTAAAGAATTTCCTCTGGGGCATATGGTTCTTATTGCTGCCCTCCTTGGGTGTAAGAAATTTGGGCATAGGTGTGAAATTCTCATGCTTTTTAATCTGGTTTGTTTTCTGTGATTAGTCTCTGTCTGCCTACCATCTCAGTGCTTTGAGTGATCCCAGCGCTGTGAGTTTTATTGCCATTCTGTGGCTTTTTGAGGTCACATTATATCTCTGCCTTAACTGATCCATGAAACAATGTACCTTATGAATGGAGACAAGGTCTCTCCAGCAATAAGCTTTTCTGGTTTGCTGGCAATGTGTGGGAGAGACGGGTATTTTCCCATGGGATTTCTGACTTAGGGAATTGTCTGGTGGGATCTAACCTTTTTGAGGGCGGGTGAGTCAAAGTAAATAGTACAATCTTAAGGAGAAACTAGCAAGAAGGATGATGGCAGTTGTGCAATAATTGGAGCAATCCTTGTAGTTCTCCTTTTTTCGGCAATGGAATAAACACTGCTCATTTCCAATATTGTGGCTTTGTATATGTTTCCCAAATTTTCCAACACAAGACTGTGGTGGTTGTGGGTGAAACAGGCCTAAGAAATTCTGTGGCCTTGGGGTTTTTTTTTTGGGCAGTTGCCTACACAACTTCTTCCTGAAGGATGACTGGTTCTATTTCTGCTTCCCTTTCCTCATCATTCTGAGAAAGTTGGGCCTCTTTGTTGCTGGTATACAGCTCTTCTGTTTATTCTCACCATCTGTTCTTAACA